>VDFB02086081.1:435293859-436503293 GCA_007258455.2 Sequoia sempervirens | reverse complement strand
GAAGATCTTCAGAGGAATTTTTTTTCTATGATTATGATTATCCACCCTAAGGTGATGTTTTCATAACTATAAGGCATGCTTCATGAATTCATTAGCATTATTTCTCCCTACACTCTTTGTCAAGCATATTATTTGTGCCCTTATTGCAGATATATGTAAGGGTATTTATTTTTCATTGTAAAGGGTTTGTTTTTACAACTAGGTCAAGTTGTATTTTGTTTAGTACCTATGTATATGACTACAACTCAATTTTTTTATTTTTATGTAATTTTTAATGGCAATATAAACATATTTATGAAGATTTGACATTAATTTTATCTTGTTTTATAATTTGTCTCCATAACTTTTTTAGAGTTTTAGGGGATTCAAGGAAACCCTAGGATCATATTTTGTGTTCATGTTTGATCTTGGTTAGTTTTCATCTAATGTATGTGGAAAAACAAGTTCATTTTTTGCACATGTATTCCTTATGATAAATATTCCAATACTAATATATATAAAATTATAAACTAGTTTAGGGATTATTAATTAGAGATTACATTGTTGAGATTAAAGAGTATTTAAGGGTTTGAGCTATACAAGATAAAGTAAAGTTTATAAAACTCATCTAAAGGTTAGGTTTTGTAGTATCATTAGGGTTTAATTTAGATTATACTCTATATTGTAGGATTAGGTTTCAATCTAATGGTAGAAGTTCAACCACCCAAATTCATAAAAATTATGAAAAATCATTTTATAATATTTTATTAATTTATTTTAATATATTTTTCTCGACCATTATGCACAATCCATTATTGTAAATTTCTACTCTTGTAACTATTAAATCCCCTAGAGGGATATGTATGATTTTTTATAATTAGGTTAATGTTGTTGTAATAAATTAACAATGATACTATATTCAAGGATTTGTGATCAAGTTTTAACAATAGTTGCATCATTCAACCTAACTACCTAAAGTTATAGATATGTGATATAAGTGTAAGTAATCCTCGAAAAAGTACAATAGTTAAATAATATTGTAGAGTCATATTTGTGTGAGGATTCATTCTAGTTTTATTTGTTATATCTTTAAAAGATATTTGGGATTACTCTCTTGATCTTGTCAAGGCTAAAAGTGTAGAAGAGGTCTTTAATCCTCTTGTTTATTGGCCTTTTCCAAACCTCGAACTTGAACATAGGCGTTTTCCCTATATTAGAAAGTTTGTTCACCTTTACCATGACTAGGTGAAAGCCTTAGGGTGAGGGTTAGTGCATAAAATAACACCAAAAAATTAGTGACTCTACTAGGAAATAGCCTAGTTCCTTCCCCTTTAGATTTGTGTTCAAAATAAATTCTTTTTTATATCAATTTAGTCCTTCCTATCATTTTCCCTAAAAAAAGGATGGTGACTATATTGTTACAATATAAATTATAATCAAAAGGATTCAACGTGGAAAGGTGGAGATTTTTTTTAGAGGGAAATATAAAAATAAACTAGTAAATGAATCTTAAAAGAAAGAGCAATGTACATGGAAAGCAAAGAAAATAGGTAAGCCCTCTACATCTACTACAATACATTTTAAAAATGATGTAATAAATCCTATAATAGAAGATGAATTTCTTGTATATCCTAAGGCTATTCCTCCCTTGAGAGTTTTTAATCAAGGTATTGGGGAGGAATTGTATGGACCTAAATACTAAGAATTTTTAAATGAGATTAAGAGAGAGAAATTAAAGAGAGTAAAAAGCTCATTTTAAGGAAGCCCTTATGGCTATAATAAAAAAATATATACATAATTCCTTGTATTACCTATAATCTACTTCACCTAGTAGAGAGGAAGAGTGTCCATCCTAGGATAGAGGAAATTTTTAAATTAAAATGATCAAGGTATGTGGAGGATGAAGATACTAAGGGAGAGGAGCCCAAGGATTAGCTTAATGCATAGTTAGATTACAAGGACCAAAAATTTTATCTATCCCAAGAAGTATCTCATTTTAAAGATAAGTTGTCCAAGGTGTACACTAAAGCGGATGTAAAAGATTTGAGGTGAAGAATTGATTATTTAACATATTTAAACTAGAAAGGAAGTAAAGGAGTAAAAAATATAAGTGGTGGTGTAGGAAATAATAGAGTATAGGCCTCTTCTAGGCCACCTTTAAATATATAAATACATAGGTAGTTAAACTTTGTTGGGACCTAGGTATCCAAATCTAGTTTTTATAGAAGTTAGGTAAAATCTCATGAAGTTTCAAGGGAATAATGGTGTTTTCAAGGAAGATCACCTTAGATACTTCAACAACCTAACTAATGATTAAATGATTGAGGGGGAGGATGTGTTTATGAAGCTATTTGTTTAGTACTTGGATGACATAGCTAGAGAGTGGTATAGGTGTTTTCTTAATGGAAGTGTTAACTCTTGGGTAGAGTTCCAAAGAGTATTTAGAGATAAATATGGGGACAAGGTTGACCCCAAATTCATGTAATAAATGAATTCACAAACATTTCCAAGGGATCCATTGAATATGTGTCAAACATCAATAATAAGTTTTCTAAACTCATGGAAAATATCCCAACCTGCATGAGCCCAAATTGTTCCAAGTGTTTCTTCTTAGATTAAAATTAATATGACACTGTTGTACCCAAAATAAAAAAAATTGGCATTTTGTATAAATTGAGCTAAATCTTGTTAAAATTCCATTAAAATTCTATTTTAGGTCAAACAAAACATAGGGTCTTTATGGGTTTTTGTCAACGAACACATGTGCAAAATTCTAAAAATTTGAAAATTAGGGTTTTACGCCCCTATTTTCAGGGAAACCCCCAAAAATAGGACCTTCCCAGAAATGATTGAAAATGATTTTGATAGGATTAAAAGGCTTAAAAATCACATTGGTCAAGTCAGAATCATCAAAAGACACGTTTTACTCTGGTGGGTCTATTTCTATTTTTCAGGAACAAAGTTAGGAGCTCCACAACCATTAATGCTAGATTGGCCAATACCAGGGGCTGAAAGCTAAACTTCAAAAGCTTCAATGACCCAACCATGGCAAAAAATATCTAAAATGATGTTGTTTGATGAAGGAGATTCATGAAACCCAAAAAGGTCAAAATTTGACTAACTCTGGAAACGTTACGAAGGAGAGACAAGTTCACAATGCTGAAAAGAGCCTTTTTCATGCAGGGGCACCCATGATCTTTAAAGGTCAAATGCAGTATGTTGAATCATCCAAGGCAGTAATCCTCGGTGTTTTCTTGTTGGCTCGACAACAAAACAAACAGCTAGATCATCTGATGAGTTGATCATAAGCAGTTGTTGATGAAGCAAAAAGAGGCAGTTAAAGAAATATCAGGGAATGATCGTCGAAGGTGAAGATCAAAGAAAAAAGAGCCTTTTCAAAAGAAAGGTGCCCTTCTTTCTAGACCTCTAGATGCTGACAGATGACCAAAGGCCTCCCAGAACAATCTTCTCAGCCTAGGTAAATCTCAACAATGAGACTGCAAGCATAGGCATCTGATGAGGCAGTCAACAAATAATCAGGATCAAACCAGGCAACTTTTCAGAAGAAAATAACTAAGCTGAAGGACAAAAGCGCCCTTTTCAATGAGGGGCGCCCTTGAATAAAGGAACCCTAAAAATACTTATGATTTTTCCAACTCCAGTCATCTTTGGTGAAATGGAGCTGGCTACCTGACGAGATATCAAGCGAGATCATTTGTTTCTCCGATCAACGAGAAATCCAGATCAAAGCACGAGAGGTCAATTCAAAAGAATGAAGATTGAAGATTGAAAACTCACTAAAGCACAAGCAAAAGCTCCCTTTCTTGGAAAATGCGCCCTTTCTTTTGAAGCTTTGAACTCATCTTTTTGTCATCATGTCTCCTAGGCACTTCTCTTCAGGTTGGATCAAGCTCAACAGCGAATGTGCCAGCAACAACTCAAGATCAACAGATCAAACTAGGGTCATTCAAGAGAGAAAACAATAAAAAACTTGTAAAACTCAAAAGGGATGCCTAGAAGAAGTCAAAGGTCAAGTTGTTGACTAAAGTCAAGATATTTTGAGATAAACTTGGCTAAATCACTCCATGATCAGTGGAAATCACCTTTTTGAAATTCAGATCAAGCCAAAACAACTTTTGATCATGAGTTAAGTCCCCAAACATGTGGATCTAAGGCTTGAGTCTATGTAATCAAGGTATAGGCATCCCACTTCATTATTTCATTGTAGGTTGATGATCAAGAACATCCATAAGCTCTCAAGGACGCCATTTACAGATTTGTCCAAGGTTTTCATCCATTCTTCAATATTTCTTGCAGATTTGAAGCAGAAGAAGATTGCTAATCTGAGGTTGGATTCAAAGACAGATTTTCTCAGGGAGTCAGATAAAAAACTTCCAATCCATCTTCTGTCTACTTCCTCTCTTCTTTTCTTAGGTTTTCTTTCATGTCATGCAAAGCAGCAGGCTACATCAGATCTAATCAACTGGGTAGATTTAGCATAATTTTCCAGTGAAACCCATCTCGTCAGATTTTCTAGAATTAGCAAACTTGTTGCCCCTATTTTTGGGGGTTTTTCCCAAAAAAATTCAGAATCAAAATTTTGAGGAACTGGGCTTGTTCAGCATTGAAACACGAACAAAACCCATGTGCCAAACTTTTTCCAAAAAAATATTTCTCGGCAGGGCGTTATTTTCAGGGGTTTTTCAAAAGTTGTATGAACACATCCATGTTTACAGTCAACAGGAAAGTTCTTCTTCACAAAATGACAATTTGGCGTCCTTGGGCTCCAATTGAACAACCAGACCTTGCACCAGCAACTCTCCAACCAGATCTTACACACATTGTTGGAGACCAAACGGACATCATCAGTAGTCTGTGGATCTTTATCTTTGAAAAGAATACATCTCCCGCTCAGTGGAGAGCCGCAGCAATTACTCTGGACGAAGAAGAAAGAAAGGCTAATCTTGTAGCAGTAAGACCAGTTTTACCACTTCCCACGTGGCAATAAGCACCTTGGCTTGCCAGCTTCGAAGAGGTCATTCCAAGCATGGAGCCGCCAAAGTTACCAAGAGCAACAGCTTGCGCAAGAAGAGGAGATGTCGTGTCATCAAAGCATTAATTATCTGAAAATGGAAGAAGTCAACACATGGATCAAGGAGTTGTTGACCGAAAATGGTGAAGTGTGAAAAAACACCAAAGAAGGACGTCCTACATCCTCCAAGTGGCATTTATGATACTTGAGTTTGACTTGATGCTTCTTTCCAAGTCAACTCAAGATGACATTAAATGTAATTGGAGTTAACTTGATGCCCTTTCCAAGTTAACTCCATATCCCTTAAATCATGCATTGTCAAATCCCACTGATTAAGGATGTCTAATCAACTTCCATGATTTGTGGATCTTAGATCTCCACTAAATTTGGATGTCTATTTTGGAGGGATACTTGCATTAAAGTTCACCTTTAGTTTACTTTCAGTCAACTGAAGTAGTTTTAGTTAACTGCTTGTTCCCCCTTTTTAGGAATAAATCTTGCTAATTGATTGGCAAGAACTCATTGTTAACTCAAGGAGTTTTTGGGGTTGTCCACTCCTTTGAGTTCTATAAATAAGAGCCTTTGGCTCATTGTTTGTTTAACCTTTTACTTGCTATGCAAAATTGTTGTGCCATTGTTGCCAACAACTTTGAAAGCGAATATATGTTCACTCTTGGATGAGAGTTCGTTGGTTGATTGTAATTGTGCATGATTTTGTGCCCTTGCTATCCCAACCTTTGTAATTTGTTGATAAAGCTTGAAGAAGAATATCAGAAGGCGCTTTCATTTTGACCTACCTATTTGATTTATTTCCACGTCTTGTATCTAATAGCTTGTTGTTTCATTTCCCTCCTCGGATAGGGGTTCCTCCTCTTGGATATTTTTCATTGATAGTTATTGTTTGTTGTTGTTTAATGTATTGTCCTTCAATCTATACTTCGGATAGGGGTTCCTCCTCCTTAGCAAGGTTGTCACCAAGACATCGTCAATTTGTTGTTTCTTGTAAACCGTTTCCTAGCCCATACCTCGGATAGGGGTTCCTCCTCCTTGGCAGGTCTCAGATCCAGTTTACCGTAAAGAGTGTTTGCTTGTACCAACCTTATCCAGGCATATATCCGAGAGTTCAAAGCCTCGGCCATATTCTCAAGAGACGACGAATTCAGGTGATCCAACCAATCCATTCCCGCTCCTTTACCCTCATGCTCTGTTTACCTTGAAGGTATTGGATAGATTAAAAGCTAGAATAGTCGTAGTTAAGATCTACAGAAACTAGAGAAAAAGCTTAGCTATGGCGCATTGTGTTTGTGCACCCTTGTGTCCTACCGCTGAAGTACAAAAAGATAGGAACCTTAGTTTACCATTCCCTTCCTTACGCATTGATTTCAGCAGAGAGGGACTTCTCCTCTTTAAATAACGAAGAAGTGTTGCAAAACATTTGAAATAGCTGAACGTTTACAATCAACACTCTAGAGGTTCTAATTTAAACGCCAATAGTTTTATGGCGCCCACCGTGGGGCAACAAGGCATCAAACTTCATGAAAAGATAAATGCTTTTATGTCACGGGAATGACTATCTGATGTCTTTGGGTCCCAGTAGAGCAACCTGATCTTGTTCCAACAACTCTTCAACTAGATCTTACATATATTGAAGGAGAGCAATCGGATATCATCAGCAACCTGCAGATCTTCATCTTTGAGAAGAATACATCACCTGCTCAGTGGAGAGCCGCAGCCATTACTCTGGACGAGGAAGAAAGAAAGGTTGATCTAGTAGCCGAGAGACCAGTATTACCACCACCTACGTGGCAGTAAGCATCCTGGCTCACCGAGTGTATACGAGGAGGAGGACCAATCCTCTTTTTCAAGAAGAATTCAGAGAAGCATCTGACACAGAGCAGATCTATCAAGAGGTTTGAGAGCAATTTCTAGAAGAATCACAGCAAGAACCTCCTACTCAAGCAATGGTCGATAACGGCAGCAACGGCAATGGCAATGGAAACAATGGAAATGGTAACTACGTCAACAATCTTTTCGGCAATGGCCGAAATGCAAGAGTTGCAAGACGTACTGCCCCACTTCCATGGAGTAACAACATAGGTCCATTGGCATTACAAGGTAACCATGAACTTCCCAAGGGATCACGGAAGCATTTCCCAAGATTCTATGGCGATGGGACTAGACATCTTGATGAACCTCTCTCAGCATTCACAGTGGTCTGTTCCGTTCTGTCTGTGCCACATGAAGATATCGCCGTTCAACTCTTTGTCGAAACTTTTGAAGCAAATGCAGCCGACTGGTTCAATCATTTGCAACCGGGAATTATCACAAACTGGTAGGACATGAGTGAAAAGTTCTTAGCCAGATTCAGGCCTGTCGAAGACACTCATCAGTTGTTTTCCCGTTTATCTAACTCTAAGATGGAGTCCACAAAACCGATGAGGGATTTTGTAGCAAGGTTTAACCGCCTTGTTACACGACTTTCTCACACACTGAATCCATCTAATGAGATACTGATGAGCAGCTTCATCAACGCCCTTCCCTCAGAGATAGCCTTTTTCATAAAAGGAAGTCATGAAGAAGACTTGCTAGTCGCTCAAGAGAAGGCTATCGAGCTCGAAGATCACATGATCACCACAGGAAAGATGAAGGACGATGCTATTAGACCGCTGGTCAAAGCATCAACAGATCCACTACTACAAAAAGTAGCAAATGAGGTGACAATACTCAAAAGACAGTCACCCAACCAAGGCAGCAAGCAATGCCCACACCACCACCATATCAGCCACAACAGCAGTACCAGCCTCAACAGCCCTATCAGCTGAAGAAAAATAATTTCCAATCTTTTAACAACTTCAAGCCGAAGTTTTCAAGACCGCCTAGACAAGAAGAACCTGAGAGATCTAATGTGTTATGTTGTTTCCATGACTCAGACGAACACACCGGATCTTCATGCCCTGAGAATCAGAGAATGAACCAGATCATGGGATATGTCGGAGATACAGCTCCAAGTTCAAATTCAGTACCTTCAAATGCGAATGTTGCTCTACCTCAAATAGACAACTTCGATGGCGACTCCGCAACAGGATACTTTCATAGCGAACCCGTAAATCAAGAAGAAGACTATCGTTAGTACAATCTTGTTGTTAATCATGAGAACCTATCAAAACCTATGTTTACACGTGCTCAGCATTTCAAAGCACAAAAAGAGAAAGATGAAATACAGAAGTCCAATAAAAGGGAAAAGAAGCTTCCACTTCTAATCCCAAGTCTACACATGAGTTCGTCACACCAGCTTCTCAAGACCCGTCCTCGACGATTTTTGACATAGTGACATCCATGATGAAGATGAAGGTACAAATTTCATAGCTGGAATATCTCCAAGACCATCCCGATCAAATGGATCAGATTCTCAAAGTAGTACAGAAGTCGATCATCATGCAGCCCACATTGCCAGCATCTTCCGTACCAGCAGGAGAAAATCCAAAACCCTTCTACATATCTTTGTATATGGGAGGATATAAGCTCGGGAATTGCATAATTGACTCAAGGGCATCTGAAAATGTCATGCCTTTTCAAATCATGAAATATTTAGGGCTATCATGCACAGAAACACAAGACAAGTGTTATTCACTTAAATCAAAACCCGTGCCATTAGTGGGCCAGCTGAAGGATGCTCAAGTAAGATAGGCATCCTGCCCAGAAAAGAAGATCGTGATGACCATTCTCGTAGTTGATATCCCAATCAGTTATGGAATGCTCCTAAGCAAAAGCTTCTGTAAGGATCTCAGAGGAGAGATTCAACTGGATTGGTCGTACGTGACAATCCCATTGAAAAAGGGCACCTTCAAGTTGGAACCTGAGGCTAAGTCAATATTCACGGTGGTGAAATCTCAAGACCCACAAGCACAAGTGTTACATCATAGCACGGGTCCTGGAACTTATGCCATGCTATTAGAAGTGACCGAAGAAGATGAGAGTTTTGCACTTACCACACAAACGTTGAGTGAAGATTTAAGAATGTGGAATATGCAATTCAACGGCAATTGCTCAACAGTAGGCTCGGGAGTGGGAGTTGTCATTACCCCTCCCAAAGGAACACTGTACCCATTTTCTTATCGCTTGCAGTTTGATAACACGAACAATACTAAAGAATATGAGGCACTCATACTTGGCCTCAAAAATGCAAGAGATATGGGTATAAAATACCTTCAAGTCGAAGGCGATGCAAAGCTGATTGTTCAACAGGTCAAAGGACTATATCAAGTAAGGAAAAGTCGCCTTGCTTCTTACCGACAAAGGGTGTGGAATGCGATCGACTGGTTCGAAGCATTTAACATCAAGTACATACCACGCGAGAAAAATAGCAAAGCAGATGCCCTTGTGGTATCAGCAACTCTTTTCATGCCCCATTCTGATTTTCATCAGAATGCCTCCGCTATTGAGCTCATCTACAAGCTAGCTATCCCCAACAACTGCGACAATTGGTATGTCTTTACTAATGATGATGATATTCAAGAGTTCCTTTGCATGGAGGACAATTACCAAGAATTATTCTTTGAAGGTAGTGCTTCTCCCTCCAAAGAATCTATAGCAGAAGATTCCAAAGTCACAAAATCCGGCATCATCCAATTAAGAGGCAATAATATCCCCAAGGGTCTAGTATCTTTGGAGGATATATTTGATAGACATGACAGACGTGTTCAGGATCAAAGGAATTCTAATGACAAGATGTCAGCTGACTACCGACAAGTCAACATTGGTACGGAAGATAAGCCTCGGCTTGTCAACTTAGGCAAGTGTTGCACTGCGGAAGAAAGCGACAATTTCATCTCTCTATTCAAGCAATACCGAGACGTCTTTGCGTGGTCCTATGAAGACCTGAAAGCATTCAATCCAAAGGAATTGTCCCATACAATTCCAGTTAAGTCTGACATCAAGCCTTTCAAGCAGAAGCAGAGACACTACAACCCGCGTGTCCAAGATACAATCTACGCGGGGGTGAAAAAGATGGTGGATGCCAAGATCATATACCCGATCCACTATTCCACCTGGGTGTCAAATATCATTCCTATACGCAAAAAGAGCGGAGAAATCTAGATTTGCATGGACTTCAAGAACTTGAACCAATTGTCATTAAAGGATAATTATCCTTTGCCTATCATGGAACATACATTGCAAACAGTAATCGGTTCGGAGATGTTGTCATTACTTGACGGATTTTTGGGATATAACCAGATTGCAGTAGCTGAAGAAGATCAACTCAAGACAGTGTTCACCACTCCATGGGGAATGTTTGCCTACGAGAGGATGCCCTTCAGCCTCATCAATGTCGATGCTACTTTTTAGAGAGCCATGGACTTAGCGTTTGGCGACTTGAAGGACAAATTGATAGTTGTCTATCCTGACAACCTTACCGCTTTCTCAAAGAAGCGGAAAGATCATTTTCAACACTTAGTGAAAGTGTTTGAGAGATGCAGGTACCACCACATATCACTAAATCCAAAGAAGTCTATCTTCACGGTGACAGAAGGAAAATTTCTTGGTCACATCGTCTCTAAAGAAGGGACTCGGATAGACCCTAATCGGGTAGATGCAATCAAGGACCTGACTCTCCCCACCAATAAAACTGGGGTACACTCCTTCGAAAAAGTCAACTTTATACAGAGATTTGTACCTGAATTCTCAGAGTTAACCAAAGATATCTCAACAATGATGAAGAAAATGACCTCCTTCAAATGGACCGATGAAGGAAGGTGTTCAAGAAAATAAAAGAGGCCATCAGTAAAGCGTCGGTGTTGGTTCGACCTGATTTCAATAAAGAGTTCATTCTTTATTATTACGCGTCAGAGCATACTCTCTCTGCCATACTGACTCAGAAGTTGAATGACGAGATTGAGTCACCCATCGCTTTCAAGAGCACCAGCTTCAAGGATAGCGAGTCCCGGTACTCCCAAATAGAGAAAAATGCATATGCAGTTGTGAGAGCTGTTAAGAATTTCATATTCTACATCCTAAACTCTCATACCACTGTGTATGTGACAGACCCCACGGTCAAGAGTGTCCTTACTCAACAAGAAATGGGCACCAAAAGAGGCAACTGGATTGCAAGAGTCCAAGAATACGACTTGGACATCAAGCCTACCAAGCTCGTTCGTGGGAGAGGCCTATGTCAACTCCTGGCAGAAGATGGTGATTTGAAACACCAAGCTGAAGATGGAATCCCAGGAACAGAAATGGAAGAAGATCTCCCAATGGTCTTATTAGTTGAATCTACTCAAGAGTGGTACGCAGAATTGCGGTACTACCTAACCTACGGGGAATGCCCAACACACTTGGGTAAGCAGCAGAGAAGAACTTTGAAATTACAAGCACAAAATTATGTGCTTCAAGGAAATGTTTTGTACAAGCGTGGACTTGATGGAACGTTCCTACTATGCGTTAGTAAATATCAACAACAACGATTGTTGGAAGCATTCCACGATCAAGCATGCAGAGGCCACTTCTCATCAAGGGTTACCGCATTCAAGATCCTGCGGGCATTATTCTTTTGGCCGACCTTGTTCCACGACGCATATGACTGGGTGCACAGATGCACGTTGTGCCAACAATTTGTTGGTAAACTTAAGCTGTCAACCCTTCCACTAAGGCTAGTGGTGATAGATGCTCCATTCCAGCAATGGGGCATAGAATTTGTGAGACCCATCAACCCTCATTCCAGCAAGGGACATGTCTACGTCCTTACAATGACAGACTAGTTCACTAAGTGGGTTGAGGCAATCCCTATAAAGCAAGCTACTTCTGAAGTAGTGTGTAACTTCCTCAAGGAGAACATCATCACACGCTTCGGAGTACCCAAAAATATCGTGACTGACAATGCTACAAGCTTCTCGTCAGAGGAGTTGGTAGAATTCTGTTTTGACTACGGCATCACTTTGTCCAACTCTTCAGATTACTATCCATAAGGCAATGGACAAGCCGAGTCGTCAAATAAGAACATAGTCATGATAGTGTGCAAGATGGTTGATTCCAATCAATGGGCGTGGCACACAAAGTTGTACGACGCTCTTTGGGCTGATAGAATCACACCTAAGAGAGCTATCGGCACTTCACCTTTCATAATCCTATATGGCACGGAAGTTGTGTTACCCATCACTCTAGAGTTGTCCGCTTTGCAGCTGGCATCCACAATAGAAGATGAGGAATTCAGAGATCCCATCGAGAAACGTATCTTGTGCCTGATGAAACTTCAAGAAGAGAGGGTGGAGATAGTTGATAAGATCACTCAGCATCAAGAGTGAGTGAAGAAGATCTTCGACAAGAAGGCTTGGCGACGAGACTTTGAGATTGGAGATAAAGTCCTATTATGGGACAAGAGACACGAACCAAAGGGAATGCATGGAAAATTTGACTCCCTTTGGCTAGGGCCATTCCTAATTCATGATATTATAGGAGAGAATTCCTATGTTCTCTCACATTCAGATGGGAGGCTCTTTCCACTGCCCTATAGCGGGCAGTACCTGAAGCATTTCATCCCTTCAGGGATGGGGTGAGTATATATTGTAAATACTTTTTCTTGCTTTAACGTTATGTTGTTATGTTTTTCCCCGTTTAGTGAAGTATTATCGTGTTTTAGGTGATTTCTTAGATGTTTTGTCGTAGGTGAATAAATTGGGGAACCCAATAAATAAGGTGAAATCTATTTTTAGGTATGTATGGAACCAAAGTCCTGACTCCGTTACCCAACTGATAAGATAAACTGGTCTACGAAACTTGAGATTCTCGGTTCTCCTATACCGTAGGTATCCGACATGGTCACCAGACGGAGCCTAATGTTGTACCCAAAATAAAATAAAAAATGGCATTCTATATAAATTGAGCTAAATCTTGTTAAAATGTCATTAAAAGTCTGTTTTAGGTCAAACCAAACATAGGGTCTTTATGGGTTTATGTCAACGAACACATGTGCAAAATTCTAAAAATTTGAAAATCAGGGTTCTATGCCCCTATTTTCAGGGAAACCCCCGAAAATAGGACCTTCCCAGAAATGATTGAAAATGATTTTGATAGGATTAAAAGGCTTCACGATCACATTGGTCAAGTCAAAATCATCAAAAGACACGTTTTACTCTGGTGGGTCTATTTCTATTTTTCAAGAACAAAGTTAGGAGCTCCACAGCCATTAATGGCAGATTGGCCAATACTAGGTGCTGAAAGCTAAACTTCAAAAGCTTCAACGATGCAACCATGGCGAAAAAGATCTAAAATGATGTTGTTTGATAAAGGAGATTCCTGAAACCCAAAAAGGTCAAAATTTGACTAACTCTGAAAATGTTACGAAGGAGAGACAAGATCACAATGTTGAAAAGAGCCTTTTTCAAGCAGGGGTGCCCATGATCTTTAAAGGTCAAATGCAGTCTGTTGAATCATCCAAGGCAGTCATCCTCGGTGTTTGCTTGTTGGCTCGATAATGAAACAAAGAGCTAGATCATCTGATGAGTTGATCATAAGCAGTTGTTGATGAAGCAAAAAGAGGCAGTTGAAGAAATATTAGGAAACGACTGTCGAAGGTGAAGATCAAAGAAAAAAGAGCCTTTTCAAAAGAAAGGTGCCCTTCTTTCTGGACCTCTAGATGTTGACAAATGACCAAAGGCCTCCTAGAACAATCTTCTCAGCCTAGGTAAATCTCAGCAATGCGACTGCAAGCACAGGAATTTGATGAGGCAGTCAACAAATAATCAAGATCAAACCAGGCAACTTTTCAAAAGAAAATAACTAAGTTGAAGAACAAATGCACCCTTTTCAATGAGGGGCACCCTTGAATAAAGGAACCCTAAAAAGAATTCTGAGTTTTCCAACTCCAGTCATCTTTGGTGAAACGGAGTTGGCTACTTGACGAGATATCAAGCGAGATCATATGTTTGTCCGATCAACGAGAAATCCAAATCAAAGCACGAGAGGTCAATTCAAAAGAATGAAGATTGAAAACTCACTAAGGCACAAGCAAAAGCACCCTTTCTTGGAAAAGGCGCCCTTTCTTTTGAAGCCTTGAACTCAGCTTTTTGTCATCATGTCTCCCAGGCACTTCTCTTCAGGTTGGATCCAGCTCAACAGCGAATGTGCCAGCAACAACTCAAGATCAACAGATCAAGACTAGATTCAGGATCAAACTAGGGTCATTCAAGAGAGAAAATAATAAAAAACTTGTAAAACTCAAAAGAGACGCCTAGAAGAAGTCAAAGGTCAAGTTGTTGACTAAAGTAAATATATTTTGAGATAAACTTGGCTAAATCACTCCATGATCAGTGGAAATCACCTTTTTGAACTTCAAATCAAGCCAAAACAACTTTTGATCATTAGTTAAGTCCCCAAACTTGTGGATCTAAGGCTTGAGTCTATGTAATCAAGGTATAGGCATCCCACTTCATTATTTCATTGCAGGTTGATGATCAAGAACAGCCATAATCTCTCAAGGACGCCATTTACAGATTTGTCCAAGGTTTTCATCCGTTCTTCAATATTTCTTGCAGATTTGAAGCAGAAGAAGATTGCTAATCTGAGGTTGGATTCAGAGACAGATTTTCTCAGGGAGTCAGATAAAAAACTTCCAATCCATCTTTTGTCTACTTCCTCTCTTCTTGTCTTAGGTTTTCTTTCATGTCACGCAAAGCAGCAGGCTACATCAGATCTGATCAACTGGGTAGATTTAGCATAATTTTCTAGTGAAACCCATCTCGTCAGATTTTCTAGAATCAGCAAACTTGTTGCCCCTATTTTTAGGGGTTTTTCCCAAAAAAATTTAGAATCAAAATTCTAAGGAACTGGGCTTGTTCAACATTGAAGCATGAACAAAACCCATGTGCCAGACTTTTTCTAAAAAAATATTTCTCGACAGGGCGTTATTTTCAGGGGTTTTTCAGAAGTTGTCTGAACACATCCGTGTTTACAGTCAACAGGCAAGTTCTTCTTCACAAAATGACAATTTGGCATCCTTGGGCTCCAATTGAACAACCAGACCATGCACCAGCAACTCTCCAACCAGATCTTACACACATTGATGGAGACCAAACGGACATCATTAGCAGTATGTGGATCTTTATCTTTGAAAAGAATACATCTCCCGCTCAGTGGAGAGCCGCAGTAATTACTTTGGACGAAGAAGAAAGAAAGGCTAATCTTGTAGCAGTAAGACCAGTTTTACCACCTCCCGTGTGGCAACAAGCACCTTGGCTTGCCAGCTGCGAAGAGATCATTCCAAGCATGGAGCCGCCAAAGTTACCAAGAGCAATAGCTTGCACAAGAAGAGGAGATGTCGTGTCATCAAAGCATTAATTATCCGAAAATGGAAGAAGTCAACACATGGATCAAGGAGTTGTTGATCGGAAATGGTGAAGTGTGAAAAGACACCAAAGAAGGACATGCTACACCCTCCAAGTGGCATTTATGATACTTGAGTTTGACTTGATGCTTCTTTCCAAGTCAACTCAAGATGACATTAAATGTAATTGGAGTTAACTTCATGCCCCTTTCCAAGTTAACTCCATATCCCTTAAATCTTGCATTGTCAGATCCCACTGATTAAGGATGTCTAATCGACTTCTATGATTTGTGGATCTTAGATCTCCACTAAATGTGGATGTCTATTTTGGAGGGATACTTACATTAAAGTTCACCTTTAGTTTACTTTTAGTCAACTGAAGTAGTTTCCAGTTAACTGCTTGTTCCCCCTTTTTAGGAATAAATTTTGCTAATTGATTGGAAAGAACTCATTGTTAACTCAAGAAGTTTTGGGGGTTTCCCACTCCTTTGAGTTCTATAAATAAGAGCCTTTGGCTCATTGTTTGTTTAACCTTTACTTGCTATGCAAAATTGTTGTGCCATTGTTGCCAACAGCTTTGAAAGTGAATATTTGTTCACTCTTGGATGAGAGTTCATTGGTTGATTGTAATTGTGCATGATTTCGTTCCTTTTCTATCCCAACCTTTGTAATTCATTGATAAAGCTTGAAGAATAATATCAAAAGGCACTTGCATTTTGATCTACCTATTTGAGTTATTTCCACGTCTTGTATCTAATAGCTTATTGTTTCATTTGCCTCCTCGGATAGGGGTTCCTCCTCCTTGGATATTTTTCATTGACAGTTATCATTTGTTGTTGTTTAATGTATTATCCTTCAATCTATACTTCGGATAGGGGTTCCTCCTCCTTAGCAAGGTTTTCAGCCAAGACATCATCAATTTGTTGTTTCTTGTAAACCGTTTCCTAGCCCATACCTCAGATAGGGGTTCCTCCTCCTTGGCAGGTCTCAGATCCAGTTTATCGTAAAGAGTGTTTTCTTGTACCAACATTATCCAGGCATATATCCAAGAGTTCAGATCCTTGGCCTTATTCTCAAGAGACAGAAAATTCAGGTGATCCAACCAATCCATTCCCGCTCCTTTACCCTCATGCTCTGTTTACCTTGAAGGTATTGGATAGATTAAAAGCTAGAATAGTCATAGTTAAGATCTACAGAAACTAGAGAAAAAGCTTAGCTATGGCGCATTGAGTTTGTGCACCCTTGTGTCCTACCCCTGAAGTACAAAAAGATAGGAACCTTAGTTTACCATTCCCTTCCTTATGCATTTCTTTCAGCAGAGAGGGACTTCTCCTCTTTAAATAACAAAGAAGTGTTGCAAAACATTTGAAATATTTGAACGTTTACAATCAACACTCCAGAGGTGCTAATTTAAACACCAATAGACACCAATATGGGATACCTATTAGGAGATAAAGAGCCCCAAATATTAATAGACACACAAAGAATATCAAGAAAGATACACAAAATAAGTGATGTAAAAATCTTATCGTGATAAAGGCTAAAGTAATAAGGATCCTTTTGTTAAAGATAAAGTGGATCAAGTAATACATTCACTAAAATAATTGAGCTACAAGGTAGCTGAAAAATGAGAATGGTTTGCCAAATGAGAGGCATAAGCAAGGAAGAATGGAAGAATTCCTAGTCTTTTTAATTAGCCTTTTAATACCACTTGGCACAAAAGGAAACCTAGTGTATCATACCCTAGACCCTCTAAAATGGTTAGGTATCAATAATGTTGAGGATTCTTCATAGTGCATAACTTGAGAGATGCCTAATTCACCATTATAATGTATTATGTGTTTAGTATTCATGAACCCTAATGAAGACTATAATGGGTGCAATGATAGCATCCACTGGTCAAATGTAGATCATGATCATAAAAGCATTAATATGTTATCCTCAAATATTTTTTCATGAATATGACTACTCTTTTTTACAATAAAGTGATCATGATCAAGACATAGAAGATAGGATCTACATATAGAGAGATTTCACCATCAATAGGTCTTTTCTAGTGAAGATGATGAGCATTCTCACATTTATAATATGGAATCTTCTACAAATAATTTCTAGTTAAGAAGACATTTCAATGAAGAAATTGGAACCTTAGATACAAGAGTCAAGAGTGGCCATAATATAAGAAGCAAGAAGGCTCAGAAGGAAGGCCTTATGTTAGGAAATGTCAAAGGCATTTACATAAAATAAAAACAAAAAGAGAAAAGTGTTCAACCTTCTACACTAAATGATCCTAATAATAAGTAAGGTCCCACCTAACAAAATCATAATGCTAGGGTCACATATTTAGGGACAAGATCTTTAAAAGGAAAAAGGATCCAACCATCTAAGAGTTATATAATAGTTGAGAAGCAATATGTCAAGCAGGGTACTACTAATCAAACACTTTTTTCTTCTACTACTTTATGCAAGTGAAAGTGGTTAAAAAAGAGAAGCCCAAATAAGATAAATTACTCAATCACAATAAAAATAAAACATAAAACATAAAACATAAAAGATATTCACAAAAAATATAAGCATGCAATGATACCTATATTGAACCTCCTAGTTACGATAGTTTGAGTGGATTTTCCCAAATAGATAATTCACTATATGATTGTATGTTTGTGCTCAAAGTAACAACATAATGTGTATTCAAAGCTAATTATTTTTTTCCTAGAGGTACCTTCAATTTATAGAATTTTGAAGAGTCCAATACAGGGCTAGGATGCAAGGAGAGGATTTAAGGCTCAAAATGCATGAGACCTTTCAAGGAAGGAGAGGTGGAAAATTGGTTGATAGAGATTAATTTAATTAGTATGCTACAAGATTATAGGGGAATTTAGGGTAGATATTGAGCTTGGAATAAATTGGATGGCATAAGTTTGATGGAGTACCGTAAGTTACTTTAGAAGGATTTTAAAATAGGTGGATGTTGGAGTATTCCATACTCCAACTACATGGGAGAATTTAAAATTTAAATTTATTGGGAATGAAATATTTTCACCATAACCCAAGTACATAGGCCAAATTTAAAATTAGAATTTAAAAGGGAATAGAAGATTTGGCCATACCTCAAATTACCACATGTCATGCACATGCTATGACAAGTGGATCCTCATGGGTATTTGGGTGATTTGAACCTTGTGTAATCATTGATAAACCCATGTACAAGTCATTAGATGTTGTAGACACCTAAAAATGTCCTAAGCATATCACACACTTGATCTCACTTATTAACACCATTTTCTCATCATTATCACCTAATTCATCTATTTAATTAAATAATGTCAATTATTTAGTTAAATTCACCCTATTCTCCTATTAATTGAATAACTAAGGTTATTTGGTTAATTCATCATTTTCATGTTAATATTTCTCTCATTTGATTAAATAATGTCAAATTATTTGATTAAATGCCATAATTCTCTTTGATTAAATAATTCCTAATTGTTTAATTAAAGGTCCTAATTCTCTCCACTTGCACAATTAAATGATTTTCATGAATTGTTTAATTCACTAATTATCCCTCCAATCCTCCAACTTCTCAAACTTGCACAAGAATATTCCCTTTCCAAATTCAAATATTTCCCTCCAAATGGAAATATCTCACATGGCTTCCTAAAATTTAGGGAAATTGTTGAGTCTCTCAAGGATTGTGAGCCCTTGATCTAATTTCTTGATCCATGCCAAATGGATTATCAACTATTTGATTTATCCTTGATCCATGTTCACCTTTCTCATTCAATTTCATCCCTTGATCATCATTTTCCATCCTCACCGTTGATAAATATCTCTAAAATCTATAAATACCAAGCTTGTTTCCTCTCAAATCATCTACAAGCCATCAAGCAAAGTTATAATCTCGAATTGATGACTCCATTGGAGCAATTTGAGAGCATCTTATGAATCAACTTCATCAATCTTCATCATAAAAATCTTTTGCACATCAATGGATAATGCATAAACTGAGCCATCCAAATCCATAACTACTCAAATTATGCATCAATCCACAATGGGATTGAGAGGTTTGCACATTAGTTAGATTCAATTTTCTTTAACTCATGTTTATTGCTTTGATTTGAATCTTTTTAATGTTGTGTAATTGAATTTAATTGAGAATATGTCTTTGATTGATAATTATCTTGTTTAATGTTATGTTATTTGATCAATTAATTTCACATGTTCATATAATTGCACACCCGATGGGACCCCATGTCCCTAGCTAATCAAATTTGTTTAAGTTTTGTCATCCATTGCAGGTTACAGGGGCAGTTTGATGCTTCTACAAATACCAACACATTTGCAACTCAAATATTAACGCTTTTGTAAATACCAACACATTTACAACAACATTCCAACACATTTATAACAAACCCCAACGCTTTTGCACCCTAGAAACTCATTTTGGGGACCTTGCAATAGTCCAACGCATTTGTATCACACAAAGCCACACATTTTCCATATAGCAATGCATTTGCATTAATAGAGCCACACATTTGCATTGACAAAGCCATGCATTTGCACCCCATCTTCAAACGGCCATATCTCAGTCATAAAGTGGTATTTTTCAGTGCTTTTTTTAAATCGAGTAGAATTTTATGCTCTTCATAGTGGTGCAGGTGGTTTTCAATTTTTGTAGAGATATTTTCAATTTTGGGTCCAATTTGTAGGGTTTATTTAGGTTTTGATACTTAATCATTTGATAACCCTAACATCTTCATGTTTTCTTGATTTCATCTAACATTTATAGCATGTGGCATTTGGAATAGCATTTATTAACACTTATTTTGAGTGTTAGCCCTAGAAACATTTGATTTGGTGTTTATAAAACAAATTTCATCTTTCAATTTGGCATTTAAAACAAACAAGCAACTTTCACATTTCAAATTGGTGCTTCACAAATTGAACCACACAACTTACATCTTCGTTTAGGCTTAAAAAGAACATACAAAGTACACATTTAAATTTGGTGCTTTAATAATTTAGCACTTTATCTTTGGTGCACATTTAAAAAATAACAAGAGTGTGTGCTTTGTCTTATGTGTGTGATAGATTGTTGATGTGTATCCTATCTCCTTGCGCCTAGTGCAATCTTGGGTGAAGAGAAACATCTTCAATTTGCAATCTATTTGTAACCCTATAAGGTTGTTTCTATGTATCCTCTCCCCTCGCGCCTAGTCCAATCTTGGGTGAAGAGAAATAGTAACTACTTTTTTTCTTTTAAGTAGGAGGCTTGCCTTGAGATACATCCATTTAATAGAGAACTCAAGGGTTTGACCTCAAGAAGCATTTTTGGGTGCGCTATATAAATTGGTTGTGACTGAAAGTTGTAGGTAAATTCATGTATGTAGTGCTTCAGACTTGTGTGGGTTTCGCAATGCAATGTTTGAGAGGTTGGCAATGTTCACCAAGTTCTACCCACTAAAAACCTATTTTTTTTAGAGGGCTAAGACCATCCAACGTCTTCTTAAGGAGGTGCAATGGAATAGCATCGTTCCATGAAGTTACTCACCATGTACTAAGCATAGTTGAGATGACAAACACCTTTCAAGGAACTTTTCCTTCCAAGGTAAGAGGTGTATTGTGTATGCGTGCATACTCTAGTTACTCATTCTATGGGTAGTATTTTATTGTGTGGGCCCGAATTAAGAAGATAAACCTACTTGACTAAATAGGATTGTGCTTGTCTTGTTCTATCAGTCTATTTCTAGTGAGCTTTGTGGAAGAAATCTTATGAAATATCTCCCATTACCAATTGAGTCAATTGAACACATTGCTTGCAAAATCATCAAAACACTCAAACAAACGTTAAACATGTTTATGACAAGATCTTAAACCCTTTGAACGCATTGTTATGCACTTGAAAGACATTGTACCTTTCTATGCATCTAAGTATTTCTATTTTTATCAAAATATTATCTTTGTGTGCATCCTAGTACCATTGTCTACATCTTTGCGTAATTGGTTCAAAGTAAATCTAGGAAACTACAAATTAGTGGTTTTGTCTTTTCACAATATTGAGCTTTTGTGGAAAACAATATGCTTTTTTAGAAATCTTAGTGCTATAAAACACATAATCAAGATCTTTGTGTGGTAAAAAGAACAAAAGATTAAATCAAATTTCAAAAATTAAACTTAAAGAAACATCTAAAACTACTTGTGTTACTTGCTTCAAACAAACAAACAAGGGAATTCATGCTCAATATTGTTTTTATCAAAAAAAATTGGGTTATCATTTGACCAAATCATTGTCATTCATTAAACATCCAAACATCAAACAAGGTTCTTGATCAAAGTCACTTGGAAAATTGTCAAAAATGATCTTAGGTTGTCATTTGGGAACAAAGATATCATATTCATTCAAAATCAAGCATCAACCGTCAATCAAACATCAAAACAATCAACTTAACATTTCGACATAAATCATTTAGGATCGAATCCTTTATCATATCAACTAATTTAGCCTTATACTTGGAAATGATCTTTTTTCAAGGTGTTTAGGTTGAATGAGCAAAACCATTTTGGAAAAACTCACTTTGGAGTCACAAGTCTACTCCCAAAGTAGTAAGTTCATGTAGAGGAAGGGGACCGACTTCTTAGGACACCAAGTCACGGGAGGGTCTAGAACAATCAGATTTCATGATCTAGCTCACATTAAGGGATTGTTCAAGATAGGTTCAATGTTTAAGAGGGTGAAAAGGAAGGGAAACTAATCTACCTCTTTCCTTTTGTTGACCCGAAAGGTTCAAGAAGTCAAGTGAGTGAGTTTTTGGAGTTTAGACTGCAACTTAAGTATCTCATTGCTAGAGGACTCCAACACGGGTCACAAACTGCAGTGCAACGTGCTAGCATCTCAGTTGGGCACTGGTGTCTGTATGGACAAGTGTAAAGTATGGTCCAGAAACTAAAGAAACCTACTAACAACCTAAAAAATATGGTTTAATGAGATAACAGAAACAACAAATAACTAAATAACAGAATAACAAGAAGAATACTTTAACTTGATTTAATCTATGAATTAACGAAAAGAGGGTAAGGAAAGCGCACCTTCCTACCCACGAGTTGACGAGAAGCCTACACACATAAGACGGAAAAATGTTGGGGTTGTGTATAGAGGACTATCGTAGTCAATCCCCTGCTTTGGTGTTTCCACCTCCACAGACAACTAGTATAGCAATGATAGAGAAATATGGTAAAGAGAGATATTGAAATAGAAGTACTATGCACTACGCTAAACAACAATGTGCTATAAAAGTAATACAATGATGCTAAGTGAATGGAAAATGAAACAATATCACCTTCAACCATGTGCACTCAAGGAAAATGGGAGGAGTGAGTCTGCAAGCTTGCTAATTTAGATGTTGCCGCAACAACGAGGATATTGAATCAACAAAACACCAACTTGCTGCTTCAATGGAGGTGAGAATGTTGTGAAAATGCTATGAAGAGAGTGAAGAAATATTTGTCCAATGTCTGAATGATCAAGAAGTTGAAGAGAATGAATGAGATAGCAATTTGAGGATGAAATTGGAGGCAAAGGATTCATTCGAGGTGAGTCAAGGGCGAAGAAACGTTACACTTGATCACCAATGGATATTTGTAACACCTCTACAAATTCCAAAGGAAAAGTAGAGTGAAAGTTGAGAAATGTATACCTAGACCATCGAGGAAGCAGACCGCAATTTGACACACTCGAAAGTATAGGAAGAGGAGATGTCTCCACAGGTACTCAATCTGGAGGAGATTTTGAACAAATTTGTCACAGGTCCTCGAATCTAAGGAAGATGAACAAAAGGCTCTGCAAGTGCTCGGTCCTACAGAGGAGATTCCCTAGGTGTTCGGTCCTGAGGGAAGCCCAATGTGAAAGGCTCCACAAAGTATGATAGGCCCTTATAGGTGCTCAGTCCTACAAGGAAAGCTTGAGGTGTCGATCCTCCAAGCTCGATTGAAAAAGCAACTTCGCGGGTCCTGGGAAGCAACATGTTAATCCGTAGACAAAACATGTTAGATAGCAAGCAAAAACCCATGCAGGAAGACAAACAGACAGTCACGCAAACAATCAGCAATCGAAGAAAGAGCTTTCAAAGGGCTCCCTCGGGAACCCTTCAAAAGAAAAGGGGTTCACTCAAGGGATGCTCTGTTTGAAAGGTAATGATATTTTTCATAAACGATTCTAGCATCATGGAATCCTTTCAAAAGACCTCTTTCATCAAGGAATTCGAAAGGAAGAATACTCCCTTGCAAGGGAAAGTTTTAAAACTTCTTCATCTGAAAAAGTACTCCCTTCTCAATATAAGGTTTTCAAATTCTTTCTTTACGAATCTATGATGAAAGAAAATTTTTGTTAGGGGTCCTTGTTGAAGAATGCAGTTTTTAAAAAATTAAGGATTTTCAACAAGGGATTCATTGGCCATCGAATACACCTTTTGAAAATTGAATCAGTATGATAGCCCCCCCTTAGGATGGTGCGTTTTGATCACAAAGGCACGTGACATCTTAAGGAGAGAGAAGAAATTGATGTGGTGGCCTACGATACATGATGAGATGTAAATGTGCAAATGTTGTCGCACATGCGAGGGACAACACATAGGCACCACAACATCACGAAGTAAGCAAAGAAGAGAGAAAGATAAAAAGATAATGCAAGCAAATGCAAAGACGTTAAGAGATAGAGAGATTTGATATTTTAGGTTCAAAGTTGCTCATAGATATAGATAGATAGATATAATATAATAATATATATGAACTACCATCAATCCCCTACTATATCAGATCATGTGAAGAAAAATATGAGAAAAAAAAATTTAAAAAAAAAATTGGGTCAACATGGAAGGGAGGCCTAAATGCCCCCAACACCTTGCATCATCCCCAATTGTCGAATATCAAGGTACAACAGAGGAAGAATGATGTAACAAATAGCAGAATTTTATGACACAAAACACTCATGTATCTAAGTACCTACAAGGGTGACAAGGGTCCTCTAGGAACACATAAAACAAGCACGGGGGAAACACAACACACACACAAATCAAATCTATAGATAAAGAAGAGGTACCCTCCTAGTCCTCATCAACCAAGAGGTTGTCGTTCTCCCAATCTAGATCATTATAAGGGGAAGGCCGACGAGCCTGCAAGGGTGGGATAGCAAGGGTAGCACCCTCCGACTCTCTTGTGATAAGAGCTAAGGAAGAGGGCCCCTCGACGTCTTCTCCTCTCAAATCCTGTGTGGTAAACATCGTTGATTTTGTAAAAATCGTCAACAGAGCCAGGACATTGTCTACTAAGTTGAACATGCATTTGATGGGAGTGTCATACATCAATTGAGAAGGTGATGAAGGAGGCACCCAAGATCCACTATCAACCTCAGCAAAAGACTCAGGGGCAGTGACAAACTTAGGGAATGTTGGGGCTTCCTCTATTACGAGGATGGCTCAAGCCAAAGCAGAACCAACTTCCAAAGAAGGTGATCCCTTCTTCCAACCCCATTAGAAGCAAGGTCATCCTCAAGCTTGCACTTCATCGAAGGATGTGAGATCCCCACAGAAAAAGTAAAAGGCGAGGAAGAAGAGGAGAAAACCGCAATGAATACTACCAAGGTATTCGGCATGTCCATGGGCTAAGGTAAAGGTGGGATGTCCGAGAGGGAAATCAAAAGAGGAGACTCAACTAAAGGAGTGGTGAATACTTGCACTCTTTTCGGGTGAGGGTCATTCACGCTCATCAAGGGAGTCGGAATTAAGATCAAGGTGATAGGAACCAAAGAAGGGGTGGAAGAGGAGAACACAACAGAAGACACCGAAATAGGAGTTGTTTGGTCCCCTTCCTCTTGCAAACCTGACTCCTCAGTGGCCAAATCCTTCCTCTGACTCTTACGCTCACATGCAAGGCGATTTCTTTGACTCTGAGAGCTAGAGGTTGCAGCTTGAGGAGGAGCAGGAAGCTCATGTTTTGTCATCAGAGCATCCATCACAATCGTTGTTGGCAGGAGTGGCTCCTAGACAAAAATAAGAGGAAGAGGTGCAAGAACAGATACTGCAACTAGTGGAGAAGCAGACTCAAGCACCTCAGTGGCGGGGCTCTTCCCATTTTCTACCCTAGGGGCAAGAAAAATAGGAAGTCACAGAGGCCGAGACATAGAGGTGACTCCACAGGGACCCTTCCCCTTACCATACAAGACAGGATGAGGCACAGTGGGCAAGACAAGAAGTTCAAATACCTAACACTTTCCCTTTCGCCAAGCGAGCACCATCGAACTCCCTAAGAGACACATAGGGGTGGAAGTCAAGGGTGTCGCAGCAAGACGGGAGGCAAAAGCAGGTGGAACTGTAGAGGAAGAAGAAGGCTCTTGAGCGGACTTCTTCTTTTTTCAAGTCAAAGAGGTAGCCTGATGTTGCGCTATCATAGAATCCTTAATCGAAATAACATGAGGAGGAGGATAGGTCACTTTTGGCACTATGGCCCTATTCTTGTATTTTACATAAGTAAGATACAATAGATCTGTCTAGGGAGGAAGCGGACCAATAGAGGTAGGCCAGAAGTGATCTAGTGAATAAGCCCCACACAACACCAGGGGTTTGTACCCAGTGTCATGCACAACATGCACAAATCCCTCATGGGAGAATTTCAAGCACTTATGGATCACCGAAGGGACTGCATTCATGGAAACTAGCCAGGGAATGCCTAGCTTCACTCTGAACAAGTTAGACTATGGGATAATATCAAAAAGGGAATTCACAATCCTGGGCCCAACCAGGACTGAAAGGGTGACAAAATCAATGGGAGGGACGGAAAGCCCATCATGTGTATGTATAGTGATTTTAGACTCATTGTATGCATCCTTATGTAAGAATTTTATTAACATGATCTCCTCCATGATAACAATAACCCAACATGTAGGATCAACGAGAACACCTGTCACGGTATTCCTGTTGATACGAGAAGGAATGTACAAATTAGAGGGTTTTCTATTAGCATTCATTGGTAAATTGTGTGAGGTAAAGGTTATAGTATGAGACCCATTTTTAGGTTCTATAGATGGGATGGCAAGATGCATGAAAAAATCCATCTTCTACATACACTGAAAAGGAATTTCTTAGAAGCCCCCAAGGGTTTATCAATTAGACAATGACCTATTCTGGATTTTGCTTCACAACATTTAGGGACTCTTCTAGCTAAGCCACTAGGGGTCATAGGTTGGGTTAAAAGGCTAGGCACCCTACAACGCACCTAGAACACGAGAGAAGACCCCTTCAACACTACAAAACGGAACCAAAACAGTTCATGTCGGGTTCACCAAAATGTAGAGGAGGGGGAAAGATTGCTTAGGACCCCAAGTCACAGGAGTGTCTAGAACAATCAACTGCCCTAATCTACCTCACGTTAAGGGATTTTTTAAGATAGGTTTGATATTTAAGGGGGTGAAAATGAAGGGCAGCCGATCTACCTCTTTCCTTCTATTGACCCAAAAGGTTCAGGAAGTCAGGTGAGCGAGTTTTTGGAATTTTGACTGCAACTTAGGCAGCTCACTTCTAGAGGACTCCAACGCGGGTCACAAACTACAGAGCAACATGTTGGTGTCTCAATTGGGCGTTGGCGTTCGTACGGATAGCAAGTGTAAGTATGGTCTAGAATCTGAAAAAACCTACTAACAACCTAACAAATACGGTTTAATGTGATCACAGAAATAGCAAATAACGAAATAACAGAATAACAAGAAGAATATTTTAACTTGATTTAATCTATGAATTGACGAAAAGAGGGTAAGGAAAGCACACCTTCCTACCCACGAGTTGATATCTTCAAAGTCTTCACTTCACAAGCAACCTACACACATAAGATGAAAAAAATGTTGGGACTGTGTATAGAGGACTATCACACTCAGTCCCTCGCTTTGGTATTTCCACTTCCATGGACAACCAGTATAGCAACGATAGAGAAATATGGTCAAGTGAGGTATTGAAATAGAAGTACTATGCACTGTGCTAATCAACAATGTGCTACGAAAGTAATACAATGATGCTAAGTGAATGGAAAATGAAACAATATCACCTTCGACCACGTACAATCAAGGAAAATGGGAGGAGTGGGCTTGCAAGCTTGCTAATTTCGACATTGTCGCAACAACGAGGAGATTGAATCCACAAACCACCAATTTGTTGCTTCAATGGAGGTGAGAATGCTATGAAAATGTTGTGAAGAGAGTGAAAAAGAGTTTTCCAATGTCTAAATGATCAAGATTTTGAAGAGAATGAATGAGATAGCAATTTGAAGATAAAATTGAAGGCAAAGGAGTTGTTCGAGGTTGTCAAGGGTACAAAAATGTTACACTTCATCACCAATGGAGAGTTGTAATACCACTACAGATTCCAGAGGCAGGAATCTTGTCAGGATGGCAATGTGCCACGTACACATCTACACGTCACGCTAGCATCCCTGACAGAATATCCTCCACCGACACAAAAAAATAACTACTAGGTGGATGGGAAGCGAATGAAGGATGTGGAATAGCAACATCAGATTTAATTTGTCTAAGGTAGGAGGTACATAAATGTGAAATTTAAGAGGGGTGCAAATTGACGCCATTACAATTCATAATCATCATCAAAACATAAAATCCAATCAATCAATCAAATTCCTAAGTGTGGTCAAAATCAAAAGTTTCACATTGTTGATTTAAGATAGCTTCGGTCAGATATAAACGATGATTGCATTCATGCTTCATCATCATTTATATTTAACCAAACTTTTCTTAAAATATAAAACCATCAAATAAGTCATTTGAATTTCAGATGATGATGATCGGAATTTGCAAATGGATAAATCGGAATTCATATTATATGATTGTTGTTTGTTAAATACTCTCATATTAGTCTATGGATAACACCGAATGGGTTCGGTTGTTAAGGGAGCCCGCGCGCTCAAGGGACACATCCTCTCATGAGACGTGTCTCTCCTTGAGGCGTGTCTCCCACATATAAATGAGACTTCCTTCCTTTATTTGCAGACATCAAAATTAATTAATGTTCTGCAATCAGCACATTCGAATACATAAGTACAAATCTGACTTAGAATTTCCATAGGTCTTTTAGGATCCTACTCTAATAAGATTTGATAACGTTTACATGGTATCAGAGCCAAGTTGAGTGAATCCAAATCAAATCTAGATATCAGATTACTTAGAAAAATTCATATTTTTGAAAAATTTAATTCACATCACATTCTTCATAATGTCAAGTATGATCAGATTTGAAGATCATCTTGAGGGAGCAAACAACTTCACCTCATGGAAATTCAGAATCATGATGATTCTCAAAGAAAATAAGTTAGACTCATTTTTGAAAGAAAACAAGGGGGAACCATAGGATGATCCTGAGAAAACTCAATGGATTGAGAATAATGAAAAAGCCATGAAAATCTTAGTAGATGCAGTTAGGGACCACATTGTACCTATTCTAGCAAAACATGAAACTGCATATCTAATGTTCAAATCCCTTGAGAGCAACTATGAGATAAACAACACCTGTAGGACTCTTGCATTAAAGAGGCAAATCAACAATGTCCAAATAAACAAAGGAGAAACCATTAATGCATACTTCATGAGGATCATTGATCTAAGGGATCAATTATCTACAATTGGATATCAAATTGATAGCAAAGAGTTAACACTAATTGCACTAGGAGGCCTACCAAACTCATGGGAGCCATTTGTTCAAGGAATAAGTGCGAGATCTGAACTCCCCAAGTTTGATAGGCTAAGAACAGACTACCTTCAAGAGGAAACAAAACTCTCAACAAAAGAAAACAAACAAAAACCCATAGATGAGGACATTCAAGTGCTCAACACATCATCTAATAAAAGGGGTAAGAAAAAATCTTACGGGAAAGGATCATTTAAGAGAAAGAGAAATTCCTATGGAAAAGGATCATTCAAGAAGAGGAAAGACATCTCTCAAGTACAATGTTTTAGATGTGATCGATATGGGCACTATGCAATGAAGTGCCCTGACAGATCAAATCAACAAGCATCATTTGCTAAAGTAGGAAAGTCAAATTCAGACCATGATTCTGAGAAATTTGTATTCTATTCAGCCTTATCAAGTCAAATATCTAACAATATCAACAATTGGGTGATTGATAGTGGTTCTTCAAGGCACATCATAGGGTTTAGAGAACACTTAGACACTATGACTGAAGAGACTGATGAAGAAGTAACAATTGGGGATGATTCTGCACATCAAGTAAAAGGGGTTGGAACTTGCTCCATCACATTGAAATCTGGTCTCTCCCTTCAACTCACTAGAGTTTTATTCGTACCTGGAATAAAGAGGAATCTAATATCCATCTCTACTCTTGAAGACAATGGATATAGGGTTACATTTATGGATGGGAAAGTTCTGGCATGGCCTAAGAACTCAACTATAAAGAAAGCTCTAACCATAGGTGTAAGACAAGGTTATCTTTATAAACTATGCACTGAAGTCAAGCAAGCCCTTACCCTTGATACTTCTGATTCAAATGAAATTTGGCATAGAATATTAGGACACCTTCATTTCCATGCCCTACCTTCCATAGAAAAACTTGTAACAGGATTACCTAAGTTATTAGTCACTTTAGGATCTTTGGTTGCCCAGTCTATATTCATATGCCCAAAGAGAAGAGATTCAAACTAGAACCTTCCGGAAAGAAAGGGGTATTTGTGGGATATAGTGAAACCTCCAAAGCTTACAGGATTTTCATACCTGGGCAGGAACAAATTGAATTGAGCAGAGATGTCATCTTTGAAGAAGACATTGCATTCAAAAGGGCAAGAATTTCAAGTGAGATAGAAACTTATTCACCTAGAGTCTTAGACAAGGATCCTACCCCTGAGATTCAGAGGGAGTATCCTGAGGAAATACCAAATGAACTTCTTTCTACTTCAAATGAGAATACAAATGACAACGGCAAGAAGAGGCCACTTTGGGCTAGAAAGATGATCAAAGAAGCTAAGAATCATGCAGCACCCAAAGGAATGTTTAGGGGGAGTAAAAGACCCAAACGGTTCTCAAGCTATGTTGCTCTAATGAATGACATCATAAATTCAGAACCCACCAGTGTTTCAGAAGCCTTCAGACATCAAGTATGGAAGGATGCAATGACAGAAGAGTATCAATCCATTCTAAAAAATGATGTATGGGATATAGTTCCTAGACCAAAAGAGAAATCTATTGTCTCTTCTAAATGGCTCTTCAAAATCAAACATGTTGCTGATGGCAGTATAGAAAAACATAAGGCACGTTTTGTGGCAAGAGGTTTTTCACAAAAGGAAGGCATTGATTATGAAGAAACATTTGCACCTGTTGCCCGTTACACATCTGTGAGAGCAGTGATAGCCATTGCAGCAGCTAAAGGCTAGAAGATCCACCAAATGGATGTAAAAACGGCCTTCCTAAATGGAACCATTGAAGAGGAAGTCTATCTAGAACACCCTGAAGGTTTTGTGATACATAAACCTGACTCACATGTTTGCAGACTAAAGAAAGCACTATATGGACTTAAATAGGTTCCCAGGGCCTAGTATGAAAGAATTGGCAGCTACCTCTTGGGACTAGGATTCTCCAAGAATGATGCAGACCCAAATCTTTACTTTAAGGTAATTAAAGGTGATATGTTAATAATTATTTTATATGTTGATGACCTGCTGATAACAAGAGAAGATCACCTCATTGCTCAAGGAAAGAAGGATCTAACTTCAGAGTTTGACATGAAAGACTTGGGCATTTTACACTACTTTCTAGGTTTGGAAGTCTGGAAAAAACCAGATGGCATCATACTAAACCAAGGAAAGTATACTATTGATATTCTGAAGAGATTTGGAATGTTGGATTTTAGACCCATGTCTACACCTATGGAAACCAACCTTCACAAACCGAAAGAAGCAGTAGCAGAATCCAAGTGTGCAGATTCAACCCTATATAGACAAATGATTGGATCATTGATGTACCTAGTTAACACCAGACCTGATATTTGCTATGCAATGAATGCTCTAAGCCAGTTCATGTGTGAGCCAAAGGAAATTCACCTTATGGTTGTGAAACATATATTGAGATATCTTCAAGGCACTATTGGATATGGTCTTCTTTACAAAAATAATCAACTAGATCTACATGGATACTCTAATTCAGATTGGGCTGGAAGTGTAATCGATCGGAAAAGCACATCAGGATTTTGCTTCAGTTTGGGATCGGCTATGATCTCTTGGATCTGCAGAAAACAGTCTCCAGTAGCTCAAAGCTCAATAGAAGTTGAATACATTGCAGCCTCTATGGGGGCAAGAGAAGCAGTATGGCTCTGGAAATTGCTTGTGGGACTCTTTGGTGAGCCCTTGAATCCTACCATCATTCATTGTGATAATCAGATTTGCATCAAACTCTTTGTAAATCCAGTATTCCATGATAGATCTAAGCACATTGAGATCCCCTACCATTATGTAAGAGACATGGTAGAAAGGAATGTGATCCAGTTGGAGTATATTAGTACAAATGATCAAATAGTGGACATTCTCACCAAACCTCTCTCCCGAATCAAGGTTGAACACTTCAGGAAGAAGCTTGGTATGATTGAAATGTAATTTGATATTATGTTTGAAATTCAAAATTGTTTAGAAGTTGTACTAATATATTTAAAGATATTTAATGTGTAAACTCTTTTGTCATGTGTGTGACTCCATGACCTTATGGGATCGCTCCCCCTGTGTACATTATTGAAAGGTGACGATCTTTCTAATAATGAATACTTGTATGTGACATTGTAAAGTGACGACTCTACAATGATGAGTTGAACTATCATGATAGATATCATGTGACTTGATATCTATGAACATGTCATGATAGTATCTCTTGGCCACTTTGATGGATATCTTGAGACTTGATGTCATTTGAAGATCATTGTGATCCTTAAGAGATAATCATGGTGGATAACTATATATATATCTGTGGATATGCCATGAATTATTATGGTATACATCATGTGACTTGATATCAGTGCACATACCATAATGAAGATTCAATTATGAAGAATGTCATGTGACTTGACAACCTTGAGAAAACATACCATATCTTCGATATCACATGTGAAGGTGATATCTCCACTTATTTGATTTGGAATGTCTTCCCTAGCTAAGAGGGAGTGTTGATTTAAGATAGCTTCGGTCAGATATAAATGATGATTGCATTCATGCAACATCATCATTTATATTTAACCAAACTGTTCTTAAAATATAAAACCATCAAATAAGTCATTTGAATTTCAAATGATGATGATTGAAATTTGCAAATGGATAAATCAGAATTCATATTATATGATTGTTGTTTGTTAAATACTCTCATATTAGTCTATGGATAACACCGAATGGGTTCGGTTGTTAAGGGAGCCCGCGCACTCAAGGGATACGTTCGCTCATGAAATGTGTATCTCCTTGAGGCGTGTCTCCCACATATAAATGAGACTTCCTTCCTTTATTTGTAGACATCGAAATTAATTAATGTTCTGCAATCAGCACATTCGAATACAAAAGTACAAATCTGACTTAGAATTCTTACACATAATTTCATACTTAGAATTTCCATAGGTCTTTTAGGATCCTACTCTGATAAGATTTGATAACATTTACACACATCCTTCACTCATCCACAAAATCGTTCAAACATTGATCATAAAATTCAAAAAAGTGGTATCATTAGCAAAATTTGAAAGATATTCAACAAGGTCATTGGTATTTAACTTCTCCTAGGATTGATACATTCCTTCATTATTCAAACATTTATCCTAGAGGCCTTGAAAATTCAACCTTGAAAACATGATAATGCCACTCAATTATTCAAACTCACTTCCCTACAATTCATACATAGGGTCATCATAACTTACAAACTTCAATGACATAACAAACGTCGATATACATAGTCAGAACTTTGGAATAACTTGTCATATGATAGATGTCAATCAATTTCAAACTTTACCAATCTATCAAACAAGCAATCAAGGCATGAATCTTTATCAAAACAACATTTGTTCTCAAAACCAATGCATCCCAAACATGAACATACCAAATGAAAATATATCAAATCCTCACATAGTGAATTATGGGATGGATCTATTCACATCTCAAAAAAGTCAAATACCATATCAAAATCACAATCCTCAACATCCATATCAATATCAACCATATCAAGTGTCACAACATCAAGTAGTGTTACAAAACATCAAGGGTTTTAAAAAATATATCAAAATCAAAATATACATAAAATTGCCCTAAATTCACTTGCCAAACTAATTGACACACTTCAACAAACATCTCAATCTCCAAATCAATACATTCCTCATCAAAATCATCAAAACGTTGATTTTCATCAACAACAAAATCCATCCTTACAACATCAAAATGTGGTGTATCAAACACAATCTCAACAATCACCTCAACCACAAAAAAAATTGCAATCCAATAACACCACCACACGTGAATATACTCCTTTAGGGGAACCAATCAAATCAATGTTAAAGACATTCGTCCATACTAATCTTATCAATATTCCAAATTGGGGTTGTGTATCTATTCTTCAAGGATTATCATGGTATAAAAACAAGGATTATTGTGAATATCATAGAGCAAAAGGTTATGAAACATCAAATTGCATTCAACTCAAGAATCTTATACAAGACCTTATTGATCAAGGAGAAATAATTGGCAAGGATAACATTCAAAATTCATCCACAAATGATCACATTGACGATATCTCTACATTACACAATGATCAAATCAGCATACATGAAGAGTCACTTCCCAAGAATGATCAAAATCCTTCACAAATGTCTAGAAAGGATTCATTTCAAGAAATATTATCATCATTGATCTCATGGTTGAAAATATTAACAATGTCTCTACCCCATCCAATGAGACGGTTGACATACCTCAAGACTCTTTCCCAAAGCATGATCAACATCTTTCACCAAGGTCTAGAAATGTTCCCTTTTAAGACATATTGACATCATTTGATCTCATGGTTTCCAATATTGAAGAAATTCTTATCACACCATTTGATCCAAATCCACTTGAGGATCAAGAAACTTTTAAACTAATGCTCATACCCATTGAAGAAAATCTAATCCAAGAGCTATCACCCACATATCCTCATTTTGAAGAAATTTAAGAACCCTTGGCAAACAATCCATCCTTTGAAATTGACCCATGTCAAGAATCAAATCCAAAGCATACCGAAAATAACACCAAAATGAGTCAAGATCAAGGATCCATGTCTTCTCAAGATCTAATGGGTTTTTCCTCTCTGATACCGAAGGTAACTCTAATAAAAGCAAAGATCAAGGATCTATATCTCCAAGATACTACAATGATTTAATGGGTATCTTTCTATCCATACAATGTTTCACAAATGATGATCATGTCCATATATCTCATACCCCTACATCTACCCATGAGATGCTTACTCCTAGTGGACATGTAGATGATCTTCCAAAACAAGAGTCTCCTACTCTTAACATCATTACCAATGAACAAGGGTCTCCTACTCTTCATATCCTTACAAATGATCAAGTTATAGCAGAACCCATAGATATATCAAAAATTGATTATAATGAAGATCTATACATTGAGAGTGAAACATTAACATCTCTTGAGGAACAATCAAAATCTGATACATCCCAAATTTAGATTGAATACATTCAATATGAGGATGTCCAACATTATTAGAGTAAAGCATTATGTTTTCAAAAATATGGTATCTTGGAATCAGCAAAGAAATTCAACAATCATGAGCAACAAGGTCTTGGTTATACATCAATCATGGAATCCAATCATGTCAACAATACTTATATAATATTGGGGGCAACCTTATCTAGTGCAAGCATCAGAATGAGGAGCATGGAGAGTCATTATGATGAAACTACTACCAACACTACAACCATTCATATTATGAATTGTCATCCATCCATTTCTCTACCCTCTAATTGGGACTCACAATAAGAAAAAGGTCTATATCAAGGAAACGAGCAAGTTATTGAAGAAAAAGAATTAGAAAATCAAAGTGGACAAGAAAAATTCAAATGGATACCAAAGAAAAAGAAAGACAATTATCCATATTATACTCTATTATTCAAAGAAATTATGGGGCAAAATCAAAAAGGGAAGTTCATCCATCAAAAAATGTCCACCAATACAAAAGAAGACTTCAAGAGCAACCTACAAGGTATATGAAGAAGTTGGTCCTAATTGAATCTTCGTATCCAACCATCATTGCTCATCATCCCAAGTTTGGAGTCAAATATTCCAAACTATCAACCCATCCATTTGGATCTTATATCCCTCATCGCGCTTCGCCATCCATTTCGACATCCATGATATCCAAATCTTGCATTGACCATGTCTTCGCAATAGCTCTTTATCATAAGGAATTTCGGGGCACTCGATCACGATGTGCGCATCTAGATAAGGTTAACTTTGGTATTGACAAAGAAAATATGAATTCTTAGGGGATACATTCAAATGCATGTATTTTAGCAAAGCAACTCGTCTAGGCAAGATATTGTTGGCACATCATGACACCAACAACATTTACATCAGCACCACCAAGTGGTTCAACATGAGCATAAAACCTTCAAAATTTCAAGAAAATAGTAAAGAGAAAAATCATCCTCCAGAAACCACTACAATGGCACTTTGGGAAAGTGTCGTGATGAAAACCTGACAAATAGGCGTCATGTGTAGAATCGACCATCTATGTGCGCCATTTCAAGTGGAAGCATCTCATCTATCCCATCCATAATAAATCCAACATATCATCCATCTTATTCATGATAAATCCAACATTCCATCCATCCAATCTATTTTCATCCATCTTCCAAATTATCTTGATCTTGGCAAAGATTTGGCGTATACTTCAAACTTGCTTATGGAAAAATATTGACATGGGTTACTATCATTGATCCTACCCTATCCAACATTATCTAAGCCATGCGGTATTGTCTAAAAAAGAATTATCTATCTGTATATGCTCTCTTATCACAAGATAATCCTTGGCATCCTTCACATACCCATCCATCAATCTATCCATGCATCTACCCATGGCATTCTATACATTGTTGGACATTGGGGGCAGATACTTGATCTTTCTTTCGAATAACTCTTGATCTGTGTCCTATATCTCACAATGTAATATTGACATCGTGATCTAGGTATCATTTCAAAAATCCAAAAAACATTCATAACATGTTAAAAAATCTAAAAACATTTGAAATATCTCAAAACCCTAAACAACCTCATAACATTCAAAAACTCAAAACAACTTCAAATAAATTGCAAACTCAAAACATTCAAATAATCTCAAAAACTCACAAATAGCCTCAAAACATTTGAAAACATCAAAAACATTGACATATCCTAGAAAACAAAATCACCCATCTCATTTGGCTTTCACCCACAATAAACTTTCAAACATAATAAATTGATCATGAACGAGAAGTTGTGGCACCAACGACTTGGTCACATTGGTGAGAAGGGTCTTAGAACCCTGAAGAATAAGTGCCTTGTTGAAGGCCTTGATGATTGTAATCTTGAGTTTGACTTTTCCGAACATTTTGTTTATGGAAAACAACACTATGATTCTTTATAATCTAGTTCTCACAAGTCTTCTATGGTTTTGGACTATGTTCATTCAGATGTTTTTACTCCTGTGAATGTTCCTTCGTTATCAAAATCTATATATTTTGTTTCTTTTATAGATGATTACAGTAGGCCATTCATTTATTTTCTCAGAAGTAAAGCTTAAGTCTTTAGTCGGTTTACGGAGTTTAAGGCCTTGGTAGAAAATTAGACTAGCAGAAAGATTAAGTATTGAGGACCAAAAATGGTGGTGAGTTTTATTCTACAAAGTTTGACAAGTTTTGTAAAGAGCATGGGACTGAAAGATGTAAGACAACTCCCTACACTCCACAGCAAAATAGAGTTGCAGAGAGGATGAACAAAACGTTGATGGAAAGGGTTAGGAGTATGTTGAGTGGTGATAGCCTTGAGTAGAAGTTTTGGTTGAAGCAGTAGCCACTGCATGTTATTTAATCAACAGATCTCCTACATTGACGCTTATTAGAAAGACATCCATGGAGGCGTGGTTTGGTAAAAAGCCTTAGATGAGACATTTCAGAGTATTTGGTTGTGAAGCTTATGCTCATGATCCTATTGAGAAGAGGTCAAATTTGGAGAACAAGGCAGTTAAGTGTATCTTTATCAACTATGGTGTCGGTGTGAAAGGGTACAAGCTTTAGGATCCAGAAGCTCAGATTTTTTTCTATAGTAGAAGTGTGATTTTCAAAGAGATGAAATCTTCCACTTTTGAGCTGCAGACAGAGAAAGAGAAGTAGAACAAGGAGGTAGTTCAGATTCCACCTACTCTGAAGAAAGATGAACTACATAGTCCTATTGGACCTAATGATGAGGATAGCTCAAGCAACTCTAAAAGTTCTGAAGAAGAAGAACCTCAACCTCAGCCTTTGAGGAGGTCAACACGTGTAAGGCGACAACCAAAAAGGTTTGGTTATTCATTGTTGAATTCCAATTGCATTTTCGCTTTGATTGCTAATAGTGATGAGCTTAGGACTGTTTGAGAGGCTATGGGTATGAGTGATGCAAATTCCTGGATGAAATCCATGAATGGGGAGATGGCTACTTTAAAGAAAAATAAGACTTGGGATTTGGTACCTTTGCCTATTGGACGCAAACCTATTGGTTGTAAATGGGTATTCAAGAAAAAGTGCGGTCCTGATGGCAGTGTTGAGAAGTATAAGGCACAGTTGGTTGCTGAGGGGTTTTAAGAGGTGGAGGGAATTGATTATGGTGAGATATTATCTCTAGTTGTCGAAATTGACATCTATTTGGTTCCTGTGTCACTTGTAGCAACGTATGATTTAGAAGTGGAACAGATGGATGTGAAGACAATGTTCCTTGATGGTGACTTGGAGGAACAGATTTACATGTCATAGCTAGAGCACTTTGTTGAAAAAGGTAAAGAAAATATGGTTTACAAACTGGAGAAGTCTCTTTATGGTTTGAAATAGTCTCCTAGAATGTGGTACCAGAGGTTTGACCATACTCATGATCTAGGATTGACAACAATAGTTCATACACTCAAAATGTGACATAATTAATAAAAGATCATTGGAGCCTAAAATATTTGTTCACTCAACCTACATTGAATGCAAGACAACAATGATGGATGGTGTTCCTTAGCAAATATGATTTTGAAATCATTCACATTTAAGGAGAATAAGGTAGTTAATGTACACAATTGACAACCACAATCGAAGCCAGTAAAGATCTCTTTGGGAGGAATAATTTATCAAATTAAAGCTCAAAATAAAGATGAATAGGTCAAGGTCATTGAATCTCTTTGAGAGTAAAAAACAATGTGCAAGTTACTTGTTGGAGAAGAACTAAATATTGTTGAGCAAGAACCAAATATATTTGCCTCAAAAAGTGAACTTGAGGAAGATTATTAATGACAACACATCTTGGAGGTAACAAGATGTACACAGACTTGAAGCAATATATTTGGTCAACAACGAAATACATGGTAGATTGTGTGGCATGATGTCTAGTGATCTTTTGGTTCATTATTTTGGAGGTTAAATTGAGATTTTTAAAAGACGTACCTTGATTGAATGCAAATTAGATTTTGAGATTACGGGTGATTGCAAGTATTGGTTTATTATTTTGGAGGCTAAATTGGGACTTATAAAATTATCTACCTTAGACTTATTTTATTGCTTCACCTCAATTTGTTGATACTTTATATGGGATACTCTTGATGAGTGTTTTATATTTTTCTCCTACTTTTATATTTCCTTTGCAACTGATCTTGTTTTAATTTTATGCAAATATCGAGGGAAATCCACTAACACAAGATATTTTTTCATGCAAGATTAAGTGATCTAAATGTATTGATCAATATTTAGATGTGTCATATCAACTCAAATTTAGCAAATGATGAGGATATACAAAGTTGATTACATTTTCCATTATTGAGACTAAGTATAGAGGAGCAATGAATGCATTATTGGCCTACAAGTTTATGAGCATGGATTACCAAGAAGGAAAACTAATCACTTTTGAGTGATAATTGGCATGCTATATATTACTCATAACCTGCTTGTCTGTGCAACAAAAAAACATACAGTCATTAGCATTATAAATAATGTGTTAATAAAAGGATGTTGGGTTCCAATTTTGAAGGACCAATATTTAGACAATTGACTTTTTCACAAAGCCACTTATTCAAGGAATGTTTCCAATATGAAAGATTTGCTCATTATTATAAATGTTGTCATTAGCGAGATAGCAAGTGAATTCATACCTTCTAGTAAGGTTTGGGAAGTAAATTACACCTAGTAATCTTTTTAGCCACTTGATTAAAAAAAACATAGCAAAAAATGTTCTTATAAGCAAAGGTAATATGATCCATGAAAGTGGGTCAAGTTCATGATCAAGTGAAAGATTGCACATGACAATAGTTGGAGAGAAATGAATAAGGACTTACCTTCACATAGAGATGGTTTTTATTAATACGATCCATGAAAGATCCCACGTCATATGTAGACTTGGGATGATATAGAGCATCTTAGTGAAGACAATATAGGTGTGCAATCTTCAAAAATAGGTGTTTTTTTTTTTGTGTTTTTTTGTTACTTTCCACATACAACAAAAGCTAATTGAACATGACAGAAGAGTCACTAGCTATAGTGAAAGCACAAATGCCCCTTAGCAAAAGTGGCAAAAACACAACTACCATTGGGAAAATTTGTTACATGCTAGACAAGGCATGGAATGTTTATCAATTCATTTCAACTTCTTTGCACTCAAGAACATGTTCAAGCATCACTACAATCATAAGAGGTCTATAATACACGTTTGTACAACATGTGCAAAGTTTCTTAGCTCTTGTATTCCTCTTGTAAGCTCAATTTGCTAGGTTTACCGTTATGGGATCAAGATTTTTGGAGGTAGAAGACACCATTGTAGGGTTTGCAAGCCAAGTAAGCATTTTGATGGCTTGTGTGGACATATGTTCTACTTACTACAATGTACTAGCCTTGTTCATAGTGGCTTGAGTGGCATCTTGCTCACTCTTACCCAAGGTTATACCCTTATAGAACTTCTCTAGCATAATCTTGGTGTTCCCAATTTATTATGTTGTTTGAATACTAAAAATGACGTCACTACATTGTCAACGTTAGTTTATCGTACTTCATAATTATTTTTTGTGTTCCAAAGAGCTTTGAGTAGAGAGCATCCATAGTTGGTCATGAATGTGAGAACTATTCTCCTTGATTAGAGATCTTAATACCTCTCTATAAACACTATCATATCACATTGTAATTATGTACTATTGTCAAATTTTGAATATTCTTGTGCGTAGGTGGCCAAAACAACACATCTTGTTTTGTGTGTGATCTTTGCTTTGAAGAGTTCATTTCATTTATCATGGAATTCTTCACTTAATTTCATGATTCATCTACCAAAATTGTCTTGATTTTGAGGAAACCATTTCTCCCATTCCTCAAACCACAAATGCCATGATGGTACAAAAAATGTCTTAACTCGATTACCAACCTTATTTATATCTATCTCATAACAAAGAATTGGCACTTTCTTAAATTGCCCAAACATATTACACAAAGTTCCATGACTTGTTGGGCATTAAAAAGGATGTTACAAGTTGCATTTAATGAGACATTAGCACCACATACCAATAGGTGTCTGGATTAATAGTTGCATTATTTTTTAGAAAATCGCCCTAACCTGTGAATCAAGCAATCATTTAAAAGTTCCATCAACAATCGTTTAACTCTTGGAGTGTTTGCTACTACCAACCATTAGTATTGCTTATTTAATTGACATGATGGTGAGGTAAGTATAATAGTAACTATACTTGTCATTTTTCTTAAATATGTATAAACTAAGAGGTAATACCTCTCCATAAACATCACATGAAATTGTGATTTTATACTTCTCTCTAATTTTGAGTATCCTTGTACTTGGGGTTCCCTAAACAACATTGCTTTCTAGAGTTCTATTTCATCTATCGTGCAGATCTCGTCTAATTTTCACAATTCATCTTCCAAAATTGTCCTAAGGTTGAACAAATCACTCCATTCAATTCCTCAAACAATAAATGGCATGATGGCACTAAAACCTCAACCCAATTACCAAAGATACTCATATCTTCACCTCATTAAAAAGCAGCAGTGCTTTATTAAATTGCCCCAACATATTACGCAAAGTTCATGATTTTTAGGCAGTAAGAAAGAATGTTACAATTATTTTATATGTCACAATTGACGAGAGATGCATGAGCACTACTTACCCACACATTTGGACTAATAGTTGCATTATTTTCTAGATAATCACTCTCGATTCAAATGCTTCTACTAGAGGTTGCATCAACAATCATATAATTCTCGGATTCTTTCCCTCCTAAATATAAGCATCAAATTGTTCGATTGGCATGTAACACTTTCATAATAAACAAAGAACCCTTGCAACTTCAATCGTTATTCCACCAACCATCTAATAGACCGCTAAAACTAAACTCTTACAATAAATTTTATGGCAAAACACCTGCATTCGGTGAAACATCTACATCCTCCACAATCCATTTTTTACCAGAAATTATGGCTTTTGTTACTAAAATGGTCATTTGTAAGAACCACCAATTATTCAATGGCCTATATGCATCTACACTATTGTCCTATTTATTGATAAATAACCATGATCCAATGCCTCGGACCATAAAACTTGAAACTTGGCCAAGACACTCATTGGAATTATCAAATATATGAAAATCTGCATCTCATCGAAAATGTAGTTGGTTTCTTCCATTCCACTGCAGTTTGACACAAGAAGTACCTGATTTGTTATTATTAAGAAAATTGTAACAAATACATCAAGAGATGGAGCATGACAATCCATCTCTATGCAACTTACGTGATCATCCACAACAAAATGAGTGTCATTTAATGATCTAGCACCTCTAGCACTTCTCCTATGGAGAGATGTTAGAAACCCCAAAATAATTTCCATCAGATACTGCTTTAGTGATCCCATTGATAATTATCTGATAACAAAAGTAACGGAAGTCACATTTAATACCAAGCTTCTTAAGCGGCCCTTTAGCATTTTACAATGTCAATAATCACAATGGTAAATGATGGTCGTAGAGAATGCCAAACTAAACCCATTTAATAATATAAGATGGCTATAAAATGGTCATTTGTTACAATCACCATAAAGAAAATTTCTTCTTATGCCAAATAAGATGCTTCAACCTACTACAACGACATCTTGAGCGGTAACAAGAGAAACTGCCCAACTCAAAAGAAGAAAATCCAGTGGTCTATACAGGATTCGGTACATGTCAAAATTAAATTTTTAAAATTAATTTAATAACAAAAAAAAAACTACATGCCCCCTTATCATTGATAGTAATTGCTTGTTACAAATCAATACTAGCACTTTATCTATGAAATGCAGATACCTTAGATGCCATCGACATGTTAACCATCAATATAGGTTTGTCAAATTGATATCAAGATATTGGTCTAAAGGTTCAATTCACAGTTTGGTTTCAGAACAATCTACTCCGCTTGCACAGACCAATTTTAGTGTATCATTAGGGTGTTTATACAAACACTCTGAAGGAAACAGTACATGCATGCAACAAATAAGCATTTGTCAAAATCTACTTTCTATGATCCATATATCAGAACAGGATCCCTCGCCCATATTTGATTGCTTACCAGTTTCTAGCATTTAGACTCTTCCAAAATATGAAGCCACTGAAAATTCAAAACTAATCAGATGAATGCATATAAATTTATTATCAGAAGTCGTGATGTGTAGCCATATATCATCATCACCATTACTGCTATAAATTTAAAACCCATTATAACAATCAGATTTATAGCCAGAATGTCAAATCTGCAACATTTTTCCAACTCTGAATTTTAGAGATAACTTGCAGTTGTGTTTTAGTAATTTTGTTTCCCTTGTTTTATTTATTGGTGTTTTTGATAGTTTAGAATGGAAATATCAACAGCTGTCTTATCAATTGTCCATATCTTTTTCCAATAGTGGGGATGTTGTGTACCCAATACATGTACCATATATTTTTGTGGAAATTATTGACTTGCTTCTGAGGTGAAGATTGTTGAATATTTTCTAGCATTCAAGTCAAACTACTATTTGAGCACCCTGTGACATAGTTGTAGAATGTCGAAATATAAATATGATCACACCAACTTTTTCTGAGAAAACCTATATCAGTCTTGCAGATCTTTGATTGGCCGGCCACATATGACTAGTTTGGAAAGTAATAACGTCAAATGCAACATTCTCATCATGCAATCCTTATTGCCACTCTGGACTTCAATGTAGATTTGAAACTTTAACTTCAATATTTCAAAGTAGAACTTAAAGCTTCTTCCATCAAAAAATAAGATTTTACAAAATTGTTTCCATTGTATTTACAACACTCAGCATTTGTTACTGATGTACACAATCATATCTTATACTTCAGGCCCAGCACAAAAATAGCTCTATATGCATATGAAAAATTTGTTAGCCTGAACAGATAATATCATTCCAATGGAGGCATTAACAAGCAGCCTTTTAAACCAACCTCAATCATCTTTCTGCCATGGAGCACCTTTAAAGATAGTTTATTTGGTAAATGATCCTTCCCACAGAAAATGGATCAAACCAGACTCCATGTAAAGAACTCTCTAATATGTCTAGAAATCCATTAGGTCAATAACACCTTGATACCATGATGCCTGAATTTTAGAATAATAGACAATCTCACGAACACCATTCAGTAAAAAGGCATGTGAAACTGGTGTTACAACTACAGTGAACAAACATAAGAGTGTCATGCAACAAACTATCACATTTCTCTCAGTGTGATCACTTTCGTGTTTGCAGAGGAAGGTTGAGATGGAAGAAGTGATGAATATTTTACAATCAAATATAGGATTATATCCACAATCAGCTTTGTATCCTTCAATTACACCAAAAAAATGAGCACATACAAAGTGGGAGAAAACCTTACTAGACGCAACTATTATTTCACGCCAGCATGACAGCACACCAGCATGCGGAAAACAATATGAAGATAGATGACTTGAGGATAAAATATAAAAGAATTAGGAATCAATGGATCTACAGAAAGGCATTATCTTTCAAATGCACATTTCATTTCAAACAAAACTAGCAAAACTCAGGCCATAATGCACACAGAACAAGGCTAGATCATGACTAAATTTAGATAAGATCAGGACAGAAGGGCTACATATCTATTCGTTAGCTATATAAAAACTGCTCTAGGAAGGGCTCACATAAAGCACAGGGACCAATCCAACCATTTTACCATCTCTTCCAGGTCGTTTTTTCCGTACCTGCAACAATCCAGATATATACAAAGGTTAGCCAGTAAAATAGGCTGGCCTAGAGATGCAATGCACCATTTTTTTAATAAAGTATTAAAATATGTTTACTCACATAGAACCAACCATCTACTTCATATTCTATTTCAACTTCCTCTCCAGCTGTTAAGTTCAGCTGCAAGTGCAACATCAACCAACAAAGAGTTAAAATGCTTGATTACATGTATCCCTTCCAAAATTAATTCAGACATGCCCACTCATGGCTTTCATGGTTTACCTCATCATCGCCACCTGCCGTAAAATCATATAATGCCTTGCCAAACTGTGGATTTTCTATATGCTCCTCATCTTCTTCGAAATCTTGATTCATAGTGCTGGCCATTGGATTTTCAAATGATTCAAATCTCTGCATTATAGTTGACTCGTAACGCGGAGGTTCACCCCTTGAAACCTGGCATGGATAAACTGTAAGATAAGAATTCATAACACTATCAAATCTATAAACACAAACAAAGATACTCACACGAGAGTCTAGCTGGTGATCTTGGGATGATGAAACTGTTGAAAGGTTACTTAGTCTGCTTTGTCCAGGCACAGACTTATCCTCCTGTTCAGGTGTAGCAGACATCCGTAAATATTCCTTCCACTGTCCAAAGCTCTTCAAACTTAACTATTATGTTTGCAGCATTTAAAATTGCAAAAATGCCATATTGACCAGAAAATGTCCTTGGAAGAACTACTAATGCAGAATTCATTTCTAGTTTCTCAAATCAAGAGGCACAGTGCAAACCAAGACAGTAATCTCAAGCTCTATAAAAGTAATTGAATTAAGCAATGCGGTGAACTGACCATAACAAATTGCATAAATAAGCCTAAGAAATATGGGACAGTTCATCTAAGAGCTTTCTTGTGCATTTCATTTTAAAATGAGGATAAGGGCAAAATCCATATCATTTTGCATGCTAATGCAAAGCAACACACCTATTTCCCTACAAAGAAACAATCTAGTTGTAAGTCTTCAATGTGACCCACCGGAAGGTGATCCAGAAACATATGCTCACCACATATCAGGAATGTTTGCAGGGCAGGTTTATGCATCATAATATGGCATATGCTGGTCATGGTTTAATAGACAAAAAAACATACAGAAAATAAATTTATGGCCACATTTTAATAGAGCAGCATGCTGCATAAGATGATATCAGATGATGTTACATAATGTGATCTCCAAGCATTTCACCAGTCATTAAGCAATAATCATCTCAAATTGCTCCTCTATTAAAAAAGGGGTAAAACAATCCAGGAAATGCACACGACTTGCCCTCTTTTTGGTTTCGTGCTTCATTGATTTCTAAGACCAAGTAAAGAAAATTTCATTAACTCCTCAATGGTGAGTCTCTTTCTAGGGAGAATAGCCATGTAGAACTAGAACCAACCTGGCATGTAGAGCAGCCATTAGTTGATGAAGAAAATAGGCATTTGAGGGGTCAAAGCATATAATACCTAGCAATGCATTAATATCAACCTAGGACCTAAAACCCTATGTTTAAAGAATTAATTCAAAAATTAAAACAAAGTTATCCAATATTTAATGAAAGATACTTGTTAGTTGTTACATCTTCAAAAAAGGAAATAAACCATCAAACTCTCATTCATTTGGATCAAAACAGTGTATAAAATAACTTCTCTTGCACCATTTTTCCTTCTCTAGGCCTCTTACCACAACTCACAAGTAGTTGCAATCTTCAGAAATATTTTCCCAAGCTGTAAATGACATTAAGACTCTAGGAATCTCAATTGATAACAAGTTATGGGAAATTTATAAACCAGATTGGAAAATATAGGGAGAGAAATCTACCGCAAGAAAGACATTTATAAGTTCCAAATATTCTTATGAATGAAAAGAGACCACTTTAGTTATCATGAACAACACTGGTGCCCAAAGTTTCAAGGTGTTGTGATAAGTCTTATTGTGATATCCACAATTCTGCCTATTCTGCTGAATTTAAACACTGATGATTATTGTTGAATAATTACTATTGATAATGTTTTATTGATTGATCCCAACAGTTTACTATGATGCTGTTGATTTTGCTTAGTTTTCTATGGGATGGATGCTGCTTATAAAAATTTGGTTCTTGTGCAGGATCAGGGATCTGAAATCACATTTGTATGGATGTAGTAGTGCTCTCAAGGGTGTTTACAAGGGGCAGAAACTATCACTTGGCATACTGTATGTGTGTCCTTGGCTAACATTCCATTGCTGTTGTCGTGACTGTATTGCAGATTCTGTTAAGGTGTATTGTGTATGAATATTGGTCCACAGTACTACATAGAAGTCTTGATATGTGGTCTGATTGAATTTGTATGGTTTTGGCATATATGATGCTTGCTGACTTGGTTGATATAAAGTCTGAACTCTAACAATAAACCACAAATACCTTAGGTTAAATGTAATGTCCCCTTTTATTCCTAAATGTCTGCAGCCTATGTTTAAAAAGAAATCAATAAAGATATTTATTATTACACCCAGCTGGCATTAAATAAAGATTAAGTTGTTAAGAATGGTCAACCAGAATATGAAGGGTTGTGTCCCTTGAGCAAGATAAGGTATATAAGGAAGGTAAATCTAGAAAGAAAGAAAAGGAGGAGGAATTATTAGGATTGATTACAAGTAATAGACAGCAGCACTAATAAATTAACTTATTTAAAATTAAATTATTATTCTCCAAATGCAGTGATGAGGAGTTGTAACTATTGAGGTGAAGAGGTGTGACTCCCTCAAACTTGAGATATAAAAGGGAGAGCATTTCATTTGAGAAAGACATCCATAACATCATTCAAAAGTTCAATTGAGGATAGAACCTCATGTGAATTTGCAAGTAAATTAAATTATATTCTCAAGAGTAGTGATGATGTAAGGATGTGACTCCTAATGTGAAAGGTGGTGACTCTCTCAATAATAAGATATAAAAGGGGGATCATTTCCTTGTGGAGAAATCATCGATGGGGAATAAATCTATCAATCAATTTGGAAATAAAGTATTATTCTCAAAAGGCAGCCATGAAGGGTGGTGACTCATTTATTATGAAGGGAGGTGACTCATTTATTATGAAGGGCGGTGATTCCTTCAAGAAATGGATATAAAGGGTACATCAGTTCATTGGCATTCAGTAAGCAATCATCACTCATCTATCCATCAAGAAATCAAGCAATCAAAATATCAAAATATCAAAATATCAAAAGATCAATCAATTCATAATTCAATCATCAAATCAGTCAAGCATCAAATCATTCAAGCATTAAACTATTCAAGCATCAAATTATTCAGTCTTCAAATCATTCAAGTATCAATCATTCAATCATCAAAACATTCAATCATCAATTCATTCAAGTATAAAGCCATTCAAGCATCATTCAAAGTTCAAACATTAACTTGTCAATCCATGAATATCAATCAACTCACAACCATTCAGCATATCATATTAAGTTGGAAAAAGGAAAATAAGAATAAGAATATAAGGCAATCTCTTTGGAATAGAGGTTGAGAACAGCCATTGTTAATATTCTGAAATATAATTGGTGGCAGTCATTTAAGAGTAAATTTATCATTTCATTAAGAGGTATTTATTTAGAAATATTCTAACAAATACTTTTAGCAATCTATTTTGAATTTATTAGAAATGGCTTGCAAATAGGAAGGACAGCCAGCCTTTCAAGTTCACAAGAGGTGAAGTACTGGCCTTTCCTTCATCAAGCACGCCACCCCAAGATGGATGGATTGGAGGTGAATGAGTGCTCCTGGGCTTGATCAAGGAGCATGGTGTGCCTCCAAGGTGGTATGATGTGGTTACTCTAAGGTTGGGGTGATTGCAAGACATGATGATTCCTAGAATCAAGGTGTAAATACAACAATAGTTATGAAGCTAAGACTAAATTTTGGGGAAAATTATTAGTAATCCCTTGAACTGACACTTGAAAAATGAAAAAAGCTAATCTTGTTTTGGGTGGCATTACACTTATGAAGCATTTCATATTATTTGAACAAACACCCAATATAGAAAACTTTTAAGGAAATTCCCCTTATAAATTGAAAATTTTAATGCATCCAAAGACTATAGCACTATCATGTACATTTCTTTATGAAACTTCTAAAAGAAATAAAGATCATGTTGGCATCAGCATTTCTTACCCAGACCCTTTAAGCGTAACTTGACGCTGTATTTGAAGACTGAATAGAAGCATATATATTTCTCACACAAGTAAAAATATTGAAAAAGGCTGTGTAGCATACCAAACGTGAAGCTGTTCCATAAGAAGATTGTCCTGAGCTGAACAATGATGGATAATGCATAGTACCAAACTGAGATGAAACTGAAGTTTCAAATGATGCAGTTGATTCAGGAGAGGATGTCCCAGATGATCGTGCATCGTCTTCCTACAAAAAGAAAAGAGGCAATTAAAAATAATGAAAGATGTGAAGATGTGCACATGTAACAAATTCTCTGTTAAAGAATGTTAAGCATGAAAAAATATAAACAAGATTAGGTTAGTTATCATACCTCCCCGTCTGATGCTTCTAGAAGTGTTTTTGCCCACATATCATCATAACTGACAGATGCCCGAGAGGTTAAGTTTTCTTCTTCCACTTCAGGAGCATCAGTACCTGCTCCCGCAAGATATTCATTCACCTACAGAATGTTTGCATTTGTGTTAAAGAATGATGGATCAAAGAAAAGTAGATTTGTACAAGTTTAAATTTACTGTTCGCAAAATATAGGCATTTATTACTATCAGTGCCAAATGTTAGCCTTCAAAGGTTTTAACAAAAGGTTAAAATGTTATGAATGGAAGGCCCAAATCCCATTGAGTCATTGACAAATTGTAATCCAGCTTGCAACAATTAAAAACAATATTTGTAGTATATTGTATATTAGTTAGGGGATTATAACCATAGAAGTTGGTTGGATTCCGATATGCTTCAGAGATAGTACCATAATGGAATGCACATTATTCACTCTGTGAGCATCTAATATTCATATTACATGTTAACAGGAATGAACTGACAACTAACAAGAATTTGAAAAATAAAAGGGGTGCATCATTCAGACATTTTCACATATTCACCATGATTTGCATTTGACAAACAAATTATAATATTTAGCCTTCAGAAAATCATCCTCATATTCAAGTCTTAAATATCTCAAATGACAACTTAAGCTCAGGGACAAACAGAATAACAAAACAAATAAAGAGGAAAAGAACGCATAGCTGTGTAGTTCCTCACCAAATTAACACCTGGAGCATCGTTACCCAATAAACCATCACTGAGATGTGCTGCCCATGCATTTGCAGTTTCCATACTGACTGATGTATATTGAGATTGCCCCACTTTTCTGTCAAGGATAAGATCAGAAATTCCTTGTGCAACAGCTGGATCATTAAAGCCAGTTGCAGCATCTATACGGTGTCGATTTCGATAAATATTAATCAGCTTAGCACTGCCAAGGCATTCAACCAAGTCATAAGAAAAAATCATATCCTATTTTTTGAAAGAAGTCAACCACAAATTAATCTTCCTTTTTACACTGACAGAGAAATGATTTTTTTCATCTATTCAATCAAGATCCGGATTTTAGAAAGAAAAAATATTTTAGTCACTATGTTGAAAATCCAGAGAGAGGAATAAACATGTCGAAAATTGCAGGTGTCTGCAAATAATGCACCAATCATGTGAGACAAGTACCATTATTAGAGATTGATTAGTAGAAAGAACACAAGCTATACAATCAAAACAGTAAGATGACAAGGGAACATTGAATTGGTATTTCACAATTGGTAAAGTCTGCTTCCACCTGAGGAAGATTCAACTCCAAGTCTCCAACTATGTCCTAAGGTTTAAGTTGAGAAAAAACTCAGAATGTTAAAAGTCCACTCTAGTTTTCACTGCTTATTAACAATGAGCTACTGTTTATGACAGCTCATATTGTGTATTATAACTAAATGATAATTAGTCATATAGTAAGAAAAACAAATTATTGATTGATAAAATTGCAAGATGCCATACCACAAATCACAGGTAGGGCTCTTTTAAAAAGGTACCCAAAATTATTTCACTTACAATTTATTGGCTATATGTTCGCGTCTGAAAACCTATGTTACCGGGTATTGCCTGATCCCCCCAACCCATCCCCGTATGGGTTCAGGTCCCCATCTGGGTATGCCCAAGGTACCACCCAGCTACCAAGGTCATACCCAAGTGAACCCAAGGGTACCTGCAACACCTAGACCCCAAAACTGCATTTTTTTCCTCCATGCTGCCATTCCTGGGTTTTGAAGGTTGGTTCATTATTTTTTGAAGGTGAGGGCTACAAGAGAGTTAAACCTACACCAACAAGAGAGAAATAGCTGTACAAAGAAGATTTAACCATCAAAGGTGAGTAAATATTTCATTCTTTTCAAGTTTTGAATAATTATTTTTGAAGATTTTTCAAGTTTTTATGCATAATAAGGGGTTATAATTTTTATAATGCTGATTTTTATTTTTATTTTTAAGTTGTAGAGTTGTTAATTTGTAATTTTTTTGTTTTAGGTTCATATAGAATGGCTGGCAGTTCTAGTTCAGATGCCCCAAATGCAGAGAGTTCATTTAAATTTGATGCATCATCACCTCTTTGGCAACATACAACAATGATTGAACAACTTCTTGGTGGTGGAGGTTATCTTTGGTGTTGTAGCCAATGTGGAAAAGAGTATAAGAGCCCGTACTCTCAAGTGAAAGCTCACTTCTATGCTATTCCTTTCCAGGGAATAAGAGCTTGTCCTGGGCCAAATAAAAAAGGATTGTCAAAGCATCCAAGATTGGCTTATATTAAAGAGCAAGAGGATGCTGACATAGTAAGTACTAGACCAAGGGAAAGAGCACATCCTCTTGCTAAGAAAAGCTTGCACAATCTCCTAGTGGCTTATCACAATCAGCTGGCCCACATCCTTTCATACCAATGCCACCATCTTTTGGAGAAGAGAATGTTTTGGCTTTGCGTAAAAGAGGCCCATTGGAAAAGGCCATCAAGAATGAAGCGAGGGAGGTTGCAGATTAGAGCATTGCCCATTGCATTTATGGCAATGGGCTTCCTTTCAACCTCATTAGATCACCATATTGGTAAGATATGGTAACACATCCCTTTCCAATACACCTGATTATGTTAGTCCTAGGTAGGAGAAAGCGTCAGTAGAGGCATCACTGAGAGAAATCAAGGATGCATGGCCCAAAACAAGTGTGTCAATCATTTTTGATGGATGGAAAGATTGCAAAAATAAACTATTGATCAATGTCATACCAATGTCCCCTAAAGGGACGATGTGTTTGAAGGCAGTGGATTTGTGAGGCAAGTGAAAGATGCAAATTTCATTGCCAATATCCTTGTAGAATCCATTGAAATGGTGTGCCCTATGAAAATGTTGTCCAAGTCATTACGAACAATGCTAAAAATTGTAGGGCAACTAGTTCTATAGTGGATGGTACATATGGTCACATTTTTTGGACACCATGTGCAATCCACTCACTCAATTTGATATTGCAAAAGATTGACACACAAATTGAGTGGGTCAAACAAATCTACACAGAGGGTCAAACAAATCTACACAAAGTCCAAGGAGATTCAAATGTTTGTGACTAATCATCATATGTCACAAGGCATCTTTAAGACCTTCTCCAAGTTGGAGTTGTTGAAGGTAATTTAAGTTTTATTTTTTAATATATTTTTTAATTGTTATTTTTAATTGTTGATATTTGACATGTATTTTTTTACACCATGTTAGGTTGCCCAAACTTGATTTGCATCTCACACACTCGTCTTAAGACAACTTGTGAAGGTACAAGATGCATTGAGTTCTATGGTTATCAACAGCTTCTGGAGTGGATGGAGGCAGTCAAGCACAGAAAGAGCCTAGAAAGTAAAAGCATTGATCCTAGATGATGAGTGGTGGGCTCGTGTGGAATATGTTTTGAGTTTCATTGAGCCCATCATCAGCATGATTAGGTATGCTGATACAAATCACCCATGTTTGAGTGAAATTTATGATGGCACGGACTCCATAGTTGAGAAAATAAGGAATATAATAGAAGCCAAGGAACATGACCCAACAGAAACATTTTTCAAAAGTGTGCAAGCAATCATTGTTGACTGTTGGAACAAGATGACCACACCCTTACATCTCCTAGCATTTGCTTTGTCACCAAAGTATTATAGCAAAAAGATACCTTCCTTGCTAAGGAGGTTGCCACTATACAGGGATGAAGAGGTTGCTACCAGCTACAAGACTACATTTAGAAATATATTTCCAGATAAAGATATCCAAAGTGTTGCCTTAATGAGTTTGGCCACTTCATATCTTCAAGGAATCATGATGTTTCCACTCTTCAAGACAAATATGGGAAAGATGCTCATGAATGGCGGTACATACATGGTCAAGGCTCTGTTTACTTGCAACCTTTTAGAATTAAAATTCTCTCTCAAGTATGTATCTTTTTATTTTTTTATTTTCTTGTTTTTCATTCATTCCTTTTATGCTCTATGTTATATTTTATAATTTGTTTTGTATTTAGAAAATTGAATACTAAATGTTGTATGGAAATTCAATAGGTTGTAAGTTTTTCTTCAGCTGAGCAGAATTAGAGTGCATACTTCCTCATCCACTCAGTTAAGTGCAACCATTTGAGAGCAAAAAAAGCTAACGATTTGGTCCATGTACACTCCAACCTTCATCTCTTGTTACATAAGACACCTGAATACAATGAGGGAGTGACAAGGAATTTGGATCCAAGTCCTAAGTGTGCCAATTTAGATGCTACAGTTGCACAACTTGTCGAAGTTGAAAGTAAACTATTTGTAATTAATAGTTGAACTATTTTTATGCTTTTTTTTATGCTATGCTAGATGTCACAATTTATAGATGAAGCAGCTTCTGCATGTGACACAACAAGTGGGAGTGGCACTCCAATTGATTGTGGTTCAAATTAAATTGAACAAATGTTGACTTTGGAACTTCTGATGAAGAGCAATATGAAGACTATTAAATATTGACTGTAATTTTCATCGTGTAATGACACATTTTGATTTGACAAATCATTGAATTACGAATTTATGAGTATTTTTGTTTTTGCAAATTATGAATATGACCCTTAAGGTATTTAAATATTCTATTTATTGGCAATTATGAGTATCACTGTTTTATATTTTAAAATTTATAATATTGAATATATATATATATATATATATATATATATATAACTATACCCAAGGGGGAAAAAATTGTTGTGCCGCTATACCCAATACCAATGCCTATACCCAAGGGGAAAAAAATTGTTGTGCCGATATACCCAATACCAATGCCCATATCAAGACCAATAACTTAACCAAAGACATTGAATCTGGAATATGACCATTGTGATCTAGCTCTCCTTGAATAGATAGATCTATCAAATTTCTTTTAAGTTTTACATCTTGCAATAAAAACTCCATGTGGTATACTAGTTGCTTTTGCATTTTGTAGAGTCATTGTGGGTAAATTGAAATCGTCATCTCATAAAATTGAAACTTCACACTAAATGACTCCTACATTCTATAATTTGGCAATAAGATACCTGATGACCTCGCATATAGCCAAAACTGGTGTTTGATATCACGGACCAAAATCACCATACAAGCTACCAACCACAAAAACAGAATGAATGTCACTCTGAGGAAGCTTCCACCATTCAAATTCAAGGAAGAAGCCCATGGAGTGGATTCCCTCCTACCTATTTTGGAAAAATGAGTGTACCTGACTGAATTGAATAAAGGACCAAAATCACCATACAAGCTACCAACCACAAAAACAGAATGAATGTCACTCTGAGGAAGCTTCCACCATACAAATTCAAGGAAGAAGCCCATGGAGTGGATTCCCTCCTACCTATTTTGAAAAAATGAGTGTACCTGACTGAATTGAATAAAGGTCTTAAACTGATGAGTAAAGAATTCCTCGTCCATTACTCACTGCATCATTGTTTCAGCATTCATATGCAATGAGGACAGGTTAAGATTTTCCAATTTAAAGGAAGGCAACTTGGCCAAGGCAGGAGCAACTTGTAGAAGAAGAGATCTAAACTCTAGCAACATGCATAGAAAGAGGTCTAAACCCAAGTAACTTGCATATAGGAAGGATAGCAACTTGAGTCTTGAAATTTTTTGTCGTTTTGGATATTTTTCCTTTTTATGCATCTTGACTAACTCCTTGCTTTAGTCAGGCTAACTTGCAGAGACGTCCATTACCTTTTAAACTCAAGCCTGCAATAAATTTTACTGCAAATCTTATCGAAGCTTAAATATCTAGTTGAAACATAATCTACTCACATATTTGGCAATTTCAAATGAATGTAGAAACAATAGCAATTAAACTTTATAAATGAGAATGAGCAAATAGTAATACCAAATAGAATGCTCACAAACATTCACTGTGGGCCAGGAAAGTAATATTTCAATTTACAAAGCAATAATTGAATCCAAAATATATATACTTTTCACCAATCAATTCAAAACTTAAGCAACTAGTTTTTCAAATCCCTCTATGATCTATCCTTATCGAAATAGCATCAAGCCCAGTCTCAACTTATCATGTTCGATTCCAGAAAACTAAATAAAACAAGAGGAAATTCCGAGTTCTACATTCAGGCTATTTATGCCATAAAGCAAGCAAATTCACTATAAATTGTCACATCTAGCATAGCATAAAAAAAAAAAGCTTTCATAAAAGTAGCTGCAGTTTTTGAACTTTATAATGCCTTTCCCCACAAGCATTAAACAGTAAATTTATCCATTGTATAGATTACTTACACATCAATCAGATGTCATGTTATGTGTAATAAATGGAAAGAAAAACATATCAATGCTCCAAAGAAGCAATACCTTATTGGCCCTAGAGGCAAATACTTGGATCGAGGAAGATAACAAAATAAAGAGACAAGATCAAGAAGACGTTCATGGGTCTCATAAAGCTTTCGAAGTTCATCGTCTGTCCACTCCTGCTTGTTGTTGTCATGATTCCTCATCTCTCTGATAGTGTCCAACAATCAAATAATTTTAAACTAACAAATTAAATAAAATTGACACAAAACAAAACATAGTTAGAGAACTTATAGTGTTTTCATGCTTGGAGTAGATTACAGACTCACTTAATCAGCTCGTCTTGTGATTTGTACATCTCATCTAGGACCCTGAGCATTGGAGCAATTATAGAACTAAGGCCAGTGCCACTTGCTCCTTGGTCTTCACCATTACTAAGCTGTGTATCTGTAAACTTTGTTTGCATTCCACCCTGAGCTAGCACATGAAGGAACTCGTATATTTGCAATCTGAAAGGCTCACCCGACCTTATTGCTATTGTAATAAGAGCTTGGGCTGCTATAATCCTTACCTGTGCACAAGGCATGCAGTGAGTTAACACCATATGAATATACTATCAGTAAGAAGAATGAAACAAACATAGGATAGGATGTGAGAACTTAAATAATAAAAAATCTTATTTATCTCCATGAATAACTGGAAAAGAAACATGATAACCATTCTCAAGAAAACCAACAAAGCATCTTGGCAATTCTCATTGGAAGGTAATTATAAAAGTCGAAAAACAGTTGATATAAGAAAATGCCTAATAAATTATACTGTATACCTCCCAGCTTCCACTAAATGCCCATCTTTGAAGACGTGTCAAGGCTCCAGCAAGTGTCGGATTTCTGGAACTGGCAGCAGCTACCATTTTATCTGCATCCAACATCATCAAAGCAGTGCCAGGTGGTGTAGCAGACTCCCAAGCATACTCAGATGCAGCATAATTTGCATTCTCCCCCAAAAACCACACCTGCAAGTAAAACATGTTCCTATTCAGAATACCTCAACAGCAAATAAATGTTACATCACACTTCACTAAATCAGACTGATATCCGGGTTTTCCAGATAAGAGGAACAAAAGCATCTTCCTTGTTCATTTATTCCAAATCTAATGTGCACACTTGATAAAATGTTTGGGGTTAGACATTGGCACTTACAGCAGCCTGCACTAATCGTTGCAGTGCAAGTGCAGACTTCGGATCTGAAGCAGAAACTCGATCTATGGATGTGAATCCCTCCATAGATCCAGGTTGGGGCGGTGGCAAATCAAGGACTACAGTAACTGCTTCCAGAGCAGTGTGCTTTCCACCTGGTCCAGCTCCAACAAGACATGTCTGGAATAGAAACCCAAAAAGATAAATTGATGAACTGAAAACTGTTATTCAGACAGTTTGTCAGATACAACTGATGAAAATTTAACTTGAAAATAAACCTATGAATTGACACAACTCTCTCAAGTAATTATAATGTTTGTGGAAATATACTTGTCAAACATCAATATCAATAATAGACATAAAGGGGTAAGAACTAGGAAGCGTGAACTTTTAGTGAAAAGGCTTGTTACTTAAGTGTGCTCCTTGTACACAAGAAGACTAGAAGATAATATAACTTGTTTCAACCAAGAACCACTTTTTATACAGCATCAATACCAAACATTCAAGACTGTAAAATCCCCACCCTCACCATATATAAAGCTAATCTTTTCTTTGCTCAGAAAAAAGATAATACTTATATCATTTGAAATTTTGAAAGGTCACATTTCTGGAAGCTTTTACAAATGACTATTTTTCTTTTCGATTCCAATGCTTGTAAAACCAGGTAACAGCAACAGCCAAGATCCAAAAAAGGTTCTTCACAATATTAATGCAAGCACAGAACATTACAACCATAAAATCACAAATTTGACACTGGAAAAAAACATAAAGAATTGTAGAGCAGTCTATATGGTGGTAGCACTTAGAAGCAACTCAACTGCCTCTGGATATACTGAATCTTCTGCAACAGCTACCAGAATCCTTATCCATTGCAGTCTTGAAACTAAGATACTGCTGGCTGAAATGTGGCAAAGTTCCTTTATAATTGGAAAGGTTGGACAATCTCCCAACATGTTGGCGAACTAAATTAGAAGGTGATACATACATTTATGTTTTGGTATCTGAATGTTCTCTCAATTTAGTCAATACATGATGAGATATGTCTCCCACAAATTATAAGCTTGTTGCACATAGAAACTAATCTCACCAAACCATTACTCAAGTACAGATCCAGAAAAGATCAACTCAAATATGAACCTGAAGTGATCTGTAGCCAATGGTAAGCATAATGTTTATATAGTGTTTACCAATTTATATACTAAGATAGTTTTTCAATTATTGCTTCAGATTGAACCGTGACAGTAGCTTATAAGAGCATAATGTTTAAAAGGCCTTATCAATATATTATAACTTTAGAGGGGCTTGTATTCATGCATACATATCTATGTGGACTTTCCTCCGAGACACATCTGAAGAAATAAGATATTCTGCTGGATAGTTTTTCACTGTTTCAGCGATTGCTTAAGGTTAAACCATCAGAGCTAAGGCCACAAAATTTGCATAATTTTCATTAGCATCATTAATATACTGCTCTAAAGTTACAATATTGCAAAGGTAGTATCATCTTTGAGGAAAGCTCTTACAAGATAACTTCTTGTGTCATTGATCTTACCTCCTTAAATTTTTAGAACTCATCAACATTTAAAATGTTTCCAAAACCTTTGGAGCAGAAGTAAGAGTTATTTGAACAAAAGTCAAATGGATCAAAACAAAAAAATGCATGATCTGCAAGAAAGATGAATAGTAAATAGAAGGTGTATACCTATATTCTAAGAAAAACACCAAAACAGGAAGGTACTTACTTTCCACAAAAGTTGAAGGACATCTGAATCTATCTTCCCGGGCACTTTAGTTGCAAAAATCCTTGCAATTTCCAGTAATGTCACGGCCATTTCTGGAGTAGCCTATTTACAAGAGTCCACAGTCAATAGTAAAATCAATGTTCAACTTTATCGCCCTTTCCTATTAGAGCAAGTCATGATGGATATCAAGTGATAGTTTTTCTAGTGCAAATGTCTGCCTAAAGAGCATAGCAAAGGAGGAGAAAAAATGCAAACATTTGTTAGTACCTCTTCTTTGCTTTTCATTGCATATAAAAATCCATTTAAATTTGAAATTATAGAAAACTACATGCATCTCATTAAATTCCTTATTCCTTTGATAACTGTTTCTCAAATGCATTTGGCTTAATTATGAAATCAACACAAGAACCAGAATTGGATATCAAACAAAATGTGCTCTAGATTCAGTTCAGAAATGTTCCACTGACAAGATTTTATTTACTACTACTCTACCCCAGATTTGTCAACCATGGGAATATATGCAAGAGCTTCTAGGATTTGTACACAAAGACTTAAATAGTATAATCAATGAGATAAGAACATATATCTGAGACATCATACAAGATAAAGACTAGTGCCCAAAAAGTATTTGGAAAAGAATTTTAAAGTGTGACTGGAACTTTGAGATTACTCATGATGACAAGATCACTTGAAGACAAGAATTTACCTCGAAGAATTAAGAACAATAAATGAGAGTGAATAGTGAACCTTTCTAGAGACCAAAAATGACTAATTAATTAATATTGCAACTACTTGAAGTGTAGGACAACTTATCATTATTATTTTTAATACTATTATTTTACCAACAAGTCTCCACTTGAAGACTTTATCATCAAAGCAGAGAAAACAATGGGTATTCACGTTTTCATGATATATACTTTATAGATAAATTTTTCCTTCATAATTTGTTTCCCTTTTTATGGCCAACTTTTCTTATGAGCTAAAAGAAAAGTCATAGAAAGTTGATTTTGGGGTTCTAATTTGATTACATGTTTTATTTGTAAGCTTAGAGAAAAAAGTTCTATGTTGTTGAGATATTATTGGGTATTTATTTATAAAATCCCCCCATCTTTGTGTGTTGGGGCTGTTTAGATCGTGTTTCTAAAGCAAAACATAGAGTTAACTATTTTTTCATTTATGGGATGATGTCACTTGGGTGGCTAGGGATTAACTTTCTTTAAATTTATTTCATTATATTTAGCTCGAACAAAGGATTGCAATGGATATGGCCTCAGTTCTTCTATTGCAACATTTGTGGGTGGTTGGAATTGTTCGAAAGAAGGCTAAATACTAATGTGTGCTCTCACTAGCTTCAACAGTTGTGTTACTAATTCGGCATGTGGAGCCTACTGGTTCAAGTTTGGTCTGGCCTAGATAAAGGCTCAAGTTCGGTCCACACTAGGGGTCGTCCAAGGTGTTGTTCCATCCCTATGGGTTTGTCTAGGATGAACCAAGGTGAACCCAAGGCGAATTTGACTATTTTTCATGCCCAATTGATCCTGTCACAATAAATATGGGCATTTTTAACATTTTTCCTTCTATTTTGGCATTTGACTTTGCCATGTGCCCAAAAATGTCCCCCCAACCCTAAAACATGGATTCCATGACATTTTGAAAACAAAAACAAAGTTATTTCCCTTATTGGGAATGCAAAACAAAAATATCATTCATCCTTGGTGAACTTTCATTCTTGTTTGCCATTGCACGAATAGAGTTGAAAATTGATCGGTGAAGGTTCCAAAGTGGTTGGTTTGCTAGTCCTACACATGTGCAAGAGCTCATTTGTAGCCATGGAGATCATAGAGGATTATTTTTGCAAAAGAGGTAGGTTTTTTTCAATTTTTTAGCATTGTTTTCCCACATTTCTTGTTTACAAATGAACTCTCTTGTTTTATTTTAAAATTCTTGTTTTGTTTTCATTCTTCTATGAATGTATAACACATGATTAATTTATATATATATATATATATATTGCTTTCATTGGTCCTGATTCTTTGAATGTGTTGTTTATTGAACTTGTTGTCATAGGGATTACAATGGCAACTGATTCTAACTCCATGGGGGGTAACACCACTTCACACAGACCCAAATTCTCCCTTTTGGAAATATATTGATATGGTAAAGCAACTTCTAGGTTGTGTGAGTTAAGTTTGGATTTGCGATGGGTGTGGTGTTAGGTATTCAAGCTCATACTAATCATTTGAAAGGCCATTTGCACATCTTTGGACTAGGCAGCAAAGCTTGCTCAAAAAAAATAGTGTATCCATTCCAAGAAGCACAAATCATAACATATATTAGTGAGCAAGAAAAAGTAGATCTAGCAACAGGTTGCAAAGAAAACCATTTTTTGTTAAAGAAAAGATCACAATGAATGAAGCCCCCTCCACCACCTTCTAATCAACATGTAGAGAGCCACCCATTTTGGTCATGCCTAAAGAACCACTCACGGCCTTTGCACATAAGAGTGAAGAGCACAAAGATATACTGAAGGGGGGGGCGGGGGGGGTTGGGGGAGGAGGGGGGTGAATCAGTATATCAACTAACTTTTTCCCTCTCAACTCTTATCAACTTCAAACTCTAATACAAATCAACTATGCAAGAATATCTCAATATGAACAAGTTGACACCAAGATTTTACGTGGAAACCCTTACAGGAGAAAACCATGGTACAAACAATGTACTTTATGAATTATATAAACTTTTACAATGAATGTAGGCACCAACCTACTTGAATCACCAAATAAGTAGTTTAGTAGGCACCAACCTACAAAGAGCACCAACCCTTAATCCCGATTTAGTAGGCACCAACCTACAAGGAGCTTCAACCCCTAATGCTGATTTAGTAGGCACCAACCTACAAGGTGCACCAACCCCTACTTGCCAAGCACCTACTTAGCAAAGATTATAATTTGAATGAATAGTGTTCCACCTTCAATTGTTGCTTCCTCAACAGATGATGGACAAGTCTGCTCAAACAATCTTCTTTCTTTTGAATTTATCTTTCTTGAATGATATTTACATATATCATCGTATGATGAATTCACTCTTCTCTCACATGCAAATCTGCCACTTATATTCTTCTTCAAACTGCACATAAACTTCTTCGAGTCTCTATGAACTTTTCTTCACAAATCTGCCATAAATCCTTTATTATAGTACATTCAATGTGCTCATAAATCTGCCTTAAAATCTGTCCTGAAACACACAGAAACCTGTCCTTAGACCTGCATATATTTCTTCACAGAAATCTGCACATGTTCTTCATATATATCTGTTTCAAATCTTTGTCATAAATTTGCTCGTGAATTCTTAAATTTGCTTCTTCCTGATTTTCAATCTGCTGTGTATATATAATATGCTTTGTTTTCTTACTCTCTTTTCTTTGAATATTCTCTATACATATTATCTTTTATTCATACTCACATATTTCTCTGCTTAATGTCTCCACAAAACCTACTCTTTGTTCATTGGATATTACATTCAAAAACTCATATTTTTCTCTTACTTTATTACGTATGATATTCAATATAATCCACAGTACACAACACACCACATCTGCTTGTCTTGATGATATAATCTCTATATTCATACACAACATACACTCTAGATGATATACATTTTTACGCCCAGCTACACACCCCAATCTTCAGATGATATACATTTTATGCACCCACGGCTACGCTACTATTTACAGCCTTGATTTGGATGTCATTTATGTATGTCACTCAACCATTGCAACTTTCAAACGAAAGAACATAACTATACTTGTATCCATTCAAACCTGTCCCTTCATTAAATAAATCTTTTCGAAAGATGATTAAGTGGACAAAACACGTCTTCAGCAAGAAAATCGATGCAGCCCTTTCAATAACCAGATTCTCATACTTTTTAGAGGAAGACGCCTTGGTTAACAATTTTGATTCTCACAGCTCTTCAGAAAAAGACTTCAGATTAGACACAACTCATTTCACACGACTTTTCAAAAGAGACGTCATGTTCTTCAAGAAGACTTCATTCGTGTCTCTTGAAAGAGTGACACCTTCGCACTTTTAGACTTCAACCAAGTCACGCAAAAACGACTTTAGATTAAGTCGGTGACTTTTCAAAAGGAAATACATCTTTAGATTAAGTCCATAATCCTCAATCAGCACACCTCCTTTCATTCACGTTTTGGTTCTTAACCAATACATAGTTTTATTTTATTCCTTTATTCGCACTTCTTAACAAATACGTGTTACACTCAGCAATCTTCTTTGGTCATTAATCTTTATCAAATTTACACCTTAATAGCTATCGTTTTTATCCATAACATCCTTTTGCGATAACGTTGTCTTTTAATTTATGTTTGACGGCCCATGAATGACCACAAGTGAATAACTAGATGACCCGATGACTTTGTAGATGCTTGCACGTTTATTATGTCATCTCCGCTAGTAAGAGTCTTTCATATAATCGGCGGCTAGGAAGATCCGCTAGGCAAGCAAGCAGGTCAATTTGAACTTGACTTCTTCAAGTGCCACGTTTGCATGTATTGTCAGTAATAAGGATGACTCAGATACAGTTTATCTTTTCCTTTCATTCTTAATACTTTGATTGAGTGGCCTTAGGTATGAATGTGATTCTTGCATTCACAATTTGATAATCATGGAGTATTGATTACTTATTTGAGCAAACCAATAAAATGGGATATTACAATGCCTTTGACATCAATGACAATATTTCCAACAAAGAGATCAAAGGTACCGTTGGAAATGATATTTTTGAATGAGTCTTGAGAGACTATTGATCAACACATAGCAAGATGTCTCTATGTAAATGAATTAGATTTCAATGTTGTTCATTCACCCTATTGGCAACAAATGGTGAAAGCAATTAACGAGGCCCCAAGAGTGTACAAGGGCCCAATTTTTAACAAAGTGGGTAAAATTTTATTGGAAAACGGGTGAAGTTCATAGAGGAGTCATTGAAGCCCATAAGAGATTCATGGGCCAAAATAGGGGTGTGTTGTGACCTTTTCACACATCGCCCCATTGCAAATGGGGACCCCCTTGTTTTTTTCTCTTTTTGGGGTTTTTCCTTGGCGTTGCAACTGCTAATCACCATTTTTCTTTTACAATGAGGAGTTAGATTTTTCAGGTGGTCATCCAAGCCAACTAGAGAATTCAATCCCAGAATAGTGCATAGACATCGTCAAAGTGCTCAGAAGGTCCGAAGGACAAGGAACGCCATTGCTTTGAGTCAATTCTGACACTTCCTATTTTTTAGGGATTTTGCTTTTTGCTTTTTGCTTTTTCTATTTTTGGCACTTTTGGACTAGTTCAGGATTTACTATTTTTAGAAATTTTGCTTTTTGCTTTTTTCTATTTTTAGTAACTTCTATTTTTAGAAAGTGCCAAGGTTTTGGGGTCCCACTGGTCATGGTATCAACATTTCCATCTTCAGAATCAAGGTTTTGCACCTCCAAGAGTAAAAAGCAAGAGAAAAACACATGGCGAAGGTTTGTTCAGATGACCCAAAAGAAGACAAGTAATTCAGCATGAAATTCATGGCATAAGCATCACTAAGCTCGCCTAGACATGAAGAATGGATGGAAAAAGGAAGATAAAATTCGCCATGCAACATGGTCAAGCTTGAAGGATGAAATGTCTAACCTGAAGCAAAGTCCGCCATGGAGATGGAAAGACAAGAGCAAAGTCTACCCATCCTTGTCCAAGGCACTCCAAAGTCTGCCATGAGGATGATAGGCACAATGGCAAGCTAGATGCAAAGTCCGCCCAAGCTCAAAGCATGCATGGCATGAACTTGATGAAGTCCGCCCCACCTTGAATGATGCTTGTCCAAGCATAAGCCAAGTCCGCCCTTGGCTAGGAAGGAAAAAATGTCAAGCATGAGATGAAGTCCACTTGGAAGCATGTCAAAGCACAAGCAAAGTCAACCCAAGCTAGAAGGCAAGATGGCGAGGAAGTCTCAAAGTCTGCCTAGGAAGAAATAGAAGATGGCACAAGACAAGCAAAGTCCACCCAGCCAAGAGGAGGAAAGAAAAACTCGAAATTTGACTAAGTATGGATATCTTGGCTAAGTATTGATGCCTTGGGAGAGAAAACTCATAAAAATGACTAAGTATTGATACCTTGGGAGAGAAAACTCATAAAATTGGCTAAGTATTGACACCTTGGAGAATAAAATTTCAAAATATGGTTAAGTTTCAAAGGAGTAATGGCAAGCACATGTTGAAGTCTGCTTAGACACCAAGGAATAAATGTCCAAGCACAAGGTAAAGTCCGCCCTAGGCCAAGGTAGAAGTTGGCATGAAGTTGGCCAAGTTTGCCCAACACAGGAAATGGCACAAGAAGCCCAAAGTCCGCCCTAGCATAAGGAACTCCAAGTCCGCCATGCTTTGGCATGAAATTCTCCAACTCCACCTTAGCAAATGAGCAAAGTGGCACAACAACTATAACTCAAAAAATTGACTAACTGTTGATACCTTGGAGAATAATATTTCAAAATTCCCTAAGCAATGAGCAACCCCGCCCGACATGGCCAACCAATCATGAAGTTTGCCAAGGCTAAATTGAAGATGTCCAAAACACAACCAAGAAGGAAGATGTCTTGCCAAGTCCAAAGTCCGCCCAAGAATGGCCTGTTGATCACAAAGCCTGCCCAACTAGCAAGGAAAGTGGCTTGCCAATGATGAAATCCTCCTAGGTCAAAAATAACAGTGCCCAAGACACAATGAACTCCGCCATGAAATGGCATGGAAAATGTGAAGTCTGCCATGCTATAAATTCAAAGCGTCCAAACAATAATGAGCGCCGCCTTCACACTTGGGAAAATGTCCAAGATCATTCAAAGTCTACCCATGATAAAAGCAAATTGTCCAACCAGCAGCCAAGTCCGCCTAAGGAAGAGAAAAAGAATTGGCTTGCCAATGAGGAAGTCCAGTCAAGCATAATAGAAAAATGGCATGACATGTGCCAAAGTCCGCCAAGGTTAGAAACAAACATGGTAAAACTTGCCAAGAGGAAACAAAAAATGGCTAAGTGTGGAATTTTCCTACAACAAAAGAATCAAATTTTGACTAAGTGTTGGAAAGAAAACAGGAAGAATGAAGAAGAATAAAGAGGAAAAGTAAAGAGGAAATGAATAAAATCCTTGTCCAAGGATGGAGTCTGCCCTACTTAGCACAAGCCAAATTCAGAATTGAAGGCAAATCCACAGGCAAAGTTCATTCGAGCATAGAGATGGCCAAAATCTTGGCTAAGTGTTGAATGGTCCAAATGAAGTTGTTACAAAATGAAATTGAATAGCCAAAATTTGGCTAAGTATGGGAAATACTTCACAGAGAAAGTTCCAATTTCTTCCATTGTGGCAAAAGCACAAGGGAGTTCTCCAAATTCAAGGCACTTGAAGGAATTTCAAAGCAATTAAGAAAGAAAAGTTTAATAACTTTAACTCTAGACATCTGCTCCAAGGGGAGACTTCCAGACCTCAAAGATTCAAATGCAAGTGCAAAGGACAGAGTCGTCGGCAAGGAAAGATATTCTAGGGAAAGCACATGGAAGAGAAACAAAGTGACCAAGGAGGACATCCAGCACGCTAAGATGGCGCCTCGTCTTCTTCCAACCAATCAGATTGTTCCAAGTCAACATGTCTAGGTTCAATGAACCTAACTTATCTATGGAATTGGTTTATATTTAGCAGAAGGACAAGTGTCCCCAAATGTAATTTTCTCATTGGTCGAGAGGTAGTTAGTTGTGACAAACCCTAATTAGGGTTTTATTTTGTAATCTCGGCCATTGATTCAAAATCAATCTTGACCATTGAATTGTAATCGAAGAGCCTATAAATTGAGCTCGCCCCTCATTTGTAAAACATGGGAGCATGTTGCAAAACATGTTGAGATAAGTAAATTGTTGCTTCCAACTGCCAAAGTAATAAGTAATGCATTGTTTGAATTGATGGTGATTACCTCTATTATTTTGGAGTTGGCATGGTTCTTATCCCTCATCATAGTTTAGATTTTATTTGCATGTTTGTTAGATGAATGAAAGATTTGATAGTATGGATTGGTGAAACTTTTGCTCATACTTTCTTTGAATGAATGATTTTTGTTCAATGCGTAAAGTTAGCCTAAGCCTTTATTGTGGATGCTTAACTTCTGTCTGGATAAATATTGTTTGATTTGATGGTAGTTATTCATGACGTGAAAATCACAAGCACACCCCTTAGAAGATTGCACTCACTTTGTGCAGTTGTCCTCAGTGTGGCAAAGCAAAGAGTTGTTATTGGTTCCACCGAGTCCATACCGTTTCTTGAATTCTTAGGAGTAGATTAGAACTTCTAAACCCTTATCTCCTTTTCAGTTTGCTTGAAGTCCATGATCCAAGACCCAAACAATAGAGCTTCATTGTCTAAACCTTCATTGTGAGTTGAACGAGCCTAGCGTAAGTCCCTTCGTGTATTACCAGCATATCACAATGCCCATTGAGCTTATCCACACGTTCAGACCTGACAAAAGAAACCTTGGAATCGCCATATGATCTTCTAGCAATCTTACCATATGCGGTGGTTTTTCAAGAGAGGATAAAGTGTCTTTGGACATTTTATTCTGTGTTCGATGGGTAACAAAACGCACACCAACAGGGTGTCCATCATTTCCAATGGATGGAAGGATGCAAGAAATTGAGCATTGATCAATGTTATTGCAATGTCCCCTAATGGAGTAATATTTTTGAGAGCAGTGGATTATGAAGGGGAGGTGAAGGATGGTGCATTTATTGCTAACATTCTCATGATAGCCATTGACGAAATTGGTCCTCGAAACATTCTCCAAGTCATAATAGACAGCATCAAAAATTGTAGAGAAGTTAGTTTATTGGTTGAGAATCATTATTCACACATCTTTTGTGCATCTTGTGTTGTCCACTTCCTCAGCCTTATGCTACAAAAAATTGGCACCAAAATTTAATTGGATTTAACAAGTGTATGTTGAGGCCGAAAAGATCCAAATGTTCATCACCAACAACCATATGTCACAAGGCATATTCAAAACATTCTCAAAATTGGCGTTGTTGAAGATAAGTGAAACAATAAATTTATTTTAATAAATATGTTTCACTTTAATAAAAAATATATATATAATTTAAATTTACTAAATTTCAAAAAAAATATATTTTGATTTTCAAATAGGTTGTTGAGACCCATTTTGCTTCTAAAACAATTGTCTTGAGACAACCTATGAAGGTTCGAGAGGCACTTTCTAATGTGGTCATCAACCCAAATTGGTCCATATGGAAGCAATCTAGCACTATAATGACAACAAATATTAAACAAATGATCCTAGATAACATTTGGTGCAATCATGTTGAATGTCTCCTCAATTTCACTGAGCCCATATTGAGTATGATCTATTATATAGACATGGATAGGCCTTATTTGGGAGAGATATATAATGGTACATAAACTCGGTGATTGAGAATATGAAGACCATAAATTAAAAAAAGCACGATCCTAAAGAAACTCTCTTAAAACTACACAAAATTATTGAAGAGAGATGGAACAGACTGGCCACCCCACTACATTGTCTTGCCTTTGCATTGATGCCAAATATTATAATGTTGAGCTCCTTTCTGTGTTGACAAGGATTGCGGCATATAGAGATGTTGAAATCAGCCAAACGTACAAGGCAGCACTTCATAGACTCTTCATTGATCCTAACATGCAAGATGCAATTAGGATTGAGTTCATGGATTTTGTACACTTCAATGACTTTAGTATTGATGCTCTTCATGACAAGTTTAAAGTCAATTCTCACGATTGGTGGTACTTTCATGGTCAATCATTCACACACTTACAACCTCTTGCAATTAAAATTTTATCACAAGTTTTATAAAAAAAAAAAATCTTTTATCTTTTAAGTTTCATTTATGTTTTATAATTTAAATTTTTAACTTTAATTTTGTCTTAATAGTTTGCTAGTTCATCTGCATATGAGAGGAATTGGAGCATATACTCCTTCATCCACTTAGTAAAACGCAATCGACTACACTCAAAAAAGACAAAGGACATAGTGTATGTACATTCAAACTTGCGTCTCCTTTCACACAAACAAAATGGCTTCAAGGAAGGGGACACAAAGAAGTGGGATATTGAGTCAGAACATACTGACTTGGATGCTTCCACTTCCCACCTTGTTTCACTCGATCTTGAATACAAGCTAGCTAGTAAGCATGAGAGTGCCAATGCCAATGCTATGCCAGTGGCATTGTTTGTGGTTTTTCTAATATACATGTACCTACATCATCTAATATGGATGGTGATGATGATCTTCTTGAAGAACCATATAATGATGTTTGATCAATGATGGTTGATTGTTGACACATGACATTATTATCTTTTAATTTTAGTATATATCATGACATTCAAGTTTGATTAATTGAAATTGTAATATTTTTAATTTTATGGTGGTTTTGTTTATTATACAATATATGATGCTATGTGGTATTCTTAACTTAATTACTGCTGCAAATATGTATATATTTCTGATTTTTATATATTTTTGTATAGACAACCCAAAACAAACCCAACCCCCAAAAACTTTTTGAAGAAACCCATGAACTGTGTTAATGTTATAACAGCTTCAGTCGTTCCTTCCAGCTCAGCTCCATCGTGGAAACATAAATTAAATGATAGCCGTTGGCTATTTAATTTATATTCATTGTTTTGTATTATCTTCATTGCATAGTATGGCCGACATAAGAAGATACGAATTCATCTTAATCTTTTAGAAGACATTTAATGTTTGTTTATTATTTGGAGCCGACTTCAGTCTTCTTGGGATACGACTTTTAAAGGTGGCCGACCTCTTGTGAAGAGGTGTGAATATTTATCAAGGCCGACTATCATTAAAGGATATGCGCGGTTTCTTAAGAGGCCGACATGAAGGTTTTGAAGAGAGGCGTCTCTCTCATTCGCTTGTATATATACACCTTGATTTGTCCATTGTAATCATCCAGTGGAGTTCGGTTATTCACATCAGTCTTGTATCATAAAGAGCGAATATATCAGATGATAAAGAGCGAACATATCAGATGATAAAAAGCGAACACATCAGATGATAAAGAGCGAACACATCAGATGATAAAGTGCGAACATATCAGATGATAAAGTGCGAATATATCAGATGATAAAGTGCGAACATATCAGAAGATCAAGTGCGAATATATCACACAGTCCAGTGTGAACATATCACAGAGTGAAGTTCATGCAGGTGCGAATTTCTGTAGATCCGTATTCTGTCTCTGCCAGGTGCGAATTTCTGTAGGTCTATGCTCTGTCAAGAGTGAGTTCTTCTCTGCACCTCAATATCAGATTGCGAGTTGTTTTAAGAACAGGTTGTGAACTCTCATACTGCCAGAATTTGAAGTGGCAGTTTGATATTTGCTATTGCATCTTGTACAGGTGCTGAATATTGGTCTTGAGTTAGACCTAATTGTAAAGTGATCTGTTGTCATTGTTTATATATATAAGAGAGATCTTTGTTGCTGGGTTTTTCTCCCTCAAGAGGAGGGTTTTCCCAGGGTAACTGCTGTGTTATTGTCTCTGATTTTGAATTATTTTCTGTGCATTAATCTGATCATGAAAATTTAACAAACTGAACCCCCAAACCAATACCAAGACTCGTAACTTAGTTCAACATTGTGGAGTGTGGAGTGTGGAATGTGGAGTGTGGAATCTGCAAAATGTAAAAGAGGAAGTTTTGCTCCAAATTTTAAGATTCGCTAAGCAAATAATCTTTCATGTTGCATGATACGAATCTATCAAAAGATGAAAAGAAAACTTAGTGGACAAACACAATCTATACAATGACAATACAAGACCACTTACACAACAACCAATATGGATGCTTAACCAATTACACAACAACCAGAGTACAACTTATGGAATAACCAAGTGAGGAAATTAAAACATGCTGACAAAGTTTGACTCAACAGACCAACATAGATGCATACAATGTGGAATCTTACTGCAAAACCCACGTGTATGCACAACAATGTGGAGAAACCAGCTCATGTGCTATACTCCTATGATCAAGATAAGGTATTAAATAAGGATAGTATGAAGTATGTCCTTAATGTAAGATTCTGACTAACTCTTAAGATTCCGACTAACTCTTAAACCTACACAATACAAAGGGAGAATTTAAACATAGATATTTTTACATTCTGGAATTTATGAGATATACAACCAAGTTATACTATATTATATATTTTCAGTCAGTGCTATAATAAATCTTGCAAGTACTTGTGGACATGAAAAATTATTATTGCCCAACATAGCATTAACCATGTCACAAAACAGGAAAATATCATCCACCCATGGCACCATAGCATTGAAACTGACCTTGAAACGGGCATGGAGGGTAAGCAAGATATCATTTAATAATGAAGATGACCAGAACGGATCTGAAAGCTCACTAGCAATAATTGCTTCAAGTTCATCAAATGACTCATTTGGACTCTGCATCCATATTAAAGCCTTTATGACCGCAGCCCGCACATAGACACATTCACATGCAACAGTGGTGCGCACTGCCTCCATGAGAGATGCTAACATACTTGCAATGGTCTCTTTACTTCCTGTAGCAACTTTTGTCTGGCTAACTGCAGTACAATGTCAACAACAACATCAGTATTCATTGAATCTAGACAAACACAATTTACTAGGATTCAAAGAGCAAAGCAATCTGTGCATATCTAGAGTGAAGGGAAACCAAAGACATAAAATGCATACTTTTACTATCTGAGGTGATGTTATATGAATGTTACTTCTCCATGGTAAAATAGCATTTAATATCACAATTTTGCTTACCTAAGTTTTAGTTTACATCTTCAATTCCATAAGACAACTTGGCCACATACGATACAATCATACAACAAACTTCTTTGAGAATCATGATCCATGGTCATTGACACAGGATGTTAGAGGAATAAGGAAAATAGGAACTTTTCTCAGAAATAAGGCTTGACAAATTCATCTAGAAGAATGTTAGGTTACATGAATAGCAATTACATTATAAACTCATAGATGTTAAGCAATTTTGAAAAGCTATACCAGATTTCCCACTATTACCATTTTCTCCAATTCTTTGTCACTCCACCATGCAAAATATGTGCATTGTAAAAAATAAACATTTAGACTATAAAAGCTCTATAAATTCAAAAAGAAAATGCTCAGAATTGAGTAAATATAAAGGTCACATCAACTCCATCCACATATCTAAAGGGTGGAAATTTAAAGAAGTAACTCTAGTTGAGTTCCTGGAGTAGACTTGTCAACATAATGCCCACAAAAGTATAGACTTGACCATCCACACGAAGTGACATCATTCCATTACATTGAGCATGAACACAAAAATCAATTATCCAGTTGATTTTGAATTTCATGCTAGATGTTTTTCACGTGTTGATAGGGTGCATTGTGAAGCATTTATAGCTTCCTACTTCTGCACAGCAAGGATATTGATTTTTGGCTGTTTTGGCAACAACCATCACAAACAAAAAGGAAAGTTTGTGTGCATCTACATAAAACTGGTAATGAAAGCACACATTGGAATTGCTCAGATGTAGAGTTGTGTAGTTATCTTTATCAATCAACGTGTCCTAATGTTACCACAGTTTTTGTCCCCCCCTAAAAATCGTGTCCACCCATATAATTTTTGCTTTGGTTTTAAAGCGTTGTTCTTCTTAAGGTTTTCAATAACCATGTTGGGTCCCGCTAATGTTCCTAGAACTTTGTTCTTACACGACATTTTAAAAAGTTATGTCAAAGCCTGAAACGGTTCTCACAACTTCGGTAAACGCCGATAAAGGGAAGATGGAGATAAATTGTAAGTAAACTAAACAGATTTGGAACTTTTAAAAGGTTTTGAAACCTTTTTTGGTTCTCAACAGGATTTCAACAACCCATTCTATTTCCAATGACATGAAGTTTCATTAAAGCGGCAACATTGTTATTGGTTTCAAAGCTCCTTTTCAGAATTTCCGAAGATTATGCTTTAGAGAAATGTGATTAAGCGGAAAGTAAAAAGGTTTTCTAAACCATGTCGGATTTCGACGAGGTTCTCAATACCTCATCAAGACCCCACGTTGGTTCCATAACTTGTTCTCAAAACCGCCATTTTGCATTCAAAGATCTCTACTTGACTAAAAGAAAGTGGTGCAGAAAAATGGAAACAATACATCACAGAAAGAACATTAAGCAAAACCAGAGATTATCAATTTCCTCACGTTACAAGAAGTAGTAAAACATAAAAACAAATATATTATATTAGCTGGGAGAAGCAGGTATAAATTTTTCATGCACAAAGAGTGAAAATCAGGATGCAAATTCCCTCCACAACCTCCTGAATCCTCTCAATCTGCGCGGGAGAAAACAGATTTTCATAAAATTCTACATAGTGCGCAAAGGTTTCCATTACATTCCTCTCAAGCCCCTCGTGCAAGAGAGTAATAGCTTGTTTGATTTCTTCTTTCCTAAGGGCAGTAGCAATGCAGATGGTGTCTCCAACTAGGCCTTCCTGCGGATTCTCGCTAACACGTCCTAAGGCAGATTCAACACTGGCTATATAAGTCGTCCTCACTAGGCTCACGATGGCTCTCGCACCCCATTCGAATTTTCTAGAAGTGCGGATTATGTTGTAAATGAACCGCTCCAGGAGTGCAGAATTATGAACGTGAACCTGTGCCAAGAAATTCTCCTATAATCCTCCTGGTCACTCCAACATCATTCCTTATGATGAAAATCTCCTTCAACTAGTCAACTACCAACCACCGCACAGAGCTACATTCCACACCTTGAATGGTGAGGAAGTCTCCTTTAGAAGTTTCATCGCTCGAACTGCTAGACATTTTGAAAGCAAGATGTGATGAGAGAAATGCAACCCCTCTAAATATATACAGATAGAGGCTGGCTATCGTATCCAGGAAGATAAGCCGTGAGAAGATTTTCTCATCAGAAACTAGCTAGCAAGAGCATTGCCGAAATGCTTTTAATTAAGATAGAAGGGTGAATGATGTGATGAAACTGCCAAATTTCTTGTTGGATAGACTTCGGCATTGGTGAAAAATCTTTATTTTAAATCCTTTCCCACGCACAACAAATATGCAATTAAATGCAAAGATTAAGAGTTGTAGGTCTTCAGATGTACGGACAGCCATAAGGCTTACATGTATGCGGCGGTGATATATTAGCTCATCAAACTCAAGTTGATATGTGATGTAATTATGATATTTCCAAATGATTTGTGAGATGCTTAAGGAATCTGTTAGAAAAGATTTTGGTAGAGGTTATAAATCACTCATTTCAAAGATGGTGGTTACAAAAACCAAAACAGTCCCAAGAAAGGAGATCTATAAATACGCAATTGAAAGGCACTGGAAGGGCCCGAATTTTTTTTCTTGTCACACGGGGATGTAAGAGGAGAATTAATAAAGAAGGATGGATAACTCACTTGTTTCAAAGGATATTCATTGTCTGTGAACATTGGAGATTTAAATGTAATGCTAGTGTTTATGCATAAGTCTTTGAGCTTAGATAAATGTGTGAATATTCTTTCCTTTGTGAATGCGATACTTCATTGATTTACATTTGTTTTCTTCTGGAAATGAGTGAGATTTAAATCTGAATAATCACTTATCTATTGCTAATACAACAATCTTTTTGTTGAGGTATTAGTAATATTTGTTTCAAGTCTTGGTATCATGGCTATGAACCAATGTTAGTTATGCCTTTTCTGCTTTCTGGTTAAAAGCGTAAGCTTAAAAATCAAATTACATTATAAGAGGGAGTTGTACCTTGTTAAAATTCAGAGGAAGATCACCAATGAAATGGTGATCTCTCCAACTGTTCGTTGATAATTTGTCTTCATTCTGGGCAATAGAGAGTCATATTAAGTTAATTTCCAAGAGGACAAATCTGTCAACCAACACCAAGAAAGAGATACTAGGCATGTCTTTCCAAGCTACTTCAAGAACCCTTTATTGTACTCTTTTGATACTCATTCATCACATGATCAAGTGGTAAAGCATTTTCACTAAACAAGTAGTAGGTGACTTAATAAATGAAGCTGACTTTGGTGCTGGAAATTTTCCAAGCTTATAACTAATTTCTCATAAGGATCATAGGGTTTATCCTATGTTACCGGATTCGCTAGTATAGGCCCCGGGTTCGGGTCCGGTTCGAATCGGGTCCGGAATTCGGGTCCGGTTCCATACAATTCGCCCTGGGTCCGGAATTTGGACTGTGGGTTCGGCCAGGGTCCGGATCCATTACTGTGGGTCCGGACAGGGTTCAAAAATTTCGAACCCGAAAGAATTTGCAACGAATTTTGTAGATTTTTCTTTGGTTCACTGGTTTTAATCTGTGCTTGGTTCTGAACGAGGTGTCTGCAGGGGTGTTCAAAGATTGCTCTAATGGTTTCAGACAAGGGCACGACATCCATTCAGTTCTCCACGCGACTGATATACAAAGCAGAGCACACTGCTCTAGAACCTGAATCGATGCAGTGGAAACACACCAAATTCTGCTAAGGCTGCTCTAGAACTCGAGTCGATGCAGATGACCCTACCCATACCCCGCGGAGAAGCTGTGGCATCGCTCCACCATTGTGATGCGTCGGGTCTCCTGCCTTTCGCCCACACTAAATAAAATAAATTTTCAATAAATAGAATAACTTCAAAATAATGAAATAATTAAAATTTTGTGGACTACTTAATATTATTAATGTTAAAATTAATTTAAATATAATTATAATGTATATATAAAATTAATTTAAATATAATTATAATGTATATATATTATATTGACATAGTTATAATGAAGAACCTAATTATAATGTTGACAAAATTATTATAATAATGATATATAAATATAATTTATTATTAATATTAAAATTTAATATTTATATTAAAATATTGATTGCAAATATTAGTATCGATATAAGTATATTGTCTTCATACTAGCATATATATTTTAAATAAATTTATATAAAATACAATATAGAAATATACTTATGCAATAGAGTAGGATATCTCATATTAATGTATCTTCATACTTCTTATTAGTTATTACTTATATAATTTTTACTATGTTATTTGACTATTAATATGGTGGTGTATTCTGAACTTAAATACTGCTGCAAATATGTATATATTTCTGATTTTTATATGTTTTTGTATTACCGAACCCAAAACGAACCCAAACCCAAAAAAAAAATTTCCCGAACCGGCGAACCGGGTTCACGAACCCGAACCCGAACCCAAAACCGAACCGGTAACTTAGGGTTTATCAAATGAAGCCAGTTTCTAAAGACATACATCACTGGCAAGCATGTTTGGGCTCAATTTATCACTATCAAGTATCAGGTGTAATGGGAATTAGTTGGCTACAAGGTCCATGGGTTGTATATCATCTAGGCTTCTCTTGCAGTTACAAGTTGCTAATCAAACATAAAATCAATTGCATAAAATATCAACTCATCAAACTTTCTTTTGATTAGAAAAATCATAGAAACATACAGTGTGATTGGAAATAGCACCTTCATAAGGAGAATTATCTCTGTGCTCAGTATCTGTTGATTCAGTCAGTCCCATGCTTCCATTTTCCAAAAAAGCTTCAGGATGGCTGTCCTCATCAATTGCATAAACACCCAAAGAAAATGCTGCAGCTCGGCTTTTTCCCATCTCCTGAACCACCCTTGCTGCTGCATGTAGCACTGGCCTGGAGAAGCTTCGGAATGCGGCTTCCAACCTGCATAATTAAGAGTTGACATATTTAGAATATTATTCTGAAGTTCTTAACAAAGGTATAGATAAATGATTACCTTCTCATGACTAATTTGATTAGAGCCTGTGGCCTTCTTGGTCTTGGTGCAGGTCGTTCATTTGGACCTTTTGGAGGAAGTCCGTCTTTAGATTGAGTTGTTCCATCCTCTGCTTGTGAACTATTCTCTTTCTTAGATGCTAGTGAAGGTGCCTCCGGTAATTTAAGAATTTCACTAGTCAGCCTAGCCCAACCTGCAGCCCGCTCTTCAGGCCTATCCAAGCATATATGAGATTAACAGAAAATACAACTTATATGACAAACATAACATGCAAACTATACAAACAAACAAAAAACATGTTGGAAATCCTATTGCACTGCTATTGAACCAAATGTAATTTCTGCGCTTTGTTAAACAATACCATCTGCTACTATATTTTAAGGAAATCAAAAATACCTTTCTGTATTATCAAATTTCCCGAGGATGCACATGATGGCCTCAAAACAGACCCTCTCACTTGGATCCAAAAGTAACTGATAGAGAACAGTTGTAAATTGAGATTTAATATCAGGTCTCTCTGCACAGAGTATCAGCTTCATTTGAGTACTTAAACACCAAAATCTTATCTGCTAATAGTAACCAAACCACCTTTCAGGAATAAGCATAGAAAGTTCCAAATCAAATGAGAAACTAGACTTGCACTAACCATCCAGCACACGAGCCCTGGACAAAGTAAAACACAACCTGGCAAGGTAAACCCTAGCCAGAACATCATGCAAGTGGAGAACCTCCTGTAAGGCACCTACACACAAAACTAAATTCTTAGCGCAACAAGTAGTTCCATTTGATAATGTTTTCACAGAACCCAAGTATAAATAACCTGGAGTTCATAAAAAATGCATAAACAAATTAAGATGACCTTATATCTTTTAATTATTATTTGAGGTTCCCTTGTAACACAATTTAAACTTAAACAAAAATTATAAAATAGTAAGATGATTAACTAAGATGTATAATTTTGTTTTAGATGACTGTTACTGAAGCCGAAGGTATCCTTGCAAAAAGAGTGACTAAAAATTTGACCCATTTATAGAAGACCTTATATCTTCATTATTATTTGAGGCTTCCCTGTAGGATAATTTAAAGTTAAACAAAAATTATAAAATAGTAAAATGAATGACTAAGTTGTATAATTTTGTTTTAGATGAGTGTTACACTGAAGGTATCCTTGCAAAGAAAATGACTAAAAATGTGAACCATTTGTAGATAAAGTTAATACAGTGCAAGCTATTACTGATAAAGCACTTTATTTGCAGGCTTAGTTAAGAACAATTAGTATTTTTCAATGACTGAAGCAATTAAAATGACTAAAAGCAATATCCTTATCCTCCATTTTGAGACACAAAGAAATGAACTCGCATAGAAATTAATTAAATGCCCTATCTGATTGCAGCAAAAATTAGCTGCACTTAACATGAGATAGTCAATTTGATTTTGATAAGGTATTGAGTTTCAAGGCACTGACAGTAAAATCCACCATGTGCACATCCTCCTTAGTGCTTGATTCCAACTCCATGTACCAATTTTGGGCTCAAAATTACTCAAATCTCCTCTGCAATTAAACGGTGTAGTGGGCATAACACTTGAAACCCGCTAAATGTTTGGAAAATGTCAAGTTACAAGTGTTTATAGCCTGATCTGATACCAATCTGATCCATACACCGAGTGGTATATTCCCAAGCACCTCACCAATTACAGACATCCAATACGTGACTACTCAACCACCTTCAAACAAGCAATTGTTACTGTTTTCAATTCCTTAGCCATATAAGTCATGTTTGCATTCATACAACATTGTCAAGCATGGAAAACATGAAAAGAACATCAACAAACAAGTAGACAATGACTAGAACACAAGATATGAACTACAGAAACCCTAAGAAGGGGGAAAACTCCAGTCAAGGGACAAATTACTCCTCATCTCCACTATGCAACACTCAAGTACAGCCAAGTATAATCAAGTAAGATATAAATACAACCTACAAAACTCATCTACAAGTTGCTAGCATTTTAATTTGCACCCTTTGGCGTAACACAAAATAGAACAGTGTGTGAGGATAAACCTCTCTTCAAATTGGAAGGAAAAGCTCCTTGTAACAGGAAACAAAACAAAAACCCTAGAACCTAAGGATATGACCTCTAGCTTTTTACAATATGTACAGATTAATTTTCAGAATTTTGAATATACATTGCAAAAAGAAACTAAGCAACTTCCTACCTTTTAGTTCTTAGGCAAGGGCACAAGGCTTATCAGCACTTCTGCTCAAGACAAGATTTTTATATCTTTTCACTTAATGCAAACAACCTATAACAACTAATAAATCCTCACTCTTTCTGGCTAAAAGAAGAGAGCAAAAAAAGTGAGTACAACACAAGGATTGAATTGATTTGAACAAAAGAATCACAATTCAGTAAAAGGATAAGTAATTATGTACAAAGCCACAATCACCAACTTTATAGAAACCTGCAAATTCAACAAAGAAATTCTATTTACCTAAGCACACAAACATAAGATCTCTCATAAGATTCTGAAAATTGATTTCCCAGACTATCATTATCTCCTCCAGAAACAGTAAAGGCTAAAAATAACTCAGGTTAAAAATTGCCAATATGGCAGTTGGCTGTGGCAATGATCCTGATGGCCCTACAAAAAAGCTGACTAGAGATGACAAAAACAGGATTGATGAACATGACAAGGATTGAAGTATGACTCACTATCAAGAAAAGGCAAGGTTTTGGCTTGAAACATGATGCAAAACAAACAATTTTGTATGGGCACAAACCAAGTTACATGACATGTAAAACCTTCACTAAGCTGCTCTGTTCCGAAACCCTGCTCCAAATATGTAAATAGTATGCAAACCACTTGCTCCCAAAGGTAAACATGAGTACCAACCCATGTGCAACGCCCAACACTGATTTAAATAACCAACTACACATCCCCAAAGAATGTGGACACACAAACCAATAGTTGGCAGGTGAAGTGAACAGATAAAACCCCTCATATTCCATGTTTTCCACAAACATAGACAAGTTCACCAGTTGCTCGGATAAAAAGTGGAAAACATGGAATACAAGCCTAAGTGCAGTCCAAAAAGGTTTGCAAAGAAAAAGTTTTCCATTGTTTGCTCCCGTTGCAATAAGAAGGGTCACATGGCACATGATTGCTGGTATCTTAATTGCTTGTGCTTTTTGTGGGAATAGCAACCATTGTGCAAAAGAAAATTGGGAGAAAAATAACCATTACAAAACAGCCCAAGCACTTAATGAAGAAGGCTAGCAATTGGTGCCACTTTAAGGAGTTAAGGGAGGAAAATGTAAGAATCCTGACCATTATTCAAGGAGAGAAGGAAAAGGCAAGACAGCATTGTCTAAGGAGGGCAAGAACTATTGCACTCATCGCAATACAAGTGGCCATTGAAATGCTAAAAGTTGAAGACTTCGTCCACAATGTCATCCAAGGCATAAGACCTAAGTTGTCGGTTCGGGTAATGATGGTACAGCAATTTTTTTTTCCTTGGGTACGGGTACGGGAATATATATATATATATATGTTCAAAATTATGAATTATAAGAACAGTGATGCTCATAATTGCCAATAAATAGAATACAACATAATTTTGACATAGTAACTTATAAGTATAGTTACGGGACTCACCCGGACTCGGCGAGTCGCGCTCTGTGCACCCCTGGCCGAGTCCTGGGAGCGCGGCGCGGACACGGCCGTGTCCAGACGCGGACGCGCCGGACGTGCCGCGTCCAGGAGGGTCCCGACCCCTGGACGCGACCAGCGGCAGCAAAGCAAAGACACAATAAAAAAACATAAAATGCAAGTTAAAGTTTGTTTTTTTTTTTGTCCTATATTATCTCCCCAACCCTAAAAGCAACCTCATTTCATTCATTTGGCAAAATAGGAGGAGAAGAGAGAGTTGTGAAGAAAAATAGGAGGAGAAGAGAGGGCAACCAACAAGCTGTTGAAGACAAATCCAGGGTCATATATCATTTGGGGAGCTTCATACCAGCAAGGAGGTGCATTGAGAGCTCATTACCAGTGATTGGGAGGAGTTTGCATTGCATTCCAAGCCAAATCTAAGAGGTAAGTTTGATTTTAATTGATTTTTTTTGTGTTTTTTTAACAAATAATTCATTTTAATTTGTAAAATCATTGTTTTTTTGAGTTTGCATTTTTTTTTACAAACCCTACTTGCAACTTAAATAATTTTAGAAACCCTACTTTTGCAGCCACATTATTTTGCAAATCAAACCATATTATTATTTTCACAATGTCTCAAACCCCAGTCAGAAAAGACCCTGCTTGGAAACATGCTGAAATCTTTCCCGGAATGAAAAGAGGAGACGCAAAATGTAACTACTGCAAAACAATATATCATGAAGGCATAAATAGATTAAAATACCATCTTGCACGCATACCCGCCCATGATGCAGTGGGTTGCACTAAAGCACGTCCTGAGGTTGTTCGTGAAGTGCATGTGCAATTAGAAACTTTTGAAATGCAAAAAGAAACAGAAGCAGGAGTTGGTGAGTGTTGGAGTTGGATAGGGACTTGGTGCTGTTGGAGATGCTTCTTCCATGCCTCCATACCGTCCTAGTGCTAGTGCTAGTGCTTGTGCTAGTGCTTTTGTTTCTGCATCAGCTATGCCTATGCGTACTCCTAGTGCTGGTGGCGCTACTACTGCTAGTGGTAGTGGCAGTATTAGCATTGGCCCTAGAGTTCGTAAATCTAGGGTGGACTCATATTTTGTACCACGCACTACTCCTGGTTCCCAACCGTCGCTTGAGAGCATGGGTTGGAACAAGGACGCACATGATGCAGCAAAAAAGACAATTGCAGACTTTTGGTACTATTGCACCATTCCCTTCCATGTAGCCAGGTAATTCTTTTTCGTTTAATTGCTTTAAAATTTATATTTAAATTTTATTATTTTAGAATCTAGATGTATCTCATTATCGAATTCAAATTTAAAGTTAAAAACTTAAAACTTTTCATTTTACAATACTTATGTAACTTATTAATTTATTTATGACATGTTTTAGGTCACCTTTTGGCAAAACATGGTTGATGCCATAACCATATGTGGGGCGGGGTTCAAAGCCCCTAGTGAAGATGAATTAAAGGGCCTAGACTCAAAAGGTGGCAGATGTGAAAGCACAATTAGAGGAGCAGCGCAAGCAATGGAGGATGATTGGTTGCACCATCATGACTGATGGTTGGACCGATAGGAGAAATAGGACGCCTTAATTTCTTAGTTTCCTCCGGAGGTAATTGTACTTCCCTCAATGCATTGAAATTTGAATTTGATTTAGTGATTAATAATTTAATATGGCTGATTTATGTTTTTTAATTTATTGAATAATTGGTTTTGCTTATTTTTTCAGGTGACACCGTCTTCATGAAGTCCATTGATGCTTCTGCCCAATTCAAAAATGCCACATACCTATGTGAAGCTATAGAAGAGGTGATAGCTAATGTGGGGGAAGAGAATGTAGTGCAAGTGGTGACAGATAATGCAGCAAATTATGTTACTGCTGGTAGATTATTGATGGAGAGGCACCCTACTATATTTTGGACTCCATGTGCCACCCATTGCATTGACCTCATGTTGGAGGATCTTGGCAAGCTCCCATGGATCAAAACATGTGTGGATGCAGCAAAAAACATATGCAAATTTGTATACAATCACACATGGGTGCTTAACCTTTTGAGGGAGTTGTCTCGTCCTGGCATCACTAGGTTTGCAACAAATTTTATCACGATCCAATCCTTGATTCGGTCAAAGGCAGCTTTAAGGCACATGTTTACTAGTGAGGAGTGGTCTTCCTCATCCTTTTCTACAAGCACTGCAGGGATTGTTGTGGCTGATTGCATTTTTTATGAGCAAGGGTTTTGGACACCAATGGACGAGATTGTGAAGGTAAAATTTAATTCTTTATTATGTTTTAATTTTTAATCATATCTTACTTTTATTTGTTTATTTTCGTTCACACTTATTTGTGAAACATGTTTGCACTTTGCAGTTTATTGAGCCCTTGCTAGTTCTCCTACGAGTTGCAGATGGGGAGAAGCCCACAATGGGCTACATATATGAGGGCATGGATAGGGCTAAAGAGGCCATTAGATCAGTCTATGGTGGAGTTGAGGAGAAGTATCGTCCCATTTGGGATATCATTGATAGGAGATGGCAAAACCAATTTCATAGGCCCATCCATGCAGCCGCATGTTTCCTAAATCCGGCCTTCCAATTCCGCCGTGATTTCCGTGTAGATAGAGAAATTCTTAGTGGCTCTACACGACGATAGAGAAGATGTTGCCTGCTGTTACTACACAGATGGTGCAGGAGATAGATGCCTTCACTAAGGCACAAGGAGACTTCTTTGCACGTCAAATGTGCAAAGATAGTAGGACAACATTACTGCCAGGTAAAAATATATTTAAGGGCATAATTTTCATCTTTTTATATTATAATTTATTATTAAATGTTGAACTTGAACTTGAAACTTGAAATGAGATTGATTTTGTTTCTTTTTCTCATCTCAGATAGATGGTGGCATATGTTTGGTTCTGATACACCGATCCTGCAAAATATTGCCATTCGTATATTGAGCCAGCCATGCAGTTCATCTGGTTGTGAGAGCAATTGGAGTATGTTTGAGCACACACACTCCAAGAAGCGCAATAGATTGATAGTGTAGAGGATGAATGACTTGGTATATGTTCATTACAACCTTCGGCTCAGATACAGGAAGTTTTTTGACCACGACAAAACCCCGATCAGTCTAGAGGAGGTTGATCCACAGTCTGAGTGGATCACTGAGGCTACAGATGCAGTCTTTAGTGACGAGGACCTTGATCGGGTGGACCAAGCAGAGAGAGAGGCCGAGGTTGTAGCCATGGCTGAGGAGGAGGCTAGAGCACGAGGAGACATAGCTGCCATTGGTGAGAGTGGCATGGAGAGTCAGACACAGGCAGAGACTATGGCTGCAGCTGCAACATCATCCAGGACCCTTAGATGCCTTTGTAGGAAGGATGTTGGCTCCACTATGCCATAGAGTCATAGACTTATAGCTATTGTTTTACTTTTGATATTTCATATTTGTATGGAACATTTGATGTCATGGATTTCATATTCCATGAGTTTTGTATACATTTGACTAATTTTATATATCTAAGTATGCTATTTCCTTCAGCCAACTACAATTTGTGTACTTTATACTTATGTGATCGTTGTATACTTGTGCATGTGATCAAATTTGCTTTTATTTGTGTTGTATTCAATAAAGGGTGCTTGAAACAAGTTTTAAATCCTTAAAAATCTCTAAATTTCTAGGGTTTTTTCAACTTTTTTTCATTTTGCTGAGTTTGCGCCAAGCCCGAGTCCCGAGTCGCCGAGTCGCGAGTCGAGTCACCCTCGCCGAGTCCGAGCCGAGTCTGAGTCTCGTTACTATGCTTATAACAGTTCAATTCATGATCACTTCACAAGTACAGTAATTGATTCTCCTTAAAAAATATAGTAGACAAAATAAAAACTCAAAGAAGCCTGCATACCTTACTAGTTTCTTGGTCAATATTGATCATGACTCAGTGAAAAGTGGAATATTGCACTCAATGCAACATAATCAACAAACAAAATAGTCAATGTAAGTGGTAGAGAAGTTAATGATGTCTATGTACTAGAGATCTTTGGTCAACATAGTCAATATAGCAAAGCTCCTTGGTCAACACTGTCAAATAGCCACATTTAAGAAGAGTCAATCAAACAAGGGTCAATGTTGAAGATCTGGTGTGTTGATTCACAAATGATGTCAAATTTACAGTCTAGCCCAAACATTGTCTTTTTCCCCCTCCTACGATAGTGCTGGTCAAATGAGAGTAAATGATGGAATGATGCATTCATGGGGATCAATTAATGCTATCTACACATGTTCAATTGGAAACAATAGCCCTAATTTTTTTTAAACGGCGGTTATAAGTTTCCGGTCTGCCAAGACAATATCAAATTTGTATTGGAATTCATTAGAAAACAATATCATATTTAGTAATTGATGGTGTCATACTCCTTTCATAGACCAATTTTGTAACTGTTGTTGTTTTTCTCTTCATAGAATGTGGGGCTCCTGCTGGGTATGCCCAGGGTACTGCCCGGGAGCTTGGGTTCTTTGTGGGTCCTTCACAGAAGAACCCACAGAGAACCCAGGCACCCAGGCTGTACCCTAGCCATACCCAAGGACGAACCTGAACCATTCCCACACGCATACCCGGATCAAATATGAAGGACCCAGCAACTTAGCAAAAGACCAAGTGACTTTCCAAGAACACAAAGAAAAGGAGTTGTTCGTACAACTAAGAGATAAAGGTGGAAAATGTTTAAGTCCAGTGGTCCTAAAAGTGAGCCATCAAGGAGGAGCAAGCCAAGGAGATAACCTAATTTGAAACCCACAGAGGTAGCCATTGTAAGAAATCGGTTTTGGTTTCTTGGATTGAAGCAGTTGACCATTTTATATCCTGATTGCACTGCAGAAGCAAAAAACAGTAGAAAGCTATAGGAAAGAAAGCAGAAGTAAAAACAATAGTCACAGCTAACAGGTTCAACTGCAGTCAAACTCATCATCCTATCAAATATCAGACAGAAAATTGCAGATTTTAAAAAGTACAGAGCTTCACCAAACCCAAAAAGGTAAGCATGGTGAAAGGGTCTTCTTTTGGATGAGTAAAATGGAAACTCAGAATTCAGCACCTCCATAGATGCAACTCCAAATTGTTCTTTTATTTTTCAATTAGCATGCAACATACTAACACCACTTGTATGAGGTAGGAGAATCTTTCACACATGAAAGCTGAATATGAGGCAACCACAAGCTAAGACCACTTAAAGTATGAACAGGAGGTTGTATTTTTGTTATTTTTTCATAATTTATTATTGATATATGTTGTACCTGTTGATGCGTGTTTTATGACACACCAAACATCAGAATAAAATGCCCAAAGACACTCTATCCTCTCTTGAAAAACCACCGCGTATGCTAAGATTGCGAGAAGATCATATGGTGATTCCAAGGTTTCTTTAGTCGGGTCTCGACGTGTGGATAAGGTCAATGGCCGTTGTGATATGCTGGTAATAAACAAGGGGACTTACGTAAAATCTTTGCAAGTTTAGGACTTAGGAAATTTATCATTAAAGGCTCTCAATTAGGACTTTCAATTGTGGATCTCAAAAAAAATGGCAAAAAGACAAGGGTTCAGGAGAATCTAGTCTAAGTCTAAGAACTCAAGAGACAATAAAGACTTGGTGAAGAGGATAAACCACACTTTGTTTCGCCTCCTGCAGGACAACATACGCAAAATGGGTGCAATCTTCAAGGGTTGTGAGAATAATTTTCAAACCTCGAATGAGGCTGAAGTTAAGTTTCCACAATTAAGAGCTCAGGGTAACTTTACGCATCGAATGCAAATCATCCATTCGAAGAAAGTATGAGCTACACTTCACCATTGAATCAATACGATCAATCTCTCATTCAATTAACCAACTTTCAAAACAAATTCTACCTAATCTAACTTTAACTTTAATCTATGGCGGAAGAAGATATGCAACCTCACTTACTATTTGATAATAAGAAGTTATTCAAGGCAAATCATGCTGAAGAGCTTTTATTATTCGAAATAGTCTCAGTGCAACAATACACATATTCTGTCTCCACACAAATGAAAATGAGAGAGCACTAGTTTATATAGAGCCTCAAAAATGAAATGAAGGGCCGAGATTAAAACAAGATTAACGGCCAAGATTATTACAACCAAACCCTAATTAGGGTTTCCCAAAACAACAAGAGTTATCAACTAGAAATCAATCAGTAAAGTGGCAGTTCCAGCTATAATCTAGGAGAGGCGTCCTTATCCTTCTGAATGGCATTGTGCTTGGCGAATCTGGACACTACGGCAATGACCTCCTCCATCGTGACAGGTGGCAACATGCTGATCCGGAATTCAAGTCCGTCTAACTTCTCAGCACATTTAGCAAAAGTACCTTCCCAATCTGCCTCCTGCTTCTCAAAATCCTTTCGAATGGATGAGAGTCTTGCCACTCTCGCAAAGTCCTGTCTCAAGAATGGTCCAGTGGTCGAGAAGAAAGTTTCTTGAACTTTATGCTTCAATCTCTGTAACTGCATGTCGTTCTCCCGGATGACTTCACGATCGAACACTTATGAAGTTGTCATGTAAATCTTCTCCTGGATTTTCCTAACCTGTTCCTCAATTCCAAGCCCATCAACTTTTGCCTTCTCCAAGACTTCTTCTCGTATAGTCACTGCCCAAAACTAGTGATGAAAATCATATGCTGCCCCTGCAGCAATCACCTTTTTATCAACTAACTCCTCTCTTGGAGTGCTCTTCAAGGTTCTAAGGCTTGGAATAAGCCTTTCCTGCATATCTGGGATACCTTCCCATGCCTCCACCATATCCATCAATCTGGAAAGAAATGAAGAGGTTCGTCCATAAGCAAGTGCCAACTTTTCCATGAATAATGCCGCTTCCGTGCCTTCACTTGCCATCCAGTCTTGAGCTTCCCTGGCCGTCACCATTCCGTGCTCGACATCCCTAGTCACCTCCTGTGATGAATTGAGGAGAGGAGGAACAGTCGCATTGCCTTGATCAAGTGGCTGGGTCAAATGCTGTATATATTCCTTAAGACGTTCGACCTCTTTCTTATACTCCTTCCTCTTAGCCACTTCTTTCTCCAGTCTCGCTTTGATGGTCGAGACGGAATTATCTAACTCCTCTACTTCTTGACCTTTCGAGGTCGGGCCAAGGTCAACGGTGGTTATAGCATACTCCTGAGGAGTGATCTCGTCCTGTGGCTTGTCCACCGTAGGTACTGCAATATGCACGGAACGGTTGCCCGTCTCATTCCTCTGAATGGTGGAGAACTTCTTGGCAGGCTTCTTGATGGTGACTTTTTCTAATCTTGCCAAGAAATCGGCAGTATCATCCTCCTCTTGTTGAGCCTCCGCAGGTACCTGGATCTTCATTCTTTCTAACAGCCAGTCTGGAATGGTCGACTGCTCAATCCCATCCTCTACCTGGACCTCTTCTTCATTTGGAACATCCACAACCCCTCTGAGAGAGGAAATCATTCCCTCTTCGAAGTCATTGTTCTGAGCCTCAATCTCATTGTCTGAACCTAAGATCTCCGTGCCCGTAGGTGATAAGGGCTCTTCATCATCTAGTTGAATAGGTTCATCATTTACTTCCTGAACTGCAGGAGGTTCAAGCATCTCTACCAAGGAATCGTCAATAGTAGCTACCAACTCGTCAATATTCCTGGATGCGGCAGAACGAGAAGGTTCTCCCTTATGCCTCTTGGAAGCAGGCTCAGCACTTGGCATTATTTCTTTCCTTTTCTCTCCAATCCCGACCAAGTCTTGATTAGAAGAATATGACTCTGACTCGCTCAACAGATCATATGTGAGCGTGATTCCTCTCTGTCTCAATTCTTGGGCATGATAATCGACCCACCACTGAGAGTACTTAGTCACTGGTCTCATTAGGGTTGCTAGGTCTGCGTGCTTTGGTTCTGACCATTTCACTGGAGGGAGAGGTCGGCTTTCCTCAAAGCGTGGCTGGACGTGGTTTCCATCATCTTGTAACTGATCAGGCACTCGGCAGAACTCAATTGTCCTCATGAAATCTAGTGGCATCCTGGACCACATTTTCCGTCTGACTTCGTACTCATCGGCAGCATTTGCCCAGAAATCTTCCAGTTCCATCTTGTGCTTGTACTTTCTCCCTTCCACTGTCCGGATGTTATGATGTGGGTCAAAGTTGACCCTGGACTTGTAGGCCGTGAAAGGATACCATTGGATCTCCAATCTTGCACTTTCAGCCGCCTGTGCTGATGGACAATACTCTAACATATTCCCGATGAAGAATGGGAATGTGACGGATGCCTTCTTGGATGGCCTCTGAATATTCTGGTACTCCTCCAACTGTCTTAAGACCTCGAGCAATATCATCCGATTGGTCGGATAGATGGGCAATTTATAGGGATTTCCAGTGAATCCCTGGATCCTGACATATGTGAATTTCGGGAACTGGATGAACCAAGACCCGTATTTGCTGATAAGACTTTTCGCCTCATGGCTCAGCCTCTGATGCACTCCTCCTTGAAGCTTTCTGGTAATGTGCATCAGGAAAGCATCATGTACCCTCCTGAAGTGAGTCTTCTCCTTCAATTGGAGCTGAGGATAACAATCATAAGGCCTGAGCTCGTTCTCCCCGTTGCCAATTTTGCCCTTGCAGATCAATCCTGGATACTTGTATGATCTGGCCAACAGGTATATCACATATGAACTCATATGAAAAGACTTGGTCTCTTCGAGGTTGATCAGTTGCTCATGAAGGTTGTCACTTATCATCCGTGACCAGTTGAACATTTTGACTCCAGAGGTGATCTCATCTATAAAATAGTACATCCAGTTCTCGAAGAAGGCGCCTTGCGGGTTACCAGCTATTCTGTTTAGCATCAGCACAATATCCCCGAAATCCTCCTTGAAGTCTGTCCGACGAGGTCTCTTGGGCAACTTCTTGATTGATGGCTTAGGCTTGTCCATCCACACCTTGTTGACTGTTGTGGCGCACAAATCTGGCTGACTGTCATATAATCTTTTAGCTTCTTCCTTGGTCTTATAGACCGTTCGTGAATGCTCTGGGATGCCAAAGGTCTCCTGGATTGCAACTTCGCCCAAGTGTGCTAAGACTCTTCCATCAGGTGCGATAATCTGTCTCTTTTGAGCGTCATAATGGAGAGCACACTCCACCATCAACTCCGCACAATCCATTGCTGGTGGGAATCCAGCTGCTTGGAATATCCCGTTTCTGACCATCCGTCTGGCTATTGCTGTGGGGAGTCCCTTCTGACCATACACTCTTTTCTTGAATTCATCAAAGTCGACGTGCCCGAGATCGGTGTCCATGACATTCTTCCATTTTGAAATGACTTTGGTCTCTTTCTGAGCACCCTTGCTGGCAAACTTCATTTTCCGCTTCTTTGATGGTTCGCCTGCCGTGTCCGTCAACCTGCAGTCATAAAATTAACATTAATATAAAGACTTTTTCAAACAATTAAATCCCGTGCCTTGGATTCGAAAATTGACTTTCAGCTGTTTAAATAGGTAAATTGCTGCGAAAAAGCAAGCTGAAATAAATTGGATGAAGTTGAAAATTTTGCCAGAACTTTGTCAAGATGAAAGTACATGAAAGAGATAGCAAATTTAATTAACCGAACATCAAACCTCAGTGAAGAACCGTTAAATGCAAATCAGATTTAAAAATCTGATTTTTAAAAGAAGAAGTGCGCCCTTCTTCACAGAAGAATTTCAGCTTTGCATAAATCCCTTCTCTTTTCTCTGCGAAAAATTCTTCAGCATAACACTGCTTCTCACTCTGGGAAAATTCGACTTTGCCTATTGACCAATTAATTGCCTGGTAATTTCGAGAAAGATTAAATTTCTCTTCAGCTGTGTGTGAAAAAAATGAGTTGCTGAAACTCATTATAATGCTGAAGGATTGAATTCGATTTAGCAACTGCCATAATCTTTCTTGATCTCGATTTGTTTTCATTTATCCAAACAGGCAAGTTTCCTTTTATGTTTCGACAAGAATCAGTCTCGAGTTTATCCGGACAAATCTCACTGATCTTCAAAAATTCGATTTTTCATTTAATGTTTATCTTTGATTTTTCGAATTTTTAAATAAACATTAAATATTTAATTAAATTCATGGCGAATTTAATTTTTCTTGTCGGATTTCATCTCTGCCTGGCGTACTTTATTTTCTTCCAATTCTCATCTGGCAAATTTGATTTTGTCCAAGGCATTTTTTTAAAATTTCAAATAGTTGAAAATTAATTATTAAAATATTAAAAATATTTTAATTAATTCCAACCCGTTCGTTTTGGACCTATGGCTATTTTGATTTTTCCTTCATTTTTTTTTTTTGGCTAAGAATTTATTTTCCAATTTCATCCTCAATTTCGTCTAGCCAAACCAAAATTCAAGCCATTCCGTCTAAAATTTTATTGCCAGATCCATATTTTTCTTTGCCAAGGCGAAATTTACTTTTGCCAAAGTCAAATATTTCCTCGCTCAAATGAATTTTTCTAGGCAAAATCCTCATCTGGGTGTCTTCATCGGTCGAATTTCTTTGACGCTTGACAAATTCTTCCTCCTTTTAGCCAAGGACGATCCTTCCTTTCTCTCTGCCTTGTGCATTTTTCTTCGGCCAAAGTTGTCAGTTTCTCAACATTTTCCACACTTAGGCAAATTTAATTTCTTTTCCACCTTTGAGTTAGGCAAATTTAATTTCTTTTCCACCTTTGAGTTAGGCACATTCCGTTTTATTCTTTGCCAAATCCCAACTTCCTCTAGCATGTGTCCCATCAAACTTGGCACTTGACCTCTTGAAAATGTCATGATTCTTAGCCAAAATCTTCATTTTTCATCTTTTAGCCTCTATACTTAGGCAAATTTTCGAACTTTTCTTTGGACTTGGCATTAACACTTAGCATAAATCATTCTTTTATCCTCTTAGGCGGACTTCCTTAGCATTTTGGACAAGGATCATAGACGTCTTTGACACCTTGCTAACCTCCTCCAAGTGTATGGCGGACTTCATAGGTCGAACCTCCTGGATGTCCCTCTTTTCTAGGGCGGACTTCAAGACTTCTTAGCATTTGTTCTCATCATTTTATCCCTTTGGAAAGGATTCTCCACCTTTTTAGGCCTTCACACTTAGCTAAATTTCGAAATTTTATACTCTAGGCACCAAACACTTAGCAAAAATTTTGATTTTCCTTCATTTTACATGCCTAGGCGGACTTTCAATGTCTTCAGCCAAGTCCCACCTTTCAAGGGCGGACTTTAGAGCTTCTTTGGACGAGTCTTCAAGTCAAGGCGGACTTTAGGGGTCTTTAGGATATGGATGGCGGACTTTAGAACCCTTTTGGACTTCCTTTCTTGAGAATGGCGGACTTTCTAAGATGCTTGGACAAGGATGGCGGACTTTAGAGCTGTCAAGGATGAGCTTGGGCGGACTTCAAGACTCTTTAGCACATCCCTTTCTTGCACATGGCGGACTTCATCAACCTTTTGGACATGCAGGGCGGACTTCAAAAGATCCTAGGATGAGCTTCCTTGCTGCATGGCGGACTTTGAAGAGTCCTAGGATAAGCTTGGGCGGACTTTGAAGCTCCTTAGGATATTCCTCATTGCTGCTGGGCGAACTCCATGACCTTCTTGACATTTCTTCATCCTCTCTTCTCATTTCCCATGGCGAATTTCAGACTTGAACAGATTTTTTTTACAAATTTCATCTTTTTTGATCTGATTTTCCATGATCTTGACCTCAGATCTGACTGGTTTTGAACTGGTTTTGACTGATTTTTCCAGATTTTGAACGTTTTTGGTCTGATTTTCATGCTTTTTGAACTTTTTTTCCAGATTTTTCAATAGTTTTTTTCAAATTTTCTCTTTGATTTTCTGAGAGTTCTATTGAGTTTTTTGAACTTCTGAGTGCGTTTTCAGAACTCGGGACCTTTCCAAAAATAGAAACTTTCCAAAAATAGAAACTTTCTAAAAATAGAAAAAGCAAACCCTAAAAAAATAGGGAACCTTGTTTGGTCCAAAAATGCCAAAAATGAAAAATCGAAAAAGCAACTTTTCCTAAAAAATAGGAAGTCTCAGAATTGGCCGAATTCACAAGCGATCTTCGTTTCCTGGGCCTTCTGAGCGCTTCCATAACGTCTACGCACTGATTCAAGCATGAATTACTGACTTGGCTCGGGTAACTCTCGGCAAACTGACTTGAAACTCTTGGCAAAGTGATCTCACGAAACCGTTGCAAGGAGACAGAACCCTAAAAACTAGCAGGCAATTGGGGGTCCCCATCAGCGATGGGGCGATGTGTGAAAAGGTCACAACAGTACCCAAACCAAATTTTTTGCTTCACTAAGGCATTTTGCTAAAAATAGTCTTAACCTTGTCAAAGTGATGTCAGAAGGTGATTTTTGGGCTTTTTGAATATGGGGGTTTTGTCAATTTCATGTCAGTCTGATACTGAGGAGTTTTGAGAAAAGTGAAAATCTGAAGGAAAATCATCAAATTTTTCTAACTCTGGAGAGGGGAGCACCTTTTTTAAAAAGGTGCCCTATCTTTTAGGGGTCCAAATCCTGTTTTTAGGGTTTGTCACCTCCAGCAAACATTTGTCCGGCATCACTTCAGCTTCGCAACAAGCTATCAAGCCTGTCAAACGGACCTGTTTTGCTCAAATTACGAGAGATATAGCGGAAAATGAGAAGAACAAAAAATGACTTAACACTGGAGGAAAAAGAGCAGCTTTTGAGAAAGGGGCCCATCCTTTTGAAGGGTCAAATGAAGGTTTTTGACTAAATGCCACCTAGGATGTATGTCTCACATTTGCTCAGGCTTCGCAATGCATCCGTCAGTGGGTGAATCTGAGTTGCTGAATTGCCTGAGCCAAAGGTCAAACACGAGGTTAAATCTTGGTCAAAATAGCAAGGAAAAAGCAAAAAGAGCACATTTTCAAAAAGGCGCTTGAGCTTTTGGAGCCTTTAATGCCTTCTTTTTGGTGATCTCAAGTTTTCATCCTGTCTGTGTTGCATTCATCTCTCCGTTGCCTGTCTCCGTCAGGTCAGAAGTTGTCTTGTCAGCCTGCAGTCGGAGTTTTAGTGATATTTTGGCCAGTTGAAAAAATGGCTATCTCTAGAGTAAAAGAAGCACCTTTTCAAAAAGGCGCCCTTGTTTTTCAACCCTCAGATGTTGGAAATTGAAGAAACGTTGTCTTGGAACTATTGTGTGGAATGAAGTCAGCTCCGCAGTGATCCAGTTATCCAGTCCTGAAACTTTGTCAGACAGAAGTTATGGAGGATTCAGTTTTCCCTTCGTACGAGATGAAGATGGAGAAAATTTGGCTAAGTCTGAGGAAAAGCACAGCTTTTGTAAAGGGCGCTTGGATTTTTGAGCCCTCGGATCTTAGTTTTATGGTCTACAGTCTCAAGGAGTCTTTTGATCAGTTTTTGTCCTGCTCTGCAATGCAACTGTCAGCCAGTTGATCAGTGAGGTCAGTCAGCCAGTGTCAGGGATTGAACAGAGGCCTCGGGGAAGGTTCAAAATCCAGTTTTCATGAAAAATGGTTTATAAGTCTGGAGAAAAACGCCAAAAGTCAAAGTTGGTTTTTCAAACTTAAAATCACATGTGCACATAAAAGAGGAATTTTAAATATTATTTGAATATTTGAATTTCGACTTCCAGTTGAAGAGAACGATTTCTGGGTTGTCATCTCCAGTTAACATCTTTGCATGTCAAGTGCTTTTTCGGTTAACTAGCTTTGCATGTTGAGTTATTATTTTGCATGTCCACTTAACTGAAGTGCATGTCGAAAACTCAACTAAAGCTTGAATGCATGGCGCATATTTGGTTTTTTGTGAAGTCTTTGAAGATGGCTTTAATTAGGATTTTCAACTGAAGTCTCTAAAGATGGCGCCTTGATTAGGATTTTTAACTGAAGTTTCTAAGCATGGATTTTCACTGAAAAGTATGGCGCCCTAATTAGGAGTTTTAACTGAAGTCTCAAAGCATGGCGTTTTATTTAGCGTATTTTGATCTTCAGTTAACTGTTTTAAGAGCCAATCATAGGCTAGGCATGGATTTTTGAGGTCCAATCACCAGCCAAGCGCCATTTTTAGGTTTGCATGCATTTACCACAATTTTGGTGATGAAAGTCTATTTATTCAGACTTAGGCGTCCATTATTCTTCATCCCAAGCAAAGAGAAATACGTTTTTCTTGAGCAAACAATGATTTGAAGGTGCTACAGGTGTCAGATTTCAGTGTTCTTTGTAGCAACGGATTCAGTTTGTTCAGAGGGAGAATATTCCAGACTTTGTTTTCAGTTTGCATGCAGGTTACATCAAATTCAAGTCAGAGATAGGCGAATTCTACATAAGCATAACAAATAAAACCTTCTTTCTTCTGTCTTATGTCTTTTATTTCTCATCTTAGGTACTTTCTATGCATGTCAAAGAAAGTCAGCAAATTTTCAGAGTTTGATCATCTGGGTTCACATACTTCAGCATCTGCAGCAAAACCCATGTCTTAGATTTTTTCTGAGAAAATTGCCCCGTAGCTTTATTCTGAAGCTTTGTGCTTTTTCCCGAGAATCTCTTTGCATGTGGGTCTGAAACACATCTTTTTGAAGATTGAGCTATCTGGGTTGCCTTAGATTTCCATTTTGCATAAAACCTATGTTCCAGATTTTCTCGGGAAAAATTGCCCCGAGCGAGTTCTAGAACTAGTACTTTTCTCGATTGAAAAACCTCTGCATGCCTTGCTAAAACTCAATTTTTCAAATTTTTATTGATCTGGGTTATCTTAGAATTTGATTCTACACAAAACCCACGTTTCAGAAAAATTTCAAAAAAATTTCTTGCCATAAGCTATTGTTAGCCTTGTCCAGAGATTTTCAGCCTTTTCGAAAAGTTGTTCGAATATATTCAACTTCACAGTCAAAAGTCTTCATTTTCAAAATGCAATTCAATCTCATAGAGTATAAAACCAAATCAGTCCTTATACATGATTTTGTTAAAACTTCAGACACAGACTTAGGTCATGTCTATCCAGTGGTTAACCTGAGCAGTTTGGAGGGCGTTAGCAGCAATACATTGAAGAATCTTGAACATTTTGGGTTGCTGGTAGCAGCATCTATTTCCCGTCACCGCTTTTGATCTCGAGTTTTTTCTTGCTTGCATCAAGCATTACGACTCGTCTTCACGACAAATCAAATCAGTCGATGGGAGAGTCATCTGCAGTCTTAAGCCAAAGGATGTAGAGAAATGCTTTGCTATTCCTTCTCATTCAGATAATTTCACTATGGTTATTGAGGCCTGTGAGAAGTTATGGGATGGAGATCAAGAAAGTTCACAGAGAAAGGTTGCTCAGAGATGGTTGAAGGTTCAAAAGACTAACATGCCTAAAAAGGTTGGTCGTGGTGAATTCAAGGATGAGGTTGTTGTTTTGATAACTCTACTCAATCAAGTTACAGGTCAGGAAGATGCTAGTACTTTCCGACCATGGATGTTTTACATCATTTCCAGGATCCTTGATGGCACAAAACATTTTGACTGGGCCATGTTGATCAGTGATTGCCTACATCAGCAAATTACTGGGTTTCTCAGGTTTCATGAGTTTCACATGGTATCTTACTTGGTCTACTTAGTTGCATCTCAAGGCAGCTATAGACACCTAAAAACTAACCAGACTCTTGGTGTTTAGCATGTTCACGAGTACTACTCTCAGTTGGAATTTTCTAAAGCTGAACAGGATTTCCGAGCAGTGAATGATCACTTTTCCATGAAGACAGTCAGAGATCTTGACAATGAAGTGCACATCCGGATTTCTGCGGAGGCAAAATCAGCGATGGAGACTTGGGCGGATTGGTTTATCCAGTTCCCTACTTTTACATACATCCGGGTTTATGGATACATTGGAGAGCCTCTAATGTTACCAAGGTACCCTTCAAACAGGATCCTTTTCATGGAATTTCTTAGACAAGTTCAACACGTTCACTCCTTTCTTCGCAGTCGTCATAAGTCTGTAGTTTCCTTTCTGTTTAAATTGGGTATTTTCATATGCAGAACTGCGGCAAATATTAGGTATATGTCAACTGAGATGAAGAAATTCAAACTCAAGTCTCATACTGAGAGGCGTTCCTATGATCCTTTGGGTCAATAGGCAGCTAGGTTGGAGCGAGGGATTGCACATAAGCCAGCACTTGAAGACTTTTGGGCTAATTGCGAGGATGAATTCGAGGTTTGTCGTCGTCACTATTGTAGACTCACTATTACTCAGCTCTCTGATTATCTATTAGAGGATGTTGACGGTCTATCAGATGATGATGGAGAGGTTCTACTCAATTCATATGTCAAGGATCAAGTTGCTCGGCAACCACTTCGCTCACCAGAATGGTATGCTAAGGAGAATACTTCTATTGAAGACGTGTCTAGATCAGTTATCAAGACCAGCAGGCAGTTCTTGGAGAGCAAACCAAGGCGAAAGTCAGTTCCTATTACAGAGCCGCCAATGGGTTTTTCTTCATTGCCTTCTACTTCGAGGTCGAGGCCTCGGGTCAAGGCTATCGTGATGCCACCTGAAGGGGTTAGACTCAGTGGAAATACGAGAGGGAGAACTACTGGTAAAAGGAAGCAGAAGCAAGTAGAGAATGCGCCTGAGATCCCAGTGGAGACAGTCATTCAGGTTGAGCCACGTATTTTGCCTCCTAGTTCACCACGTGTGCATCTTATTGATATAGATTCAGAGCCTGAGATACCAGTTCGAGTAGAATCAGAGACAACCGACCCACCACAGGTTGATACATCAGGAACACTCTCTCCTCGAATTGATAATATTGTTCAGTCTTGTTGGCTTGAGAGAACTTTGGGGAGATAGAGGCGAGAAGCTTCATTGTTACAGGTCAGCGTCTTATGGATTTATATCAGTTGAGGAGTGATGCACATAAACTTCGTAAAGGGATCCAGCTACTCGAGATTTCAATTGCAAAGAGTATAGCCAAGGATCAAATTCTTATATCTCAGTTGTCTGTTGCATATGATGCTTTGGAGATTGATAAAGATAGAGAGAAGGTTTTCACTTGAAAAGAGCAGCACCTTTTCAAAATGGAGATATGTGAAAAGATCTCTACCAAGTTATTTTCACTAAAGGATAACGTTGTCGGAGCTCTTGCACTCGTCAGTGGCTTTGTTGTTCAAATCCCGTGTCATTACCTTCTTGAGGATGGCACGTATATTGGACTGAATGTAGTGCAAGTTGAGTTTGAAAAGCTGATTCGTGATAATCTTGAAGGAGATCCTGTGGCGTCTAAACTGGAGAACATTTCAGTGATTTCAGCTAGTTTCAAGAAGGCGGCTGAGGATGTCAAAGAATGCATGCATACAATCAAGGAGAGTGATAGGGAATTGAAGAAGCAGGTTATTGTTTTGGACAGCGTCAAAGTGCCAAAGGACAGAGTGATTGATGAATTCTTGGTCAAGGTGTTGGATCGAGATGACTTGGAGTGATCTGCCAGTTGGGACCTGCAGTTAGTTTCGAGGTTAGAGTCAAGAGCAGCAGTTAACTCGACTTTCAGTCTTGAGTTCACTTGCTGATTTCATACATGCATATCTCTTCCTTGGAAATATCTTCGCAGGAGTTAGGATTAGGGTTTTTCAATTAACTGAGGGTAGTGTTCCAGTTAACGTTTCTTTCAATAAGGACGTGCATGCTTGCACATTGTCCATTTAGATTAGATGTATCGGTTAACTGATGGTAACTTTCCAGTTAACTGTATAGTTTGCTTTGTTAGGGTTTAGCAATAAAATCTTGCATGCATTGCGAGACTGTAGTTGACTCAAGGTGATTTTACGGTTCCCTACACCTTTTGATGTCTATACATAAGAGCTTTTGCTCATTTGTACATAACTTTTGCACGAGAGAGAAATATATGTTGTGCCTACCTTACCTTCAATATTGCTCATTTTGTATCTGTTCATGAGTATCTACTGTTATGATGAATTGTTATGCCACTTGGGTTTCATGCAATTATGATGGTGAATTATTTCCTTAGTTAGATTGATCATGTTTTGTGTTCAATAAGCTTGTTCAGATTGAGCTGATAGATGTGCCACCTTGCCTTCAAGTTGAGAATTTGTTCTTGTTTATCGTGTGATGTGTGTGAATAATAAACTTGTTCAGATTGAGTTGATAGATGTGCCACCTTGCCTTCAAGTTGAGAATTTGTTCTTGTTTATCGTCAAATAATCATTCCTGCTCTATTTCCTCATGCTCTATTTTCTTGAGGAAACTGGATAGATTTAAAGTAGTTAGCTTAGTTGTAGTTAATGATCTGCGAAACCAGAAAATACTTAGCTGCAACGTATAGAGTTTTCATGAAAGCCTTGTACCTCTTACAGCTGAGACAAAAAGATAGGATATAGTTTAGTTTATTTCCCTTTTCAATCACTTTTGTCTAGCAAAACGAGGGAGCTTCCCCTCCTAATTTGAAGAGCACTCATTGCATAGTGTGCATAGCTGTCTGTACCAACTTATACTCCAGAGGTGTTAGTTGTTACGCCAACAATATAAAGCTACATTACTCATCCCTCAATAATTGTGTTACAAGTAAGACGCACCCATAGATGAGGAAGCACACAGAGCAAAGAAACTGCAAAGAAACAAGGCATGCAGAGACGGAGAGAAGCAACAGAAGAGCTGCATGTGGAAATCAAAGAAAAACAGCCACCAATGACAGATTCAAACTGAGTCAAACTTATAAAAGAAAAAGCAATATGCAGAAGTCAAGATCTGGTTTAGCATCAGATAGGTCCAGTAGGATACCACAAAGATGGTAGTAATTTTTTCCTCATATCTCCATGTGTCTTAAGAAAAGTTGCATGGACACAGATATGGGTACAAATACAAATACAGTATTAGATACGGATAAGGCCATTTTTGAACACCCCTAATATGGATATGGCTGGATACGACATTCATTTAAAACTAAGTTACCAGTTCGGGTTTGGGTTTGGGTTCAGGTTCGATGGTTCGGTTCATGGGTTCAGGCAAATTTTTTTGGGGGGTTGGGTTCATTTTGGGTTCGTTGATACAAAAACATATAAAATCAGAAATATATACATATTTGCAGCAGTAATTAAGTTCAAAATACACCACCATATTAATAGTCAAATAACATAGCAAAATACACCACCAATTTCATAGTCAAATAATATTATGTTAAAAAAATGATTAAATTTCTTTCAGATTTGATCTATCTATGGCTTTTCTATTTTCAGAATATGGTTCTTACAATCACTGTACTTTCTTGCAGATTATAATCAGAATATTGAACTTGATAAATATGAAGTTGATGCCAAATCAATATTGAAAAATACTGATCATGTATTCACAAGTCTGAATTTTTCCTTAATGGTATTCGATCTACAAGAGCAGAACATTTATTGATTTCGATGTCTCCAATTGTGGATCGGATCTACATTAAATATATAAGGAAGAGACGCATCCCATGAGCGGACATGTCTCCACAAAGTGGAGGCATGTCCGTTCATGAGATGTCTCATAAATTGTGCCTTTTCATTTTAACTAAACACCCGATCTCTAATCGGGGTTTGTTACTTAATAAACATAAATGCTTACCAAGTTCGATCTGTATTTATCTTGCACAAATAAATAATATCCAATCTGGAAATGATCGCCGATAACGATGCTCAATCGGGATCCTATATGAAACATGAAATGCCAATAATCTGCAAGTAATAACTTCTAAATGCAGATCGATAATATACTTGGAATATAGTAGATTTCAATCAGTTATATGAGTGATCATCGATTTCCAGAATTTATTGCAAATGATGACATGAATATATATACAATTAAATATATATGTGTGTATACATATGTCAGTACATACTAACATATATATACACACACATATTATCAAATCGATCATCATTTCTATATCTGACCGAAGCTACCATATTTCAACATATTATAATAAAATATTAGTGAAACTCGAATGTCATGATATAGATTAAAGTTCAAAAATAATAATGTCAAGTGTTGACAATAAGCCATCATTGATCATTGATCAAATATCATATGGGTCATCAAGAATATCATCATCACCATCCATATTAGATGATGTATGTAGTGGTAAATTAGAAGAACCACAAATAGGCCAGTGGCACTGGCACTGGCACTGACACTACAACTAGCACTCTCATGCTCACTAGCTGGCTCATAGTCATCGTCAACATCAAGTGCAGCAAAGTGGTTTGTGGAAGCATCCAAGTCAAGACGCATTGGCTCGATATCCCACTTCCTTGTATCTCATTCTTTGTAGGCACTTTGTTTGTGTGTAAGGAGCCGCAAGTTTGAATGCACATACACCAAGTCCTCTACCTTTTTGAATGTAGTCTATTGCGCTTTATTGAGTAGATGGAGTATGTGCTCCAATTCCTCTCAAATGAAGATGAACTAGCAACCTATTAAGACCAAATTAAATAGTTAAGAGTTACAAAATTTAACTAATTGAATTTAAAAATTAAAATATAAATAAAATTAAAAAAAAAAAAAAAACATAAAAGATTTTGACTATAGAACTTACTTGGGATAAAATTTTGATGGCAAGAGGTTGTAGGTACGTGTATGCTTGGCAATGGAAGTACCACCAACTATGAGCATCGACCATGTACTTGTCTAGAAGAGCATCAAGACCACAATCACTAGAGCATGCAAAACCCATGAACTCAGCCCTCATTGCATCGTGTCGGTCATGATCAGTGAAGAGTCTACGAAATGTTGCCTTGTACCCTTGAGCCACTTCAGCATCTCTATATGGGGCAACTCTTGTTGTCACAAAAAGTAGTTGAGCACTATAGTATTTGGGACTCAATGCAAAAGCAAGAAGATGTAGCGGAGTGGTCATTTTGTTCCATCTCTCTACAATGATTTTGTGTAGCTATTTGAAGAACTTTTCTTCAGGATCTTGCTCTTTTGCATTGATGATGGCTTTCATCTTCTCAATCATTAAGTCGATGCCATCATATAATTCACCCAAACAAAGTCTATCCATTTCAGTATAAAGGATCATGTTGAATATGGGCTCAGTGAAACTGAGGAGATACTCAACACGATCCCACCAAATGTCATCTAGGATCATTTGCTTAACCTTTGTTTCCCTTGCAATGCTAGATTGCCTCCATATGGACCAATTAGGGCTGATGACCATGTTAGAGAGTGCCTCACGAATCTCCACAAGTCATCTCAACACAATTGTGTTGGAGGCAAAATGGGTCTCAACACCCTGTTTGAAAATCAAAATAAAATAAAATTTAAATTTACAAAAATTAAAATAAAATTAAAAATATTACTAAAGTGGCATGTTTATTATTTATTTTACCTTCAACAGCTCCAATTTTGAGAATGTTCTAAATATGCCTTGTGACATATGGTGGTTGGTGATGAACATTTGGATGTCTTTGGCCTCATCATACACTTGTTTGATCCAATCAATTTTGTTGCCAATTTTTTGTAGCATTAGGTTGAGGGAGTGCACAACACAAGGTGTCCAAAAACTGTGTGAATACCACTCCTCAACCAATAACCCAGCAGCCCTACAATTTTTTCCATTGTCTATTATAACTTGCACAACATTTCAAGGGCCCACTTCATCAATAGCTTGACAAAGAATGTTAGCAACGAATGCACCATTCTTCACCTCTCCTTCACAATCCACTGCTCTCAAAAACATTGCCCCTTTAGGTGACATTGCAATAACATTGATCAATGGGCAATTTTTTGCATCTTTCCATCCATCAAAAACGATGGTCACCCCTGTTTCAATCCAAGAATCTCTTATGGGCTTCAAAGAGTCCTCTACAAACTTCACCTCTTTATCTAATAAGATGCTACGCACCTTTTCAAAACCTAGGCCCTTATACCCTTTTGGAGCCTCATTAATAGATTTCACCAGTTTTTGCCAATATGGTGAGCGAACAACATTGAATGCCAATCCATTCACATAGACACATCTCGCTATGTCTTGGTCGGCAATCTCTCTAGCCTCATTCTAAAATGAAATTTCCAATAGTCCCTTTGATCTCTTATGTGTAGAGACCACAGTTTGCTCTTCAGGTATGGACATAAATGGATGGCTCTCTGTAGGTTGAAAATGAGAAGGCGATGTAGGGGGCTTCATCCCTTGAGATCCTTTCTTTATCAAAGGATGATTTGATCTATGGCCTACTTAGTTTGTTTTTTCTTGCTCTTCAATATATGCCAATACTTGCATTTTTGGAATGCCTTTATTGTCTTCACCTGGACAAAATTTGATGCCTAGTCCAGGGATCTTGCACAAATGGCCTTTCACTCAACTATATGAGCTCGAATATCTAACTTTACAATGACCACAAATCCAAACATAACCTCCACCACTTGGAAGTTGTACCATTTCAACATATTTCTAAAGAGGAGAGTTTGGGTCTGTTTTGAAACGAGATTGGCTCGTGGAGCTAGAAATGGTTTCCATTGTAATACCTAAGGCAACAAGTTCAATAAACAACACATTCAATTTATTCAAAGAATTGAAACTAAATAACTTAATTCATTTTAAAAAATTAAGCATGTGTTATAGATACCTAGAAGAATGAAAACAAACCAAAAAATTCAAAAACAAGAGAGTTCATTTGTAAAAAAAATATAGAAAAAAAAAACCAAAAAACCTACCTCTTTTGAAGAAATCTTCCTCTACAATCTTCTTGGCAACAAACACTTGCAAATGCTTAGGAGCAAGAAAATAAGTTCAACAATGGAGGGAAAAAGTTTCGTTTTTCATTCACAAAAGGATAAATGAGTTTTCTTTTGCCTATTATGAATTTTATTAGGCATAAATTAGGGTTGGGGGGCTTTTTTATATTTTTAAGTAAAAACAAAAAAACAAAAATCGTGCTTGGGCGCATGAAGGACAAAAATTCGCCCCCTGTCCGCCCAGGTTTGGCAGTGCCGAACCCATAGGCTGTGGGTTGGACCCTGTCCGGTCCCACAAGGACCCCGAACCTGAGTTGGACCGGACCGAGACTCGGGGGAGCCTACTATGAACCAGTAACATAGATTAAAAACACACACATATATTCAACACAATTTTCTAAGTTATTAGAGGAGATTTTCATTAATTTAAAAGCAATATAGACACATAATTGCTACATAAATAATTATAAGTTGATTTAACAATATACAAAAAAAAATATACAAACCAAGACCTATAATTAAATTAACAATAATGTCATTTAAATATAAATTAAAATAAAATTTAAATATAAAGAACTAAATAAACAATAATAATCTAAACTTAAAAAATAAAAAAAATTCTCTTTCACATTTAATTTTTTAAATCTTAATTAAAAATTAAAAACTATAATAAAATAAGTAAATATAAATTAAAATAATATTAAAATTTAAATATTTATAGTTTAGTAAAGAATAAACAATTAAATATATATTAATTAATTTTATTTATATTTAAAGAATAATTTTTTTAATTTTAAATCTCTAACGTGTAAATGACATAATATAATTATTAAATACATATATAAAATTATAAACAATTAATTTTTTAAATCTATAAAAATTAGAACGCCAAAAAAATAGTACAATTGTGATAGAAGAAGACCCAAAAAAATGGGTCGCTGAAATAGAGAAGTGTTTCATTTGTCTTCCTCATTTGCTATAGGTTTTGTTTATACAAAAAAAAAAATTGCACGATTGAAGTTTTTTAAAATTAAGTTTAGGAAGATTCACTTCAGACTTTTCAAAAATCAAATCACACAGTATCTTGCACAGCTGGAAAATCAGGGTTCTTGGGGCACGCGTGGGTATGATATCCAATGATTATCTGAGCTGTATCGGATACGAGTATGGTGGTACACGCCCCTGGGGAGGGGTGTGGGCATATCTGGCTGCTTTGGTCTTAAGCTGTTTATAGTTTACAATTTTTTTGTGTAATGTATTTTGGTATTGTTGTCAGGCATGGTTATTCTGATTTCAGTATCATGATTGTGAAAGTCAATGTTTGTCATCACTTGATGAAAGTGTTTCAGATATTGGTAGCATAACAATGTAAAGTGAGGATTAGATAATGCTCACGGAAAGATCTTATAACATACTTTTCTGATTTGTTGTATGCACTAAGTGATCCGAAAAGGATCTGGGGTGTACTTTATGGCAAGAGGACACTTTCTGTTGCAGGTCCAAAAATAGGTAATATGTAGCATCAAAACCTCTGAATGTCTTTGCATATTTGAATTTCTCTTGAAAAGTTGTGCAATTTTTTAAAAAAGGGCACCTTGTTTCAAATATGTATGCAAAGCTATGGCTTCCAAAAGGTTGAAGAGAAAAAACTGCCAAAACAGGAAGTTTTGCAAGTGTTAGTGGTGGTTTTGAATCTGTCAGGACAGTTTTGAAAGTGTTGGGAAAGTTTTGCAACCATCTCTCTATTGACAACAGCAGTTTCACCCAAGCTCCAAAAAACATCCCATGACAATTCCAGTTTTTGCCTGTCTATTTATTTCTTCATTTCTTTCAGCTTCTAAGGGTTTCCTAAGGGATTGAAACTTTGTCCATATGAGTTGTAAGCTTGAATTGAATCTTCGAACTAAAGATTTGGGAGCTTTTTTGTTTGAGTTTTGTGCTCATGTTTGTGACTCCTGTAGAACAAAGGGCTGCAAAGTTGTAGTAGAGAGTTGTAAATAATTCTGAGAGAGTTTATCAGAGTCTTGAGAGCTCTTGAGAGAGTCTATGGGCTGAAGATCAGTTTTTGCCATTTGGAGTGCATCAGTGGGTTTGTTCACATTTTGGTGGAATTTTTAGTTTTTACCCACAATGGGTTTCTCCATGTTAATCTGTTTGTTATCCATTCTCAAAATGTGATCTCTTTTTAATTTCTATTTTCCTTGTTGAAACTAATTTCGCAAGTGTTTAAACTTATAGTCACTTGTTATCAAATTCTTAACTCTATCTGATTTTTTAAGTTTTATGACTAGTGTATAGAGTTTGGTGTTGATGTAAGTAGCGGCAGGAGATTTCTTTCTCCTATAAATTTGCAATATATAAATATTATTTTAAATTTATAAGGCCGACCCAGGATGAAAAGTCGCCTTGGTTCTTGAATGAGGCCAACCCTTGTGAAGAGTCGCCTTGCTTGTGAAGAGGCACCTTACATTGTATATATAGAAGGTGATGATCATTTCATTTGATTATCAATCAATTCATTCTCAAGACAATTCGCACCTACCAGGAGTTCGCATATCTACAGCAGATTATCATTTTGCTTAGAGCAGATTGACATCAAGGAGAATTCATTGTAATTGTGCATTCGCATCTAGGAGAGATGCTGTGTTTCATTATTTCAGATCGGCCTAGAGTTTGGCCCTGATTGTAAAGCAGATTTCTGCTCTTGTTCATCTGATATCTATATATAGGAGATATATATATTTTGCTGGGTTTTTTCTCCCTCAAGTAGGAGGGTTTTCCCAGGGTAAAAGTGTTTTGTTTGATTGTTCATCATTTTGTATTTCTGCTTATTGCAAATCTGATCCTAAACTAACATTTGGACCATCCATCCTAGTTTATAGGTAACCAAGCCATGATTGCAACAGGTTTCCAAGAAGTAGTTTGCATATGATAGCAACATAGTTAGAGGGGCATCTCAAGTATGCTCATAAGCCAATGAATTTCTTCCTAGAACAAGAGAGTTGGCATGGTCATTGTCATGGTTGGCAAGGTGAAAAGGCACTCTGGAAGGGTAGCACTCAACAAGAAGACTATTTTTTTGATGAGTTTAAGCATTCATATTGGCATATATAATTGCAACTATTGTTGGATCCAAGGAAAAGCATATCCTTATAGAAAGGGATTTATTTGCACCTTTCTTATGTAAATGCCTGTTGATTTTCTACTGATGTAAGATGAGATCTTAGACCCAAGGAGGAAATTTCTTAATGATTTACACATTTTTCATTGCATTTTTAAGGATATAGCCCATTGGAAGAAGCCGAGTTTCAATGTTTCTTTTAGGATTGTTTATACGCTTTTTTGAAACCAAAATCTTTCTAATTGGGGAGGTGGAATCCAAAAGATATTAGGCATTCACATATAGTTGAACAATTGGGAGCATGAAAATGCATTTTGATGCAGAGTCAAAAACAGCAAAAGGAATTTACCTTAAGTGTTATATTCTTACATATTTGGATTCTTCTCATAAAGTAATACAATTTCAATAAAAATGGCACCTCATCTAAAATCCATATGCAAACATTATGACCTCTAAAAGTTGCTTGACCAGGTATCAATGCAGGTTTAGTCAAGGCCAAATTTGTCTTACAACTTTGACTGTTGTTAAACTTATCTCAAATGGTAGACTGCACAGGTAACAGAGTTGATTATTGTTGAACATGTCTCATACAAAACAAAATAGTAGAAGTGAAGAATCATCCAAGCAGTTAAACAGCTCCTCTTGTTGTCTCTTGACATAGGAGACATTACTTTCTCTCTTGGTTAATTCATCTATTATTCCTCCCCAATATATATACCAATTGGAATATGTTCTAGTCATAGGTGGAAACTAAGAGATTTGTGGTTGTAATTCATTGCCATACAGGACAAAATAGCAGCACTGGACCCATCCAAGAAGTTAAATGGCTCCTCTTGTTGTCACTTGACATAGGAGATGTTACTTTGGCTCTTGGTCAATTCATCCACCATTCCTCTCCAATATATATACCAAATGGGGTATGGTCTGTACACTGGTTATAGGTGTAGAACAAGTGATTTCTTAAGGTTGAGAGAACTTAGATTAACTCAAATTAGAGAACTTTTCTTATTGTAATCATTGTGTGAACCTCAATATTATGGTTGTAATTCATTGCCATGGATTCTTGGTAACTTAACTAAGCTTAGTTATGGATTTCATTCAGTATAACTGATAGGATGCTAGATAGATTTTCTAGAGGTCTTCATCAAAGGAGCAAGCTTGCACAATTGATTTTGATAGTGGATTCTTGCTGAATTTTCTTCCCACATTGGTTTCTCTAGAGTAAATTACTAAATATTTGTGCCGATGATTTTTAATGTGAGGTTTCTTTCACATGTTTATGCTATTTTCTTGCAAGTTTGCTAACAAACCATTGCACAGGTAGATAAGATGTATCAATATGTAAGGATGATAGGAGTTTTACAAGCATAGTTAGCACAAGTAGATAAGATGTATCAATATGTAAGGATGATAGGCCTTGTACAAGCATAGTTCTTGTTTCTCTCAACACCTATTTGTTGGAATTAACCCCACATAAGCACTCTTGTTTGCACTATGGTTTTGGGGATTCATTAAGCATTCACATATGTGTGGTAGTATATTTAGGAGTACGTAGGATACAATTGACGTAGGTATTTCCAATCTCTTTGTTCAACAAAATTCACAAAATCATCAGAAAGGCCATGATGAGAAAATTAAAAAAAAAAATCTTTGTTTGATCATTTCCAAAGAGCACGGAGAATTCTTCGAAGTAAAACAAATTATAGATGGCATTACCATCAGCCATGAGGTTATGCAATTACTGATAATGAACAGATAAAAATGATAATTCTGCAAGTTGAGATCAGCAAACACATGTGATTAGGTGGATTGGGATCACCTAAACAGGGTTTTAATCAAATTTGGCTTCAGATCATCATGGTGTGAATGGTTGATGAGCACCATACTGAGGCCAAATTTCAGTCCTATGCAATGGGAGCCTAGCACATTTCTTAAGTAGTTCATGGGGCCTAATGCAAGGAGACCCAATCTCCCTCTACCTCTTTGTAACTTTAGCAAAACTATTCCATCCAAGGTCCAAAGAAACTCAAAAAAAAAAAATGGCAGTAAATCATGGTCAGGAGACAAAATAATAGGATGAAATATGTAACCAATGGGGCTGGTATTCTAGCTCAAACTTGGGAGGATGTGAAAAAAGCAGTTGCATATTCCCAAAATCTCCTTACCAATGAGGCCATTGACCAAAGTGGGGTGCAGGTGAAGATCTTGGCTAGTATCCCATCTCTCATTGGCAATTATCAAAACCAAGTGCTAACAGGGAAGTTTTCAAAGGAAGTGGAAAGCATTGTATTTACTATTAATGATAGCAAAAGACAAAGCTACAAGACTGGTTGAGGTCCCAGCAGCTTTTATTTTGGAATCATTTTCGGATATTGTGGGGAAGGATGTATCACAGGCAGTCAAAAGAATCAAGAATATCAAGGCAAACAATACCATATCCTAAGAGCAAGGAAAATTCATTCAACAAAGGCAAATTACAGATGGCATCATCATCACCCATGAGGTTATACATTCCCTGAAAAAGAATAAAGAAAAAGAGATGATTCTAAAACTTGGTAGCAGCAAAAGCATACAATCAAGTCAACTGGGATCTCCCAAACAGGGTTCAGAACAAAGTTCACTTTCAAGCAGGATAATGCGAACAGTTGATGAGCTGCATTTCAAGGCCAAATTTCACAGTCCTATCCAATGGGAACTTTGCATGTTTCTTTAGAAGTTTATGGGGCCTAATGCAAGAAGACCCAATCTCTCTTAACCTCTTTGTGATTTTGGAAAAATCTATTGAAATAGGCCACTTCATCTTAAGTCTGAAGAAATGAATTAAAAGGCATTCTTTCCAATTTGTGGATAGCATTATCCTCTTTCAAAAAGTCCACGGTAAAAGGATTAGAAGCCTTCAGAATGACTTTAAAATACCATACCAAAGCATCCAGTTAAATTCTTAATGATTAGAAGTCAAAAAATAATGTCTGATATCAGTATAAGAACCCAATAAATAATTGCTGAAAAAGAAAGTTTTGAAATTGGCTTCCCTCCTAATATGTACCACTAACCACAATGTCCTTATTTTGCTGGTTCTAGAAATAGAAAAACCTGGGAGGAACTACTATGCAAATTTGAAGCAAAACCATCAACATGTAGAGTGAAATGGCTAGGTTTGGCAGGTAAGCTCACTTTTGAAAAAAAAAATTGACAAAGGGTATTCTACAGAGAACGAATAGAATCATGAAGAACTCATGGCAAGGAACCTCACGGAACTTCACAAGGATAAAGGTTTCCTATGTTGAAATGGACAAATGACTGCCCCAAAGGCTTTGAGAGGGCAGACTAACATTGAGAATTTAGAAATACAGAAGAAAGCATTAGGACTAACATAGCAAGATCTGTGTTGTAGCAAGTTGCTGAGCAAAACATATTTGAACTTAATCGAACCCAAACAAATTATTATCTCTAACAATGTTCCATCTGGCTCACATTTGGACCTTCATTGCAAAGGCTAGGAGCATCGAAATGCAAAATTTAACGAGCAAAAAAGAAAGAGAGGAAAAGTATACATCTGGGGTGATTCTTGGCCTAGGAAATAGCCAGTGAGAAGTGTTACAAGGTTCGAAGAAATCAGTACTAGAACAAGAGCAAATATAATACTACAGATATACAGCTTTGAGAAAGAAGCTGAGCTAGAGGTTGGAAAAAGGAGCTTCTACGAACATCCTAAGATGGATATAAAACAAAGAAAGGCGTTATATACTGAGAGATGGTTATAATTTATATTTCCTCATCTAACAACCTTAGAAGGATTGGATTAGCAAAACTAATATGGGATGTCAAATGCAGGCTCTTTTCTATGGTTGGCTATGCAAAGTTGCAAACTAGAAATCTGACTTAGGACTAGAGTTGCATGGAAATGGATACAGTATCGAATACACATACTATATCAAATATGTATACAAGGAATTTTCAAGATCCCTTGATATAGATCTGGGTAGATAAGGAAATTACAAAAATATACATATATTCAATTATTTATACTTCTAAGGTATAGATAATAACTGTCACGACCCCCATTTTCAATAAGTAATTATAATTCAATAATACTATTTTAATGATCATTGACCAAACTTTGACTCATGTGCATAACAAGACTGCGGCAACTTGTGGTGAAAGGAATTTGCACGCACAAGAACCTAGTTGGCATTATAGTTGCAATTGTCTTTGCATAAATAAATTAGGTCGATAAATTGCTTTATAGTTGCTATTTAATTAAATTGTTAACTAGATATTAAATGTTCTAATTGGAATAAAAGTAGATTTAATTATTTACATATTGGTTTTTATTAAAATTGTAGGTGAAGGAAAATAAATTATATTTATTTATTATTTAGATAAATGTGTGTGAGGTAAGATAAATTGTTAAAATTATGTTGAATATAGATAGAGGAAATTGTATAGTTTATTATAAATATACAATAATATTGGAAGTATATTATATATATATTCAATAATAGTTTTGTAAGTAAATAAAATAAATAAGTAAAGAAAATCATTTGTTAATGCATGCAGTTAATTTGCATGGTGTAAAAGTAAATGCTATTTTATTTAAATAGAAGAAACGGATTTGCATGTCGCATGAGTGAAAGGAAAGTGGTGAAATTCATAAGTTATTCTAAAACAAAGATAGCATCATCATATGGAAACCATTTCTTTCTCTCTTTGACTGGGAGGCATTGTTGGGCGACGCAAGGAATCTTTTATTCCTTTTGGCAACCGTTTTGGAAACGGTTTGAGTTCGTTTGAAATGGAGCCTATCTGTATGCTATGTTTACATGTTTTGGAAAAGGCGAATAATCACACCATTGCGGTTATATTGTGAAAAGTCGTTCCTGTAAAAGGGAGGAAGAAGATTTCAGAACTTAGGAAAAAGAAAGACCTTTCATTCTCCTAGAAGATGCTCATTCCGGGGAAGCAAGAATGGAGGCAGTTTAAAAAAAATTGCATATAACCGTTTTGATTGGGAAGAAGGTCAATGTTCTGGAAGAATGGCTGGAAGAGAGGATGGATTACAAATTCTCAACAATGGAAGATATCAGCCATTACGCAAGAAAACTAGGTAATATTTTGCTACATTAGCAGAGTAATCATGATCTAATATTGCTTGTGATGTATCATAATATCTCTAGAATTTCATTACGCTCCTGCAATTTCATATGATATTCAATCTTTTAGTGTCTCTATATCTGTGTTTTTATACCCTGTTCCCAACGCACTTTTACGATACAGACATGGACCCCTCGCAGAGAGTGTTACTTCATGTCAATCTTAGAGATCCCTACAAAAATATAAACCCCTTTTGTCAGTACCGACGAAATGATGAGCTCAAATCTCATTCAGTGCGCAAGGCACGTAGTTGGGTATTCCAAATGAGGCTCTTAAGCTTGTTTTGACTTCAATTCTGATAAAAAGTGCAATTTAGCGATTGATTTAGATGTGGATTTTGGTGTTAAGGGCTGAGTAGCTGTGAATTCAGCTCTGCTTTCGTTAAGAGAGGCAGACGAAACTGTGACATGAAAATTATGGCAGGTATGGGGAATTTATCTTTGATATAATCATCTTGGTCAGTTTCGTTGAAGATAGAATATGTGTTGGGAGGTGTATTTGGCTCATGGAGAAATGGATTTCTATTCTGTTTTAGAGAAGAAAATAATTTATTTTGGATAATTGGATAAGATAAGGATCTGGTTATGTCGGATTTTATCAATATAAGTAACCATGCGATTTCATGATTTCATTTCAGCCCATTGGGTTGCCAGTTGAGAGGATTTCATTGCTAATTTATGCCATCTCTCGGCCCAAAATAACCATCTCAGTAGGGAGATTGTTGTTTAGTGTGAATAGAGGAAACCTCTTTCTATTTTGGAAATGCCTTTTAGGTTATTTGGCACAAATAATTACATCAATCTGAGATCAGGAATAGAAGAAAAATCTATCCCCGAATAGACCAGGAAACCTAAAACCTTATGCTGTCCTCCAAGAGGATTCTTTTCTTTTCTCTTCAGGTACTGGGGATTCAGGCCATAACTGGAATCTGTTCCAATGAAGATAAACTACCTACGATTTACTGCTGAAGCACTGCCCTCTGACTGTTATGATTTGGCATCTTTTATAATGTATTTTATTTTAATTTTAACCAGCAAAGCAATTCTGGTTGAAAAATCTCAACTCTCTTAGGCTCAGGGATGAAGTGTCCTCATAAAAGGTAGCCTTGCATCTCAACTTCATTCGAATGAATAACACACATCTGAATTGTGTGCCATAAAAATTGACAGCTTTCCTTAATCAGTCAAGCCTCCCGAGGGAAAGATACTTTCCAAGAGTTGCGAGCAATAAACAGATATCGGGTCCTAGAAATGGGGTTTTGTGCCTAGATTTGTGATGTTTGGGTCCAATCCATTAAGAAATCGAAGTGAGTGTTCAGCACTAACCTAATTCAATGATTTTATTAAGGATACTTTTGTTATCTTTTAAAGTCTCATAGTTATGCGAATAATCTATGTTGACTTAGGGAAACACTTGTAAAGAAAGTTCACCACTTAATATTTCATAGCTGTAATATCTCATAATAGTGATATTTTGAACTAAGTCATCTTATCTTCAAAGTTTATTTCATTTATAAGTTGGTAGATTGTATAAACTTGTTAGCTTGAATTGAGATAAAATTGTTGGTCGCATCATTTGTGTTTCTAGGGAATGGCATATTCATATTTATTATATTTTCAATTTCTAGAATTTAGGAAGAAAAGAGTCTTCCAAATAAGTTAAATAGAAAGAATGTTTTATCAACATTTGAATTTGTCTTATGGGAAATAATACATATCAATAATTGAAATTGTGAATTTGACTTAAGTAGAAGTTTGGAGAATTAATGTGTTCTTAGAAGTGAATTCTTGAATTTAAGACCTCTTGGTTGTTGATTTAGTTAGGTAAGTATCTCATATACTTTTGGTAAACTTCTGAGAAACCCTTGACGGGCACATCAAGTCAATTAGTTGTGGAGTTAAGCTCTTGAATGTAAAATATGATGAGACTTATAAGATCTTTGGAATGTTTCATAAAAGTGTTGTGAGATAGATAGACCTCATATTCCTATCACCGTCTTTTATGGAGTAAACTATGAACTTGAATCATTGGTTTTATATATAGACTTTCCTATTGTTGCCGAATTGGATGTTCTTGGGATGAAGTACGTTTTAGAAGTTGTATATGCACTTTCTTTTTCTACATTGTTGGAGGAAGAGAGCTAGATTGAACTTGATACATAAATGTTATGTAGAGCAACAGAGTGATCCTCTGTAGTTGATGACTTTATTAGTCAGAAATGTGTAATGAAGTTGTAAATGGTCATGTCAGTGAGACAGCTTGATCATTGCCAATGAGGCATCTTGTAACCAGTGAGGCATTTCATTAAGCCAGTTAGGCATTTTTACGAGTGGTTTTTCATCCCTACGAGGGTTTTCCACTCATAAAATCATTGTGTTATGGTTCTTTTGTGGATGTATTTACGATCTTGTTATTTCCTTAATTTGCATTACAGTATTTGAATTTACATGCATTACTGATATGATAATTTTGTGTAAGCCTACATGGCTAAATCTTGTAAAGGCATAACCTTGTTTTGATATACTTTGGTTCATTGATGTATTAAAGATATCAAGTTTCCACAATCCATAATGTAGATTTCAGTATTGCTTCTGGATTTGATTGTGTTGGTATTTTTTCATCAACGTTTCGGATCACACTCTGTGATCCATCATCAGGATGGTAGAGAGCGAGAGGAGAAAAAAATGCTTGATTGCAGACTAACACTAAATAAAAAGAGATAAGGGAAATGGAGGGGAAGGGGGCATCAGGTTCGAGGAACCAAAAAGAAAACAAGAAACCAAAAAACCATAAAAAGAGACAACCCAAAAAACCATAAAAAGAGCAACACAATAAATACATAAAAATGTATAAAAATAAGAAAACTTACACAAGAACAAAAGAAAAATATAACTTAAAAAAATTTATTAAAGAGACAAGAAAATGGAAAAGAGCTAAAAAAGAATGGAAAAAAGAACAAAGGACCAAGCAAATAAATAAAAAGCATAAATATATAAACATATCAATAATACAGATCAATAATTGAAATTGTGAATTTGACTTAAGTAAAAGTTTGGAGAATTAATGTGTTCTTAGAAGTGAATTCTTGAATTTAAGACCTCTTGGTTGTTGATTTAGTTAGGTAAGTATCTCATATACTTTTGGTAAACTTCTGAGAAACTCTTGACGGGCACATCAAGTCAATTAGTTGTGGAGTTAAGCTCTTGAATGTAAAATATGATGAGACTTATAAGATCTTTGGAATGTTTCATAAAAGTGTTGTGAGATAGATAGACCTCAGATTCCTATCACCGTCTTTTATGGAGTAAACTGGGCCAAGCAAATAAATAAAAAGCATAAATATATAAACATATGCATATGTTTATATATTTATGCTTTTTATTTATTTGCTTGGCCCTTTGTTCTTTTTTCTATTCTTTTTTAGCTCTTTTCCATTTTCTTGTCTCTTTAATAAAAAATTTTAAGTTATATTTTTCTTTTGTTCTTGTGTAAGTTTTCTTATTTTTATACAATTTTATGTATTTATTGTGTTGCTCTTTTTATGGTTTTTTGGGTTGTCTCTTTTTATGGTTTTTTGGTTTCTTGTTTTCTTTTTGGTTCCTCGAACCTGGTGCCCCCTTCCCCTCCCTTTCCCTTCTCTCTTTTTATTTAGTGTTAGTCTGCAATCAAGCATTTTTTTCTCCTCTCGCTCTCTACCATCCTGATGATGGATCACGGAGTGTGATCCGAAATGTTGATGAAAAAACACCAACACAATCAAATCCAGAAGCAATACTGAAATCTTCATTGATGTATGTTATCCCATTTGAATAAGGTGATGAAAGTAATTTAATTATTCCTCTTTTTCCACACCGTTTTATAATTATTTTATTCTATTAAATTATTTTGGAAATTAAGGGTTATAATTGGTATGTGAGATTTCCGAACGTTACAATAACTTTGAAAATATATGTGTATGTACAGCAAAATAAATATTATAAACTAAAGGACATATAACAAATTTTAGAAAGTAAAGTGTTAAAAACTCTAATATATAGTTTTGAGTACTTTAGTTTCTAATGTTTAATTTGTTATATTATGTGAGGCACCCAGGAACCACAAAAAAAGAACATGAAAAGCTCGGATTACTAGTAACCACAAGGTTCACTAGATCCATCAAAAAATATAATGTATTTCTCCAAATTCTATCAAAAATTCCTTCAACCCCTCTCTAAAATATATTGCCTTAAAATACAAAACTGTCAATCCACCAAAGTCCCATCTATTTGCACAAACGAATAAAACAAAAAGTCTGAATCCATTCCAAGCTTGTTTCTGGTGCACTTCACAAAAAAAACCATATACAATCTATAAAATTCCCATGCCCATTAAATTTACCAAACTATATCGCTTTGTATTAAGATATCGTATCATCTTCAACTCATCACAAAAAACAATTGTTTTGTATCATCATTCACCACCACAAAAAACAATTGCACACATTTTTCCTTTCGGCCTACATCTTCATAAAACTGAACCATCTACTATTTCTTACTACAATATAATACTATCAAAGCTTTTCCTATGCCTAACTTACCGATGAAAAAATAATAATGATTGATGTATTTATAATTAATATTTTAGAAATCAATAAAATAATGAAACATATAAATTAATTGTAATACTAGTAATTAATGTATTATAATTACTATTTTAAAAATCAATAAAACAATGAAACATATAAATTAGTTATAATATTAATAATTAATGTATATATAATTAATATTTTAAAAAATTAATAAAACAATGAAACGTATAAATTAACATAAATGCATTAATATAAATTAATTAATAATAATTAGATAGAAATAGAAATTAATTATATACTAATAAAATTAATTAAATTTTTAATCAATAAATATTAGAAATAATGAAAATAAATTATAATACATAACTATAGTAATATAAATAAATTATAATACATTACTATAATACTAACAATTAAATTTTTAAGTTTTTAACTAATTTGAAATTTTCAAGTGGCAGAGTTTTTTATTTTTAATTACATTAGGTTTTTTGTTTTAGTTTTATTGTTTGAAAAAAATTAATATTTAATAATGAATGTGTTATTTTTAAAAGTTTGGGTTTATTTTGAAAATGCGTTGAACTAGGGTTTTGCTTTTTTGCAGGATGAAAGGATTAAAAAACACCTACAAGGATAAAAAATAAACACCATTTAAAACAGAAAATATAGGAATAAGGGGCACCTAGAAATGTAGAGTGTTGTTCATCACCTAGTCGATTCGATTTCTACAAATCTTTGTCAATGTTGTCATTTTTGAAACCCTTTTCGTGTTCATGTCGGTGACGGCAGACAGAAGAACAATGAAATTTTGAACAAGCACTTATGTTTTCTTTCTCACTTTTTAGGTTTTTTTTTGTAACTTTTTGAAGTCAAAGAGACTCGGAAATAGTTCGGAATCGATTTGGATTTGCCACATCATGCATCGAATCACGCAGAAATGGAATATTGTTCACAAAAATGATTTGGCATCCAAAATTTCGAACCTTGGACACACCCACAAACAACTCGATTTTGAATCCCATTCCAATAGGTTTCATACCGAAAATCGGCAAAAAAGTGTCATGATTCGGCTACTTAGATGAAAATTTCTTTGGGCCATGTTGGATGGAAGAGCAACATTTTTTAATTTTTTCAACTTTTTCCCAATTAAATTCCTAGTAATTAAATCACATTTACAATTCTAATTTGTTAAGTCAAACCTTATCCTAAGGAATGCTCCTAAGGCTATAGCAACATTTGCAAGCTTGTTTGCAATACAAGCACATGACTCCACATACAGCTAGTAATGCTAGGTTAAGGGATAAAAGCTGCATTCTACCATAGTTCATGGCTCCATATTGTGATTTTTGTTTTCGGAGCCATGGATATCATAATCCATGAGTTTTATACACCTTAAACACTTGAAAATATTTATATATCTAAAAATGTTGTTTCCTTCAACTAAAATCCACTTTTATACTCATGTGATCAATGTACACTTGTGTATGTGATCAAAGTAGCTTCTATTTGATCAATTATTGTGCCTTTTAAAGTTTATTTATTAAAAGGTGCATGATACAAGTTTTAAATCCTTAAAATATCTATATTTCAGGATTTTTCAATTTGTCAAATATGGGTGCCGAGTCCAAGTCAAGTCAAAAATCAACTTGCCAAGTCTACACTGAGTCTAAGCCTTGTAACTATGCTCTAGTGTAGTTCCTTCTAAAATCTACTTTCCAAATGTGATACAACCACACTCTATTACACCCCAAAAAACAAATTTTCTTTGTCTAGGGATGTCACAAATTGGAGAAGAGATTTATTGGAATTAAAAGGGCCCTTTGCATAATGTTTTAAAACAATGGAAGGGCCCCCAAATAAGTTTTGTGGGAAGCTCTTTCACAAGCTAATCCTTTAGTGGGTTTATTCTGGTATCACTTCTGACCTCCTTTCAAATATGGCTAATCCCAAGTAAGAACTTAGATTTTACCTCTGTGGGAAGCCACACCATCCATAGTTGCATGGGGCATTTCACTAGAGTGAAACAAACGATCTTTGAAAATAAACCTTTTCTATAGAAGAGATGCTAGAGAAAAATTGAAGAAGCGCAGTCAAAACTTACATTCATTAACTTGAAAGTAGATGATGAATCTCTTTGGGGCTAGGAGAAAAGAAATGTGAAAAGATGGCCTGGTGCTAAAACTATGCGCAAGTAGAGATCATAGATTGAGAAAGCAATTAAGAAGATGGAAGGAAGCAAAATGGTTGTGTTCACCCTTGGGCTATTACTAAAATCTTCAATGGGGTTACAAAGCGTAACCAAAGGGTGGCCAAAGCAAACTGCTTTCTAATAGATAGCAATGGGATATTAAAGATAACCCAAGCAGGGTTCATTCCTATCCATACCAATAATGAAGCAGAAGCTACATGTTGAATAGAAGGAATGAAACTCACCTTGAAACATAGAGTGGATGCCTTGCTTGTTCAAGGGACTGTCAAATACTTATCAAAGCAATAATTAATGAACCGACATAGAACTAGAAATTGAATAAGCTTTTCCAAGAAGCAAGGCAGCAATTTGCACATACCAATTTTCAGTGTTGCTTGAAAGAGGCGAAGGGGCAACACACTTGCTGGCTAATGTAGGTGTCAATCAAGATCCAGTATCATTGACCAAGAACTGTAACATAGATCAATGAGATGACCTTCAAGCTATCATACTCAAGGATATACAAGAAAGTCTGGTCATATTTGACATAGATTCTATGCCTCATTGTTTGCATAGGTGAAAATGTGGAGTTAGAATAACAGTAAGGAAGGTGAAAAGACTAAGGTAATTTTCAAAGCAAATGGAATTTTTGAGGTAATTTAATAATCATGAATGGACACTAACACTAATACCTGGTGCCATTGATATGTGGGGTAATAAACAATTAGATCAATTTCCTCTTTCAAGATATGGAAGGCAGAAAAAAATATGATTTCCATCATATAGATTGGTTGTCAATCTTCCTCCATCTAATGGCAATTTCAATAAACAATATTGTTCATGGCATATTCATTATCCTCTCTGCTCTCCTGCAATTCCATTCAGGAGTCTCCTATAGCTGGAGGCATTTACAATGAATGCTTACAAAAACCTTTCTATGTGGAGGATGGTTCAGAAACAATGGCCATGGTTAAATCTGTTATTGGGAAAGCTGGGCTTGCCAGTACTAGAGAACACTGAACCAGGGCCTCAAGATAAAGATCCTTTATGGAGAAGTTAGCTACACTGTTAGGGGATAAATTGGTGCCTGATTGGATTGTAAATAGTGTCTGCAAGCTTGAGGAGAATGAGGAGTTTAAATCAGTTGGAGAAAGAAAACACAAAAAATGGAACTTCAGCAGGACAATGTTAAGGAGTAATTAAAAAAATTGCATTCCAAGCTGCAGGCTTTAAGGAAAAATTTGGTTAAGCTGTATAAGTTTATTAGGGACCAAAAGGTGATGATCAAGGATGAGGCCCCAGCTTGTGGAGCTACAATTGCCTTCCTGTTTTGAAACAAATTCCTAGAAAATCCCCCATGAAGTAGAAGTTAGTGAAGTTAAATGAGTGGGGTCAGGATAATGAGGAGGTGCCAAGTGAGAATAAAGAATTTGGAAGGCAACATGCTTCAAGAATGGACTTAGCTAGGAACCTCTCTGAAATTTACAAAGGCCTAATGATGTCTGAGAACGCCTTGAAGTCTCTCTATTCTCTCTTTAATACAAAGGCCTAACGATGTCTGAAAACGCCTTGAAGTTAAATGAGTGGGGTCAGGATAATGAGGAGGTGCCAAGTGAGAATAAAGAATTTGAAAGGCAACATGCTTCGAGAATGGACTTAGCTAGGAACCTCTCTGAAATTTACAAAGGCCTAATGATGTCTGAGAACGCCTTGAAGTCTCTCTATTCTCTCTTTAATACAGAGCTGGCTAAAATTTGGGGTATGGTTCAAACTTGGAAGCTCAAATAAGAATAAGTGAGACAGCAGGTCAAGGATCTGCTTGCAGCACAGCTAGGTACAGGGTGTGGAATGGGTCATGGTGGAAGTGTCAGAGCATCTATTGCAGTGGAGCAAAGGAGCAAGGAGAAAGGTCAAGTCACTGAAAAGGGTCTGCTACCTAACAGGTTCCAATGTCATTACTTAAGTGTAGTTGTGTCTGATTGTGTTGTAGGTTTATGTGATGGTCGGGCTCAGAGGCCTTACTAAATTTCTGTTTTGTGGTGCTATGTCTTTTTTGACCTTTCCGTTGGGTAATGTATCTTTAGTTTCTGTTATATGTTGCAAGTTGTTTGCTGGCCTCTGTAGTTAAAAGGGTTGCTTTGTTTACAAATTTGACCAGAAAAATCATATTGGTAGGACCATAGGTGTTATGTTGTCAACCCCATTGATTCACTGATCTAAAAGAAAGATTCAGTTTGCTTTCACTAGTACAATGTTCTTATGTCACTCTATAACAGTATGAGTTTCCCCCAGGTGCTTTTCACTATGTTCTTTCATCCTAAGTAGTAGTAGATAACTCTTTAGAAGTTCTTCCCTGCAATTCTTCATACAGTATATCTCATGCACCAACACTTCTGGAGAAACAGGATCATAAACTTAGGCTGCTTCAGCAGAATGCACATGAATTTTATTTCAATTAGAAAGATGGTAAACCTTTTCACTGCTACCTTTATATCATCTACTACAATGATTTATTAACACCCATTGCTAACTCTAACCAATTGCATTCATTACATCATATGTGTAATCAAATCTTGTAACATCCATACATAGGAAAGTACATATAGCACTATCCAGTTTGCAGACAACAGCAAAACATCATTTGCCTTGTAATTTATATTATGCAATCCAGAACACTAGCATATGATAGGGAAATACGAGCAGTTGCCTTAAAATTTATGATACTCTATCCAGAATTTTCATCAGATCGTTGAGGTGATCAAATGTTGTAAAAACTACGCATATAGAATCACTTGTAGAAGTACCAAGTTTACAGATAGGTCATTCTAATAGCAAAAAATAGGAAAACATAAGTTGCATCATCAGTTATAATTTTTTGTCCAGAATACTAGCATGTGATAGGAAAATATCAGTCTGCTTGTAATTTATAATCTTCTGTCCAGAATACAATGTTTTTTCCCTCTTGCAATCCATAGTCAATAAAAGTGTGACAAAAAACAACCTTAGGTGATATGCATTTACATTACAAGACTTTATTTCCGATGTTGTAAAATCAGGCCCTAGAGGTAATAAATGTTGTAAGTGACATAATTTAAAACCTTGCGAATACTGTCATGTCCCCTAATTCGCTCAGGCCCTAATTTCAAATCTGAGCGGGAGATAGTGTTTTAAAAAACTAGAATTTTGAATTAATTAATTATTCAATAATATAATAAATTAATAATAACTAGTATTTTTAAATAATAATAAATATTCTTTTCGTATTGGTCCTGGCCGACCCATTTGGGAAGGCGTATGCTTTCATATATATTTTCATTGTTTTCTTTTCAAGAGATCATCACAGTTGGACAGTTTGTCTATTGGATCTCTGGAGACGAAAACCTCCACAGGTTCTCTGCAAGGTAGGATGACAGCCCTACTTGCAACTATGATTCCTACTATCTCATGCCCTGTGTATTCATCTAATTCATCCACCATTTCCAGGTCTGAGGAGTCCATTTGAAATTCAGTTCGGGAAGGAGATGATTTGGTAGAGATTTCCTACAAGGTTTGATCGACACAATCATACACATAGACACCTTTGCGATCTCTATACCTGGTGGAGCCTTTGGCTTGTGCCAGGCTCCCTTCTACCGTCACAACTCACACAATCGGGAGACTGTGGCAGGGGAGCTCAGGAAAGCTCGTTCAGGGAGAGTGACGGGAGGCAGTTTGGGGAAGCCCGCACAAGACAGCCCAGATCCAGAGTCAGGCGCAGCCATTCTGTACACTGTGGTCACATGAAATATACTGAAGTCTGATTCAAGTCAAGGGAATGGTCAACGGGAGCCATTGGCGGGTGACACCTTCAGCCAGGAGTCCACAGGAGGCGACCAGAGCTCTTGGCTGGGAGGCGCCACTGCAAGGGCCTCGCCTATCTCCCATCATCGCACATATCAAACTGGGCTTGGACGCACAGACTTTCCGATTTCTGCCAATTATTTCCTTTGCAAATGCCAGGATCGTGATTCCAATTACCTGCGGACTCTATATCTTATGCAGTCCTCACAAGTGTGGTTGGCATGAATCCGTCAACATTGAGTATCATCATATCGGGCAAGTACAAGTGAATTGTCATTGCTTTTGGGTTATGCAATCAACTCTGGAATCGGAAATCAAAGTTAATTCAAATCTGCTGCGAGGAGTATGGCTGAGTGTTCTTTCATCATTCCGCGAGTATTTCTGGAGCCGGCCACCGTCAGTTAATTGTCATATATTATCTATCTGTTGTGATTCATTATTTTGTGTGAAGCAAAATCATCATTCTGTGTGGGCAAACATTCTGCGACGGTTATCATCGCCAGAACTGTGCGGTTGGGACATTCTGAGACACTATTTAGTTGTTGTGTGTATTCATTGTATCTCCCAGTGGTATTGTATTTCCCTGGGTTATCATTCTTGCTGTGGAAATAAAATCTGTGAATTGGAATCTAATCAGATCCGAGTGTGTTATCCTATTACACCTTTATTGTCACTGTAATTGTCGTCTCCTAGTTCTTTGTTGTTGGTGCGATCAGTGGTTGGGTATCTTACATACTCGCGCAGGAAAATGGCGGGTGAGTAATCGCCTAACAAACTCAGAACCAGTTTTTGGTTGAAACTCAGTGCCAGAACTTCCATGAAAACCCGACCAAAATTGATGTGACTCACAAAAACTTGGGCCGCACAAAAACTTGTCCAGCATTTTCACTTAAAATGGGACACAACTTTTTTTTCATTGTTCTTTTCTGGACAGCGCTTTCTGTGAGGTTTGTTGTCTGCATTAACTGTGTTTAGGGCATGTATTGCTGCATTGACCATGACAACGGGTTTGTGCCACAAATCATTCTTTTTTCTGTGGGATACTGCTGGTTTGTGCCACGAAATTGTGTGATATTTTATGTTTTAGGTATGAGCTAGGATGCAAGCAGCTAGGGTTCCAGTTTAGATTTTTAATTTATTATATATAATAATTAATATAATATTAGCCATAATTAATATAATTATTAAGTTAAAATATATAAAATATAAGTTGTATAATAATTAACAACATGAAATTTCCACAGTCCATGATACCAATATACATAGATTTCTGGATATCAAATCTAACATATCAAATTATATAAATAATAGAATTATATCATATGTGCAAGCTCATCTCACCTCATTTTCCATTGTATTGCTATTTTAGTTGTGTTTCCCACCTCTAGTTTCTGGTAATATAGTACACGACAATGGTGTTCAGATCTTGCAATGTTCAACTTCACACACAGATGTGCTATAGCTGTTCATATGCAGATATGCAATCTTCACACAACTCTTGACAGATACGCAATTTTTATTGATATTGAAACTTGAAGTTCAAAATCTATTGAACTCATTTTTCGGTCTATGATATTTAACTCTATTTTTTATCTGCATATGAAAGAAATCAATAAAATGTTCCATAAATTCAATAATATGCATGCTTTTGAAGAATATTCTTTTAAAAGCATATATATATTAAGTTCAATAAATTTTCTGTTATTGCCAAGTTTTCTACAATTCCCAAGTTTTTTAAATTTTTGGGCCAGCCGAGTTATTGCCACATCCAAGTTTTTCAACTATAATTGTAACAAGTGCACACAGGGAAGCTCTTGTAGCATCATCTAGTTTACAGATAGAGCATTCTAAGTATAAAAAAGGAAACATCATATTTGCAATCCACAGTTAACAAAAGCATGACAAGAAATAACCTTAGTTGATATCCACCACATTACAAGATTTTGTTTCCAGTGTCTCTTAAGCCTATGCTTGATACTATTAGTAAAAGAAAGAATTACAACATCAACAATGGAATAGCAAATAGTAGGCATGACACAAACATATGGCTAATAGAACACACCTCCAGGAAGAGCAAGCTTGGCTGCAATTACAGAAAAACAAGGATAAAATTATTTCAAATGATTTGAATATATTTAATATAAACATCAGCAAGTAATAATGCAACAAACATTAACACGGCAAGTTATAAATTGCCAGCTTTAAGAACATTTGTACTTTGACACCTACTGTCGCATCTCACAAGAAATGTCCCTATAAGAATGAAATGTTCTGAATAAAATTGGTACAAGTCAAGAGGCCCTTTTACATTGTATCTGGAATTTAAAAAGAAATCAAACAATGCCTCTTAGATGAATTCAACAATTGATCCCAAGCAGAAAATGACATGGTCTGAGAAGACTACTCACCTACAGTCATTGCCACAGCATATGGATCTCTAGTGGCTATATCAGAAGCCATTGCCAATGCATGTCTTACTGCAACGGGATCAGCAAATGAAATCCTAAGGTAAAAAGTAGATTATTATTTTTTGGTCAAAGAAAACAATTGCACAATAATAGGGGTATGTTAACAAAAACTTGCATTAACATCATAGATATCAATTGATTTATAATTATCGTCATTTACACTAAACAAATCAAGATCTCGTAGATGATATAAGGAAAGAAAGGTTACATAACAGCACCGGGCAAAATTACCCAGAGATTAATTAAAAAGTTGAACTAACTTTCCTGGTTGTAAACTCAGCAAAAAACTGTACTTTCAAGAACAATAACTCTTATCATAGTTTACCTTCAACATAATACAAATATGTAATAGAAAACTTCAATTAGCATCATACAATCAATTAACGTAATTATGTATCATCACTTACACTTTACATCCAATAAATCATGACCACTTAGATGCTACAACAATAGGAAAAAGAAAGGGCACACAACAGTAGTAGTCAAAAATCAAAAAAAAAAAAATTGGACAGCAAAATACAATTCCTGGTAAATCACTTCAGAGATATGTATGTGTCTAACTTCTGCACCCATGCACAAGCAGTGTACTTATTAGAAGCATCAATTGTAGACAGGGTTAACTTCCCTAAAGTTTGCTGATGGTCTCTAGGTTCAACTCTTGGTCCATTTCCATTTCTTTTCATAGTTATGTAATTGGTGAGAGACATCGCTTCTTGAATCGCTGGAGGGAGATCTCTATATTCTGCATACATAGTATGAATATCCTCTTGCACTGGGCTCTATGCTTCCCTCATAAGAACTTCTTCTTCCTTTTGAATTAAAGTAGGACAAAGAGGTCTACCAGAAGACCCAACCAAGGTTCTCTGTGTGTGAATTTTCTGTTTATTATGGTGACTATTGTTGGCTTCAAAACAACTTTTCTCACTATTTTGATTATTGGGATTTACTACATTATTTTGTGTTTTCTGGTCATTATGCATCATATGTAACAAGGTCAAACTTCCTTTCAAACTTATCTTCAAGATCTTCCAAAGTTTTCTTCTCTCTTTCCATATTTACTTTTTCTGCCTCAAATTCCAAAAGAGTTTCTGTTTCTTTGTCCTTGGGCAATTGATGTTCAGTTTTTCTAAGTCTCCTTAGTTGTTATCATCTAGCTCTGTCACTCGACATGCATAGGAAGAAAATCTCACAAACTAGCAAGATCCAACTCTGATACCATTGTAATATCCCATTTTAAAAATTTAATATTATGAAGAGAATATTTCATTATATCTAATCAAATTTAATTTTTCAATTCTATAGAATGATATATTTGCAGGAAACTATAATTTTTTCATCTATATTTTTTATAATTAATCAAAATTATACAATGGTGATCTCCGTGTGAAATCACTCTAAGGAATTGTGGGTTTTCGTCCTCTAATTCCAGATCTAGAGGGGTTTCGTCCTCAAGTTAATTGAACCATAGTTCCATGCTCCACAAGGAGTCAAAATCAAATAATAAAATATTTTCTCAATGATGCTCCTCTCCTTACTTGGTCTCTCTTAAATACCTTTTTCCTCCAATGGACACAACTCTTCACATGCCCCATGATATTATTGAAAATCAACTTTAATTATAGTTTTCATTTTATAATATTATTTAATCACTTTTGGCAGTGGCTGCCTTAACTACTATGATTTGTGTCCTAATTCACCAATTCCCTCTTATTTCATAAAGTTGCAATTTCATTGAAGAGCTGTGGCAGTGATTCCTTCAGCTACGTCCTTTTTTTTATTTTATTTGAATCTATTATCTTTTACTGCTGGCTCCTCTATGTGCAATTATTCATAATTGCTTTATTCCTTTTTTATCTTTTTTTTTCTGTGATTCTCAATCAATGCTTTCAGAGAGGGAACATTACAAATTTACAGGTATGTTAATAAAAACTTGCATTAACATCATAGATATCAATTGATTTATCGTCATTTACACTGGACAAATCAAGATCTCTTAGATGATATGATGATTATAAGGAAAGAAAGGTTACAAAACAGTACCAGTCAAAATTTCCCAGAGATTAATTAAAAATTTGAACTAAATTTCCTGATTGTAAACTCAACAAACAACTATACTTTCAAGAATAATAACTCTATAATAGTTTACCTTCAACATAATACAAATGTGTATAAGAAAACTTCAATTAGCATCGTAGAATCAATTAATCATTTACATTTTACGCCCAACAAATCATGACCCATTAGATGCTACAACATTAGGAAAAAGAAAGTGTACACAACAGCAGCAGTCAAAAATCTACAAAAGACATTTGGATAGCAGAATACAATTCCTGTAAATCGTTTAACAAACAAGAGCAATTTAAGTAACTATAACTCCTTTATGTTTGGCCTCTAAAGAAGGAGAATGAAATATGAATCTAAGGGAATTGGGAGCAACTTCTAGCAAAAAAATTCAGTAGGTTACAACACTTGTAGATATTTCACTGCTCTCTGTGTTTCATGCACTTTCTTGGGACCGCAAAAAGACATCCAAGGTATCTTCATCAGTGTTCTTGCTACAAATATTCCATGCACTATAAAAGAAATCCATAAAGCTTGCACAGATTTTTTGAGAAAATTTTATACACCAAATTATCCTTACAGAAACAAATATGTCATGTGTCTTATCAAACCCAACAGGAGATTTGTGCATTTTATATTCCTGATAATTGTTGATCCATAAACTGAACTGCTAAGAAAATAACTCTTTACAGTGTTGGCGTTTAAATTAGCACCTCTGGAGTGGTATTTGTAAATGGTCAGCTATTGCAAGTGTTATAGTACTGCTCCTTCGGATTATAGAGAGGAAGATCTCTCTTTGCTGATGTAATGTGTAAGAAAGGGTAGAGTAGACTAAGGTTCCTATCTTTTTGTACTCAGCAGTAGGACACAAGGGTGCACAAACACAATGCGCCGTAGCTAAGCTTTTCTCCGGTTTCTACAAATCTTAACTACGACTAAACTAGCTTTTAATCTATCCTATCTCCTCAAGATAAACAGAGCACGAGGGCATAGGAGCGGGAATGGATGGTTGGATCACTTGAATCCGCTGTCTCCTTAGAATATGGCCGAGGCTTTGAACTCTCGGATATACACTGGGATAAGGTTTTATACAAGCAAACACTCTTCACGGTAAGTTGGATCTGAGACCTGCCAAGGAGGAGGAACCCCTATCCGAGGTATGGGCTAGGAAATAGCGTACTAGAAACAACAAATTACAATGTTTTGGCCAACAAACTTGCTAAGGAGGAACCCCTATCCGAAGTATAGGTTGAAAGTCAATCCATTAAACAACATCACACGATAACTTTTGATAACAAATATCCAAGGAGGAGGAACCCCTATCTGAGGAGGGAAATGAAACAATGAGCTATTTAACACAAAACGTGGAAAAGACTCAAATCTTTGGATCAAAATGCAAGCGCCTTCTAATTTTCTTCTTTAAATCTCTTCAACGAGTTACAAAGATTGGGACATGCAAAGGCACGAAATCATGCACAATTGCTCATCAAACCAATTAACTCTCATCCAAGTGTGAACAAATAATCACTTTCAAATTTGTGGCAACAATAGCACAACAATTTTGCATACTAAGTAAAGGTTAAACAAATAATGAGCCCAAGGCTCTTATTTATAGAACTCAAAGGAGTAGGCAACCCTGAAACCTCCTTGAGTTAACATATAGTTCTTGCCTATCAATCAAGCAAGATTTATTCCTAAGAAAGGGGAACAAACAGTTAACTGGAAATCCACTTCAATTAACTGAAACTAAACAAAGAGTCAACTGGAAACTACTTTAGTTGACTAAAACTAAACTAAAGGAGAACTTTAATACAAAGTATGCCTCCAAAATAGACATCCACGATTAGTGGAGATCTAAGATCCACAAATTATGGAAGTCAATTAGACATCCTCAATTAGTGGGATCTGACAATGCATGATCTGTGGGATGTGGAGTTAACTTGGAAAGGGGCATCAAGTTAACTTCAGCCACCATTAATGCTATTCTGGAGGGTAGGACGTTCTTTTTGGGGTGCTTTACACCTCATCTCTACTGGTCAACAGTTCCTCTAATCAGGTGTTGACTTTTTCTACCTCTTGCAAACTGCTTTTGATATTCAATCTTCTTTGCAGTTGCGTCATCCAGTCTTGTTGACATGGAATGTGGAAGGTTGTGTGGTAGTAACCAGTGGCAGCTCTGTGTTTGGAATGACTACCTTCCGCATTTCGCTATCCATTGAACGGTGATGTCATTTATGCCTTCCAGGGCATCCAACTTGATTACAGGCTTCACTTGATGCATGTTTGTGTTGAGTGTTTTCAGATAGTCGTGAAGTAGGACCATTTTGGTCTTGATTTCAACTTGAGAGTACTATATTCTAAAAAACTCAATTGTTGACTGTAAACACGGATATGTTCAGACAACTTTTTCTGCAACTGCTAAAAATAGCCTACCGAGGGGTAATTTTTATGAAAAAATCTGAGACATGGGTTTTACTTAGAATAAATTTCTAAATGGACCCAGAACGTCAGAAATCCCAAAAAATCACTTTTCCTCGTATATGCAAGAGCCCTTCGAGGCAGAGGTTTCAAAGGCAGCAAAGGCTTATTTTTCCCAGAAAAATCTAACACATGGGTATTGTTGGCGCTTCAAAGCTGAACAAACAAAGTTTGTCTAATTTTTGAAATTGTGACTTTTTCCGGAAACCCTAAAAAATAGGAGCAGCAGGGCAACTTTTTCTAGTAAAATCTGGCACGTGGGTTTTGTTGAATATGCTATGTTGATCATACCCAGTTGGTCAGATCTGTGATTATCTGTTGTTTTCTTGGACATGCAAGGAGTTTAAGACAGAAGAGAGGAAGAAGACGAGGAAGATTGGAAGTTATTTTTTGTCCTCTTGTAAAAGTGTGCCTCTGGATGCAACCCTTGAGAAATCATCCTTCTGTGCTGTAGATCTTCAAAAATAATGAAGAATGGTCAAAACCCTCTGTCAGATCTTGAAAAGACGTCTTGGAGAGCAAATGGCTGTCTTGAGCTCCAACCTACAAAGACAAACAATGAATAATGATGTTGAAGCTTGATACATAGTGATTGATGCCTAAATGCATCAAGTATGGGTACCAACTCATGATTGAAGACGGATTTGGCCTGATCTGGAGTTCTAAAAGCTGATTTCCACTGATTGTGAGTCGTTTTGGCCAAGTTTGCCTCCAAAATCTCTAACTCAAGTCAACAAACTTCTCTTTGACTTTTTAGGCGTCCTTCTTAAGTTTGAACATTTTTTATCATTTTTTCATGCTGGAGTGCCTCTATTCAATCTTTGCTCCCGGTCGTTCAGTTGATCTTAACCTGACGCTGACGGATTCACTGCTAAAATGGAACAATGCTGAAGGGATGTGCCTGGGAGATGCTAAGTCGGAAAACTGAGTTTGGGGCTCTAGAAGACTGGGCGCCTCTCTTCAGCAAGGGCGCTTTTGCACTTGCCTTAGTCAATTTTCGATGTTTGTTCTTCAACTTCTCCATTTAGACCTTTCATGCTCTGATTTGATATCCTCGACTAACAAGTCGGACAATCTCGCTTGATGATTCATCAAGTGGCCAACTCAGTCCTAAAAAGGATGGTTGGTGTCTCAGTTCCTGAAAGTCAGTTTAAAGTCTCGACGAGCAAGGGCGCCTTTCTTTAGTAGGGGCGCTTTTGCTCTTTTTGATCAATTATTTTATGTTGAAAACTGCTTGCGTTTGATCTTCGTCATCAGATGATTGCCTTGTTAGAATCCTTCGCTGAGGGTTTCATTGTCGAGGTTGATCCAAACAGAGAAGATCATCTTGGGGGTCCTTCAACCATTCGACAGCATCTGAGTGCCCAAAAGAAAGGGTTCCTTTCTTCAACAAGGGCACCTTTTTTAAGCTAGGCAGCCATTTTGGATGTCTCTTGATAACAGCCTCTTCGCACTCCATCGATGTTTGTCGGTGATCACTGATCACTGAATCTGATGATCTTGTTGAATGTTTTGTTGTTGAGCCAGTAGGAAAACGCTGAGGATGACTACTTCGAACAAAACAGGTGACTGTATTCGGCCCTTGAGATCCAAGGGTGCCTTTCTCCAATAAAGGCACTTTTAGCACATTTTGAATTGACTTCTCCTTGGTAGCATTTCCAGAGTTAGCCAAATTTTGGCCTTTTTCAGTTTCCAGAATCTCCTTCTTCAAACGGCATCTTTTTATCTTTTGTCGTTTTTTGGATGTTCTTTATAATAGCCTCTTCGCCTTCTGTTGACATTTGCTGGTGATCACTTTATCAAATGATCTTGCCGAATGTTTCATTGTCGAGCTAGCAGGAAAACGTAGAGGATGACTATATCAGAGGAATCATGTGACTGCATTTCGCCCCTAAGATTCAAGGGCGCCCCTCTTCAGTAAAGGCGCTTTTTAGCATTTTGAACTGACTTCTCCTTGGTAGCATTTCCAGAGTTAACCAAATTTTGGCCTTCTCTGGTTTCCAGAATCCCCTTCGTCAAATAGCATCTTTTTCAGCCTTTTTCGCCATGATTGCGTCGTTGAAGCTTTCGAAGCTTAGCTTTCAGCACCTGGTACTGGCCAATCTGCCATTATTAGCTGCAGAGCTCCTAACTTTGTTCCTGAAAAACAGAAATAGACCCACCAGAGTAAAACATGTCTTTTGATGATTCTGACTTGACTAGTGTGATCGTGAAGTCAATTAATCCTATCAAAATCATTCTCAATCGTTTTTGGGAAGGTCCTATTTTTAGGGGTTTCCCTAAAAATAGGGGTACGAAACCCTAATTTTCGATTTTTGAGAATTTTGCACATATGTTCTTGTTGGCGTAACAACTAGCACCTCTGGAGTAAGAGTTGGTACGGACAGCTTTGCACACTACGCAATGAGTGCTCTTCAAATTAGGAGGGGAAGCTCCCTCGTTGTGCTTGACAAAAGTACTTGCTAAGGAAAATAAACTAAACTAAATCCTATCTTTTTGTTTCAGCTGTAGAGGTACAAGGCTTTCTCGAAAACTATATACGTTGCAGCTGAGTATTTTCTGGTTTTGCAGACTACTAACTACAACTATGCCAATTAATTAAAATCTATCCAATTTCCTCAAGAAAACAAAGCATGAGAAAACGGAGCAAGGTTTGACTATCAGACGATAAACGAGTATAGATTCTCAACTTGAAGGCAAGGTGGCACATCTATCAGCTCAATCTAAACACATTTATTGGTAACAACATCACATGATAAACTGAATACGGATTCTCAACTTGAAGGCAAGGTGGCACATCTATCTGCTCAATCCGAACAAGTTTATTGTTCACAACAACATACGATAACCAAGCGCAGATTCTCTACTTGAAGGCAAGGTGGCACAACTATCATCTCAATCTGAACAAGATTATTGAACACAAAACAGATTTGATCTAACTATGGAAAGAATTTGCTATCACAATTGCATGAAACCCTATGTGGCATAACAATTTATTATAACAGCAAAAGCACATGAACAGATACAAAAAGAGTAATATTGAAGGCAAGGTAGGCATAGCATATATTCCTCTCTCGTGCAAAAGTTAATTACAAATGAGCAAAAGCTCTTATTTATATACATCAAAGGTGTAGGGAACCCTAAAATCACCTTGAGTCAACTACAATCTTGCAATGCATGCAAGATTTATTATTAAACCCTAATAAAGTAAACTATACAGTTAACTGGAAAGCTACCATCAGTTAACCGATACATTTAACCTAAATGGACAATGTGCAAGCATGCACGTCCTTATTTAAAGCAAAGTTAACTGGACACTACCCTCAGTTAACTGGAAACCCTAACCCTAACTCCTGTGAAGATAATTCCAAGGAAGAGATAAGCATGTGTGAAGTTAGCAAGTGAACTCAAGACTGAAAGTCGAGTTAACTGCTGCTCATGACTCAACCCTAGAAATTAACTGCAAGTTCCAACTGGCAAATCACTCCATGTCATCTCGGTCTAACACTTCGAACAAGAACTCGTCAATCTCTGTCTTCAGGCACTTTGATGCTATCCAAAACAACAGTTTGTTTCTTCAGTTCTCTACCACTTTCCTTGACCGTATGCATGCCTTCTCTGACATTTTCAGTCGCCTTTCTGAGACTAGCTGAAATAACTGAAATATTCTCCAACTTAGGCACCATAGGATCTCCTTCAAGATTATCACGAATCAGCTTCTCGAACTCAGCTTGTACTTTGTCCAATTCAACATACGTGCCATCTTCAAGAAGATAATGACACAGAATCTGAACAACAAAACCACTGACAAGTGCAAGTACTCCAACCACATCATCTTTGAGTGAAAACAACTTGGTAGAGATCTTTTCACATATTTCCATTTTGAAAAGGTGTTGCTCTCTCCAAGTAAAAACTTTTTCTTGATCATCATCAGCCTCCAAGGCGTCATATGCAACAGACAACTGAGACACAAGAACTCGATCCTTGGCTAAATTCTCTGCAACCGAAACCTCGAGCAACTGAATACCTTGACAAAGTCTATGTGCATCACTCCTCAACTGATACAAATCTGCAAGAAGACGATGACCTGTAGCAACTAAACTTTCAATCCAGTTGTCCAAAAGTCTGCCATGACTGACTAACTAATCTAGCTTTCGTTGTTCTGCAGGTGTATTCTGAGGAAGAACAGGCGCTCTACTTGAATTTCCATGAACAAGATCAGAAATATACTGGCGAAGTTGACCATTTTCAGCTTTAAGCAATGCCTTATCCTCTCCATCCTCCGTGATGCGTTCTTCAAGATTATTGGTGACAATCTTGAGAAGAGTCACGTCTGTCTCTCGAGTGGTCCTGCCAAGATTTGCCTTAGTGAAAGTAAAGTCACCAACTTCGACTTCATCTAGGCTCTTACCCTCTGGAGGAACAGCAACTTCTATAACAATCTCTGATTCTGGAGTCTTCTCAATATGCACCTGTTTCTTGATCTTCTTGTTCAACCTTCTTTGATAAGGTTCACCGAACTCAGATAAATCAAGGTTATATGAAGGTTCTCGCCTCTATCTCCCCAAAGACTTCTCGAGCCAACAAGACTGAACAATATCATCAATTCGAGGAGAGACTGTCCCTGATGTATCCACCTGTGGCGGTTCAGTTGTCTCTGATCCAACTCGAATTGGTATCTCAGGCTCTGAATCTATGTCAATAGGTTGTATGTGTGGCGAACTCGGAGGTGAAACGTGAGGTTCAGCCTAAATGACTGTCTCTACTGGAATCTCAGGAACATTCTCAACTTGTTTCTGCTTCCTCTTACTAGTAGCTCTCTTCCCCGTATTTCCACTGAGTCTAACTCCTTCAGGAGGTATCACAATAGCCTTGACCCGAGGTCTTGACCTAGAAGTAGAAGGTAATGAAGAAAACTTCTTTGGCAGCTCTGTCACAGGAACTGACTTCCACTTCCGTTTACTCTCCAAGAACTGCTCACTGGTCTTGATAACCAATCTAGAAACCTCCTCAATAGAAGAATTCTCCTTAGCATACCAATCCGGTGAACGAAGTGGCTGCCGAGCAATTTGATCTTTGGCATACGAATTGAGAAGAACTTCTCCATCATCATCTGATAGATCATCAACATCCTCTGATAGGAAATCAAAGAGCTGAGTGATAGTGAGTCTACAATAGTGACAACGACGAACCTCGAATTCATCTTCACAATTAGCCCAGAAATCTTCAAGTGTTGGCTTATGTGCAATCCCTCACTCCAACCTGGTTGCATAATGACCCAAAGGATCATAGGAACGCCTCTCAGTATGAGTTTTAAGCTTGAATCTTTCTAACTCGGTTGACATAAGCTTGGCATCTGTTGCAGCACTGCATGTGAAAATCCCTAATGCAAATGAAAAAGTAGCCGCAGTCTTATGACGATTGCAAAGAAAGAAATGAACATGTTGCATCTGCCTGAGAAACTCCATGAAGATAATCTTGTCTAAAGGATACTTTGGCAACATCAGGGGCTCTCCAACATATCCATAAACCCGGATGTATGTGAAAGTAGGGAATTGGATAAACCAATCCGCCCAAGTCTCCATCGCTGATTTTGCCTCGGCAGAAATGCGAATGTGCATTTCGTTGTCAAGATCTCTAACTGTCCTCATAGAAAAATGATCATTCACTGCTCGAAAATCTTGTTCAGATTTAGAAAACTCCAACTGAGGAAAATACTCATGAACACGTTGAACACCGAGAGTGCCATTAGTTTTTAGATGCTTGTAGCTGCCTTGGAATGCAACTAAGTAGACCAAGTAAGATATCATATGAAACTCATGAAACTTGAGAAAATTAGTAATCTGCTGATGTAAGCAATCACTAATCAACATAGCCCAGTCAAAATGCTCTTAACCATCAAGAATTCTGGACATAAGGTAAAACATCCATGATCGGAAAGTGCTAGCATCCTCTTGGCCTGTAACTCGATTGAGCAAAGTTATCAAAACAGCAACTTCGTCTTTGAATTCACCACGGCCAACCTTTTTAGGCATGTTCGTCTTCTGAACTTTCAGCCATTTATGAGCCACCTTTCTCTGTGAACGTTGTTGATCTCCATCCCATATCTTCTCACAGGCTTCAATAACCACAGTAAAGTTATCTGAACACGGAGGAATAGCAAAACATTTCTCTATCTCCTTCGGTTTGAGACTGCAGACAACCCTCCCATCAACTGATCTGATTTGTCGTGAAGATGACTCATAATGTTTGATACAAGCAAGAACAAACTCGAGATCAAAAGTGGTAACAGGAATAGATGCCGCTGCCAACAATCCAGAATGCTCAAGATTCCTCAACGCATTGCTGCTAACACCCTCCAGACTATTCAGATTAACCACCGGATAAACATGATTTAGGTCTGTATCTGAAGTTTTGGCAAAATTATGCATAAGGGCCGATTTTGTCTTATACTCAATGAGATCGAACTGCATTTTGAAAATGACGACTTTTGACTGTAAAGTCGAATATACTTGAAGAACTTTCAAGAAAAACTGAAAACCTCCGGACAAAGCTAAAAATAACCTAAGGCCGGAGAAATTTTCCAAAACTTTTCTGAAACGTGGGTTTTGTGCACAACGGAATTCTAAGACAACCCAGATAGCTTGATTCTCGAAAAAATGTGTTTCAGGCCCACATGCAAAGAAATTCTCGGAAAAAAGCACAGAGCTTCAGAATGAAGACTACGGGGCAATTTTCTCGAAAAAATCTAAGACGTGGGTTTTGCTGCAAATACTGAAGTATGCGAACCCAGATGATCAAACTCTGAAAATATGTTGAATTTCTTTGACATGCGAAGAAAGTACCTAAGATGAGAAATAGCAGAAATAAGACAGAAGATAGAAAGTTTTGCTTGTTCTGCTTCTGAAAAATTCGCCTATCTCTGTTCTGGAATTTGATGAAACCTGCATGCAAAGTGAAAACAAAGTCTTGAATCTTCTTCCTCTGAACAATCTGAATCAGTTGCTATGAAGAACGCTGAATTCTGACACCTGTAGCACCTTAAACTTGCTGCTCGCTCAAGAAGAATGTAGACTTCGAAGCTTATGATGAAGAAATAATGGACGCCAATGCTTGAATAAATAGATTTTCATCATTGAAATTCGCACAAAGCATGAAACCTTGAAAAATGGCGCTTGGCTTATGATTGGACCCCAATTCTAGTTAACTGAAACTAAAAAGAGCCAAATTAAGCATCATGCTTTAGGGTTTCCCTTTCAATCTTCAGTTGCAAATTTATTTAAAGCACCATGCGAATTTGACTTCAGTTGACAATCCTTGTTGAATTCACCATACTTCAAAAATTCACTAAATTTACAATTAAGAATTAAAGCGTCCCTTTTCAGAACTTTAGTTGACAATGAAAATTCGCCAAACTTCATGCTTTAAATCTTCAAAAATTCTAAATATGGCGTCCCTTTTAAGACTTCAGTTAACAATCAAAGGAAAATTCGCCAATTTCACAAAGACTAAATTCATGCTTTAATTTAAATATGGAGACCCTTTTGAAAACTCCAATTAACAATGAATGAAGCACCAACTTCACAAAGTCTTCACAATTTTAACCAAAATTGCGCCATGCATGCAAACTTAAGTTGATTTTCAAGAATAAACTTCAGTTAAGTGAACATGCAAACAAGTTAACTCAACATGCGAAGATGTTAACTGAACATGCAAACTAGTTAACTCGACATGCGAACTGAAAGATCACTCAACATGCCAATATATGAACTGAAGATGACAACCCATAAAACGTTTAATCTAACTGAAGTTAGAACTCAAGTTAAGGCGCACCAATCAATCTCTTTCGAAAAATCAACTTTGACCTCTTAAGGCGAATTCCAGACTTAGCCAATTTTCATGAAAATTTGGGCTTGAACCTCCTTCAGGACCTCTGTTCATCCTCTAACACTGGCTGACTGACTCCACCGATTGGCTGGCTGACAGGTGCATCGCAGAGCAGGACAATAACTGATCAAAAGATACCTTGAGACTGAAACTCATAAAACTAACATCTGAAGGCTCAAAAATCCAAGCGCCCTTTTCAAGAACTGCTCTTTTTCTCAAACTTAGTCAAATTTTGACATCTCGATCTCGTACGAAGGGAAAAAGAAATCCTTCATAACTTATGATTTACCAATTTTCAGGACTGGATCACAGGTTCACTGTGGAGCTGACTTCATTCTGCACGACAGCTGCAAAGGCACATTTCTCCAGAAAACATCATCTAAGGGGTGAAAATCAAGGGCGCCTTTTTGAAAAGTTGCTCTTTTTCCACCAGACTTAGCCATTTCTGGAACTGATCAAAATAACATTAAAACTCCGACTACACGCTGCTGAATCATCTTCTGATCTGACGAAGACAGGCAACGGAAAGCTAAACGTAACACGGACAAATTGGATATCTAAGATCATCAAAAAGAAGGCATTAGAGGCTTGAAAAGCTCAGGCGCCTTTCTGAAAAAGTGCTCTTTTGCTCATTCCTTGATATTTTGACCAAGATTTGACCCTATGTTTGACCTCCGGCTCAGGCACTTCTTCAGATTCACCCACTGACGGATGCATCGCGAAGCTTGAACAAATGTGAGATAAACATCTTGGGTGGCATTTAGTCAAAAACCTACATTTGACACCTCAAAAAGATGGGCGCCTTTTTCAAAAGCTGCTCTTTTTCTCAGTGTTAGCCAATTCTAACTTTCCTCTCGTTTTGCGCTATATCTTCCGTAACTTGCAAGAAATAGGTCCGTTCGACAGGCTTGATAGTCCATTGCGAAGCTGACGTGATGCCGGACAAATGTCTACTAGAGGTAACAAACCCTAAAAACAGGATCTGAGCCCCTAAAAGATAGGGCGCCCTTTTGAAAATATGCTCCCCTCTTCAAAGATAGAAAATTTTGATGATTTTCTTTCAGATTTTCACTTTTCTCAAATTTCTTCAGTAACAGACTAACATGACACTAACACCAACTCCATATTTAAAAACCCCAAAAACGACCTTCTAACATCACTTTAACAAGATAAAGACTCAATTAAGCAAAATGCCTTAGTGAAGCAAAAATTTTGGTTTTGGGTACAACAGTTCCTTGACAGAAACCCACAAAAACCCTATGTTTGGTTTGACCTAAAATAGACTTTTGACGGCATTTTTACATGATTTAGCTCAATTTAAGCATAATGCCAAAAAATTATTTTGTGTACAACATACAGCAAGTCACATGCAATTGCAAACTGCCATAAATGTGACAAGTATAAAAATTTCCAAAGAAGAAGGCCTGCAGAAAAATGAAATGATTCAAGTTTCACAATCACAAATATTGATTGTAAATATTATAGAAACAATTTCTAGAAAGTTGAAGCTGTGGAAAACAATCTAGTCAGGTATTCCTGAAGCATCTACTTACAAACTGCCCGAAATGCATGCTTTGAGCAACTGTTATACACATACCAATATATGTTCTTCACTGGAAAAAGAGCACTTATTTTTCACATATAACAAGCAGCCTCTCTAGAATTTGTGCTTTTTAGAAATTTGTAATTTTGCACATTTATACACCTCACATATTACCTCTCTTAACAATCATCCCTACCAGAGACCACAACCAAGCATGCAAGAAGTTTCATGCCATTATTGGTTGGGAGCAAGTAATTTTTTTCTACAAAAGTAACCATTGTATATGCTCGAAAAGGTGACTCTTGGATTTGATGACTTCTCTTCCAAATTTTCCTGTGTGTGGAAATCTTAATTGGAATGGATGAGACTCATGGTCTTCACAACCTTTATGGTCAATAATGTCATTTTCTTAATTCAATGCCCACCTCTCATCCAAGGTCACAGGGCTCAAGAAAAAATAGCCCACCCAAAGGCTAAAAGAATACTTTCTATTAAGAAATATAAAGGGTGGGCGGGGAAGAGGAACTAAGGTGTTCAAATTCTAATAATGAATAGTAAAAAGTATGTTAAAAATTATAAACTAATGCTTGCAATATTCAGTCTTTGAATTATGTTTGTTCAAAAAAATAGGCTCAAAATAAATATTTTTCTACAATTGCTTCAAAGTCTCTTGCCTTTCCTAATGTTTTTTCATATTCAATGTCTCACATCCAACTTGGCATTCTCTTTTTTCATTTGCAATCATCATCAATGCTTGTTCCACACCTAGGATGTCTGCAATCAACATGCCCAAACTTGATTATTTCTGTCCACAACAATTAGTCAATCCACTCTCCTAGTGGTTTTTGGTCCCTCACCTCCCTCTTTGCTTCAAGAATTCGTGTATGCTCTCTTGCTTTCATTTTTCTACAATTACTTCAAAATTGAAATCTCTTGCCTTTCATAATGTTTTTTCATATTCAAAGTCTCACATCCAACTTGGCACTCTCTTTTTTCATTTGCAATCATCATCAATGCCTGTTCCACACCTAGGATGTCTGCAATCAACATGCCCAAACTTCATTACTTCTGTCCACAACAATTAGTCAATCCACTCCTAGTGGTGTTTGGTCCCTCACCTCCCTCTTTGCTTCAAGAATTTGTGTGTAGCTCTCTTGCTTTCATTCCTAATCAAGTTTCCATATCTATAATGCTCATTTATTATGCAGTTAATTGGTCTGAGGCATGGTCACTGATCTGTAAACGTGGATATTCCACTTCTTGCTTTGTAAATCTGAATCTTAAGTGCCCAATCAACAAAAGACTGATAGTAAAACTTGTATATGACAGTCCTAAAAGTCTTAGCAATGAAATTGTATTAGCAAAACAGCATACAGAAAGGTAACAAAACAGTAAAGAGAATAAGCATGACATGAAAATGAAGTATAATACAAAGATTGACCTAGAGAAATCAAATGTGGGTGAAAACTCTATAGGAGTGGGATCAAACCCCATCAGGTCACTATCTCCAAATGCTGATTAAAAGGTTTACTATTTCATTGAGGCCTTCACGGACATCTTGCAATGTGAATTGTCATCCAAACATCTAAAACAGAAAAAAATCATTACTCTCAGACATTCCAACTACCCTGACGGTCGTACAAAGCTCTTAGACTGCCCTCAAACAAACAGTTATAATCCAATAACATAAAAGGAATGCCTTCGACAAATTAGGAAGGGTTATAGCTTGTCCATTGGTAAAAAGATGAGATCAATGAAGCTATACATTCCATGAAGATCCAAATAAAGCCCATTTCTCTTCTTGGCTCTGCGGGCATCTTTTGACTATAGGCAACAGATCCGACCACAGTCAAACATGTGACTTGCAAACTATATGATACTGACAGATTCAACGCAGTCAAACCTATCAACAATGGCAGCTTTTAACTGTTAGGAAGTCTTCAAAAGATTGTTTCTGAAATCAACTGTGCATGTTTTTATGTGTTTTGACTCTACTCTTCCTGTGATCCAAAATGTTAATACATATTACAAATACATACACATTAACGCCAGAAGCAATGTTTCAAATACTAGATCAACTGTGGAAAACCCATGCCAACTAATGTTAGGAAGTCCCCCAAGGTGTCCAAATCACCCACGTAGCTTCCCTTCAACTGCCCACATGTATCCCTCCTATAAACCACGTTTTATCTTTTTTCCTCCCAAGGTGATTTTGTCATGTGTCATTCACTAGGAAGGATCTAGGAAGTGACCCAAACAACTCAAAACCAACATGACTGATCCATTTCTAATCAGGCACCCACAAACATCTCGGCCTCCAAGCTGCATGGACCATGTCATTTCTTTCTTATAAAGGGTCCTTTAAGATGTCTGCAATTACATCGTGCAACACTACACAACTGAACATCCTTTACCATCTTATTTCACTAGTCCAAAATCCTAATTCAAAGTTTTGATAGGCCTTCTACACCAATTCCTAGTGTCTTCAAAGGGTATATGACTTGCATCCCAACATATATATCTTTGCAGATGAAACAATATCCCTTTTCTTTTGTTGCTCCTTCATTAGCTTTTCTATTTTAGGGAACATGCTACCAATACTTAAACAAAACAACCATATATGAGAGCAGTGTTAAAAAAAATGTATACAAATCTTGGATAAATTAATAACCACAACACAATGAGTGTCACATAAATCGAGACCATAATCAAACCACATCCTTCAGATAAGAGTTATCTAATATTCAACACCATATGGCATCAATAATTTGTGACTCCAAGCAGCTCTTACTCCATCCCCAAGCCGTAACATGATAGAAATAAACATAAATCAAATGACTTCATAAAGTACAATTCATTGTTCTTTTCATTTCATCTTGATTCCAGCTTGTATACCACCCTTATGGGACAGTTGTCCCTGCAATCATTTGCTCAGAAATGGTTGGTTCCTTCATTACCAACTAAATATTTTCATCACCAACCACCATAACCAGGACTTGATTGACATAAATTTTAGAAATGGATTTTTTTCTTTCAAACTCAACCAGGCAAATGCAACATGCAGTTACATCAACATTCAAGAAAAGTCACTTATACAATTAAAAAAAGTCAACCAATAAGATACTTGATATTCAAGAAAAGTCAACGAAACAAATAAATATACATCTAATGGTGTTTTGATTAACTCATAATCTAGAAAGTCATGTTACCAAAATATGGTCAAACTATTGAAAAAGGTCAAAACAGAAATAATTTTGCACACACTTGGTTAATGCAACCAAGAACAACAGTTATAGATATTAAACGCTGAGAAAATCAATGATACAGTCAAATTCAAAGATGAAACAGATCCACTCAGCAGTGCTGCTGACGTTGACTTGCCAATGCATCTGTTATTCTGTTTTTCTGTCTCGATACCTCTGCTGAGAACTTGGGAAATTCCACTCAAGCTGATTGATGGTCAGATGGGCATTCCATTTGAAAATTGATTACAATTCCATAATGATGTCATGCCAATCAAACCAGCCACCTCCGATATTATTATATGAATCAAAAATTATTCCAAGATAAGCCAATAAATTTGAGCAGATATGCCAGACAACTTTAACACAATGACTGAAAGAGAGAGAGAGATGTTAGAGTTAGTTTGACCAGCACTGACTTGTTGATGTTGTCAAAGTTAATGATTGTGAAAATAGCTGATATTATAAATTATTACAATGTCAAACAAACGTCATCATCTTCCTCTATGTTTGGGCTCAGATGGTTTGTGTTCTGATAATGTCTTCCATCATCTTGAAAATGTTGGTAGTGATTGCATTGTGAATTTTAATGAAATGAAATGTTGCTAATGAAAAACAGCCTCAACTTTAAAAGACTCACTGTCCTTCATGAGTCCATATCTTGTAATGTCCCGTGCATGAAAGGCTAAACCCCGGAAGATGTCCTATCCTGTCGTGCTGGCAGGCGTGTACCTAATAACCAGATGGTGGAACTCCACGGCCATGTTTCCACTGTGCTCATGGCTTCTATGCCTTCACCTTCGAGGCTGGTGGGACACAAACCTCACCCTTAACACCCTGGGTAGCCGCCCTCACTACTAGACCAGTCTTTTGGTGTAGTGGTTGGGCTTTTGTAGTATCAGAGCCAAGGTCTCGAGGTCGAGCCCTGTGGAGCATGGTGGGCTGTAATGTCCCGTGCGTGAAGGGCTAAACCCCAACAGATGTCCTCTCCTGTCGTGCTAGCAGGCATGTACCTGATAACCAAATGCTGGGGCTCCACAGCCATGTGTCCACTATGCTCATGGCTTCTATGCCTTCACCTCTGAGGCTGGTGGGACGCAAACCTCACCCTTAACACCCTAGGTAGCCGCCCTCACTACTAGACCGGTCTTTTGGTGTAGTGGTTGGGCCTTTAACTGTTAGATGTCGGCCCAGCAACAACGAATATTCACATGTAAAATTCGAACTTGGTTCAAATACAGTAACAATAATTGCTCAAATATAAGTGAATTAACACCCGGACCTGAGGAACATAATTGATAGATCACGGCAGTACTGCAAATGACAAAGATAAATATTGACAAATAGAGTAACGGAGCAAATCTGAAGTGTTCGATAGTCAACTCAACAAGCAGTTCCAGATTACTGATCACACAGCACACAATATCATCGCATAGTACACCCAGCACAAATACTCAGATCTGTAGAATGAAAATTACGGTCCCAGATGACAAGGATTTCGAGAGCACATCAATTGGAATACAACATAGATGCCCACACAAGGATAGCGATATAATGGTACCAAGCACTCTGATTTCAGATAGTATTAAACAGCAATCAATCATATATAACTCACAGAGAAGGCAACGTTACATTATTGTATGCACTTGATTCAGTTGAACGTCAAATATAGTTCTGGAAATGTGGTACAGCCGATCAAGGCTAAAATATTAATCTAAAATACAATGACGACCAGGCCCTATGCTGTGTGATGTCACTTACAGGACACGAATTCACCTTACTGTTATCGGACTGAGGCTAGAACTGATGATGACAATATTCTAGGCATAGAGATGCCCAGGCAAGCCTATAACTGATTAGTATGTGGAAGCGGAATGATGCTTAACTGATGTCATGACAATATGTGAATACGAACAGAAATCACAAATTGCAGAATGGGGTTTCCGTCCCACTCACTTGAAGATCTGCAGAGGGTTTCGTCCCTACCAGATCACCATAACATTGCATGTCCAAATCCATGATAAAGAATAATGGCAGAGAACACCCATAAATACCCAATCCAAAATCGCTGACCCAAGGGGGGTCAGCCAGAAGAACCAAAATTTTCAATATTATTGAGGCGGCCAACCAAGGGGTCGGCCCAAATATAAATTTAAATATTAATTGCAATAATTTAAATTTATTATTTACTATTGCTTTAAATATTATTATTATTATTATATTAATATTATTTTAAATTAGCATTTAAAAATGCTTTCTTCCGCCCAGCTGGAGATAGGTCCCAATCGGGGACATGACATATCTTGTGAACATCAAATTTTCACAAGTTCCTTCTTCCATGGTTTTATCCAACAATCAACCATTTGTTTGCAGATTCTTTGAATTCTCAATTCTCAATTACATTAATCTTTTATTTAAAAAATAAATTACTGAATAATATGTTCATTGTTCAACTTCTTCAACCTCCACATAAGGAAGAACTGAGATATTTTGGGATTTCTTTATTTCTCAATTTCATTGATCCTGAGATTCTTAGTGGGATGTGAGATTTTTAGTGGGAAACGACCTATCTGGTTTAGCTTTCATGTTGGCCACTTGCGACCCAAAAGCATGTTTTTGTTATGTCAGTGTATATTATTATATGCAATAAACAATCAGGTTGTTAGATTGCTGTGAAGGTACTTCGAAAGTTGAAAATAGTTCATGGGAAACAGGGAAAGAATGGATTTCTATAATCCATTCTATGTTTTGTAACTCATTCCCTGGCATAATATAATTCATGTTGCCTTTGTTATAGTTGTAATATCCCATATTGTTGACCCTTTTTGACTTGTTATTGTTTTGCTCGTCCGTTTTGTAATTTGAATGTGGATTGATGTATACTGATTTAATATTATGCTTCTAAGATAATTATTATTGTTTCAATAAGTTTTTTAAGTGTATGGGTGTATTATTTAATTATTTGACATCAGATTGAATGAATTGAATGGATTGTTGGATTATTATTGTCTAACAATTGCTATTGAGGTATGTCAAGTTTGTGATGTTGCAAGAATAGATAATGAGGAAAGATGGAACTAGCTTTGGTTCTGAAGCAATAGTTTTATCTAATTGACTAAATAAGATAATTAAAATGAATATTAATTATATTATTTATTCATTCATTTGCAATAAAATTATAAATTATAATAGCCAAATAGTGTTGACATGAAAATTGTAGGGATTTACATATTCAATGTGTATGCAACTTTAATTTATGAATAAATAAAATTAATTAATTAAAGAAAGCATATTCTTTTGTTATTAAAATAAAACCAAAATATAAATTGAAATTAACTAGAGGATATTATTAGAAATAGAATTAGATATTATTTAAATACTGTATTCTTTTTATTTGGAGATTGTGCATAAATTGAATTCTATTATTTAATTAGATATGCTTGGATAATATAATAAAGTTCATAGATTTTCTATAAATAGAGTTTCTTGAAGAAGAAAGTGGATGAGCTTTAAGATTGAACTATCATTAGAACATAGAGAACATTTCACACACAAACACGGGTTTTCAACAAGCAACTTTGAAGAGAATTAGAAAAGATTTGTCTATGAACTTTGAAGGGCTTTTCTAGAGAGAGACCAAGGGTTTAGCTTGAAACTCAACAAGAATTTCAATTAAGCATTGAAGGTTGGATCTTGTTCATGGAATAATCATAGGAATCATATTTCAATTGGATTGAAGTATACTTTCACTAGACTCCCTAGTTTCTCAATTCAATAGGTTTTCAAGATGAAACCATGCAATTTTGGATTTCGACTGGATTCAGGAGTTTAAGTTGAACCAAAGAATTTCAACAGGATTTTGGATGGGAATCAGAGCATTTTGGATGGAGTTTTTAGCTAAATCAGAGCATTTGATGATTTCCTGTGCTTGTCCTAGAGCATATTTTGTCCTCCATTTTTTAATGATTTGCTAGGAAAATCACAAGCAAAGCTTTTTCCCCAATTCCTTTGCCTTGTAATCATCAAAATATCACAATTAGAACATATGAATCACAAGTAACTGCAGCTGGGACAAATCCCTCATGATTTAAGGTGATTTTTCAGAATTTGGGTCATTTATTCAGCATTTAAATATTTTTTTCTGATCCCTTTCTCAATTTGACAAGTTTTCAGGCTGAAACTGAGTGCTATTCGAGCATTTTCAATTGGATTTAATCTGAACCAGAGCATTTTGACATGATTTTGAGCTGAACCAAAACATTTTGATGGGATTTTGGATGAGAATCAAAGAGTTTTGGATATAACTTTTAGCTGAATCAGAGGCTTCAATGATTTTCAAAGCATTCGTTCTTCAGGTTCAGATTTTTTTTATCAAAGTTTTCCTTTTTTTATTTATTAAAATAGTCATTTTTTGTGAAAAATAAATCCTAACCCAGAATCCTGAATGCTGATCTTTTTGGTAAGGGTTAGAGTTTTATTTTAACCAGAAAAACCCTAACCATAGCCCTATATGTTGAAATTATTTCAGAATTTTTGGTTACAGTTAGAGCTTTTTTTTACCAAAAACACCATAAACATAACACAAACTTCTTTCTTTTCACCATTTTGGTTATCCTTAGGGCTTTCTTTAAAACTACTAAAGCCCCAATCCTAACTAGCATTTAGCATTAGGGCAAGGTTCTTTTCGTTATTGAAAAAGACACAGCCATAACTAAATACTGGAATTTTTTCAATATTTTTAGTGTAGATTTGTTTGGCAATTTGGCAATATGAGGTAGCGCTTAGGAAGATCAGCTGATTGACCTTAACAAAATTGATCCCAATTCTTAATGGATCACATAAGACGATGAGGAAGATGATTTTAATCTCTTGGCTGATAGTGATTATGATTCCATGAATATTGATTGAATTACAGGAGGATCTACCCTAGGAGCTTCATCATCAGGACCTGCAAGACTCTAATCTAGCATACTTCGCAGCAGCAAGACCCATTTGCTCCCCCATTTTTTGTTATTTTGTACTTCAAAGTCAAGCTATATATTTGCAATATGTTACTATATAGTAATGAACTATTATACTGTATTACTATGCATTGTGTAATGTAAACAGCAATCTAAAAAAGTAAAAATTAATTTAAAAAAATACATATTTCAAATTCATGGTGTAAAATCTCATTTCTCTTCACTCTCTTAATCTCTATGTAATTAGTAATTACATTGTTTTTAAATAAAAAAATAGTAAAAAAAAAATTTCTACATTTCTGGTTTCCAGATTTTTTGTGAAAATCTTTCTTTTGATTTGTTGAGTTATAGTCAATAAAGAGTTTTGCTACTATGCTTGAAACTCTAGGTTTTTTATTTGAAACCCTAGGAGAAAAAAATGGACCTAACCAAAATTCGAATACAAATCTAAATGTTATAGTATGTTTATAAATGATTTAATTATTGTCTTGATGCATATCGCATGTTCAATTGAATTTCTTTGAAAATCATAGTGTTAATCAAGTTTTGGTTAAATTGAAGGGTTAGGTTTTGGAAAAGTGATTGGTTGATTACAGAATAATGTTCTTTTGACTGAATAGAAAGTTTCCATGTATTTGCTTTCTAGAATTTCAGTGTCATTTGCATTCTACATGTCTTGGGAAATTTGTATTGTTTATTCATGTTTCTATGCTTTCTATAACTGATTTTTGGGTTGATCAAGGACCTAAGGGAATGCTGATGAGCAGATATGGGCAATTATATGAGAGAATAAGCATATGTGGAACTCCTACACCCATCTATGACGTAGGTGACCCACCATGTAAGGTCTTTTGTCCAAGAGAAGTCCCAATACACTCAATGAGGATCTTCTACACTATCACCTGCACCAAATAAGGTCTACCATGCCCATGCCTAGTATAGGTAACCTATCAAAGGATTTTTCCAGAGTTTTTGTTGGCAGTTTTGTTTCTTTCAATGTCTGATTTTCAGTTTTGTACATAAATTTGTCATAAAACAGCATATGCTTCCCTTAAAGGAAATAAGTATCTGAAAACATAGGATGAGAATGTAGTGTGCTATTTTAGTTTTCAATTTTTTGAGCTTTGATGAGCAGTACTCTAGCAATAGGTAAGTCATTATGTTTCCTGTCTCATGATTGATAGGGGGAAAGGAAGGTCTTCATGATCAGTCTACAACTGGTGTTATCTTAATTTTGTGATAAGCGTAATCCATCAAAGATGTTGGTCATTGTAGTTGGGCAATGCCATATCTTGCTCATACTATGGTATTGTCAAAAGTATGCTGAATAATGTACTTCAGCATGACCATGTCAACAAGGCATTGGATGTACAGGATTGACAAGGGTTGCTCACAACAGAGTGTGGAGCAAAGAGTCAGACATCAGGAAGATGTGTACAGATGTCAACACAAGTTGATCAAAACCAGCAGAAAGAGGACCAAGTTATAAAGTGGCAGAGTTGGTGGTTGACCAAATTGTCAGATGCTCCAAACCAAAATCTTGTTTGTGTTATGTTAGTGTTTATAACTTTATTATTATATTATTATATAGTTGGGAGGATAGAATGTTGGATAGGTACTTAGGAAGTGGAAAGTGATAGGTATAATTGATCAGCTCATTCACTTGCATGTGTGTTTTGTCCTACCATGGCACAATCTATGTAGTGTGCTATCTTCAGTTAACTAATGCAAACTGTGATCACCCGAAGACATACTTACATATTAAGGAACTCTATTGGATCTTTGTTAATCATTTTTGAAGTTATCTTCAAGTGTTACTCACTTTGGAGCTCTTATGTGACAGTTATATAAATCACCTTTCTCTTTGATCATATCATGATCGCTATGTAAATTGAAGCATTGGCTTGTAACCTTTTTACACTGCTTATGGGTCCCAATAGAGAGACCCAATACAGCGGACATTGAATATGTTACACAAATAGATTTTCTACAAACTAGCCAGTGTCAAAGTTAAAAAAAATGTTAATGTATCCAAAAAATTAATGTATTTTCCAAATATCCAGAAAACATTATCAGTGGCACACACTCCTGGTAATTCCTAGAAAAAAAGACAAGTTAGCAAAAAAATTAAAACCATACCCTTGTACAGCTCGGTGCAGAAAGGCTGGATTCCCAGGATCTAAAGGCAATCGCCTAAGAGAACTAAGGGCGGCATATTGCAGATTACTTTGGATGGCAGACTGCATTAACAACACAACAAGAATAACAAATAGCATTGTTATAAAATGGCGAAAGCAGAATGGGATGAAACAAAATTGAAAAGAGAATGCAATAGACAGAAGCAGTTGATATAATAGTCTAACAAAGAAATTTTGAATATTTAATTAAATAAACAAAACCTAATGATAGAAGTTAGAACACACCCCACTCAAAGTCTTTAGAACAGGAAATTTATGCATTAGGAACAACATACAAGAAGATGCAATAGGAAGATTGCAAATTTACAACGACATAGAAATTTGGCATATCGATTTAACATTTACCCCTTAATTGTACAAACATAGATAGACAGCTTGTAGCATCCTCACCTTTCTCAAAAGTTAAGGTTGCTGAAAAGTGAAGTAATGACACCCTTAGAAGTTAAATAAAATTTTGGATATGAATGATATCAAATAACCTAGTCTTATGGACATCTGGATTTTATGGGCATATATTCTCTTTGCTGTTGCCATCACCATACTGCTCTTTGATGATGACATCTCTTTGTTACCAAACATCGCAGAAGGCATTGAGAATACAAAAATGATGGATAAAATAAACGCATGCAGTATAACAAAAAATTAGTCATGTCCAACATGTTATCTAAGAATAATAAACATAAGAGGACTATCCTTGCTTAAATTGTATTGCCTAAGTTTAAAATGCATCCACTACTGTAAGTCTGTAAGCAGCATAAGGGATTATTGTGTACATTCAGTTGCATTATAGTTAAGCACCAAGTACATAGTCTGATTATGCTGATAATTTATTCCAATTTAGCTAGTATTTTGAAGAAGTGTCATCAAAGTTGCAACCTTTGACGATAACCTTATATATAGATGAATTCATTCCAAGTTGGTAAATCTTCAAGATAGATCAAGCTAATCAATCAATTCTTACCTGTTGTTGTCATCTGCATTCATAGCTGATTGTATCCACTGCTATATTCTGTAATATGTTTTTGCTATAATATTGCTTTGTGAAATTTTTAAGTTGTAAGAATGCATTAGGCTAAAAGTTTGTTATTATGGCAAACACAATTTAACAGCACGAGGAAAGTTTTCTCACTGTTCGTAAACACCAGCCAAGTGGCATGAAAGTGATTACACACAAAAGAGTAAGTGACTAACCAACCACAAAATAAATGACATCAAGTAATTGATAAGGTTGTCAAAAAAGAATCACTCAATGAATATCAATATCATTCAAATTCTTGTTTCAAAAACAGAAACAGGCTCACCATTAATGCAGATTAGATAGCTTGAAGTATAGCAAGCTGACTCAAGAGGTAGCAGAAGAAGTGACATCAGTTACCAGGAAGGATTTGGATCTGATTGTCTATATCTGGTGGAATAAGAAACAATAGACACTTGGGCCAGAACATCGCTCTTAGAAACTTCCACAAATAGGCAGATTGGAACATCATCATGTGCAACACCCAAAGTTCCACATGTTGTTGTGAATGCTGAAAAATGTTCATCTAGATTCTGACTACCATCACCTAAGAATCTTGGAAATCCCTTTCTTGATCTATAAGGAAGATCACTTATAAGAGCCAAATGACCAAATATTATTTCCCCAAGGCAAAGGAGGAGAGGGATTGTTGTTTCGATCAGCCATTGCTTGTAGAAATTCTCTGCTGAAAACTGAACTTAAACCAACTGGCTCTGCAGAGGATGGAGTACAAGCTCTTCTACTTTTATACAGCAGAGAAAAATTGTAACTGTAAGACTTTAAAATTCATAGTAAAAAGAACAAAATCCTGCCTTACACCTTGATCTTATGTAAATCTTGTTCATCAATTTTCTTCAGTTCCAATCATCCAATGTTGATGGGCTGCTGATTTTCTGTATCTCATGCTATCCAAGGGAGAACCACTCAATCACTAGGTAACAAAAAAATCTTAGTCTTCACATCACTTATAATTTACAATTATCGCTTGCTTACAAACCTTTGAATGTTTTCTTTGTAACTACTTGGTGGAAAGATTGAGTCAGAAATACCCCAAATCTTCAAAAATTAGCCTTTCAAATTGTCTCAACCTTGTAGTGCTTTTGGATGTAAGTGCAACTGGGGTTTGTTTGAGGCCATTCACACAGAAAATGCAACAAGTTAACACAAAAGCACCTCAATGACCTGATCTTCATGCAATACAATCTTCATCTTTGCACAAAAAAGCTAGAGCACACAACTACTCAACTGTTGATTGACTTGGATGAGATTGATCGATATAGCTACTGGACTATGCAAGATGAGGACATCCCTTGTTTACAAAACATAAAAGTAAAGTGCTGATTTTCGAAGGGAAGCAAATAAGGATCCAGCAAAAGCAGCAACTATTGGATTAGATGGCATCAAGGTAAATGATGATGTTAAGCTCGAGGATTCATTTCCTTCTAGTTCAGGGGTGGAGCCACAACCTTCTTGCACAAGGGTTAAGCATAGCCAACTACAAGAAGTCGAACCCAAACTGTCACTAGGATGTATATAGTGAAGAGGAAATCATAAATTGTTGTAACTTGCTTGGATATGTAATTTTTGATGATGATTTTCAATCATCACAATAAATATCCAATTTATCAATTGTTGTATTTTTATATCAATGTGATATTGTACTCTTTTTGCATTCAAATATAATAAAATACACATCCCCAATGTTCTATATATTCATTTGAATGTTGTGCAGTTGTATTTTACATGAAATTTATGATTTTTTAAGAAATTTAAGAATTTGTTTAAGCTGCCAAGTTGTCAAATCTGAGTTAAAATTGGGTCTGCCGAGCTTTGTCAAGTTGCAAGTTTTTGAACCATGGTAAAACCAAATCAGCACCTAGAAAATCAAGGACACATCCCCATGGAAGATGGAAAGCACCAAAGGAGATAGGTAACATAAGACGGAGTACTTCTTCATAACCTGTCTCCAAATTACCCCACTACATATATAATAAAAGAAAATGTATACAATTTTTAAAGGTATTTATTTGCATAATTAAACATCATTAGACATTCTAAAGAACTACTTTGAAAATATAAATACATATACTTTTCAATGTTTTATGTTTTTTGTGGTTTGTTCTTCAGATTACTGTGGGCTACTAGGGACATCTAGGTGTCTTTGAGATGCTCAAGGGGCATCCTAGACTACTCGAGATGTGCCAAAGACTTCATGATGTCCATCCGCATTCTAGGAAATCCTTTGAGCATCCCAAGGATGCGTAGACATCCCCAAATTATAGAAACAATGGGGCATCCCCAAAATGTTTCCTTAAGGAGCCAAAATGTCTCAAAAATCAATGTCAATTTCCATGTAGCTAAGGGCACCAAGATGGCATTTTGTCCAAAACACTGGGTACAACCAAATCCAGCTGGGGACACATCCTTGTGGAACATTTAAACACCTTTAAGATACCACAATTTGATACACCAAAGGAGTTAAGGTCAAAGAGGAGAAGTTCCTCTTCAGAACCTGCCTCCAAATTACCCAGCACACATTATTTTGTGCCTGTCCCATAGAGTTGACTAATCTTTGGCTACAAGGAGAAGCATAAAAGGGTTCTAGGACAAGTACCCTGCTTGATCCTAATGATATCCATCAAAACTCTCCCAAACTAGGTTGTTCTCCTATGGTCATTACCAGATCCAATTTTGCCCCTTTCATTATGATTGAATAACAAAGTGTATCCTCCTACTATGGACTTCAATATAGATTAGGACTAGGTCTGGTCTCCACTACTCCAATTTTAGTACCCACTTTCTCCCTTTGCATGGTTTTAATGAGGGAATTTCTTATCACATGTTTATTTGTATTTGTATCTGTATCAAATGGCTTTGTCTTTTCCAACAAATCTATGATTTAGGAGGTTTGGGTTCATACTTCAGAAGGGTCTTTTGTCATTAAACTGTTAGTCATATTTCAGTTCTTTTCTATTTCAACATTTATACCTGCTATTGTAATTTGTCATACTTTATTCATCCATGAATATTACTATAGTTTTCTTTATTTTTGTCTTATTGATATTTTTGTGTCAATTTATATTTGCTAATGGTACAGGAGATGCATTAGGTTCTCACTTTTGACTTGATCTTTCTACAGTCTTACTGGCCACTTTCAAAAAGGACTCATGGTTTAGATGAAATTAGAGTAATGTTTTAAAACTTAAAAGGGCCGAACAGGATCAATGGAACAGGGGTATGTTAACAAAGTGTGGTTTCTTTGCTGTGCTATACTAATTTTTGTGTCACTAGACATGGCAAACGTTTACTTTAGAAGCTTCTAGATTTGATTTTTCCCTTTTAAGCTACTTTCTACAACTGTTCATTGTGTTGGATGGTACAATCCTCCTTCTACCCAATGCTCAGGTTCATGTTAAGCTTTTTTGTCTTCAATGTATGAGCTTCTATCCTACATGACATTGTGGCTTGCTGGCCTGGTTTTGCCTTCATAAATCTATTTTCATAGCAGTAAAGTATTGTATTTATCTATTTATATGAACATTTTCTCCTTGAAAAACATTATAAACAATAATATATTACTGTGCAGTTTTAGTAAGGGGAAGAAGACAGATTTTCATAGCCATCATTAGAGGCAGATATATTGCATAGACTAATATAAGGCATGTGAAACATGCTTCTCTTTCTCTGCAACAAGGTATAACAGTATAAATTTATGAACATGTTTTAAATGACGGTAGACCTATTAAAATTGATAAGCTACACATATTTCATTAGATACTGTTATCTGGCTCTGTAACTCATCAAAAGACATGAATAATACTTTACTCATTAATTTCTTCATAATTAAGAATGCCAATAAAGGGAGCAAATGAAGTTGCCAATTGACTTTCTACTCAAAAATGGTGTTTCCATTCAAGAAATCAACCACCCACCAGGCCTAAAAACCCTCTCAATACTTTATATAAATTTAGACATTCTGGCAGGTTGTTATGTAGAAGAATCATTTTGAGAAAGGTAGCATACCTCTTTATCTAATGTCTGTCTTCCAAACATTCCCTTTTTTCGCCTTACTTTACCAGCATCAGCAACCTATCAACAAGAATATTATTTTATTATCAAGCTGTTTTTTGTGAATGAGATAGCAGAAAAAAGCAGTAGTATTTAATTGTTGTCACAAAGGACAGTAAATTAGAGCAACAATTCTTTAATAGCAAATAGCTAGTGATCCGAATATTGAAATATTCCATCCTGGTGACAGGACACAACATACAATGCAATTATTAATTCCTTTTCATGCTATGCTAACCTTCTCCAGAATCCCAAATATAATTTCATACAACTTGTCCAAGAACTCGGTGTTGCTTATTGGACCACATGTCAGGGCCTTTAGTGCTGCAACACGGCGAGCATGAACTGCAAGTATCAACAGAAAGACGTCAATAAAGGAAGATTAAAATTTATGATATCTCAATGAAATGAACATAAAAAGGAATAACTAATCAACAAATTGCTAGCAAAATGACAGTAATCAAACACTCTTTTTTTAGAGTTCTGCAAGCTTTTCGAAATTGTATATAGAACAAAAGAAAGTGAGAGGGTATGGAACATTGTAATGATTTTTGCTAGGGTTTCTTTCTCTAGTTGATCCTCTGGAGCCTGGGCTTCCTTTTTCAGTTTTTGGTGTGACTCTTCAAAAAGAGTTCTCTGGTTTCATCTGTCATGAACAAAGCTTGGGAGGATTCCCAAGCTTCAGATGGGCGCTTGCAAGTCCCAGATCCTCATTTGCAGAGAAAGAGATTGAGGCTGCCATTTTCCAAGCAGGTAAAAGGAAGATCACCTCCCCTGAGAACTCCTCCAGCCATTGCACATCTGCAATGGAATTGAACCTGATCATCAACCCGGATATAACAGAATTTAAGAAAAACATCTCATCTCTCCATGGTCGTAGCCTGATATACAGATTTCTGAGACCCTAGCTCTCCCAATAAGAGTTGTATGTATGGGTCTGATGTTTCTGTAAAACCAACAGAGAGTATGAAATCAAATCCTTTGCAAAAGGTGTTTTCTTAGCTGTCTTTGTGGGGTGGACCCTACCTTTTTAGAAATACAGGTTTATTCATGAAACATTGGCACCTCAGATTCAAACCAAAGGAAAAGATCCCAACCACCGCCCTGGTCTGGATAAAATTGTTTGCCTTACCACAACAGTTTTGGTCCAAAAATGTTTTTTAGTCCATAAAGAACTCCCTGGGAAGCGCAATTGATATATTGAGACCATACCATAGCAAGGGTCTCTCCAGCTACCTTCGGATGTAGGGGATGTCATGAATACAGCCATTAAACCAGAGAATTCCCTCACTAGAAAAAAATTGGCATGCAACCAAAGGAGCACATAGCTGAAGAAAAGGGCAATGATGGCTCATCAAACACAAAAGGAAGAAGATGATCAAGAGCAAAAATATGATAAATGGAACTTCAATGGAAGGAAACCAAAGCATGATGGAAAATAGTAACAAACTGAGGAAATGCGAAATGTCTTTGAAACCCAATTGCTTGAATTACAGCGGAAGGAGAAGAATGAGAATCTCTTGGAGAATCTGGAAAAAATTATGAAAGATCCTAGTTCAAACTCTGAAGTGAAAATGAACAGAGATAAGCACGTCAAGCTGAAAACAAAGCTCTGCCCTCCTAATGGTGACGGACCACAAAACGAGGAGAAATTGGCAGATCCCATGGAGGAATAAAACTCAGATCAAGGTGGAAAAAGCGCCCCTTCAAGATGTAAACACATTGACAAAAGGAAAGGAAATTTTAGAAACATCAGGGCAGGTAGACCAATGAAACATGGTTTTCCCCAGAATGCAGTTATGGCAAAAACAATGTGCTTGGAAATCATCCCAACTTGAAGATATCATGGCAAGCAACAAGAAAACTCCATGAAGGTAATCTCTTGGAAAATCAGGGGCATTTCTCACAAGACTATTGGATAAATATCTACCTGATATTGTTTTATTGCAGGAGACTAAACTAGATTTAACTCTTTCTAGGAAATTCAGTTGAGGCCTCAGTGGGAAGACGGAGATAATTTCTAGGAAGGCAGAAGGAACTACTGGAGGTTTAGTGATCTGTAAAAGAAAGGATATTCCTCACATGACCCTCAGAAACAGATACTTACTGAAAACCCCTTCAACAAAAACCCTCAATACCCACAAACTAACGCCCTTCCAATCGTTTCCAAATCAAGATATCACATGCAATCAAAGAAAATAACTTAGAAACATTACACAAGTCACAAACACACAAGTTTTCCCTGAGAAACACTTCAAATGGGAAAAAATCCAGCAAGAGTGAGCTATAAGCTCCCTATGTCAATACGTTACAGTCGCTTACAATTGTTTACAATGCCACCAAGGCAAAAATGATATCCACAATCAACAACAAGCCCTTAGAACACCTACAAAACCTCTGATACTATGCAACCCCCTGCAGCTCTGCAAACATGATTTCCTCCAGGACACAGTTATGGCAGACCTTCCCACAAGCTCCCCCTTAGATCAATGCCCGGGTATGTTGGAGCGGAACAGGGGTAGGTTTTCTGAGTCCCCCATTTCCAACACAACCAGAGGATTGCCCAAGCAAGGCCATATGTCTGTGCCTGATGAGGACTTCGTTTCTTCCTTCGCTCGCATTCCCAGGTCAGGAGATTTGGGAGTGTGTGATTTAGTGTTTGTAGATAATGCGGACGGCGTTGATAGCGAAAAAAAGCAGAGCGGAAGATCCTAATTTTTCATTAAAGGTTGAGATACCTTTACTGACAAATGAAACCTATAAATACTGGCCCCAATTCCATTATTAAAAAATCTATTACTTTCTACTCAACCAGTCCACAAAAAATTTACACTAGTTCAAATCCTAACCCATTTGTTGATTAGCTATAAGGATTGTTTGAGCAAGAAGCAAGGATGGATCATATTCTCCAAGAAATAGTAATCAAGATTCAAAAACTTGCAAACATTTACGAAAAGTAAGTCTACAAAGCTTAACTATGCCAAAAATTGGCTTTTTTAAGGTATATTTTATCAAATTTTCTTTGCCAAGGTATAGGGTGGACACGCCCAAAATGCACCCCAAGCACTCAGGGTACCCCAAGTACATCTCAGGCATAACTAAGGTGCACTCGCAACACCTAAAATGCAGCCTAGGCATACTTAAACTAGGATTCATACCTAGAACCATTTGGGAAGGGTACAATTCCCAATCTTGGTGAATCTTACATCATAGGGTTTTTGCCGAAAGGATTTCCGAACATAAATAATCATCTTATACTATGAGTATCGTTGTCTTCTTGCTATTGCATTTAAGATTCTATCAGCATTGCTTCTCCTATATTGATTTGTCAATAATTTTTCTCTTCATTTTGTATCCAAGCTCGAATTTAGCTAGTTTTGTAAGAGCACAATCATATTAGTTGGCTCTATTATAAACCTTTTCTTGAGTGAAAGCTTTGTGTAAGTGAATCTTGTGTGTGAAGGAAATGGTAAGCACTTCACAGATGGAGATAGACAAATTTAATGGCTAGAACTTCCAATTATGGAAGATTAAGAAAAACAACCTTACAGATAGATATCAGTGAGTTGCCATGTCTGGAAAGAAGCTCTCAAATATGGCAGAAAAAGACTAGATGAGGATTGATAGGGAGGAGGAAAGTTCAATCTGGCTTTGCCTTTTAAATTCAATGTTGTTGAATGTCTCGGAAGAACCACTAAGGAACTATGGAATAAGAGTTCTTTGTATCATACAAAGTCCTTAGTAAACAAACTCTTTCTTCAAAAGAAGGTGTATTCTCTTAGAATGAATGATAGTGACTCCCCAACAAACCATTTGAATGCTTTCAACTTTGTGGTAAGTTAATCAGCCATAGTTGGTCAAGCAAAATATTGGAAGAAAACTTGTTGGTTGCAAATAGACCTTCAAGAAGATTTTTAATGCAAAAGGTAAAGTAGAAAAGTATAAAGCTTGTTTGGTGAGAAAAGAATATTCCCAAGATTAGGGAATTCATTTTGGTTGGATTTTCTCTCTTATTGCAGAGTTAAATTATATTATATTTCTTTTGGTTGTTGTTGCTAAATTTGATAATAAAGTAGAACAAATGGATGTGAAGACACCTTTCCTACATGAGGATCTTAAACAAGAAATATATGTCACAATTAGGAAATTTTACAATTAAAGGAAATGACTCAATTTACAAGTTGAAAAAATCCTTTTATTGCCATAAACAATCACCAAGGGTGTTGTATATGTTGGGTCCCAAAACCACCACTCCACTTCCTAGAACGAAATCTCACTCACAAGGCCAAGGTTGTCGTCAACCAAGTAAAAACAATTCATCAACAAACCGAGGAGGTTGAAGGCCAACTCTACAAGAGTGGGTTTCATCTCCAACTCTTTGAGCTCAACATAGACTCAAGAGGGTATCCCCAGGGGTATACCTTAATAGGTATTAAAATCAAACAAAATAGACAATTACAAATTAACAATAGCCAAACCTAACCTATTGACTTGGCCCCAAAGATTGTCACTAAACCAAGAACAACTAGCTGCCTCAAAACCCCTATAAAACTAATAAAAATGTGCAACCAAGACCCACATGAAATATATCTATTGAATGTTCACATAAGAATGATTCACCATTTATATCGACAATCATGGATGCACAAAAGGTAGTTTTAATTCCTAAACTAATAATTAATGTTTCTTTTTTGATGAGAGATTGGTAAAATGGCTCCAAACCGGTGCCTATTCCTTGGGCAACAAAGTCATAGTTCATAGAGAAGAAAACAAATTGGAATCAAAGGACATGGTGCTATGTATTTGCATACAACAAAGATCATGAAAGTTGTAACAAAGCATACTTATTAATCAATAACAAAAATGCACATATCCATATATAAAGTAAGAAAAATCATTACAAGCCTTGCAATGTTTTCATAATGTTGTTACATTCATCTAACCCAGCATTACATTTGTGTCAGCAAATGTGGTAAAGGAAAATCCCTAGTTGCGACTAAGAAACCCTCTTAGATACACACATACCATCAAGGAGACATTTTGCAACAAAATCTACTTACAACATTAATCTCCCTTGATTTCATAGGTTTGTACTTGACAATTGGCATCTATGGCTGCCTTGCAACACACTCACAAATCTCTAGCGTCTGAAGGCCACAACCAAACCAGCCTCCTTCAAAATGAACCAAAAATCTTCCTTTAACACTTCACAGGGTGAAACCCTAATCTACAATACCTCTAGATCAATGGCACGGTATCACTCCCACCCAAAATGGGCGTCCCAAATTGAAAGATACCATGGTCAGTGAATTCTAGTAGGTGGGCAAGCTACCACCATTAAGGAGAGTGGGTGGTGAGTAAAAGTGCAATGCCATTCCACTTGGCACGAAAAACGCATTTAAACTTCCTTTAAAAATAACACGGGCTCCCTTAACCCTGCTTGTCGATGAAATTGGGTTATCACAACCATATTGGCATTTGCCCATGGTTATGAAACCACATAAAAATGCCAATGAACACCACATTCCCATCTTCAAAACCTATCTTTGACTTTCTTCTATATGTGGGCACTCGAGGAAAGTTCACAAACCATCCCAAAAAGCCAACGATCACTATTGCCATGTAACAACCTTAGCCTGAAAATTGAACCATGTCGAAACTTGGGGGAGGTTCTAAAACCACCCCAAACACCCAACACACATTGAAATGAATGCCTCTTAAATTCATTGGAACCTCTTGTCAACAAATGAACCTATGTGACCAACCCTCGATGGTTACAAAACCACCTCAAACCTCCAACACATAAATGAACATGCCTCCCCCCTTACCTCCTCAAAAGTTTTAAAAAGCTTGTTGAACTCTGACAAGGTTATGAAAACCTTGTTAAGAGCCGACAAAGGTTTTGAAACCTCCTTACTTCACTAATGCCCTACTTTAAACACTGCTCTCAAAAGTTTTAAAAACCACTATCGAGCTTTGACAAGGTTGTGAAAACCTTGTCAACCCTTGACAAAGGTTTCAAAACCCGTCCAACTCGTCGATGCACAAAAGACTAACAGATTTTCAATTGAAATGAAAAGGTTAAAAAACCAATTTCAGGCCTCAACAAGGTTGTGAAAACCTTGCCAACTCCCAACACAAGTTTCAAAACCTTATCAAATTGTCGACGAATACTTAGCGTTTCAAAAGAAATTGAAGAGGTTAGAAAACCTTTATCAAGCCCCGACAAAGGTTTTAGAACCTCTACAAAACATTGACAACAACACTTAGCTAAATTTTTCACGAAACGAAGAAGTCATAAAACCTTCATCGGACTTTGACAAGGTTGTGAAAACCTTGTCAACTCCTGACAAAGGTTTCAAAACCTCAACAAAGGGTCGACAACAAAGACTTAAATAATTTTGGGGACTTGCCAAAAGTTTAGAACAAGAGAATGAATGCCAAAAAACACCAGAAAATCCCACATAAACACTAAGACAAAGAAACACACAGAATTAAGTACTTACAAAATTCAAAAAAATTCAAAGCTCCAATAGTATCAAAATTTGATAATTATGTAATGGGGCTTCGACTTGCACAAATCAAAGTTGATCGCCATGTATATATAAAAAAGGGTTGGGAATCATTTTGTTATCGTGGTACTATATGTTGATGATATGTTGTTAATTGGAAACAATAAGGAAATGATCAAAACTTTTAAAGCTTCACAGTCACCATAGTTTGATAAGAAGAATCTCGGTTTTGCAATTTTCATTTTGATATTAAAAAGGAACATTTAAACAAGAAACTCTAGTTGAATCAAAGGAAAAATGACGACACCATATTGCAAACATTTAGAATGCAGGTATACAAACCTGTTAATGCTCCTATTCCTGTCGGTTTAAAGTTATCTGTAAAACAATGTCCCAACACACAAGAGGATATTGAGCACATCTGTCATATTCTTTATGCAAGCTTTGTTGCAATTCTAATGTATGCCATGGTATATACCAGAGCAGGCACCGAACATGCAGAGAGCATTTTGAGCAGATATAAGTAAAACCTCTTGAATACTGATCTGAGAAAATTTCCAGCCCAATTCATGGTAAAGTTGTTGTTGAGTCTTCCTGCTCTAAGCCTATATTTTTGCCTTTGCTATGGTTCCCCCTTCAACTTTGTTGTCCTAGTTGAGCTTCAGTGTGTATGCTTATGCCTATGGCAGTCCTTCTGTATGTAAGTCAGAAAAGTTGCAGTCAAAGTTGCCACTTGTTGCATCCTTCTGTCTGCATAAAATCATTTACTAGTCAGAAAGATTGCCTGGTGTTTAAGCATGATGTAATCTTTGCCTTCTGTTGACCAGCAACTAGCTTCTATACTTCTATAGACTGACTTGAGCAGTCAAACTCAACTCTCATCGTCCAATCTTCTGAAGTGTCATCAGTTCAAGTACATACAACACAAAACATTTCAACACTTGTTGTGCCAATGTGTTTTATTCTGATTGGATCTTAATAAAGTCAACTTTGCATAAAGAAATACAATTGGAAATATGTGGTGGGGCCTTGTCAACTGAAAGATTAAAGCAAGTTGCAACATGGCAGATATTATCAACTTATATAGATCTATAGATGCCTACTATGGGCCTAGGGAAGGTTTATAGATCTGCTGATGGTCGTTGATCCATTCATCAAGACCATCCAAATTATGCCATGAGGCATGCTCCAATTGATTTCAATAAATCTATAGATGGTCGTGGGCCCCTCTCCAACAATCTGTAGATATTCCAAAGTTGATCTCCATTGACCTAGATGTCTTATATATTGTGTATGTTCAATATTAGGCCATATGGCACTGATGTAGAATTTGAAAGCTTTATTTTTCAAAGGAAGCAGTGCCCCACGTTGGTATCATGAACATCTGCTGCTTGTATTGGTTGAAGGCCTTTGTCACAGTTGAATTCCTTGCTATGTATGTGGAACTTTTGGCAGTTTCTGTCTTTTGGGATTTTCACCTGGTTGGAGCCATGTGGCATGTGGGGTTTGGATTTGGTACTCTTGTCTATCATCAATGATTGGATGTTGTTTTCAGGTGCTGCTGACTCAGCATAAAGGAAAGGAAAAGATGCTCATATGCCATGAATGCAGAGAGAAAGAACCATACTAGAGTGAAGATTTATATACTTGGATTTTATTGTGATATTCTATTCTCTGTTGGCAGTTTGTTGAGCATTAGTGGCATATATACATGCCTCCAGATGGCAATCAAGAATGCTTCTGACAATGTTTGTTGATAATGTGACCGTTCAATGAAGTATTTGGGTACAATGGGGTGCTTGAAGATTTTTTCGCCAATTAATTATATTACATGGTATGATTTAGTCAGGAAGTCTCTTCCATAGTTTCTGCAAATCTATTTTAGGTAGTAGATTTATTGCATGCCCTTGGATTTTGCATCAATTAGACCATTTTTGCTAACTGAGCAATTGAGTGTTGATATAATCGTCCCTGGAGGATGGAAGGCATTACAATATGTGAATTTTCTGTAAGGTTTATAATTGGCCCTCGAGCATCAGATTGGCAATAGATTTCAGGGTGGGTAAGTTCATGTCTTTTCCTTTTATGGAAATTCATTGACATGAAGTTTTGATCAGTCATATAGCCATTTCTGTATTATGTCTGCAGTGAGATGGCTTATGCTCTAGCTCCTCCATTGTAATTTTTGGTATCAGACAATGCAGCCCTAGCAATGTGAGTTGGCATGCCCTCTAGAGTAAGGGAAGTGTTATAAAAGAATGGCAACCATCTCTAGAATATCATCCCACTTTCACTGTTTGAAATTTAATCTTGGGCTGGCACAATGGCATCCCCTCCCAATATTTCACAGGCTTTTGGGTTAGGATTGGCCCCTCATCTTCTGGCGGCAAGAGAGGGAGACCTACTATGACCTGGCAGTTCATGAAACTAGGGATGAGATTGACATTTTCTTCAAGTGCTTCAAAGCAATGACTGATTTCTGTAAGGAGCTGAATGGGCACATTTCAAGCATCTCTCTCATGTTGGCATAATCTAGCTTATGCTTTTTGCATGGCACACAATTTAAACTTGTATCAAAAAAATATTTGCTAAATGTGCCTAAGAAAAATATCCTAGAACAAAAAATGTTAAGGAATTGGCCTCATTGATGGTGGAATATGCAGTAATCTTCCAAACTCACATACAATTAAATTTTAGTTAATAGTAAATGCAATTATAACTGACTTCGAATCAACCAACTTGAGCTACCATGATTGACTGGCAGACTATTTACAACTTTGATATCTTTGTTACTTAAATTCATCAATTATAAGCCCAGTATCAAAAACAAGATGATCTTTCATAGTCCAGACAAAATCTGAATACAGTAACGTATCTCCTCTGCCCTCAAGGCCTCATTTAAGATGTCCCGAAAGTTTTGGGGACAGGGTTATTTACTAAAATTTGAAGCCCTCCAGTCAACCCAGAAAACATATTCTCCAATCACCATATCACTGCATACTGTAAAATTTGTGAATCATTGTAATAAAGAATAAAACATCCCCCTTAGTCTCATAATAAATAAAACATTTGAAAAGGAAATTCTCCTTAATTTCCACCCACTAGAGAACATGTGTACTTAAGATCCTATTCTCGCAAGGCATATGATGAGCAGTCTCATCATAAAGCTGCTACAATCCTACTCCCATTTGGCCAAAGAATAGGGCTTAGTCTCATTTGTTAGTACCTCCTCAAATAATCCAGGCAAGCAATAAGACCATCAAATATCCAAAAGAAGCCTTATGCATAAAAAGAAGGTTTGAGGTTGTGAAACTCGACAGAAGTGACCTTAATCATCTGAATAAGTTGTCCATAAATCCCCTCCTTAAACAATTTATCAATCTCCCCTTCACTAGCAAGACAGGTCAGACAAAGAAACCTGTAGGGAGACGGATTATCAATAAAATTATCCACATACAATGCAAGTCATGTTGCCTTGTCAATACCTACACCACCTTATTTCCATCAACTTCAAAAGTCGAAGTATATCTCCTCGGAATAATAAAGGGTGAAGAAAAAATATATCCCAACCTGAAGCTAAACCACTCAAGGTCAAATCCTAGAGATGGTTCGCTTACAAAAAATCAGGCATTACAGAACAATAATCTGGACCCTCTCAACAAGTGCCTATTTGACTAGCCCAAGTCTAAGCCCCCAAACCTTAAAGCCATTAATTTAGTAGCTTCTAAATAGTATCAACGAGCCACATTTTAGATGGATATTCTAGAAATGAAGCTAAAGGCATTGCCACTCAAGTAACTCGAAAGAAATACCCCCATTACATACACATATGAACACTACATAGACAAGTAGGTGTATGCTTTAGCAATCCCATCAAGATACCCTGGGAATTTGACGTAAATCTTGGAGATAAAATCCTTATTTATGTTGAAGACCATAACTTTTTCTTATTATGATTCGCTACCAATTAGCAAATTTCACAAAAGCAAGAGCCAAGGAATCAACTTGTCTGATTCTTTGTAAACCATCTGGTTAAGAGGCTGATAGGAACAACAAATAGAGGCAAGAAGCTTATAGAATATGGTTCAAGATGCAACTGTCTTCAGAATAGATGGTTCCTGCAAAAACTGTTCCAACTCATCTATATAATCCCAAACTAAGTAGGAGAGAATGGTCAACCCTATTTGACCACAATAATGTTCCTAATAAAATTAGAAGATACCTGCAGTATGAAAGTGGCCTACCAAGGTCTGATAAAGTCTCATGATATCAGCCTACTACTAGAAGAAAAGTTGTTGACCATAATTCAGTCATATGATGTCCTATTTGAGCTGAAGTTTGATATGCAGAAATTAGAAAACTAGATCTCACTTCCCACCAAATTTTGCTCCCTCCAAACATCTCCACACATCAACTGGCAGGTTATGCCATCCAACAGGTAGAAATGACCATTATCAGCATGAATGCATGTAAAATAAGCATAAATGAACATGCAAGGAGTGGAAATGACTCGTCACCAAGCAAAATTCTCTTAAAGAGGCCTCAATAGGTTGGCTAGCACTTCAAATAAGACAAACAGTCATCCATGAGGCCCATAATACAAAGAGTCATCAAAGTGCAAGAAAACACTTGGAACCAAAGGGTTATAATATAACCATCACTCCAAAATCCAAAAATGTATCTTCCTCAAGGAATTGGGGCATTGACTGATCCATAAATCCATCCAGCAGTTGAATGGATCAAACCATTCCTCCAAAGAGCCAAAGCCAGAGTAAATTGGGAAGGAGAAAGAAGCCAAGAACAGAAACTGAAAGTAAAAGTAAAAGATAAGGTAGGAACTGATATAATCCAATAGAATGAAGCATGGTAGTCTCCAAGATCCTTTAAGGACAAGTAATCTCTGTATTAGATACTTGTAAAGCTAATTCTTAAAGGAAATAAAGTTGCAATGAGCTTTTTGCCCACAGCAAGTTTCCTCCACATAAATTTTGGTATTATACGGCATTAAGTTTGTGAATTCATTTTTCCAGCATACATATGATGTTTCAGTAATATGTTTATTGAAAGAACAACACATATCATTGATTCAACAAATGATTTGCATAAAGATTTGTAACAGCTATATGCTATGCAATTTCTGATAAAAAAAAGCCACATGAGCATGTACTTCAATGATATGTGAATAAAATTTAAAAAATCAATTTGAATAGATGATGTGTGTACTAAAATATCAAAGAGTAATTGAAAAGAATAGTCTTGTGAGGTGTGGTAGCCGGAGTGACAATGATGAAGGTGACATGATGATAGCAAGAGGATAAAATGAGGAGATATCTAAATAGCCATGGTTAGCAAACACTAGTCGACCAAAGACATAGAAGGTTGCATGTGAATATTCATTGTGATAATAGCAAAGACATAATCAACCACAGTAGCCACACCACCATGAGGACAACAGGTATATCTGTTAGAGCCAAAGAAACAAGGATATAAATTTGATTTGGCATATAATTGGGTAGGAAAAACCTTCTTGCCAAGTAGGCCTAGGCAAGACAAGGAATTTTTGTGATCATTTGGGTGGGGTGACTACTGCAATTGGGAAAAATACCAATCTCATCGGGATTGCCTACCCCTACATCTAGTGAATGGGTTGTATCGTCTATTGGAGAATTATATGCAGTCAAGTACAAATTGAAGCATCTTAATAAATGTAGGATCACTTTTGATCCTTAAGCCTCTACATCTAAAAATAAATGAAAAAAATGGAAGAATGAAAGGTCAATTGACTTAGCAAAATGAAAAAGCCTCCCACAAGCAAAGATTTGACTTCAACATCTTTTGGCATCTACTAAGCCCAAAATCATTTTCAAGCTCATAGAAGCAAATCCCATTCATAAAATTGGCATCTATGAATTCTCAATTCCAGCATTGAGATCTCAGGGCATAAATCAAGATATTGAATATTCATCAATGTGGATAATAAAGCCCAATGAGGTTGGACAAGAGCAACATACAAAAATAAATACATTCTTGAAGAAAGGGTCCTTTGAATCCGTAACCAAATACATCTACAATCCTTATCCAACCCCACCAATATAACAATGAAACATTCTCAACTTAAGCAAGCATGTTGCTAGAACCACAAACACCTTTGGTTCTACGTGTGTCCTACTTAAAAAGTGATGCCCAAACCTATCCAAAGAATGGAGGTAGAGTCGATTCAAGAATCATGCATTTCAAGAATCTTCCCAAATCCTGATAGAATCCTTGTTGGCCTTGAATATGGACATGAATACCATCATTCCATAGGCCAACAATGTGGCCTACCCCATGTGAGCAGTCTCCAATCATGGCTTGTAGATTTAGATTGTAATATTTATTTTTAATTCTCACTGCTATGTCTTATGTTCATGTCTTTTATTTATTTATTTATTTTTAAGCTCCTAAACTTGGAGTAATCTAAGATATTCGCCTAAATAAATCCTATTATGAAGAGCAAGATGCTTCATTTTAGTTCTCAACATTGAAGGCAACCTTATGCTAATTTAAATCGGATGATCAAAGTAAAGGATGTAGACAATAATGCTTATTTATCCTAAATGTTGTATCATGATTTTTTTAATTGAAAGGTGATAGTGAAGAGATCTTTTTCTTATAATTTGCATAGCACATATGAAAATCATAAAATGCTTCAAGCTATGTTTCAAATAGCATACAAGATTTCCCAATGAAACCTCTATTCACCACTTAAGTTAGCCAGTTAACATGCTATCCATGTTGAAAGAATGAATGCATGGAGTCTGAAATAATTGAATGGAACACACTTCAATGAGTCAATGCTTATATTTATTATTGAAAGGGGAAGTTACATTGGTAGTTGTAACTTACATTGTAGGTTGCCTTTAAGATGAATTAAAGGATTTTATTACATCATGTAACATAAATAGTTTAACATTATGTCTATCATTAAACTAAATTTAATATCCCCCACTGCCTTAGTGAAGTGAAGACAACTTCAAGATTGTCCCAAAATTTGATGAAAAGAATAGCACCAAGAGGTTTAGTCATTAGATACCTACATCTGAGTTGTGCAATATAATTCAATAAGTAAACTGAGTAATTTTGTTTGCCTCCAATTTTCTTGAAAATTGCAGCAATCACTTGCTTCAACTTGTTCGTCTGTAGAGTGTGGTGCCATAGATGTTGGACCATGTGGAGTTGAGTCTCCCCAGTCATACCGACCAATTGCTCCACTAGGATTCAGCATTCTAGAGGCTTCATCTACATGGGCAATAAGCTAGAATAATTCTGGCCACTACTAGAAACAACAGTGAACACAAACTCTACGGCATTTGCAAAACTAGCCTCAAAATTCAGTAAGGCTTCATCCATGTTAAATTCTTCACCCAGATGAAAGCAATTTTCCAGAATAAAAAGGCATTATAACTCCACTAGAATTTTATCTCAATCTTCAACCACAAGTGCAGATTTTGGGAGAATAGATCATGATTGTGGTCTCAACTAGAACATTAGGACCAACACCATTGGATCAATGAGCAGCAGCTTTCACACTATCTCTGGACTCCTCACCCAGGCCATCTCTACAAAATGCCCCTCCATCTTGTGTTGCTGATGAGCCATCCAGCATCCCTGGGGCTGAAGATTGGAAGAAACTCAGAAACAGAAGGCACAAAAACATACCTAGATATATATGCTGCTAATTTTGCATGCTACTCTTTTGAGTTCTTCCTTTGCCTTTCAGACACCTCCCTTCTAGGGCTTCCTGTATATTACTATGGTTCGTACTGGCATTAGCATTCTCATTCAATACCATGTCCTCAACCTCCCCATTTATTCCACACTCGGTGTCATCATAATTTTCACAGTCATTGTATCTTCCTCTGACAAAGACACACTCCCCTCACCACTCATGTCGGCAACCTTCTCATTCCAATCCTGCTGGTTTCTTGTTCTGGTGTGCCAGCCAACATAGCCCTTCACTGCAACTAGTCAGCTTATGACAGTTACTTCAAATCAGTGGACTCCTGCAATTATGACAGTTTTCTTTTCTTTCAGTCTGCCAACCACAAAATTTAGATGGTGAGACTCTCAGCAATTGGCCCCAAATTGGGTCAGGCAATTGTTTTTCTGCAACCCGTCACAACTATTTTTCTGCACCAGTCGGCCTCTCCTTTGTCTGTTGTCTTTCTGCAACCCACCACTCTGTCGTTTTTTGCGACAGCCAGCACCTTTAACAGAAATTCGGACAGTCCTATTATGACATTTGGCCCCCCTAACAGCAGTTTGCACAATCCTATTATATACCCACAGAGAGTACAAGTCAAGATCATTAGAGCTTTAACTGCCGTCCCTAAAATCCTTCTCCTGCTGCAGAAACTGCCAGCCAGCTGCCACAAGACCACCAACTCCCCAAAATAAGCAACTACGGATTGATACAACGCAGGTTTTCATAAAATTTTGCCAAATGTTGGGCTTATTTACACATTTAAAAATCAGAATTATTTTTTAAATGTACCCAATCACTGTTTATCCATACTGTACTGCTCATTTGTATAGACTATGATGTTTACTGTTCATCCATACTATACAGGATTTTGCACAATTTTTTTATTTCTTCTCTTTTTAATCAGGGAGGTGGGGTAGGGGGTTTGTGGGTTGGTTTTAGACAAGAATTGCAGTCCCTCACAGTAACTCCTCCAGTACATTCTTCTCCCTCCAAATGGATTGGATCGGCATACACTCACCCAGGATTTCCTTGCTCTGATTTTGTGTACTTTTCCTAGAGTTTCCTCACTCTGAATCAACCTACCTTTCCTAGAGCTTCCTCACTCTGAATCAGCAGAACTTCCTAGGGCTTCCTCACTCTGATAACAAATGTTTGGAAGAATGAATGCATGGAATTTGAGAGAATTGTATGGCAGACACTTGAATGAGTGTATGCTTGTATTTATAAGTTATTACCAAATTGAGAAGTTATATTGGTAATTGTAAGTTACCTTTTAGACACAAGTATATGATGTTATTACAACATGAACATGTATTGCTTACCCAAAAAATTTAAACATTATGCATAACATTAATTATACGGGAAAGGACCCAGTAGTTGAGCATGTTCCAATAGTTGTTATAGCATTTATTGATTTAATGCCCAATATTTTTAACAATATTGCACCAATAGTTGTGACTTTAAAATTGTTAGTGTTGATGATGAGGACCCATAACTGAATGAAATGTATTCCTTAGATCTAAAAAGCAACAAATCATGTGATGCCACATCAGCACACTAATAAAATATGACTTAGTGCACGACTATCAGTCTAAATTTTTTTTTGGGACCTTTTTGAACACCTCAACAAAATGCTGCTGGTGTGGCATCATATTTGATGATGTGGCCCTGAAACCTTAGTTATAAGCACGGGACTTGCCAAGTAAGCTGCTGTAAAAAATTGGGGGTGATTTGAAATTTCCAATTAGGATTTTGAGAAGTGCAAAGTTAGGATGCTCAACTACTGGATCCTCTCCCCTATCTAATAATCCACCATTCTTTCATTGTAGTCAGAACGCTCCACCCAAATGGCATGAAAAATGAAGTTAAGAGAGCAAGTGCAAGTTCCAAGTGATCTTAGCAGAAGGGCTACCTTTGAGACCTGCCATCAAGTTAAGGAAGTTTGTGCCATGCAATATAAACTAATAACTCCAGTTCATTCATAATACAAGAGAACTGTATATAAAATATTTTTAACACTCTTAATATTACTTTTATCTTTTATTGTTTTATGATTTATCTACAATTGCCATTTGAACTGATGCTTGAAAAATTGTGTATCAATAAACACAACAGATACCGCTACTCCTAAACTAGAATTTATAACAATATAACAATAGTACAATCATTGTGCCAAAGAAATCCTGTTGAAAAAGTAAAAAATATGTGTCCCAAACATTATAGAACTGCCAAGCCACAGTGCTAAGGTGACACCTTAGGCTAGTTGTTTTGCTGGACCCAAACAGATGTTTTAATGTTTAATGATATGTGACTTGGTTTCTTAAACAGTAAACTACAGTTAAATCACAAGTGATGTCTAATCGAGGTATTTACATTTGAATATGTACTTGTTGAAGAAGTGAGCCACACCCGATCTGTAATAAGAAGCCTTCAAAAAAAAAGCAGTCACCAAGCAGATCAGTAACTCAGTCAGAGAGCACCACATCATGCACGTGGGAGATTCTAGGTTCAAGTTCAAGTTGGTGCATGGAAAATAACATGGTATCAGATCTAGACTAGGATCCTCAAACACCAAAATGTGGCTAAGGGGGGGTGTTGGAGAAATGAGCCACACCCAAGCTATAATACTAAAAAAACCCCAAGTCACAAAGAGGCTGGTAGCTCAGTGTTAGAACACCTGAACATGGACATGGGAGGTCCTAGATTCAAGTCCTAGCTGGTCTATGGACAAATAACAATACTTGCAAAGAAAAAAACGAACACTTGTTATTTTATGACCATCTAATGCTTAATTGTTTTCCCTGTTAAGAATTTTTTATTTTAATAACATGCAACTGTATTTGATGTAGCCTTAATTTATATTTGGATAAGGAAGCTTTGCATTTCAGGTTTCTGCAGGATAAAGGTGTTCATCTTATGGTTAGCTGTGATCTTGAGTTTAGTTGTGTCCCTGTGGCTGAAAAAGTCAACCATAACAGAGGCTAACGTGGTTACAAACTGTGAAATCAGAGTAAAAGAACATCAGAAGTGGGTTATTCAAAGTAAGAGATTTCTAATGGTACATGAAAGTAGGATTATTGCAAAAGGTGGAAACTGGTCTCTAAATTGACCAATCGGTGGCAGAAGTGCCTACATGGCAGCTGATTAAGCATATAACAAGGCATGGAGAATGACATATCATGACTCACCTGTACCACTTACAGGAAGATAAGAATACAAACAAGATCAGATCATAAAATCCATTTTTAAAGGACACTAGAAAAGGGAAAGGTAAACATTTCTAAAAGAAGAAACCTCCTAAAGAATCAATTAATCAACAAATAACAGATCTGACATGTAAAAATGTATGACCTGATGTACATGGCAAAGGCAAGCTGAAATACCTGACAGTACTTCACCATGGTATTCTATGTTAGCATAAGAGACAATTTCAAACTTTTGTCCATTCTGTCATGCAAAAAAAACTTGACAAATCATTTTTTTAACAGAAATGAGAGTGGAGTTTTGCGGAGCCATGGAACTGATATTTATGAGTTTCCTTGGAGCACTAAACTTCTGAGATCGAACTATGATAGTAATGTTCCATTCTGCAATTCTTAGCACTAATTTGAGATGTTCCCAGCAGTGAAAATGTGCAGAAATGGAGATATTCTGTGTGCATTGTTTTCCTCCTAGTTGTAATGATTATTCATGATATCTTGCCAGTGTAGAGAGATTTGAGTTCTGTTGAGTTTCCTTTCTCCCTTAGTGTTCTGTGATGCCCCCACCGAAATTCAAATCTAGATCGCAGCATGTGAGCCGCTAAGAAGTCAATGAAAAGTGGTGCCAATATCATCGATGAGATAATGCCAATAAAAGTGGTGCTAGTGTCATACTAGCAATTTAAGATAAACATAGTCAAACTAAAATTAAACTATAATTTACCAAAGGGCAGCGGTTGTGTGAGAAAGGTTGTGACTCTTTCAAAAATAAGATATAAATGGGAGATCATTTCATGAGAAGAAGGGATGAATCCATTGAACACGAATATTATGACTTATTGCAAGTGAATATTACAGCCAAAGAGAACAAAACCCCTCCAAGGAAACTTGAAAGATTTAAGGACGAAAACCCATAACTTGACTAGATATTAGGGACAATCATTCAAGGAGAATAGCTGCAAATTGGAAGGAGAATTATAGTAAAAAATCAAGATAAATTCTATTTTCAGAATTATGTCATAAGTTATAAATCTGAATATTATAATAAAATTGATAATTTTAGATAATGTCATGTTTATAAATATTAAATATAATGCAACTATCATTTTGACTTAGAATTATTGTTTAAAGGCAAAAAGAAGAAATGTTCTAGAAAGGGACATTACATGTTTACATTTTATGCTTTGAGTTTGTGTCTCACATAAGAGAACAGATTCCTCCACCACAAAAATTTATTAAAAACCTGACAATGTCACATTGATGAATTTATAAGGTAGAGTATGTTTCTTCTGTTAGCATTGAAATCTACCTTAAGAACTTGACAGGTCAATCATTTAAAAATCATAGATTGTAAAAGAGTTTCCAAGAATTGTATAGGAACACAACAACCAACTATCATGCAAAAACCTTACCCGGAGCACAAGTCTTTTGCAAAACAGCTAAGAAAACTAATAAAAAACTTCCATGGTTGACCAAATATTCTGTATACCTATACTTAACTTCTTCCCTAGGATTCTTATAGCTAAGTTGCAATCATCTTCGAGGTAACAATTAAACAGAAAACCAAGTTGAAGCTCTGCCAATAAAGATCTGCCACTGAAACATACCTTCAACATCAGCATTTGATGCTTCGGCAGTAAGCTGTCCAATAATACGAGGTACAACATCTGCCCTTGTCACTCCTCCTACTGCATCCAGGTCAGCAAGAGCATCCCAATTAGGAGTGGGTATTCCACCACCAGCGCTTATACCCTGTGCACCTGTATCTGATAAAATCCTGGCCAAGTAGTAGTATATATAGCGCAAAACACTCCTATCTTCACATTGTTGATGAAGCTGAATATTGACAGAACCACCCATTATAAATGAACAAGTACAACATGTTTCTACCAATACAAAATGAAAACCTGGTCTAACAAGGTTTATTATAACAGCTGCAAGTTTGCAAAGAATCTCAATACAGTACCAATATCATATCTACTACTGAAATACTGAAAAGATGAGAAAATTTTGGCAGAATGCATTCAACTTTTTGAGTCATATAATTGCAAACAAATCAAGGAGAAATGTTCAAATTGAAATAGCTTGTTAGATTTACAAATTACAAAAGAACGTATACCAAAAGATGCAAAATCCAATAACTGGTTGACAGTGACATACCATGACAAGCGAAGGGGCCAATGAAGGGTCAACTGAATTATACACAGCAAGTTTGGGAAACACTTGATGTACTAGCTGTTTTTGTGAGCTTTTCTGTATCAAAATTGCAAAACCGTTAAATACTGATACAGAAACAACAAACCCAACCTACAATTACCAATGAATAACATAAAATTGAAAGGAAATAGCAACCATTAACCTGATCAGCCGATGCAGCAAGTTCATGGATACTCCTTGCAAGTTGCGAGTAAGACAAAGGCTGCAAATCACAGTGTCCAATAAGTCTACCTGGCAAGTCAGTGGAGACATTCCAAGCTATGACAGTTCTTGGTGCAGTCCCCGACTCATAGAATGCTCATGACAAACACAAGAAACTAAGAGATACCATTATCAATCACGTGTATTCATAATCTTATATTTTATTGCCAACACTGGTGATAATGTATTTTGTATGTATTTGAAGCTAAAATTTATTCTTCAGTGCTCTCCCACTCTTGACTATCTCTGCTAGTGCTATGTGTTTGAGTGAGGTACTTCATGTAAGCAATATTTTATAAAGTAAAACTGACCATACATATTTTGAATGCATAATTAAGGATAAATTTATCTACTTATGATGCACGTGGATATATCATATAAGGAGAGAAACCCGCATCCCCTATCAACTTCAAATGTGTTATCTGATTAAAAAATGGGAATAGAATCAATCAAAATTGATAGTACCTCTACACATGAATTTAAAGCTATGATGTGCTATACAACATTTAGAACCAACTACATAGCATATTGTACATATAAAATTTAATAAAACAGGTATTCAAGAAGAGGAACGAAACTGAAAATTTCAGCCAATCAAGCATTTGTTTTGTCATCTTTGATAAAGAATATTCCAGGTCAAGTCTTCCTAACAAAATTTCTGCTTCTAAAATGGACTGATTATAAAATAAATGTGGTACCAAAGAGAAGTCCAGTGGCAACAAAGGAGACCCTTCTTCTAGGGCTAATAACGTATAAAGTATAAACCTAGTAGAATCTTGAACATTAAAGCCTCTAAAATTAGGTCTCCACTCTGTCTTTGTTTCCTGTGTTGTTTCATTTCATTTCTTGAAGCACAGACATAGTGACATAGATTATGAATTTACAAATATAAAAGATAATGATTTCTAAGTGGCAGGTCCACAGGAATTTTATTTCAGGAAATGTCTTATCATGAGACATTGTACCCACCATAACTACCATAGCTCACTTCTGCTTTTATCCTAATAGTCATGCTCATAATTCATAAGTACATCTTGATTTATTAACTAACTTTAACTCGCCGCTTACTCAGTCATTGGTAGATGACTGGTTCTCTTTTCTATCCTCCAATCCAAAATCAGTTATAAAATGGATTTACCACAGGGAAAATGATTAATGATAATTTACACACAATTCCTACATCTTGGAGGCTATATCCTATTATCTAGTTTATGTCCAATTTTATTTTCAACACTATGAGTAATACTAGCCACATCAAATTTTCATCTAGGTTCCACTTGATCATATGTAATGGAAAGGCTCCAAATCTTTTTCCCCGCTTCTTCACCTCCAATATTTTGAAGGTAATGTTGTGGAACAATCTACATAAATAACTTCCTATGTTGATCTTGCCTGAATATCCCAACTTGTAGTCATATCAAAAATTCTTCTGTAATATCCATTAAAGTTCATCCTTTGTAGCACATATACTATAATCTCTCTTTCCAATCTTACAGGTTTCTTGTAACCAATTTCATGCTGGATGTCATAAGCACAAAAAGTTCATCAAATCTTGCATTCTCTTCCTTGCATGCTTCCTTTCAAGCAAAGCCCGGCACATAGAGAATGCACTTGATTTCGTATCATCTTTAACTTTTGCTCAGCCATATCGTAATTCATCCAAAATTCACATGAACATGAATTCTTAAGGACCAATTTCAACTGATTGGAGCCAAAGTAAACAAAGGGTTCCTAGATGATTAAGGCTTGATAAAACTTCATACAATTTCAAAATTAAGATTGGGATTTGATCCCTGATGTTCTTCTCTACCTTTTCATATGCCAATTATAACTGATGTAGTAAATACATCCGACCCTATATACACCTCAGTTGCAGAGTGAAGTACAAGTACTTGGATGGTTAAACAGAGCCTCTGACTGTTACGCCCTATGTCATTTAGGCTCTTGTTCTGGAATCATTCTTTTTGGATGAAAATATAAATGATCATATGTCCAAAAGCGTGCAATATGATACAATGTTGCCCTAATTCGTTTTAAAGTCATTTATATCATGGTTTCCTCCATGAAGAGGTTTCAAAGGAAAAATAACTAATAATGAGCTGCAATATGACCTATTTCCATAATAGCAGTAACTCTTCCCACTTAATTGAATCACTGTTTTCAATTATTCAATGCAATGGCGTATTTTGACAAATGATTTTATTTTTCTCATTTTCTTTGAATGAGAATTTAAACTGCTACCTTTTCAGAAATATGCGATAAAAGAAGAATTATTTTTTACAGCATCTTTGTTAACTCAATTAGAAGTAGAACAATTGTCTCTCTCTCAATCTGATAAGGATTGCACAAATTGTCCGGCTCTCAAAATTCTCTTGTAGACATAATTATTAAAAACAAGAACTAGCTGTCAATGGTATGGATTTTCACCCTACATTCAAAAGGTACAAGACAGCAACGTGTCGGAACCAAACTGGACCTCTATCAGCTTAGAATTGAGATCGAACTTGGCATGCCTCCACTTCTAGCCGACACCCAACAAGATAGGGCGAACCCGCTTGACAGATATGCAGAGGTGAGACAATTGGGATCTTAGCATTCGCAGCACTGTCCTGATTATTCCTGTGATTACATATAATCCAAAGATTGCTAAAGATGCCTTCTTGGGACGACCATTGTACATCCACGGAAGGAGAACAACTTCATAGCTGCGCTTGAATTTGAGCGCTTTAATAAGTATGCATTAGAGTTTTATCCCGGCGCCTCACCAGCTCAAAATTAAAATTAAAATCAACTCAATCTAAAGCAGTTACTCGTACCATCAGAAAAGTGGTTCATCACCATTCTAGTGTCCAGGACAATGAAAATCGTATCAATGGTTTCAAGAGGCATCGGTGTGAAATGTAAATTACCCCAGATCGTACTTAGAAAGCGCCAATTCAGCAAAAGAACAAATATCTGCCTTCACCAGGAAGAAATGTAATTTAAGGATTAAATACTAGTAATTTCTGGATTTTCCATTTGCAGAAAAACTACTTGTAGGCTTTCGGGTCGTCGGGATGAGATTTGAACCAAAACCCGCCCAGCTTTTACAAAATGCCGAGTGTCAAAAACAACAAAAACTCTGGCAACACTCCCTCTGGTTTTCCGACTTAAATCCTATTAGAGATCTTCAGCACCCACGGTTTTGGATTGAAAGAGAAACGCTCAATTATAATAAATGATAGTTTTTTAAGGTACAGCATAGTTGAGTGCATACGTACATACCTTCTTTTTATGTTTGGAAGGAATGATGTTAGTTTTCACGGGAGTTAAGACCTTAGCTACAGACATGGTGTCGCTCTGGATCTGCGTCATTAGACCCGGCTTCTTCGTCTTCTTATCCTTTCCGAAAGTAGGAGGAGGAGAATGCATAGGAACGGGCACTCCTCCTGCTGCTTTACCTGCCCCCTGTGTGGAGGGAACGGGATCTGATGTAATGAGGTCCATCAGCGTAGTTCCCCCCAAATCCTGACCTGACGCCATGCCCACAAGTTTTGTGCCTATAGCAAACAACCGCCTGCACCAGATCAAAGATTTCTGAATTCAGAACTTAGTGATTCATTTTGCCTTGCTCTGTTTTATATATTTGTTATGGCGAAATTTGCACACCCATGTCATTTTCCGTTTAGTTTTGTGCCCGCTTTGGTGCAAAGCCTTCTAATGTAGTAACCGGCAAGTGGTATGCTTTGTTTGACTCGTGGTTTAATTCAAGTTCTTCTTTATTTATTTGAGTTTATATTAATTTCTATGTATTTATTATTATTGTATTTTTAATTGTACTTATTATTATATTTGTTTTTAATTTTGAAATTATCATTTTGAATTTAAAATCTAATTTATTTATTTATTTTTATTAGTTATTATAAATTTGAAACATATTAATATGAAGAAAAGGGGAAAATATTGATCTAGAGAGTTATGGTAAGGTTTTTGTCTTTGTTTGAAGTTGTCGCTGCCATGATATCATATTGTGCTTATGGCATAAGGAAAATATTATGATGCCACATTTATTACAGGTTCTTTTAGACTGCTCTTTATATGGCCACAAACTTTACCAATCCAACAATTTATATTGATATTAAAAGTTTGGTTGCTTTAGACAATGTCTCCTCCAAACAAAGGACACCAAAAATTTGAGCCCAAGGTATTTCACGAGGTATGAATTTTGATCCTCTTCTAGATATTGTTTTGTACATCCAAAAGTTTGATAGTGTCTATAAATGGCTAGAACATTTTACTTTAATAGGTTGTTTTGTTGGGAGAACTCCCCCCAAAAGCATGCTAAAAGAGCGGGTCAACAAGCACTAGGTCTTGCATGGGATCTAACTTGATGCAATCCAAAAACTTACCAAGGGTTCTCTTTCTTTTTCATTTTTTTGAAGTTATCCATGAAGAGGTCATCCTTAAACATGGTTTGTGATATGTCTATGCATCTCTTTTGGTCTTCCAATCTCAGACTTAAGACTTTTCAATCTCCAACGAAAAGACCCTTTGTGTACATATCTGGCTAAAATTCCCAAGGTTGCCCTTACCTTGCTAGAACTTCTTGACTATAATTATCAGCTTGTTTAGCAAGGTTATTTGTGTTTAGCAAGGTTATTTGTGTTGAGCCTTACAATTTTTATTTAGCTCGTATGCAATAGCATGTTTGTGTAGAGATTGACCTCTCCAAGGATTTGAATTAGTTTATGAATATTCAAAATGACCATTTTCGTCACACACAATGTGTTATTTACCTTAGCTTGTCAAACACTTACTTTCAATATCAATCCTCTAATCATAAAATCAGGGATTGTCCTCTAAAATCTCCTTGTAGTAAGCCCTCTTGTCAACTTATTGAGGATCTCCTTTCAAAAAATGATGAAGGGAAAACTATAGTCAAGAACTATAAAATTGAAATCCTAGCAATGGCGAAGCTCAATCCAAACCTCTCACTAATGTTGGAAACCCACCTATCCAGCCACAAGCAGTAGTGTCTTCAAACCCTCAAGAAAAGGGAAAAGAGGTAGCTCCCTCTAATGGTGAATCTTTCTCTCAACCTAAGTTTTCCAAAATGTTGTAACCAATGTTGTGTTTCAACCAAAGAATAATATTGATTCTCCTACCTATCTCATGGCCTTCCATTATTATTGCAATCCACTAGGGCATCTAGAAGAAGGAGAAATTGTTATAAAAAAAGGATGATCTAAATTCACAACATTTAGTTGGGTAATTTCTCTTGAGATGAGTATTTGCAAAATTAGTATTCCTCTCTTGAAGAGTTGGATAGTGATGACTTGCCTCTTGACTCTTGTCAATGAATTTTGTCTCTTAGAATGTTCAAGATCTTACAAACCTCCCTAAGAAGTGTGTTGTGTGGGAATCTCATCAAATATTTGTGATGCTAGATATCCTTTATTTACAAGAGGTTAAAATTATTGGTTTCTTGGTTTTTATGCTTGTCATGTTATTTAGCTAACCAATTCATTTTTTTGCAGCAATCATAATGCAGGTCATGGAGTGGTCATCACCTTTCTCTCTCCTAAGTGGCGCTAACATTTGATTGAATATGAATGTGACCCCACCAACCAAGTGATTTAGACCCTTTTTAATATTGAAAATTATTGTTTTGATATTATCAATGTTTATGCTTCCATTGATGTTGTTGAGAGATCTCTTTTGTGGTGGTAGATCAATGATTCAATGTTTTTCACTACTTGGTTTATGTGTAAAGACTATAATTTGGCAGAGATGGTCTATAATAAATATGGCTATGTATTGATACATTGGACAACTAGTGAAAGGGAGGCTTGGTAATTCGTGCATAATAATTGAGCCTTTTTTGTCTCAATATGGGATCTACCACCACAATCATACACATTGGTTTACATGGAACAATTTCTAGGCTAGCCTTGACAGAGTGTACAAATGGCTTGATTATGCCATGCTTTATGCTCAATCCTTTTTCTCCTTTGATAGGTATTTTCCTTTACTAATAGAGCCTTTTCCAAAGTAAACTCTTTCCTATCATTATCTTATTTGGTTTTGTCTTGAATAGAAAAATGATCCTCATAAGGCTACTAATTCATAATTTTATTTTAATATTTCCTTGTTGACTCGTCAACCCTGCTAGTCCACATTCATCAAGTGTGGAACCTGGAAGCTAGATATTCTCTATAGACAGGGTGGATTGATTGGTGAAATGGGGTCATTAAGCATACTTCCCTCTTTCTTTGTATCTATGGTCACCAACTAGCTAAATTTCATTGTCGTATATATGAGGCCACCATATAAATAAAAGATAAACCCTTTAGTTCCTACTTGCTAGTTACAAGTGGTTGATCTCTATCGATAGAAATAAATCATTAATAATCATACAATTAGAGGCTCACACATTAAAGCTAGGTTGCATTGGTTGAAGGTAGAAGACAAGCCTTTAAAGAGTTTTTTCAAGCTCTTTGTGTTCATCATACTACTAAAGGTATTAAATAGATTAAAGATGGCCAACAACTACTCAAGGAGCTCCCATATATCCTTCAAGCCTTTGTTAGGCACTATGAGCATGTCTTTAAAGCTTAAGAGAACTCTATTGAACACGACCATGCCTTGTAATAATATCTTGAGGTTGTTCCTTATCAAATTTATACTTTTCAGTGAACCTTCCAATTTCTCTCCATTATTGATCTTTATGAAGCATTCTTTATTGTGAAAAATAATAAATCCCTTGGTTGTCATGGTTTTCCTTGTGAGTTTTACAAGTCTCTCTAGGACTATGCAAGGTAGGATCTTTATAAATTATATCTTGAAGCCTTTTCTTTCCAATTCATTTGAAAAAAATATCAACAAATGAAACATAAAATTCATAACTAAGTTTGGTGAACTTGAATATATTTGTAATTGGTGACCAAACACTTTGCTTAATGTTTCCTATAAAATCATTGTCAAAGCTTTGGTGCTTAAGTTACACCATTTGCTTCCTTAGATCATACAACTCAAGAAAACTAGTTTTTTGTTGTTTGAGAAGGCATGGAATGGTCCCAAAGATCCCATTAACAAGCCATTTTCATCAAAATTATTTTTTCTAAAGCTTTTGACTGCAAAGAGTTGTCTTTTATCCTTATATTAATTCAAGCTTTGAGATTTGGTCCTCAATTCATTCAATCAATTTGTATGATATTTGTAGATTCTTCAATCTATCTCACTATCAATGGTCAGTAATCCAATGCTTTTGGAATTTTTAGGTCTATTTTTCAAGGATGTCTTTAGCTCCATCATTGTATCTGCTTATTAGTGAAGGCTTTGGATACCTTTTGGCTCATTCAATATCCAAGGGTTGGTCATAGGTATTTCTTTACCTAATTCCTCATCTCAACTTGTTAATGGCTATTTTATTGATGTTTTTTTCTCATTCTCCTAGAAGAGAAAAATAATGTTCACCAAGCTCTCCATTGCTTGGATATATACTATAAAGCATCGGATGTAGTTATTTAATGGAAAAAACTCAATGTTATAAGTAGTCATTCCTAACTAAGCCTCACAATCCCAACTCTTATCAATGGAATTAGATTGTGCATGGAGAAATACTTATATTTTTAAGCATTCCTTTTATCTTCCAAGTTTCTCCATCCACTTTGTGGTAAGTTATGATGGTAAAAATTAAGAAGAAGCTAACAGATTAGATTACTTTAAAACCCTATCTTTGGTAGGGAAATTTCATATGTTCAAAGATTATTGTAGCCACTCATGTTTATTATTCTTCTTGTTGGATGCGTTCTAATAGGAAAAAACTAAGATAGAATATAAAAAAAAATTAATGTTTAATAAACATTCCAGTTTGGTCTACATGTCAACTCATGGTGTAAAACTATGAAAGGCATAATGGCTATATGCACAAGGGTTGCAAGTAGTGAGGTGAGTGTGGATGAAATGTAGCTAGAAAATAAAAAGATTCACTTAATACTACTACAAAAATTCTAAATGTTGCTAAAAACTACTACAATAATTTTGAATGCTACTAAAAACTACCATAGGAACTATGCAGGTTGTTGGAACTGTAGAGGTTGCTACAAGAATTGTGTAGATTACAAGACTGTTATATGATATAGAACTGTATACTTATGACAATAATTGTAGCTTTCACACTACAACAAAAATATTTAAAAAGAGATTATCTAAACAAAAATAACAATCACAAATTACTATGTGGAGGCGGAGGCTACATTCATAAGTGTTAGATTTGCAATCAGTAAGGGCTACTCCAAATTATGGGTTGAAGGCGACTCTTTGAACATAATAAATTATCTGCGTGGCACTTATCCTCCAAGTTGGAATGTCGAGCAACTCATTAAGGATACGATAATCATGTTACAATCTTTTGAGGAGACCCATGTCTCTCGCATTTACCGAGAAGGAAACTCGCTGGCAGATTTTTTTGCCAACGAGGTTGTCAAATTAAATGATCTTCGTTTGTGGGAGGAGGGATCGATCCTTCTCAAGAAAGCTAGGATTTTATTGAGGAATGATGGCATGGGTTAAGTTGATGCGGCATTCATGGTCTAGTACCTTCCTCCGTTTCACACGCTTTATGGACCGTGTTTTTTTGCTCTCTGGTTTTCAGCTGAGTGTTATTCGCAAGGGTTTGGTCTTTTTGGTGTTGCTAGCAATGGGCAGTGGTAAGAGAAAAATCAAGTCACATTCTTGTGGGAACATTTGGAGAAAGAAGAAGCTCTAGAATATTCTATGCCATGGCAATTTTACTCCATTCTTGGAGAAGCTGCATGGGCATGACCCCAATGCCTCGGTGTAATTTGTATCTTCCTGGCATAATCGCAAGCTCAAAGTTAATGGTCTGGAAGTGGAGGTAAATGAGGATTTAGTTACTTTTGTTACTGGGATGCTGATGGTTGGTCGTAAGTTCTACAAGGATAAAAAGAGTAATGAGGAGGCAATGGCCCAATTTTTTTAAAGATGATGAGTGGAAAAAATTAGTTAAATTGGAGACCTGGGGCTATGAGAGAAAATCCCTCAAGAAAATTTGGGTAAGCATTGTTGAGGTGCTTATGCGTTATGTGACTTTGGAGGGGAGGTTTATGGCTATTCTTGGTCACCATTTTACTCTCCTCAACCATTTTAGACATGGTTTGTTCATTTTGTTTCCTTTATTTTTATTATCGTCTTTGGAGGTCTTTGTTTACACTCATTTGAAGAATAGGAGCTCCCTCGTCCTCCATGAAGGGCTTATTTTATTGATTATGGAGCATGTTAAGTCTCTTATCCCTACTCCTACCATCAAGGGCAAGGAAAAGACTTTAAGTGATGTGTCGTCAGGATCGGAGTCCTCTTCGAATGAGGAGGAATGGAATGAATAGGAGGAGGATTTGTCTCCAGCGATTGCAACTACTTTGAAGAAGAAGAGGAAGGTGGGTGGTTCTAAGAGTAACAAGGTAGCTAAGCAGCTTTCCCTTTCTGAGAGTGAGGACACAGAATTGGGCTCAAATGATTCCACTCCCAAAACTATGGAGGTGGCTATTGGTAATGATGTTGTTGGTGGTGGCCTTAAGGTGGAGACACTAGATATTGCTACGGGTTTGGTGGACAAGTCGTGGAGGCTGTCAAAGTGTATTGCTAACCTAAAGAATAAGGCCTTAGATGGTCCAGCTAAGTACCCCATTGTGTCTGGTGATGGCAAGGATTTTGGTGATAAGATGATTGCCATTAAGGATTCCCCAATGTAGGATATGCCCAAGATGGAGCAGGTCGAGGAGTTAATGGGTCTGAATGAGGAGGATGCGGAGAAGAAAAAATCTAAACAAGAGCCTTTGAAGGTAAACCTTGATGATGACACTACCTCCATGTGTGATTTGCTTTATATGGCTAGGGTTGGGGCCACTAGTACATTTAAATTAGCTAAGCGGACTCTGTAGGAGTTCAATAAGATTAATATTAAAATTAGAGGTTTGAAGGAGAATCTGAAGAATGTTCTAAAGGGTTCGGTTCTAAACATTCTTATTGACAAAATGGTGGACCTCGAAGTTTCCTATCATGACTTCAAATCTCTATGTGAGGAAAGGTTGGCTGCTCTGGAAGCCAAGGTTATGGGTATGAATGTTGATATTAAAAAACTATTGCAAGCGTGTCATATCTCTGTGAAGAACAGTGTGAACTCCTTGGAAGTCCTTTTCAAAAAGATTAGTGAGCTCAGGGAGGATCAGGTTTACTTCTCTGAGCTTATGGAGAAAGAGCACGTGTCTAAGGGCAAAGGTAAAAAAGCTGCTAAGGATGATGACAAATGACCTGTTGTTAGAGGGTCGGCTGATTGGAAGAGATCCTTTGATGTTGAGAAGGAGTTGTTGGATATGGTCGAAAGACATAGGAACCAATAGATTGAGGTAGCTAACACCCTGAGTAGCTTGGACTAGTGCGTAGTCTTCTTCTTTGTTGCTTTTTGTTTCCTTCTGGGTGTAGGTTTCTTTTCGGTTGTTTTGTTGTTTTGTGGCTGATGGGTGTTGTTGGTAGTTAATTGCTATATTTTTGTCTAGCACCCATTTTGTACTATTTTTTGGCTATTGGGTTGTTGCTAATGGCCTTTTGAAAATCCTTTCTAGCAACATTTTGTGTCTTTTGTTGTAAAGGGTTTCGGGTCCCTTCAAAACTTTATTTTCCCATATAATCAAAACAATCACAAATTTATTTCATAAAATAAATAATTAAATTACTTAATCCTTTATACATTTATTTAAAAATTAAGAACTATAAAGTAAACTCAAATCACACAACATATTAAATAAAATATAAACGATCATTGTCGACATGTTCTAAGAGTGGTCCCTCCTCTCCATCCATGCAAAAATAATCTACTAAAACATTGTTAAATCTTCAAAACAAAAGTTGTTGCATATATTATATGTTCTTAGAAAAAGATTACATTTTTTTTGTACTATTCTCCATTCTTTATTACATCATTACTAAGTTGTATTTTCTAGCCTTCTCCCTTATTCTCTTGTCATAGTTTATGTAATTATATAAGACAAATAATTATTTTACATGGCTCATGATTTTCAATAGAAATAGCAAATGGGGGGGTTATTTTTCCCACGCCTTCTCCTTCCAAACCAAAATATTATCAGTGTAACAATAAGATAATATAGATATCATTGTTGCTTGCAGTTACAACAACATAGATAGTTATTTGTGGCCTATAATTATTATTATTACCCTATAATTAATAAAATGCAAAAGCTATTTATAACAAGAAGAATTATTGTTCAACAAAACAAATAATTACTTTAACAACCACGTTGTCAAATTATAGTTCACATGTTACACAAGTTATAAGAATTTTATTCTCTCAATATAATGACATCATTATTAGTAAATGAAATCTACTATTTTGTATTATATTATTTCATCTAAAAGCAATTAAATATTACTTTTATTTATTTAAGCATTTGCAATAGAAATGTTGGGATGTGATATATAAATGAAGCACAAATGGGGTCACTATGGTATAAGAAAAAGGCTAAAATATGAAATAAATTAAAAGTAATTGAAATTCATCACCTTCTAAAGCCTCATATTTGAAGCTAGAAGAGATTCTTAAAGATTTTATTTGATCCTTTTATGATAATCATAAATGTTTTCATGGAGTGGCTTGGGGGTACTCTCATCTCCCTCGTGATTCAAGTGGTTTGGGCTCAATTTTCAGTAGCATAAAGGTTTGGTTAGGTGTGTCAAATGGATTGTTCATGCCCTACATTTTAATGTGGCTTGGAAAATTTTACTTCGACACTATATTTATTCTACATAACTTGCTAGGAGATCATCAAAGAAGGAGACTGGTCTTCACACCCTCCTTATAATGAAAGATAAGGTTCAATTCCAATGGACTTTTGTGATGAAAATAATTTGGTGATCTCAGAAAGCTATGAAGCCTTGGCTTCTTTGAAATGGATCTAGTTTTTGTAATGGTCTCTCTATCATTCAACCAACTATTTGGTGGTCTCCTATTGTCAAAATCTTCCTCTTGCTAAGACCCCTTGGGTTTGTGCTTTGAGTTTTTTCTAAAAGGGGGTCAAAACCCTCCCTGATTTTTTTTCAAGTTTACTTGGAATTTATTATCCTGGATTGAAGTCAAGGAAAGTTATCACCTTTCCAATCAATATCATGAAACTTTTAAAATTATTCTTGAAGTCATCCCTACTAATATGATTCATAAAATTGGAGTTTGATCTTGTAAACCTTGGTGGAAGGATTTGAAATGGTATCTTGGTAAAGTATTTTAAAATTGCAAGCCTCATGTAAAGGTTACTCTTGGCTTTCACCTCATTTTTCCATGGTACCTACTTTAAAATAGAGATAGCTCTTGCAATCTCCATTATAAATTTAGTAGCACAAATTTTACACCATTTGGTCAACTATTCTTGAGCCAACGCTTGCTCATTTTGTGAGGTGTATTCTTTTCCAAGCCCTTTATGTTGGTTCTAGGTTAGTCCACTTGGGGATTCTAGATCCTCAATGTCCTTTCAATGGTCATCGAGTCTCTCAAACATCTCTTCTAGTTCTATCCTAGAGCTCAACCTATTTGGACCTAGATTCGTGATTTCTTCAAGCCTTTCAAGCACATGTCACCTTTCTTTTGGCATATGGTGTTATTAGGGGATTATACTAGAATCCCTTCTAAATACATTTAGATTTGGCATGCTTTTATGGTGGATAATATTTTAAGCATCTATAAAGATAAAAATTTAACTATTTCATTTGGTTGTTATGTTGATCATAATTTATTGCTTTACACTAAATATATGATATGTTCTAATGTGTTCATGTAGATTCAAGTGCAAGAGAATAAAGTTGCATTTAAGGTTGCTCACTTACACGAGTTTCTAGATCATTGGGTAATTCCCCTTGTACTATTACTAGGGTTCCTAAAACTCTCACCTCTAATAGATTTCAATATCTACCTCATGGGTGTCATCAAGGATGCAACCCATTTGATCATGACAACTAAGATACTCATTCCAAGCCTCTCCACCTCTTGTAAAAACATATCATGCTTAACAAGGTTTTCCATGACCTCTTAACATACTTCTCCATCACCTATTGGTGATGGGAATTCAAGGTGGTTAGATGTTGGCAAGTTTCCTTGCCTACCTCTTGTGATTTCTCTTATTTGTGATACGATTAAAGATAAACGGGATGATAATGTTAAAGATGGTAATGATGGATGATACACTCCCATGGACACTTTAAACCCCCCTAATGTATGGGGTAAACTAGATGATCAAGACCTACCTCCTCCGCCCTCTACTCTACTATTGCTCTTGATACTTAAAAACGTATTGTTATGATGCTTTTGTTCTAGGTTGTAGTCTTGTTTGGAATCTAGAAGTGTAACTATTTTGCCCACTTTTTGTGAGAGTGTATAACACTATTTTATAAATAGTAATATAGACATTATTCATCAAAAAAAAAGTGATATGTTGCTATGTCATTGTATTTAAATACTTTCAATGTATAATTGATTAACGTCCATAAAATAAAAGGAATGTGAGGATTGAAAATAATTAGAGCACATTGATTTTTAAAGGCTAAAATAATCTCATCTACATATAGGCCACTTGCATGTTGGTGAATGCTGTCTTTGATATTTATCATTGTCATTAACTTGGCTTTTCAAAGGGGTTAGACCTAAGAGAACTCATTCACCTTTCAAGTCAATAAAAACCTAAACAATATTTATAGCCACCAATTCATATACCAAAGAAAATAAAGGAAAACAAAATTTCAAGTGTGTGTTCTATTAGTTCAATCCTATGTATCCAAAGCATTCCCACACACAGATATCAATCCCATGAGGCACATGATGAGTCTATATAGTAGTTACCTTTTATATCTTTTATACATGCTTATAGACATTACCAAGACATTTCTCCTATACATGTTCATACATTATGCTATCTTTGATACCTATTATGCAAACCCTGAACTTGGTTTGAGTATATAGAAATATAAATATGATAATGCATGATTTATGTGTGAATATGTATGAGTTGTGATTGAATCTCTATTCTTAGTCATGGTTGTTAGTATGTGTGCATGTTTTGTGAACTAACCCCTTGCAGCTAGAGGAGGCACTATAGCCTACAACAACTACAGCATGGAGCCTACAGCTGAAGGAGTTCCTGAACAACAAAACAGGGGATTTCTAGAATAAACTAAACACGATGACTACAACATGAAGACATTTAATGGAGGAGACAATGCATCATTATGGTGATCAATAGAGACACTAGAGAAGGAAGAATCCTACTGTGATTAGAATTCTAAATTGATTTTGAGCATTCCACATTCTAGTTTGTTACAAACAGAGTCACAATCCAATTTGGAGTCTTCTTCTTTTCTAGTTGTATTTAGAGTTAACTAAATCTTTTTCATCCTCTAAAATCCAGGTAGTGGTCATTAAAGGTTTCAGTTTAGAGTCCTATTTTGAATAAGATCCCTCATGCCTATATGTACAACACGTTGGTTGAGTCTTTAGTTAGCTAGTCAATTTTTAGTCAATTAGTTTCTAGCAATTATCAGATACTCTTTCAATTTTTAGTTGAAATACAAACTATGTTTATTGTGCAATTACAATTTCATGAATAAGATCTTTTATCAGAATCTTATGTGATATTATAGATTTGTGCAATGATGAATTTGAGTTACTATGATTATGTTGGATTCTAAGAGCTAGATTTGGTTTTAGATTAAGTGAAGACAACTAATTGAGCAAGGGCCACTCAAGGTAACTATCCTTCACTCCTTTCTTTTCAGCTATTTCATTTTTTTTAGTTATTACTTTGTAAATGCAAGTTGTGTTAACAGATTCTTTGTGTTTTCAATCATCAATGGATGCATGAACAATCTATGTTTCATAGTCATACTATAATTACTAGAGTTGTACTCTAGAGTGTAGAATAAGTTTAATCACTAGTTTAGTCAGCTTTCAGTATTTAATTCTAAACAATAGTGAGCTATAGTCTTATAGTATAGGTACCCGTAGCCATAGGAACAACTTTACTTCCTTTATTGTTTTGTAGTTTTATGATTTTCCAGCAAGTTTAGTATCTTTACTAGATTATTTTAGGTAGTTTCCAGTCTGTGAAAGCATATGCAATGCTAGTACCATCACAAGCCTACTAGCCCTAATCGATAATTCAATGAAGGTCTTTCCAAATGTTAAGTGGACTGTTCAACTAGGTTTTCCCTCTAAATTGTGTGATCACCACCAAGTTTACTAAACACTGGTAGGGACTCTATAGAACAACTATGACCTAAACAAATTTTAAGAGAAATATAGTTTATATTTTGGTTTGACCTTGAAATTTTTCCTTAACATTTTTTAAATCTAAATTTAATGTGGTTTATCTTATTTTTAGATCTAATTTAGGTGTAATATCCCTTGCCTATTTATGATTCATATCCTTACCTCATATTAGTGTTTATGGTTCATTGTATAATATTTTCTTTCATCCACCCTACCCATCCTTGTCACACTTGTAGAGTTTCATTTTCAAGTCTCTTTATTAATAGGTTTTCTAATTTATAGTAGTTTTTACTTCATTCTTATATTAGCAATCCATTTCCTTTAGGGTTTGGTCCTTTATTGTATGATTTTTTTAATTCCCACACACCATCCTTAAATTATATGTCATTATGCATATTTTACCATGGATTCTCATAATCCAATGTCTTTAGCCTCTATACGTGCTTGCATTGTAAATTTTGATATGCTTATATGCTTTGTAGCATTTAGTCAGTTTGTGCTTGATTATCATGCATCCTCTTCTAAAACATCTATAAACTTAGCTTCACTCAACATGTACAATATAGAACTCGTGCATCCATAAACAACACTAATCTTGTGCATCTAAATAAGTTTTCATGCACCACCATGCATTAATACTCATGCACATATTATGGCCCTACATATGGCTTCTTATGATGATGTCTAATCATGTCATACATTTGCATCATGCAAATCATTCTCATTCTTATGATATGCTACTATACGTGCACATCACTTTGCAACATTTATGTCATAAAACGTATATTATGAGCACCATACATATCTCACACATGGTGGTGTTAATGCTATATGTTCCTAAAATTCAACATCATCATATTTTGACACATATCATTATCTCATTCACATGTTTAGTGCACGTCATATGTGTGTGACACATTTCAACATACTTGTAAAGCCTAGTTGATGACCTACTTTTATAAAAACTTGCTTTGTACATTCTATAAGGTAGAGGAGGCATACTAGATTTTCATCTTACCTTCTCTATAAATTCATCGTGTTCATTCTTGAAAAGAAGTGGCATATATGCCATAAGCCTTTTGCATCCAAGTTTATTTTGGTTTTTATGTTTGTCTTCCTTAATGCATTATATGAACTGCATTACCAACTAATATGTGATATCATCCCCCAATTTGCCCCAAGAATCAAATCATTAATATGAAAGCTAAAGTTATCCTTGCATGCTAATGTAAACATGTGCATAACATATTTCAAATCATGAAAGTCCATACAAACATCACACAAAATGGTCGATGAACATAGTCGTAAAGTATTAGCTAATATTTAGTTAATGATCAATGTTGCTTTGTAGATGTTGTACCAATAACTTTTTGAATATTTGTGTGACTTCATAAACCACCTTGGACCAAAACTACTAAAACATCTTTAGATTTCACATCAAAATCCCTTTAGAGTTCAATTCAATCTAAATATTTCTACATTTGAAGGCACAATCAATGCCTCAACACTAGATGTCTAGATTCAAAAAATCCAAGTGTAATTTTCTAGTCAACAACTTCACTAATGCTAAGAAGATCTCCTTCACATTGTTAAAATTATCCATTTTAGTGTCAAATTGGTGACAAGTACTCAACACACAACATTCTAGAGATAACCAACCAATTCTAGCTTAAAATTAATTTGTAGCACTCTATAAGAGGAATTTTGTTCTCATTGAACATCTTGAGGATGAATACACGAAGTTTCAACAATTATACTAATGAAAGGATTACTATGTGAAAGAGCACACTAACAAGTACCATAACTTCTTTATGCACTTTCACAAGAACATTTATAAGGAATGCTAAATGGTCAAATATATCAATAACTTATAACCCTCCATCCATGAGATATTCGTTAACCTTAGAAACCTTAAGACAAGCATTTTTAACACTTCCAATATCGAGGCTAAGGAAAAGCTTAAGTCAAAATTTTCCCTGTGCAAGAAAAAAAGTTGAAAGCTAATTACAAGCCTTTTCTGTAAAGATAATGCACTTTTATGTAAAAGAAACTATGATATTTCAAAATAACTACAAAAATCCCTAAGACATTGCCTTGACTTCTCTAAGTCAAGACAAGGGTAAGAAACCTCAACAAGGTGATGTGTAGTGTCATTAGCATCATACCAACTCTAAACAACAATATTGAATATTGCAAATAATAACCCTTATTCATATAAGCCACATTAAATTTTAACTCCATCAAGGATATAAATCAAGAGGCATAATGCCTCATCACTAATGACATGCCTTTAGATGCTTCAAGTTAATATAATCATCTCTTCCACTCAAAGTGTTGAGTTGACAATCAACCCATCGGTGTCATCATCAACAATGGTTTTCAAAAGAACACCATCATACATGACACGCTATTGTTCTTAGGTCTCTCTACTACTATGTATCTAAACCCCATACTCAATTTAGGATGGTGCAACGTAGTAAGGGCATTTTTGTAACCAAATAATGCACTTTTAAGTATGTATTCAAAACTAGGTCTAGAACACAATCATTTGTGGCATCATACTTTTGGAAGTTTGCAACATGTTGCTTGTAAGAACATATGTGTACGATCAATATGGAATTTACCATTTCAAACCATAAATATGGATGATACATGTCGATAGATGATATTTCAACCTCTACAAGTCCAAAACACCAACCAAACGAGCTTTCATCTTTGCTAAATAGTCTCACAAGAGTGTTGTTCATAAATAGAAGTTTGTTCTTCCCATGGTCTTACACACAAGCACCTATATAGACAAGTTCATGAACACTAGTAATGCACACTCATGTGCCTACTCTGTTGTAGTAACATATGCTCAATAAGGTACTACAATGATATGAAGATATCATTGTAGAATATAAAAGATATTCTCACTGTAGACATGTAAAAATGGCTTAACACATATCACACATCCTAAATTGCATTTTTCCATTATCGGCATCACTTTCATTATCATTATTATATTTCACCTCATTAACATCATTAATCCCTTTTTTAAAACATCATTTGTATCATTAACCCTATTTTCCTCTATTAATTAAATAATCTTGAATTGTTTAATTAATTCACTATGTCATCACCTAATTTAACCTTATCTATCCTGATTAATTAAATAAACACAAATTATTTAATTATGTCACTTGCATTACTTATTCTTCTAAATTAATTAAATAGTTATCATTAATTATTTAATTAATCTACTTTCCCTTCTCCAAAGTTGAATAATTAAATCAATTATTCAATTTCCCTGAATTCACTCAACATGGTCAATTAATAAATATACCTTTATTTATTAAAGTCAAACACATCTTGCATGTTTCTCTCAAACGTTAATTAAAACATCCTCACATATCTCGATTGAATAAATCATGTCCACTGATTTCTCAATCTAATTCCCCAATCCCACTGATTACTCTAATCCCAATAATCATTCAATTCAATCCCACTGATTATCCAATTAAATCCATTAATTAGATCAATCAGATGAGTTAACTGATCAATATATTCCCTCTCAATGGTCCTCGACCATTGATCCTAATCTTTCATTGTTGCATCTTGATCATTCATCTAAAAATCATAAATCTATAAAACAACCTCCATCCTTCTCATAATTTCATCTAGAGAATTTGTAGAAAGGTCATGTCAGATTGACTATTGAAGCAAATTGAGCAAAACATATACTTGCATACTAGATCAAACGTCGTCGTTATCAAGCTTTTGTAATCATGGAGGCTTCGTGTTGAATCAAGAAATCCAACATCCATATTCAACATGAATACACTCAACCATGGGATGGTATGATTGTATTTTTGAATTCACTATGTGTTTCATTTGTTTATGTTAACCTTGCTTGTTTGGCTTCTTAAATCTTTGCAATTACATTTCATGGGTAAGTGGGTCTTGTTATCTCATTTTGACTTGATTTAAATTCATTTCATTGTTACTAAATTTGTTGATCCATATTACCCTTACACATTATGGCACGCCCAATGGAACCTAGGTCCTTAACTATAATGTTTTTTTCAAGTTTTATGAGCAGTTGCAGGTTCTGGGTCGTAAACATCTTTTGTAGGAATCGCTTTTGCTAACTGGGATATTTTTGTCTTAAAATTTGAACATGATCGTCGCTATTGTTTTGTTGTGGTCATCCTGAATCTGGATGCTATCAACCTAAATCTGGTTGCTATTGTCAAGAAAGACTGCTATTGTCATTTTTGTTTTATAGGTTTCTAACTGTGTGTATTTAGACTGTCATTCCAAAGCCGTTGTCATCCTGAACAAAACTGTTATTGTACTATTTTCTTACTACTATCATTTGAAAGAGCCGAAGTCATATTAGGTACAGAGTTGCTATTGTAGGTAACATGGTCGCTATTGTATTATTTTTATGGGTTTGTGTCAGTTTTGCAAACTTTATTGGATTCGTAGTGTATCTACCCCTAACTACTTGTTGTTTGTTGTGTTTTGTGAGATTGTATGACATTGTTGGTGCAACTCTTATAGATTCATGGCATATTTTTGTTGAACAACTAATTGTTTTCTTGTAGGGTTGACAAACGGTCGAAGATTCTTAATTTTCAAGCATTTGTATGGATGCTTTTGTCTTTAAACATTTACATTTGGTGCTTTGAAATGAATTCACTTTTTTTTGGTGCACTAAAATTGAATAATAAAAATTGAATATTTTCTTTTGGTTCACTAAAATTGAAAAATACAACTTGAGCGCTTTGATTAGGTGCATTGAAATTTACCTATAATTTTCACATTTCATCTTGGTGCACTAGAATTTAACAATACAACTTGAATGCTTTGATTTGGTGCTTTAAAATGAATTCATTTTGCCTTGGTGCATTAAAATTGAACAATACAACTTGAACCCTTGATTTTGTACATGAAAATTTACCTACAATCTTCACATTGCATTTTGGTGTCTAAAAATTGAACATTTCATTTGGGCTTAAAATCTGATTTTAATGACAACAAATTAGTTTATGGCATTTTGTATGAATGGTTGAAGTCTCAAATATTTGTAGTTGGTGCTTTTAAAATACAAATTGTTATCTATAACACCTCATTTGGTCTTAAAATCAAATTACAATAAATTGTCCAATGTGTTTATCGTGATTGGCAAGCCAAGTGCGTATCCTCTCCCCTTGCGTCTTTTGACAATCCTGGGTGATGAGAAGCACTTTGGGATCTTTACATTTTTTTATCGTTCCCTTTTTAGATCAGGCCTACCTATGAGACACATCCCAAAAGGAGAACTCATAGGTGACCCAAAGCAGGTTTTCCCTCAAACCACTATATAAATTTAAGTTAAGACGAAATCCAAGATTTAATTGATGAGTACCTTGCCGACAATGCCATTCAAAAAGGGGAGGTACCCAAGTGGTATATAGAGCCCCTAATAGGATTGGTTAAATCCTTAAGTGGCTTATTGGATGCTTGCAAGGCGTCAAATCCTCAAGCAGCGACTAAACACCGTATTGTAGTTATCCACCTTATTGATTAACTATGTGTTGGCGACATTTTCAAATCAAGGGATGCGTACCACATCCTCAATATTTTTAATCACCATATGAACTCCCTTGAGATGAGACATAAATCCCCAGCTTAGAATAAGCTACTTGTAGCTTTCCAAGGAAAGGGTGATTTGGGTTATCCTTCCATGCCAAGAGGCCCCTATTTGGATGCTCTCACAAAGACAAAAGTGTATACACCCATTTGAGTGTCTCTACCATTTAGTTGAAGGAGATTCCAAGTTGTGGGCTGAAAGTGTTACCGTTGGCTTTTACCTTAGGGATAAAAATGCTTGAAATGTTTTCGATGTGTTATTACTAGTGTAAATTGGGCTGATTTTGGCCTATCAACATTCAAAACATTACGATCGATTCATACACTTTGTTTGTTTTGTTTTATCATTTTTTGTATCTCAAAAACATATCTCAGACATCAAACCAAACAAACATCAAAAACTTGCATACTTATCAAATAAACTGCCATTAAAAAATTAGAAACTGTTGAAATAGAGTCGCTACTGTGCAATTTTATCACTACTGTCTCATAACTTTACCACTATCATTCTAGAACATTACCCCAGTCAACCAAATAACTGCTCACTATTGTTCAATTTGTCATTATTGTTGTCACCATTTTCATGACAATCATTGTCAAAATAGAGTCACTTATGTAAACTTTGTCGCAATTGTCCTAAAACAAAACCACTATTGTCCTAAATTCTTGCCACTATTGCCCTACTTGCTGGCATATCTCAGAATTTTTCATAAACTGCTTTCAAAATATTGGCCTAAAAACTTTATTCAGTTATGATAGAACATTATCATCATTGGACCTTTTAGTTGCAATCCAACATCACCATCCCACACTTTGGACTTGGTTTACATAGGGTTTGTAACTACCATCTTTTGAACACAACATCAAAACCAGACTTGCACCATATTCTATCATCATCACCATCAACAACCAAACATCAACCTAGTATTAGACATGTATCGAACACAAGAAATCAAACCCTTATCTTGCTATTGTTTTACAACCTTTACTTGCAACCTCATAGTTAGTTCAAGTAAATCAATCACCATATCCTCTAAAACATAACAAAACATCGTTTTGAGTCTTGTGAAAATTTTGTGTTCTAAACTAGCATCAAATAAAAACATTAAACATCCACTCATACTCTTATCCTAGGGTTTGAACATCAAACATCATAGCATCATTTATCAAGCAACACACAAAATCAGCTCATCTCCTCGTCATAGGGTTGAGTAGAAAAATCTTACCATCCAACATCAAACTTGATTGTCCAACTACCCCAACATCAATCCATAACAAAAAACCAACAAACTTTATCCAAAAGGTATACACACATCCCCTTTTTACATCATTTTTTCAAACAAAATCTCAAATCAAAACACCATCACATTTCCATAAGTTGTTATCTCAAACTTACCAAGGTCTTTTGAGTTCGTTTATGACTACAACGTGATCTCAACATAAAAAGAAAATGGAATCCAACAAAAGCAGCTCTAGTGTACCAAACACCAATACCACCAACGAGGAATCTCAACCATGGGGTTACAATCCTAAGACATAATCAACTCCCAAATAATAACCAATGTTCAAAGCTCAACCAAATCAACCACCTAGTGGTACTAACATATGCCTCAAAAATCAAGACAAATTCGCTAGGAAACAAAATCAACCTCCTAATCTTGTAGATACGATCATAGAGAAATATGATAGTGACAAGGAAATCACTGATGAAGTACTTTTAGAACAATCCCAAGATCCTAAAATGCAGAAATTAATGGACAAAATGATTGGGAAGGATCCAAACACATATTTCCTCAAACTAGCACAAAGTGGTGCCAAGCTACCTACAAACTTTAACATTGAAATTCTTAAGGATACCAACCTCATTCCTTTGGGATACCAACCGGTGGTGAGACAAATATCCAAAGCAATAGTAGATCCCAAGATACCACCATTGTTCTCAAAATAACATATCAATGGTCAATATTTCCCACAAAATGTGGAGAATCCTTTGTAAAGACATCCCTCACAAATTGAACAAGCCATGGTAGCTCAACATGCTCAAGAAAATCCAAACCTCTTGACAAGTCAAAACATGCCACCACACAATATGGAAAATAATACAATGGGACCCAACATATATGAAACATCTTGGAACACCCAACAACAAGGTCCTAGTGGTAATATGCAAAACATGGGAAATCCTCCACCAAGGACACAACAATATGTAGTGAACCAACAAGGCAACAACCCTTTGCAACCTCAACTACATGTTAAAAACCCACCTCAAGGGCAACACATGTAACATCAACCACCACAAGATCAAAGCATGTACCAAGGAAATGTTCAAAACCAAACTCAATACATGCATCAACAACAATACTATGATCCTAACATGCAATATCAATATGGATCATCATCTACCCAAAATCCTCAACATAAAACGTATGTTTCAACACCACCAAATGTCAATAACCAACATCAAACATATGTTCAACCACAACAAAACACACACCTTCAAAATCAAGCACCCAATCCTCCACAACACAACTTTGGTGCACAACAACCTTCACCACAATATCATACCTACATACCTCAACAACAACACATCATACCTCAACAACAACACAACATACCTCAACAACAACACAACATACCTCAACAACAACACAACATACCTCAACAACAATATCATACCCTCAATCCACAATACACCCACAATAGTCCTCAAGGACCCCATCCATCATCCTACACTCACAACATGGCCCAAGGGCCCTCATATATACAAAACCCCATGATATAATGCACACAATATTGTGGGGCAATAAGGTTATAACATCTCCTTATCAAACAAATGCACCAAGTGATGATGTAATCTTACAGATCCAAAATCTAAACCAAAGGATATCAAACATTCAAATTGGAAAACCGAAGAAGATCTACGCTCTACAAGACATATTTCCATATCCATGACACATTTCCCTAGGAACTTTGAAATACCAAAAATTGGCAAATACAGGGGAATAGGAGATCGAATAGAACATGTGAGAGAATTCTCGGTAGCTTGCATGGATGTACAACACAATGACACCTATTTAATGAAGCTTTTTCCCATGAAGTCTCGGTGGTGCCACTATCGAGTGGTTCTCTCATCTACCGCCTGGTATCAAAACCTTTGATGAGTTGTCAAATAAATTTGTTAACCATTTTTCCTACAACATAGAGTAGGACATAACGGTCCCTAACCTATAAAAAATTGAACATAGCCAAGGGGAATCATTTGCTTCATATCGAGATGGAGACACAAGGTTGGTAAATTTAAGTGCCCTATTCTCGAGAAATAGCTCATGGAAATTTGTCACTGACATTCAAGTAGACATTAGCTACCAACTAACTATGTTGTGCCCTAGTTGTTTTGAAGAAACCATCAAAAAGGGTTTGCTCATCGAAAGAGCTCTCATAGTGAGGGGAGCCATTAAACTTTATAATAACAAAGGCTAAGCTTCTAGCTCTAATGACAAACCTAAAATATGGGCAAAGAACAATAACATTACCAACGATGGAGTGGTCGATGCCAAATTTGTGTGAAATGTACAACCTCCTAGCAATCCACAGAATAATGTCCAAGCAACTCAAGCAAACTATCCTCAAAACAACACACAAAACAACCAACAGAATAACTAACAAACAAATCAAAGTTAGGATATTCAAAGAGGGCTGCCAAGGAAAAATAATCAAAGTAAGAGAAAATTCACTCCACTAGGAGAAACTCTTGAGGTAGTTATGCATAAAATCATCCAAAATAACCTTATCAGGCTTCCGAATCCCGATAAAACAACTTATGACGAACCAAAATTTAAACCCCCTTGGTACAATGAGAATGATTGATGTGAATTCCACAAGATCAAGGGTCACACGACAAATAATTGCATGAGGCTTAAAAACATCGTAGAAGACTTGATAGAAAAAGGAGAGGTTGACATTGAACATTGTCCTAGGCCTTTTGGTAATACAGACATGGGAATATACAAGGATTCATTCCCTGATCATTCTAGGGGAAATGACAAAGGTAAGGGACAAGATTACCAAAAATCCAACTTCACCTACAACGAAGTCGTAGGAACCATCTATCAAGTTGATTGAAATATCAATGTCATAACCATACTAAGAAAAAGCCTTGAATGTAATGTGGCTACACAAAGAGGAAAATTCACAATCCAAGGAGCCCAACTTCTAGCCAAAGTCACCATCAAGCCTTCCAATGACTATAGTATTGTTGATCAATTAAAGAAAACTCCAACATTAATCTCTATACTTGAGCTTCTAAGTTATCACCAGCACATAAAGAGATCCTAGAGAAAGCTCTCATTGAATCTTCAGTGCCTAATGATCTTAACACTGATCAATTTCAAGCTTTGGTTGGTACCATCACTTCACCCCATCACTTGGTCTTTTGTGAAAAAGACTTTCCCCAAAGATCCTTTCATAATCAAGCATTGTATCTTGAAGTTTGTGTCCATAAACACAAGATCAAGAGAGTCCTAATAGATGGAGGTGCAAGCTTAAACATATGTACCTTAAAAATGGCAAAGCAGTTGGGATATTCCAATGACGTAATCAATAAGAACAAAAGTATCACCATAAGGGCTTATGATGACATGGAGCAAAACTTTGAGGGCACAATAAGACTTCCAATTCAAGTGAGGCCGACAATAGCATAAATGACTTGTCAGGTACTGGATCTTGAATTACCCTATAACCTTCTCTTGGGATGTCTATGGATCCATGCAATACAATTAGTCCCTTCAACCTTTCATCAATGCTTAAAATTTCCTTACAATGATAAGGAAGTTACAGTATACACTAATCCCAAACCCTTCCATTACTACACAAACTTGGAGGATAAGTACAAAACGCTCCTTTAAATACCTTGTAATGACATATCATTCCACTCATTTTCCTATGTCAATCCAACATCACTTCCTTCATCCTCCACTTCATCTACATCAACCATTCCTCCAAAATTTGACCTCAAGATCCAGGTGCTTGACAAGGGTTGTGAAGAATACCATTTCAAACAATCCTTCTACATTGGGGAGCTTCCCCCATCACCAAAATCCTACAGTCGACCAAAGGAAATAAAAGCATATTCAAGCTATCACCTATGAAGTTAAACCTATTATCTTTCACCAAGTAGGGAGACATGAAGGATGAAATTGTATTCGAAGAGGACCTCTCATCATGGCTTTATAAAGAATAACAAGAGGAACAAAAATAACTACATCCCCTTCCCATGGATCTTAACAATAAAGGTTATTAGACTGCAAGAAATATGGGATACACTGGAAAAGGTGGCATTGGTCTACATGAAAAAGGTATGAGAGAACCCATCATAATAGAACAACATAAGAAGAACATGGGACTAGTTTATGGTTTGATATACATGGTTACCCCAAACATTGAAACTACCTCTTATCAAGAAATAACTCCTACCGACACTGAGACATCAGATAACTACCATTATGAAACAAATTCCAATGAATGGGAATGGGAATCATACGCCTCTAGTGATTATGACCTAGATACCCTTCAGGAACCTAATAACTCTACTATCCTTACCCTTACCACATCCTCCATAAGCTTTGTCGATAGCAATGATAGCCCACCTTTACTTCACCCGCAGTTGATCAATTGGGATCGACAACATCACACACTTGTTGTGGACTTATTCCATAACAACAAAGTTATTGCTAAATTCATGGGAGTTCAACATGGTATACCGCAAGGAGATCATGAGGCCAGTTTTTTCATAAAACTAGAACAAGGAGCATACTTTGGAGGGGAGATTGTGTCCTATAGTCGCAAAATTGAAATAAAAAATCAAAATGAGATCCCCTAGGGAAAACCACAATGTGGCTTTGTTGGATCATCAAAAAGGAAAAACAAAGGACGTATCCAAGGGTGAAAACCTCTCTGAGACACCCAAGGCTGGAGGATTCAATCTCACCATCACAGAGTATCAAGAACAATTAGTATCCTTGGTTGAAGGTTCTAAACCTATCAACGTTAGAACAACAGAGGGACCTAAGGTAACATATTATGCAGCTTCCTTAGATCTGAGGAAAAGGTAAACTTCTTGGCATTCATCAAACAAACGTAAGATAAAATTTGCTTGGACATATGGAGATATCCCTGGGCTAGATCCAACTTTAGTGGTACACCATATAACAATATTTTTGACATCAAAACTAGTTAAGAAAAAGCTTCACAAGATGCACCCATAAATAGCACTATTATTCAAAGTGGAGCTTCAAAAACTGTTGGACGTGGGATTCATTAGACCCATAGACTATCCTAAGTGGGTATCCAACCTCGTACTAGTATCAAAACCCACTAGGGGCATACATATCTATACAAACTTCAAAGATATTAACAAAGCATGCCCTAAAGATGACTTCCCCCTTCCCAACATCAACATAATAATGGATCTAACTACTGGTCATGAAATGCTTTCACTAATGGATGGATTTTATGGGTACAACCAGATAAATATAGCCCCTAAAGATCAACACAAAACAACTTTTACCTGTGCTTGAGGAACTTTTTGTTGGAACATCATGCCATTTAGCTTCAAGAATGTAGGAGCCACATATCAAAGTGCAATGACTACCATTTTCCATGACATGTTACACATCATGGATTCTAGAGATAATCTATTGGCCAAATCAATCATAAGACATGAACACCTGGCTAACTTAGCTAGGATATTTGATAGACTAGAGGAGTATAACTTGCATCTAAATTTGAAGAAATATGTGTTCGGTGTAACATATGGGAAAATATTGGGCTACATTGTATCCAAAAGAGGTATCAAGGTGGATCCCACTAAGGTCAAGGCTATCCTAGAAATGCCTCCCCTAAGAATATTGACATAGTCGTGCAGTCTACAAGGTAAGCTTCAGCCTATTAGAAGGTTTATTGCACAACTAGTAGATAAATGTCATCCATTCACACACCTGCTCCATAAAGATGCAGCATTCAAATGGGACGAAATGTGTCATCAATCTTTTCAACAAGTAAATGACTATTTTCTCACTCCCCCAGTATTGATGCCTCCAATTCAAGATAAAGCAATGATTTTATATGTATCCACAATAATAACTTTGGGAGCTCTAATGGCACAACTTGATGACCAGAACAAAGAAAGAGTAGTTTACTACATCAATCGTATCCTAGTCGGCTATGAGTTAAATTATACACCCGTTGAATGAGCATGTCTATCAATTGTCTTTGTAGCACAAAATCTTAGGAATTACATGTTAAATAGACAAATCAAGTTGATATCTAAGATAAACCCCTTGAAATATCTATTGGAAAAAGTAGCTCTTATAGGAAGAATCGCTAAGTGGGTCATGATACTTAGCGAATTCGACATAGAATCTATCAACAGGGAAGCCATCAAGGGATAGGTGATAGCAGATTGGTTAGCAAAAGTTCCTATTGACGATCATCAACCACTCATAGCAAAGTTTCCAAACGAGAGCATCTTGATAACAACTCAGTCAACCTATTGGACTATGTACTTCAACAGATCCCATACCCAACATGACTCAGGGGTCGGTATCCTATTTCTCACACCACAAGGAGATGGTATACTAGAAGCATACAAGATTGCCTTACCCTATATAAATAATATAGTCGAGTATGAAGCACTGATCACTAGGCTGAAAATGGCCATGGAATAGAAAATTAAGGAACTACAAGTCTATGGTGATTCCCAATTGGTCATAAGGCAAGTCAATGGTGAATACCAGACTAAAGATGACAAGCTCATGCCATACAAGAGAATGGTGGATAGATTCAAGCAATACTTTTTGGTCATCATCTTTGAATAAATCCCAAGAGTTAACAACAAAGCAACTGATGTTATGGCCACTATTGGTTCACTCCTTGACATACCTAAGAATGTTCTTAGATTCAAATTCCTCATGGAGCAGTTGCTTATACTAGCATTCTATATCTCAGAGTCTGAACTTGTATGTGATGTTGTTGGTCTCAACTCACCTTGGTATGAAGACACATTTTCCTATATCCAACAAAGAATCATACCACCCCACCTAACAACCAATAAAAATAAAACCTTTGTCTGTTAGACTTCTCGATTTACCATCTTTGGAGATACCTTATACCATCGAAGTCTCGATGGTACATTACTCCGATGTCTCAATGCAAAAGAAGTGAAATTTTCCTTACAAGATATACATGAGGTGTTTGCGAATCCCATGCTAGCGAGCCTAACCTAGTCCAGAAGTTGCTACGAACAAGGTACTATTGGCTATCATTGGAGCAAGAAGCAATTCATTTTTCCAAGAAGTGTCATCAATTCCAACAACATGGAGATCTTGTGCATGCGCCTATGCATGCACCTACACAAGAGTTGTGTCCTATCCCCACTCCATGGCCATTCTCGTAGTGGGGAATTGAATTAATAGGAAAGATATCACCAACCTCATCCAATGAACACAAATTCATCATCACTGCTATGGATTACTTTACAAAGTGGATAGAGGTTATTCCTTTAACCTATATCATAGGGAAATAAATAGCTAAGTTCATTCTTAACTATTTGATTTGTCGATATGGTATCCAACAGACTATCATAACAGATAATGGAACTCGATTTAAGAACCAATATGTCCACGAGCTTTGCTCAAGATTCTCTATCCAACACTATTTTTTAAGCCCATATTATCCTCAAGGAAACAGTCAGACCAAATCATCCAATAAGACCATCTTGAAAATACTAAAGAAAACTATTAATAACATCGATTGTGACTGGAACCTACAACTAAACCCAACCTTATGGGCCTATAGAACCAGCATCCGCACACCTACAAGTGCAACTCCCTTTTCCTTGGTCTACGGATCCAAAGCAATACTACTTATAGAGCTTGAAATCCCATCCATGAGAGTGTCATTGAAGGATCTTGTTAGCAATGAAGAGTATCAGATATCTAGATTCAATGAGCTTGAACTCCTAGATGAAATACACTTGAGTGCATTGAACCATCTACAAGCCTATCAAAATCGGCTCAAGCGAAGCTACAATAAGAAAAAAATTAGGAACTTTCAGGTCAGTGACTTGGTCCTAAAGGAAAATAAGAAGATTTAATTGAATGAAGATAGGAAAGGTAAGTTTGAACCAAATTGAATAGGTCTCTATATCATTACAACAAGCTAAGTCTCTAGAGCATATCGGTTGGCTACACTGGAAGGAGAACCTCTAGTTGAACCTATTAACAATAGTCATCTCAAGAAGTTCTACACCTAAGGGTATCAGAATATCCTAGTCAAAAAAGCAAAAAAAGAAAAAAAATCAAGAAAATAGTAAAGAGAAATAAAACATCCTTTAAGTGAAAACCACCTTGTGGTGCTTCTAGGACCGGTACCATAGTGAAACCATGATAAACAGGTGCCATGTTTGAATAAAACCTGCATCCTCATCTATCAGCACTATCTATCTACTATTACATCCACTCCACCCATCCCATGATAAAATGTGCACCCAACCATGGCTTGATAACTGATCAAGTGTTGGACCTTGTTGCACCATCTCTATCCACCATCTGTTTTATCCACCTATCCCTAATAAAATGTAATCCTATTTTGAATTGGAGGCAACCTCTTGAACCTTGTAGCGGATTGGATCCTTGTTCATCCCATCACTTGTAGAAAATTATTAAAAAAAAAATCTAGAAAACTATCAAAATAAAAAACATCCAAAAAATGTCAAAATCCACAACAAAGTCATGAAAACACAAAACCCTATAAAACATTGTAGGATGTCTCTAGACAAGCCACAATTGAGTCACACTCAAATACAGTCGAACTGCGTTGTCTCTGAGATTGCATGCAGGAAAGGCCATCACCAATGAGCCCTCGAGGAACTAGGTTAGTCCCTTTACGTGTCCCTCTTAGTCTTCAACTCAATCAAAAAATCCAAAAACATTCAAATGCCTTATCAAAATCCAAAAATATTCATAAAAAGTCAAGAAATTCCAAAAAATAGTGTCACTCAAATATAGTTGAACTACAATGTCTTTGCATTCGTCACGTAGGCTAGGCCATCATCGATGAGCCCTCGAGGCACTAGATCAATCCATTTAGGTGTCCCTCTTGATCTTTAACTCAATTGAAAAATCCAAAAACATTTAAATATCCAAGTTGAAAATTTTAAAAAAAATGAAAATCAGAAAAGCCAAAAAATAGTGTCAATCATGGTCAGTTGAACTACGATGTCTCTGTGTTCGTCACGTAGGAAAGGCCATCATCAATGAGCCCTTGAGGCACTAGATCAGTCCCTTTAGGTCCCCCTAATTGTCTTTAAATCTCTCGAAAACGTCAAAAACAACATCAAATAACCTCAAAAGCACAAAAACATTAAAAAATCTAAAAAATCCTATCTCTATTATCACCTATCCACAATAAAATTTCCATCCATAATAAAAATAATCGCCATCAACCTTTTGACAATGCAATCAACAAACAAAGCCAACATTGAAATCTCAAGAAAGGAAACAAAACGATTCGATCATCATTAGACTAAAACATTGCCTAAATATTAACTACCCTACCTTTTGAGAATCATTAACATCCTAACATGTGTCTTAACGGGTAGAATGTTCCTACAATAGACAACAGTGATGGATAAACGTCTTGAAATGTCAAAACATCTATAGAAAGTGATACAACAACATTGTTTATCTTTTATGATCTTATCGTTTTTTGTGTTATCTTATTGTCATATTCCCAAGATCTCTCGAGGATGTCCATAAGGATTTAGAGAGGAAGGAATGTGGCACTGATAATTGATTTTATGTCTGTTCTATTTGTTGGATATTTTTGTAATACTAACATGACGAATAATTGCTTTATTTTATGTGTGGAAGATGCTTTGGGATAATTCATGTAGTGGTTGCATATTAGGTACTTCATACCTTTATGTGTAACTACTACGAAATGTTTTGAAACTTCTTACCCATACACTCTAACAAGGTCTTCGTATGTCTAGTATGAGCAAGAATACTCTTTATTTTTGGAGTCAAAGTCCACACAACAGATATAAAGCCACCTTGGTCATTAATACATTGGTACATCATGTCTATTTGCTACATCAATAAGGATTTCTAAAAAACTACTTAGTCCTCCATGAAAGCAAAAACAAACTCATCAATGCAGTAAATCACATATCATCAATGTATAACATCAATCATCTCATCAATGCATATAATCACATATCATAATCCATAGATTTTTTAGAAAATTATATCAATCATCTAACACTTCTATCTATCTATCTCCAATCATACTAACATATGTTTTGACTAACATCTACATCATGTATCACAATGTCATTAGTATCACATGTATCCTGCATACACAAACTCATCAGTATATACCATGTTCATCGTATAATAAAACATCATACATCATGTAGCATTATCTAATGCATACATATATGATCATGAATTATCCATAACATGCATATCACATGAAAAGCATAAAAAAAGTACAAAAAAACATGAGCATATCATCCGTCATATAAGCATCTCATAACATATCATATGCCACATCAAAAATGGTATATAATCATAAAGGAAAAATCAATACATCATTAAATGTCATGTGATATATAAATTAGAATCAAAATATACATATAGATATATATGAGGCCTCAAATGGATGGATGAATGTATATACCAAACATGTCTATCAAAGTCTCTAATACAAATAAATAACATTAGGATCATGTCATCTAAATCACCCCTGCTATCCATCCTGAGGACGAGATCTCAATAGATCATCTCTAGGAGGGGTTGTTCCTTATCAATGGTGAGACCTATGCTGGAGACTGGCAAGGCTATACCAAAGGCTTTCTAATTGACTGTCCCCCTAAGGACTCTACCCCTACACTTGAGCTCAAGACCCCAAAGTGAGGACTTCTATGACCTCTGGGAACAAAACTCATATAAAGTCTGATAATAAGTAATCTCAATAATAAATTGATCATGCTTAACCTAATACTGAGCCCAAGAATTTAAGAAGCCAACATAATCTTTGTTGTCATCAGTTGCTACCTCTCAGTGGCTAGCTCCTGATGAAGGGTATCCCACTCAGCTCTGAGTGCATCCCTCTCTGCAGTCAAAATCACAACATGTGCATCAACAACATGTCGTTGAGCTGCCTCTACATATCTTTGCTGATCTAGCATCCCTTTTGGTTGTGAGCTCCATGATCTATGTGGCCATGTCCCCTTGTGGGGGAGGTCCCTATGGTTCCTGATGTTGTTGCTAATCTTGTGGTGCATATTGATCATCCTGTTGTTGGTCACCATCATGTTGCTCACCCTAAGCTCTATCCAACTGCTCATGTGTAATCTTGAGCCTCTATCTATCATCCCTCTGGCTTGTTATACTTACCATCCTCCTGACCTGTTTAATGACTAGGCCAACACCAACAAGAGCTATAAACCTCAAGGGATGGTATTGGGCCCACCATTGTGCATAGACTCTAGTAGTACTTGCATTCGGAGAACCAACTTCCCATCCCCATCCGATAGGTGCCAATGCTCTAAAAATTTCCATGGTTGCCCCTAAATCAACTTTGGGCCCCCACACATTGACCTCTCTAGTTGTGCATCCAAAGTGGGCATGATATGCATTTGAGGGGTGAGTCTGTCTCTCGCCGAACTGTCTCATGACCTTGTCCAACATATACCTATCTAGATTAATGTTGACTCAGTCTATCAACCATTGAGTCTACCTGCAAAATGAACTTAGTAATATTATCATAAACCGCTTGCTAATGTGATAGTCTGCTTGGCAGGGAGTAGTGCAAATAATCAAAATATCGATATACAAAGGGATCGTCAGGATCCCATCGAAGAGTAAAATAAGGATGTGTCATGATAATATGCTCCCATGACCAAACATGAAGAAGGGTCATCCCCACAAAAATAAAATTGCCACTTCAATACATAGCCTCATGCATGTCTTTGTATAGGTGGGTCAACACACACGGGCCCCAAACATACACTATCCTTTTCTCCATCATATGCTCGATGCAAATACCCCAACCAATAGGAAATCCTCTCAATTTGTGATCAGGCATCAAAGGCCCGGTGATCAACCTTGGTAAAACCATGGCCATAGGATTGGCATCGTCAACAAATGGAGTCAAATCAATCTTTGAGTCCACCACTTGCAACTACTCTACACCTAGAAGCCTCTATATGGACTAGGTACCCATGTAGACATCATATGTGACCAAATCACCATGAATTAGGATATGTAGGATGCTTCATACATCCTCTAGAGTGATCGTACACTCTCTTATGGGTAGATGAAATGAAGAGGTCTCCGACTTCCATCTCTCGACCAATGCAGCCATCATGGCATGATGTGCAATGATCTCATGCATGTAGTGCAAATGTATCAAAGTCCAACCGCATCAGGAAAGTCCCTCTCCAACTCCTGAAATCCAACAATAAAATCAAGCAGTTGTCGCGGTTGACGCTCTGCGGAATAAAGCGGTTTGAGAATTCCTTGCAAACATTCAACCCACAACGTCAAAATTTTGCTCGAAAATCAAATCAGGAACTTAAAATTACAAACAAAGTAGCTAAATTATTCATTCTTAATAATAGTAATCCTTTCTAGGACGATAGTGGCCCTATTTTAGGATGATAGTGGTTGGTTTCAATGATAGCGAACATGTGATCCTACAATAGCGACTAGTTTTTATGGTAGCAGTAAACTTCGTGAGTTTTTCTATCGTGTGGTTGTTTTCTACAACTGCGATTAAACAATAGCGAATGGTTTTAACTATAGTAGTGTGTTTTGATGTTAGTGATTACTTTTAACGATAGCAATCAAACTACATACTATGATAGTGTGCATATCGTGTCAAAAGCGATAATTTTCCTAGATTGTCGCTATCATCCTAGTGCAACTTCAAGCATTAATTACAAAAGTGAAAAATGACAAAAGCAAAAATAAAAAGAAGACATGTATTGCAATCCCTACACTGACTAGCCTCTAGAATTGATGGATTGCCTCTGCTTTACGTGGGGCACCTGGAATGTGAGCCATCATGAATCAACGTTTGCAACAATAAATATCTAATAACTCTCTGGAGGAAAGAATCTCACAAAGCAAAGTGTGCAAATGAGGGGTAAATTCACCCTAATTTCCATTTTAACCCTCCCAAACCCTAATTTTTACCCTTGGAACCCTCCTAGGTTAAATTTTGAGCACCTTGGATCACACTGAACCTTAAAACGAGACCCCTATGACCTAATTTTTTGTCCTCTATGCATCAAAAATATTCTTGAACCTTGTCACGAGCCCGACTACAAAAAGTATTTTTTCTGGCCGACCTCTCGAGGGGACAACCCAACATCTTATCATGCTTCTATTGACCATTGGGGCACAGAGGGGCATATTAATTTTTTGTCTTGATCCAAACATCGAATTCTTTAAAACAATGTAACCAACTTTGTGTCAAAGAGGGGCAAAATGTAGACATGTAAAAATGTCTTAACACATATCACACATCCTAAATTGTATTTTTCCATTATCAACATCACTTTCATTATCATTATTATATTTCACTTTATTAACATCATTAATCCCTTTTTTTAACATCATTTGCATCATTAACCCTATTTTCCTCTATTAATTAAATAATCTTGATTTTTTTAATTAATTCACTATCTCATCACCTAATTTAACCTTATCTATCCTGATTAATTAAATAAACACAAATTATTTAATTGTCACTAACATTACTTATTCTTCTAAATTAATTAAATAATTATCATTAATTATTTAAGTAATCTACTTTCCCTTCTCCAAAGTTGAATAAATAAATCAATTATTCAATTACCCCAAATTCACTAAACATTGTCAATTAATAAATATAAAATTATTTATTAAAGTCAAACACATCTTGCATGTTCCTCTCAAACATTAATTAATTATTTAACTATCTTGATTGAATAAATCATGTCCACTGATTTCTCAATCTAATTCCCAAATGCCACTGATTACTCTAATCCCACTAATCATTCAATCCAATCCCACTGATTATCTAATTAATTCCCTTAATTGGATCAATCAAAAGAGTTAACTGATCAATCTATTTCCTCTCAATGGTCCTTGACCACTGATCCTAATCTTTCATTATTACATCTTGATCGTTCATCTAAAAATCATAAATCTATAAAACAACCTTCATCCTTCTCATAATTTCATTTGGAGAAGTTGTAGAAAGGTCATGTCAAATTGACTATTGAAGCAAATTGAGAAAAATATATACTTGCATACTAGATCATCGTCGCTATCAAGATTTTGTAATCATGGAGGCTTCATGTTGAATAAAGCAATCCAACATCCATCTTCAACATGAATACACTTGTTGTCACCTGGATTTTGCACCCTGTTGAATGTAAAACTCAACGATCCAGTGCAACATGGGAAGACCTCCAAAGCTGTGGGTCACTTATAGACAGAGGTCAACCTCCGGAGAAGGCCGGATTCCTTTGGTGTCACCTAAAGCTACTAATTCTTTGAAGGGAAAGGGAGAAATAGTGCATAATAATAAAACTAAACTATGGTGATACACTGAACTGATGAGATCAATGGAATACTTAGACTACACTTGAAAATTGTCGATGATCATAAGGTTACACATCAAATTTTGTAAGCTTTGCATTAGTATATATCACAAACAGGTTTGATTCACACACTTTTTCAACAAAGGAAAATATTTTTTACAGATTAGAATCTATGTGATTATGTAAACACAGTTTGTGATTTATAGAATGATGCTTTTTACAAAGGAAGGCATGAACACTAGATAAAGTTATAAAGGAATGAAAGAAATTCACAAGATAACTTGATCATTAACCTGAAATGCACAACACTTTGCAAGAACAGTGACAAAAATCTAAAGCATCAACAGTGGCCAAGGTAACTTTGTACTTTATATTCCAAAAATCGAAGTGAGTTACAAAACATACACCGGCTGAGAGAGGATTTCTAAAAATCACTAACTCTTTTGAATGCATTATCTGAACTCCTTTTTCAAAAAGGCCAGAATGCCCTATATACAAAAGATGTCGCCCCTTAGGGCTTACAAAATATCTATCCTTTGAAAAATATCCCTTAGATTTTTTGCTTGAAATTAATGCTGCATTCAAGTGAGTCCCTGTTGTCCATGTCGGTGAAGAAACGTTCCCAGGAGAAGCCTTCAGATCTTTTTGCAGCTACCGCATTCACTTCTGGTCCTTGTGTCGATCTTTGAACCTCCCTGGCGAGCTGCTTTGAATGCTCCTGAGCTTAGAACAAATACACGTTGCTATTCATCCTATTGATCTTCCTCTTCCTGGTCAGACTGCCACGACTCTCCCTTAGCTCACTCTGATTGGTTGATCATACGCCACACGAGATCGCCAGATGTTCAAGGGTCGCTTAGACTGAATCGCATGTTGGTGAGACACCTATCGTGTCTCCCCGATGCTATTAGACTCTTCATCTGTTATCGACATAGCATGCCTCTATCGATGAGACCTTATGTCAAGCAGAAAAATTCATACCGATACCCTTGGAACCATCGGTAAGACTATCACTTTCGGGAAGACCTCATGGCGATGGCTACAACTCTTGGCGAGCTCATTTCGTATCGGTGAGACCTCCTACCGATCGTCGGGACATCTCACCGGTCTTCATTTCTTATACCAAAGCCACAACCCTTCGATGAGACTTCAGTTGGTCGCTAGGACTTTATGCCGATATGAATCCGTCTCGGTGAGACCCTTTGTTGTCAGTGAGACCTCTTGCCAGGCTCCTTATTCTTTCGGCGATGAGTTTACTTTCTCTTCAGTCGGGGAAACATCGCTAGGTCGGTGAGACCTCACACCAAGACCACCATCTCATACCATTGTGCTACTTCGTCGGCAAGACACCCATGTGTGGGTAAGATCTCTTGCCGAATTGATTTTGTCTTAGCGAGGGCCCATCCTCCTGCGCTCAAGGTCGGTGAGACTCATCAGGTCGGGGAGACCTTTCCTCGAACTCTAAATATCATACCGAGGGAATCATTTGTCGGCGAAACTACCCTCGTTCACTGAGACATCATGTCGAGCTACTTACGTCACACCGAAGGTACAAAACATGTCGGTGTGACCTCCTGCTATCGGTGAGACTTCTTGCCGACGACGCACCCCTTCGCCAAGCTGAATTTCCCTGTCAGGGAGACCTCACTATATCAGCAAGATATTTTTCCGAAGACACCTTGCTTTGGCGAAGGTTCATTTCAGTCAGGAAGACTCCTCTTTATCACCAAGACATCTCAGGGAACTCAACTTTCTTTTGTCGAGCGCAACCTTTCGGCAAGACCCTATGCCGAACTCTCATCCTGTCGCCGAGACATTCTCCTGTCAACTAGACCTCATACTGATGGTGAGATGCTATGCCGCATACGACCCCTCGGCTAGGCCCCTTCTTTGTCGGCAAGACATCTGGAAGGTCTTGCGACTCTCTTCTTAGAGGATTTTCATGCCGAACTTGACCAAGACAGGCTTTTCAACTAAGTTTCCTGTGACCTAGCACCAGATCTATAATTTTTCCCTTGTTGTAAATGTCCCATTTGGCCTTCTCGAACATCTTTCACATGATATATCCTGCCTGATTGAGCCCGTAGGTGAAAATTGGGCAACATTTCTGGCGACCTTTGATGGATGTTTGCCTGCTAAGCATGAAAAACTAGTAGCCAAAAACTTGTCCATTGGGCATGGAGTCATTAGGAAGCTCAACAAAAATTAAAACATCAGCCTTGCACATAGCTCAAATGTGTTTGTAATCTATAGATCATAGTAGGTTGTCTGAAACTCAAGAAACAGGAGAAACTGAAACTGGAATATTTACTGTGCTGACACAACACTTAGGGAAAACATAAAACCTAACCTAATATGTACAATGGAAGAACCTGTCAAACCTCAAAACAAGGCTTGAGGTATATCCCATTGACTGGGATAGGATGTACTTCACCTTCAGTTGTGGCCAGTTGATAAGCATTGTGTTTTTTGCAGTGTTTAACAATAAATGGACCCCTCCACATGTTGTCAAACTTGGTGTGATGGCCTAGCCTTCTTTTTAGAACATCCCATTTGAGAACAATATTGCCCTCTTTAAAATATTTGGCTGTAGCCTTCTTGTCAAATGTTCTCTTTGTTTGGAGCTGATGATACTCCAAAGCTTTCATTGCTTTGTCTCTTGATTCTTCGAGCTGCATGAGCTCTGCATATCTCCTGGACATTGGGTCCTGCTCCTCAAACATCTCTAACTGGTGAACAATGTCTAGAGCTGGGAGTTCCACAGATATAGGTAATCTTGCCTCTTTTCCATAAACTAACACATATGGTGAATTTCCAACGGACCTCTTAGGAGTCACTCTGTCTGCCCAAAGTGCATACCTTAAATTAATGTGCCAGGTCCTCTGATTCTCCTCCATAGTTCTTTTAATAATCCTGATGAGATTCTTGTTCGTGCTCTCAGCTAGACCATTACTTTGAGGGTAATAATTTGAGAAGGTATTCAAATGAATGCCATGTTTAATAGCCCAATCAGTTACTCTTAAACCCATGAATGCAAGAGCATTATCTGATATAATAGAGTTAGGAACTCCAAACGTGGTTACTATGTCATCATAGAAATTCAATACAGAAGATTCATTTGCCTCTTTTAATGCAACTGCCTTTGTCCACTGTGTAAAATAGTCAGTGGCTGTAAGTACCCACCTGTGACCAGCACTGGATGGTGGATTTATTGGCCCAATAAAATCAATGCCCCATCTCATGAAAGGTTGTTGTACCTGAATTGGATGTAGAGGCATAGCGGGCAGCTTTTCTTTCCCTGCAAACATAGCACACTTCACACATTTCCTTGACCATGCATATGTATCTTTAAATAAGCTGGGCCAGTAGTAGCCAACTCTCATTATCTTCCATGCAGTAGTCCTGGGAGCAAAGTGACCTCCTACAACTCCATCATGAAACTCATGAACTACCTTCTCGATCTGATCACTGTGAATACATCTTAATAGAACACCATTTAGATCCTTTTTAAAAAGAACATTATTTACCAGCACATATGGTATGGACTGCAGTCTAAAGTATCTTCGCTTAGTTCTGTCCAAACCTGGTGGACACTCACCAGTTTGTAAAAAATGGGTCATATCTTGAACCCAATTAATTGTTACCACAAACACCTCCTCTTGAGCACCTTGAGACTTATTGGTATTAGCAAAAACAACATCCTTTTCTAATTCATTTCCACTGATTGATCCTGTAGCAAGTTGTTCACAGAGACCTTTACCTCTAATCAATTTGGTAATCTTGATATCCACATCATATTCCATTACCCTAGTGATCCAACCTGCTCTTTTTTCACTCAGATCTTTGTTCAGCAGAAATTTCTTAACACTTGAGTGTGCAACCAAAATATGAATTTTATTGTTTGAAACTAGAGGCTTAAACTTTTTAGGCTTCTGATCATGGTGAGAACATGTTTCTCAACAAAAGTATACCTCTCTTCATAATCATCAAGTACTTGACTAAAGAAAGCTATGGGCTGCTCTAAGTCATCACTATTTTTTTGAACTAGCATAGCAGAGATTGAACCAGCACTGCCAAAAGCATACAAAAAGAAGTCTTTAGAGAAATCTGGATTTACCAGTGTTGGAGATGATGCTAAAGCTTCCTTGATTTCTTTAAAACTCCGTTTCGCTTCTCCAGTCCAACTGAAAACTGCATTCTTTTTAAGCTTGGCGGTCAAGAGCTGTAATACATTTGCAACATTAGGAATGAACCTTCTTAGAAAGTTGATTCTCCCCAAAAAGCTCTGCAATCCCTTCTTATGATTGGGTAATGGCAGTTCAATTATAACTTTGACTCTTTCAGGATCAATGGTAACACCATCCTTTGATACTATATGGCCTAACAACTTACCTTCATGAACTGCAAAAATAGTTTTTGTAGGATTGAGAGATATTCCATATTCTCTGCATTTTTCCAAAACCTGCTTTAGATGTGACAAGTGTTCCTCTGCCTTCTTTGAATAAACTGTAATGTCATCTAAATAAATCAACATAATCTTATTAATCAAACTTTGAAATGCCATATCCATGGCCCTCTAAAACGTGGCGCCAGTGTTAGATAAGCCAAAAGGAATTCTTTTGTATGCCATGGTGCCCCAATTAGTTGTAAAAGCAGTTTTGAACTGATCCTCCTCTTTAACCAGCACCTGATTATAGCCTGAAAACCATCTAACAAGGAAAATATTTCAGAACCAACAACTACTTGTAAGATTTGTTCCATGGAGGGCAGCGGGTAGTGATCTTTCAAAGATGCTCGGTTAAGATCCCGAAAGTCTACACAAAGTCTTATTTCACCATTTTTCTTTCTAACCGGCACAAGGTTAGAAACCCATGAAGTGTGTTTAATAGGAAAGACGATACCCCCCTCAACTAGTTTGGTCAGCTCTTTAATCATTAAGGGATCAAGCTTAGGATTCAAGAGCCTTTGTTTTTGCCTTACTAGCTTAGCATTAGGTTCTAGTTCAATTGTGTGCTGAGCAATATGGGGATCAAACCCTTTCAAATTTGAGTATTCCCAAGCAAACACATCATAAAATTCTTGACATAAAACAATAAAAGCTCTTTTATCCTCAGCTGAACAAATTTTACCTAATTTGAGAAGCTTACCTTTAAAGATTTCCACTTCTTCATAATGATCTTCCTTGACTTGAATGCCCACTTTGCTCTTCTTAAGCTGATCATCATAATTAAATATGGATTCCAAGGTAACCAGCCCTTTGGGAAGTTTATTGGTCTTCAGCTGTATCACTTGATCGTCATACTATGACTTAAGTTTTGCTTGATTTACCATGGAGAACTGATCTTCTTCGAGCAAAAAGGAAAGAATCTGTTCATCACTGTCAAAAACTTGCAGTGAATGTTGTTATCAGGAATTGATGGCCTGACTACAACTTTCACATACTACTATACTTTATCTTTTCTAATGTCAACTGGAATATCAAACTGTGCTCCAATGGCTGCAAGCCTATCAGCATGCTTGTTCTGGTTCCTCAGAATAGATACTAAGTTAAAGGCATCAAATTCCTTAATCATATTCCACACTCTATTTCTATAAGACTTTAGTATGTCATTTTTAGCAACATTCAGGCCTCTTATTTGACTGATGATTAACTCACTGTCCCCATAAACTTTCAAGCAGGTTATTCCTCTCTTTCTTGCCCACTCAAGACCTTGAACAAGGCCCTCATACTCAGCAGTGTTATTAGAGCACGCAAAAGCAAAATGAAATGTAGAATAATACTTATCACCCTGTGGAGATACAAGCATTGCACCCCCTCCAACTCCATTTTTGCTTCTAGAACCATCAAAATACGTCTCCCATAATTCATTCTGCTGCTCAAACTAACCTTCTGCACTTCTTTCAAGATTTGGAATTTTTGTCCCAGCTTCATGCAATACATAATTGCCCAAACCAACATCCTGAATAAACTCGTTTGGATTATCAATCATGTTCTCAACTACCCATTCATTTAGGAGTACATCAGGTACATTCACAGCTTGTAACTCTTGTGCCGAAGCGAGTTCAATATGCTCTAAAACAACATAATTAACATTTATAGAAGATGGCACATAAGGCTCAATGTGATCCTTGGCAAGGGACTCAGAAGTTATAGTTACCTTAGTACCATACTTGGTCCTAAAAAGCATATGGGACCAATCTGAAGATAAATACCCTCCAATTTTAGCTGTGAAGTCTCTAGACAAGCACAAATCAAAAAATGGAGGCAAATCTATGACAAACACATTTTGCGGGATTGAAAAATTAGGACAGGCATGTAGCGTAAGATTCAAAATTTTTATAATTCCTATGGTGTTTACTGTTGTCCCATCCAATTGGAGTACTCCCTTTTCTAATGGCTGGTATTGTAAACCTAGATGATCTGCAATCTTTTTTGGCATTACTGAACTGCTAGCCCCGCTATCAACCATGCAATTGTGCACCAATTTATTCCCCACTATTAAAGAAACATAGAAGGGAGGGGGCTTGACACCATTACTTTGCTGTGTGGTACTATCCAAAGGTGCATTGGTTAAAACTGACTTTGTTTGGCCTATAGGGACTTCATTTGGAAAATTCAAACTAACTGGGTTTGATAAGGCTGACTGTAACAAATTCATTTGACCAGGGATTTCTAAAGAATCCCACATTGAAATTGAAACATTCATTTTTTTCATACTTTCAACAATGTTGAAAGGTGCATATATGTTTACCTTTGGCTGTGTCTTTACAACAACATGGTCAGGTTGCACTTGACCTGCGGATGAAGCATGTAAAGGCCGCTCCTTACTAGTGTCATGACCTTGTTGCAAAATGCGTGGTACTTGCTGATTTTATGGACCAACAACTCCCTTGTCTTTATTTGTTGTTTGTTCTATCTCCAAAGCCCTCTTATTGGCTCTAGTATTAGCAGCAATAGATGTGTGATCCTGGTTCACTCTACAAAATTCTTCTCTCTGCCAATTCAACAGAGTTGAATCATCTGCGGATTGAACCTGCTGTTGTGAATACCCTTCTTTAGGCAAATCTTGCATACCTACAACATTTTGCACCATAAGAGCTTGGTTGATCACACCATTAGAGCACGTTGCTTGATTATGTGGCTGATTACACGGATAACACCATTCATAATCCGCAACCAAATTGTTTTGAACAGGAACAAGCTCTTTGACAACACTAATTGGAGCTGGATTATAGGCCTGAAAAGGTCTTGTGTTCACATTCTGCCTTGGGCCCTGATAATTGCCTTGGTAAGCTTATCTATTACCTTGATATGCTTGTTGCTGACCTGAATTCTGTTGTTGATAAGGCCTGCTATATGATTGTTGTTTCTCCAAGCTCACAAGCTTATTACCAAAAGTCTGTAATAGACTTTTGATTTCCTGCAACTCATTTGAAGAACTTGGAACATCATTTTCTTGTGTTATAGCAGCTGGAACAGGTGGCAAAGGTGCAAAAGGTGGTATTTGCAAGGGGATATTTGCATGAATCTCTGGAAATATAGGCATTGGTAGCCTAGGAGCAAGTTTTCCAGCTTGTATTAGGCTATTTTCAGCTCTAATTGCTATCTCAAATGCGTCTGGTAGAGAAACATCCCCCATTGATTGTATCATAACAGCTATATCATTGTTAAGAGCCTTCAAGAAGTACAAAAATGCATATTCTAGAGGTGGTCTCACCGTTGCAGGGATTCTATCTCAGGTTCTTTGAAATCTAAAATTGAAATCATTCATTTGCTCCTAAGGAGCCCTCTTAAGTGTAGTCAATTGTTCCAACAAGGATAAATTGTAAGACCTATCATGAAACTGCCTGTGCAACTTGTCACCCAACTCATCCCAAGTGGCAACCGAACCTACTCCAAGATTCCTGAACCACTATAACGCCCTTCCTTTGAATGATGTTGCAAGTAATCTTACAGCCACATCTTCTTGTATGATATGGTGAACCCCACATAAGGAAGCAACATCACAAATATGTTCAATCGGGGTAGTCTGATCTTCCCCACTGAAATTTGGCAAACTTTTCAGAGCTGCCATTGGGATGTCATTGTGTTGTAACAAATTTAATGGACTACCTCCGTCAAATGGCACAAAAGGTTGGTTTCTTGGAGCAGCCATTGGAGGTAGGTTTACTTGCACTCTAGGTGAATTAGAGAATGGGACAGCAATACGAGATGGAGGAGATGGAGGAGTAGACTTGGCTCTTCTAGAATAGGCAACTGTTGTCTTAGACCTTTCTGTTGCTCTGCCTTGTCTCCTTGGTGGTGATAGTTGCAAATATTCGAAAGGGGACAAGTTGCTCCTTGTTTGAACTCTTCTCATAAACTGTAGAAGGCGTTGATTCTAAAGTTCTTTCCTCTTTATGGAGTCGCCAAGTATGCAAAATGACTTCTATAAAGTCTAAAACCTACTGGTTGCATACCAAATCAACAATGTAAGGCAAAACTAGTTCCATTGGGCGTGCCAGAAACTGTTGTCACCTAGATTTTGCACCCTGTTGAATGTAAAACTCAACGATCCAGTGCAACATGGGAAGACCTCCAAAGCTGTGGGTCACTTATAGACAGAGGTCAACCTCCAGAGAAGGCCGGCTTCCTTTGGTGTCACCTAAAGCTACTAATTCTTTGAAGGGAAAGGGAGAAAGAGTGCATAATAATAAAACTAAATTATGGTGATACACCGAATTGATGAGATCAATGGAATACTTAGACTACACTTGAAAATTGTCGATGACCACAAGGTTACACATCAAATTCTGTAAGCTTTGCATTAGTATATATCACAAACAGGTTTGATTCACACACTTTTTCAACAAAGGAAAATATTTTTTATAGATTAGAATCTATGTGTGATTATGTAAACACAGTTTGTGATTTATATAATGATGCTTTTTACAAAGGAAGGCATGAACACCATATAAAGTTATAAAGGAATGAAAAAAATTCACAAGATAACTTGATTATTAACCTGAAATGCTCAACACTTTGCAAGAACAGTGACGAAAATCTAAAGCATCAACAGTGGCCAAGGTAACTCTGTACTTTATATTCCAAAAATCGAAGTGAGTTACAAAACATACACCAGCTGAGAGAGGATTTCTAAAAATCACTAACTCTTTTGAATGCATTATCTGAACTACTTTTTCAAAAAGGCCAGAATGCCCTATATACAAAAGATGTCACCCCTTAGGGCTTACAAAATATCTATCCTTTGAAAAATATCCCTTAGATCTTTTGCTTGAAATTAATGTTGCATTCAAGTGAGTCCCTGTTGTCCATGTCGGTGAAGAAACGTTCCCAGGAGAAGCCTTCAGATCTTTTTGCAGCTACCGCATTCACTTCTGGTCCTTGTGTTGATCTTTGAACCTCCCTGGCGAGCTACTTTGAAAGCTCTTGAGCTCAGAACAGATACACGTTGCTTTTCATCCTGTTGATCTTCCTCTTCTTGCCACGGCTCTCTCTTAGCTCACTCTGATTGGTTGATCATATGCCACATGAGATGGCCAGACGGTCAAGGGTTGCTTAGACTGAATCACATGTCGGTGAGACACCTATCGTGTCTCCTCGATGCGATTAGACTCTTCATCTGTTATCGACATAGCATGCCTCTATTGGTGAGACCTTATGTCGAGCAAAAAAATTCATACCGATACCCTTGGAACCATCGGTAAGACTATCGCTTTCAGGAAGACCTCATGGAAATGGCTTCAACTCTTGGCGAGCTCATTTCGTATTGGTGAGACCTCCTACCAATCGTCGGGACATCTCACCAGTCTTCATTCCTTATACCGAAGCCACAACCCTTCAGTGAGACTTCAGTTGGTCGCCAGGACTTTATGCCGATATGAATCCCTCTCGGCGAGACCCTTTGTTGTCAACGAGACCTCTTGCTGGGCTCCTTATTCTTTTGACGATGAGTTTACTTTCTCTTCAGTCAGGGAAACATCGCTAGGTCGGTGAGACCTCATGCCGAGACCACCATCTCATACCGCTATGCTACTCCGTCGGTGAGACACCCATGTGTCAGTAAGATCTCTTGCCGAATTGATTTTGTCTTGGCGAGGGCCCATCCTCATGTGCTCAACGGTCGGTGAGACTCATCAGGTCAGGGAGACCTTTCCCCAAACTCTAAATATCATAACAAGGGCATCCTTTGTCGGCGAAACTACCCTCATTCGCCGAGATATCATGTCGAGCTACTTATGTCACACCGAAGGTACAAAACATGTCGGCGTGACCTCCTGCTATCAGTGAGACTTCCTACCGACGACGCACCCCTTAGCTGAGCTCAATTTCCCTGTCGGGGAGACCTCACTATATCGGCAAGATATTTTTCTGAAGACACCTTGCTTTGGCGAAGGTTCATTTTAGTCTGGAAGACTCCTCTTTATCACCGAGACATCTCAGCGAACTCAACTTTCTTTTGCCAAGCGCAACCTTTCGACAAGACCCTATGCTGAACTCTCATCCTGTCGCCGAGACATTCTCCTGTCGGCCATACCTCATACCGACGGTGAGATGTTATGCCGCATATGACTGCTCGGCTAGGCCCCTTCTTTGTTGGTGAGACATCTGGAAGGTCTTGGCGACTCTCTTTTTAGAGGATTTTCATGCCGAACTTGACCAAGGCAGGCTTTTCAACTGAGTTCCCTGTGACCTAGCACCAGATGTATAATTTTTCCCTTGTTGTAAATGTTCCATTTGGCCTTCTCGAACATCTGTCACATGATATATCCTGGTTGATTGAGCCCGTATGTGAAAATTGGGAAACAACACTCAAACATGGGATGGTATGATTGTAGTTTCTAAATTCGTCGTGTGTTTCATTCATTTATGTTAACCTTGCTTGTTTGGATTCTTAAAGATTTTCAATTACATTTCATGGGTAAGTGGGTCTTGTTATCTCATTTTGAATTGATTTGAATTCATTTTGTTGTTACCTAATTTGTTGATCCATATTCCCCTTACACACTCACACACCATCTAGTACAATATTAAATTGATTCAGCTTTGATATGTCCTTTCCCAAATAGCTCATTATGTCATATGTATATGAAGACAAGAAAATGATTGAAGGTAAGGAACAAAGAAGATAATGCAGTACACACACAATACCTTTACCTAAAACCCTTATGTATACTTGGATAAAGATGAAGTAGAGTGCACCCTAACTCGACTTAATTTTCTCTTCTGATGTGTTGATGGTGGAATGTGGTTGCTTATGAAACCAGTGTAATGATGATAGGATTAAAAAGATAAGAGATCAAATGGATAGCTAAGGATATGATGAAGGAATATAAGCTAGTCAATGAAATAAGTAGATAGAAAATGCAACTACATAACAATAGGATGAGAAGATATCCTTGTAAATGAGATGAGAGGTATCTTATTTATAGAATTTCCAAGAGGGAAATCAAGGGGTAAGATGGATTGATTAATGGATGGCTAGGATTGTATGAGGATTATGGTTAGTATCAAAGGTTATAGTCATGTGACAAGTATCACATGATGGATAAGGTCTAGGTTTAGGATGTGCATTACAACATCCTTATGTGAATGACTAAGATTAAGAGGTGTGATAAGAAATTAAGGGATGAGATGAAAAGTTAGTTTGAATTTTGACACGTGTCTACATTCAATAAACCTAGGAAAGTTCTTAGTTAGTCATGTGAAAGGAACACTTGTCACATGATGACAAGTTTAGATTGTGATCCATGTGAATAGAATCAATGGCTAAGATTAAATGGACAAGGATTGAAGAATAAAGTGGAATTAAATATTAGAGGAAAATATGGTGGGTATCAATTAGCCTAAATTAATTAATTAATTAATTTAGCTAGAGGATTTGGGGATAAAGGTAATGGATTAATTAAATAAATAAATGTAAATAAATAATGAATGTTTATTTAATTAATTGGATAGAACAAGGCCGGATAAAGGTGATGAGATGAATTAAATAAATAAATAAATATTATTTATGTAATTAATGGCTTAAAATAGGTTAAAATTTGGTATGGTTGGGTAAGGTCATATTTTAGGTGTCTACATTTTGGCCCTCTTTGAGATGAAGTTGTAAATAAGAGAAGTAACATCATTTAAAAGAAGAATTAAACCTAGTGGGTAGGCAAGGGATAAGGACTAGTGGCATGATGCCCTAGAGTCACTAGAAGGATGATGAAGAGGTAGTGGTATGCCCCCTTGAGAGGACAAATGAGTTCAAAGAACATGGGTGATATCTTAAAATGGATGGAAGGACTAAAGGATAAAGGATGAAAGGATAAAGGAAGATGATGGATGAAGAGGTAGAATATATGATCATTATGCTGCAATAATATAAGCAAACTATATTTGATATTGCACTTGATGTTATGCACCGAGGTATAAGGAACCAAGATGACAATGTGTCAATTACGTGATCAAAAGTTCAAGTGCAAATATATGCCTTATAACACCATGATATGGAAGACCACAATGCCCTTGTGGCAATAGAGTGAAAATACCATGATAGATGCAAATAATAATAAAACACACAGTCAATAAGAAATCATGCACAACAAACCAAGATCAAACAAGGACTATGTTCCTAGTCAAGCTAAAAATTGATCGATTGATTGATGGTGATGATGATGATGATGATAGAAAAGTTAACAATAAGAATAATGCGTACCCCCATGGATTGTGTTGTTAATGACAAGAACAACACATGGATTGGAAAGGATGCATCCCTATGATGATAATTCGATTAAAGTAGATCAATAGATTTCAACTAATTTGGATCAAAATGATGGATTACTTATGGATGATGCGCTGATTGCAATATCAGATTGCATGGATTAGTATTGATTGCATTAGATTGGAAGGATGGAGGGAGGATAAATGGACTAGGTAGGATAATATTAGATAGAGGATATGATGGTTAGGATAGAGGAACCAATGACAAGGGTAAACCAAGTCTTGGAAAATGATGGGAAGATAGAGGGATTGTTTAGATAGGAGATAGGTGGATTGATTAGATGGATGGTAATGAGAGATAAAAGGAAGGTGAATGGAGAATAGGAGGATGGGGCTTCAAGGACTATGTTATAAAATAACAATATGCGTCACACTAAAAGTAGTGCAATCATGGATGGAAGATAATAAAGTATGCATAAAATAAAAGGATGGTACATAAGGGATATGAATGGTGGAGGAAGAAAGGATTTCACTATCCATAGCATGCATCGATATTTTTCCCCTAGTCTTATCGAGACCAAAGGAGGGAAGGGAGGATAAATTTGGATAGGATGGAAGATATGGGATGGAGGATAATGAAGGATATGGTTAAGATGTGGTAGGTAGGATATCATGGAGGCTCCTTATCAAGAGAAAAGATGGGAAGGATAAGAGGAAGGAAATAGGATGAGGGATATGAGATTATGGATATTTGGATATGGGATAAGATGTGGTAGGTATGATACATAATGAATATACTTAGTCTTGTTAATATCAAAGGTGGAAAAGGAAGGATGGACTTAGATAGGATGATGAATAGGGGATGGAGATAGTGGAGGATGTGGAAAGAATGATCAAGATCAAGTGAATAAGATATGGTAGATAGGATACCCGATACTTATGAAGATCCTTAACCTTGTCAAGATCAAGTGGAAAATGGAGAATGGATTTAGATAGGACGATGAAAATGGGATGAGGGATAGTGGAGGATGTGGATAGGGTGTTGTAGGTAGGATAACATGGATGAAGCTTTCCCCCGAGTATTAGAGTGCAAGAGGATGGGGGACTACACATGATGCTTGTTTTCCAAGTTTTCATCATGGCACTTACCCAAGGTGCCACAAGAAGTGGTTTTCACCATAAGACAAATGATTTCTCTTTACTTTTCTCATTTTTTTAATCTTTTTTTTGAATATTTGGAATAGTAAGAATGGAAAATGATGTATAAGGATATGGATAGGTGGATTTGGAAGCTAATGGATGTATGATATGGAAATGGAGGATGGAATCAATAATATAGTTCCATGAATGGTATATCCCTTGAAGATGTGCTATAGTGGATCATGAAAAGTGGAGGTATGCTCATCGACATTGGTAGAATGATGGCATGATGGAAAAAGATAAGGAATTATGAAAATGATTGGAATAATGGAAGTTGATGGGGGGTGAATGTTAGATGATGGATGGAGGGTTAGAATGCTTGTGGATGAATGGATGGAAATGTTGGAAAGATCAATATTGACACACACATTGAGGTGTTGGAGGTGTAGAGGAGTGAATTTTGAATTAAATGAAGGTGTGGATTTTGGGACATAGGGGCCCAAAATAGAATGAGGAGATGGACTTAGGATAGTGGATTTTGAATTTGACGATTTATATCAAGGAGTGGATATATATTTTGGGAGATAAGGGCCCAAAATGGATTTCAGAGATGGGGGATTTTTTGATGGAGTGGAGGACTTGGATGAAGCTTTTGGATTAGCAAATTTGGATGCCAATTTTGATTGTTCTTTGAGATGCATTGCTTATATGAGTAATTTTGGAATCAACATGGTTTTTGTCTTTGGTTTTTTCTTGATAGGCCTTTATGGCCTTTTGGATTTATATTTTTTCTTTTGGATTATATTTAGCATGTCTTTTGGATGGGACATGTTGATCCTTGGATATATGTGGATTTTTTGATTGATTATTTTTAGATTTGGCATCTATTGATGCCAAAAATTGGCAAGGTAACAACCCTTTGTGGGAAACTCAGTTTATGGGGGACCTATTGTGCTAAATTGAGTGACCTCCAGATTTTTAAAGAAGCCGACTTCTTCTGTAATTGGGGTTTGGAAAGGGAAAAGGAAGTAGATATAAAAATAAAGGATCTAACTAAGGCGATGCACCAAAATTTAGATAAAAGGCATGATAAATCAATCTTTTGGATACGATCTAAGGGCCCATTCAACAATTTACTATGTCCTAGAATGACAAAAAATAAAGATTGAAGCATGAATATCGCATTGAATGACATAAAATAATTTTCATACCCATTCATTGAAAAGAGGAGTCAAAAGACATGATCTAAACTAGCAAACTTGCATTCAAATTATAGAAGTTCTACAAATGAACCATTCAAACAATAATGGCACAGTACAAAGTTAATCAAATAGCTTAAGAAAAATAGAAAGGCCGAACAATGGCATAGTCTGTGAGTTTTTCTGCAATAATCTAATAACAATAAAAGGCCTGGTGTCTCTAAAATTCTAAATTTCTACAATTCTCAAACTCTCAGAACTCGTGGAACTTAGAACTTTGAACCTCCCTTCAGAAATAAAGAGTAGTTTATATAGTGAGCATTCCCACCACCTATCAAGCAGTAATTGAAAAGATTTGGAATCCTGAGCAATGATATATCAGTGATGATTCCCTCAGCCGTTGTAACAAAAAAAGATTCGGGTACATGGCATGTGGTCGCTCCCCATCTAGGTGCATCCCCTACAAATGATGGCAGTGGTCCCGACATAGTCTCATGCAAAAAAGTGTCGCCACCCAGTATAGACAGTTAGAAAATGCGACATCATATCGCAACCCATAGTTTGCTCCATCCATTGAAGAAGCATTCACTGAGGAGACGCGTGATGACATTTCGCAGCCCATAGTTCATTCCTCCTCCTTACCATTGAAAGCTTGCGCTAGGAAGACATGTGGAAGCGTGCTTTTTATTTGGTGTCGACTGTGGGGTCCGCCAAAGTATATGCAGATGAATGCTACGTGGCACACGGTTGGGGCCCGATTCAAAAGTGAGAGGGAGCAACCTTTAAGCATGCACGATGATGACATGTGGAAACATGGTGGGGGCCATTTGAAAAATGAAGGGAATAATTCCTTTAGAAAGCGCTGAGTGGATATGTGGCAGAGGCATATGGTCATTTATCAAAAAGAGCCGATGATGTTCATTTGAGGCATGGGCTTGTACTTAACAAAAACAAAACCCAAAGGGAGCTTGATAAATTTTATATTCATAGCTTTTGGCGACTACCAGGGGTGTTTCACTTGAGGAACGAGGAACCCACAATTTTCTTTGGTTTGTAGACCAGAGCGCCATCCATTGGATGACGAAATTAGAGTTTAGAAAGGGTTGCCTGCAGGGGCAGCCAATTGTCTTTGGATGGCCTCGATACATTATGCAGATTTTCCTGCTCTCCACCTAGGTCAAGCATTTCCTTATAAGGAAACACCTTAGGTAAACCGACCCTTGAATCACAATGGAAAAGTAGGCGCGCAATCGGATGCATGACACCTTCAATGTCTATTGCGGTAGGAGGTTGGCTGAAACTATGGAAAGCAGTTGGGTCCTGCTCCTTTTCTTCAATCTTTGTTGCATTTTGCTCAGTTGTGGTGATCGAACCATCTTCAAGAAACGGGGACGGCAGGCCCATCTCAGTTAGCTGGGAGAAATTTTTCCACATGCCATCCATAGTCTTGTTCAAAGTAGTTGTGCAGGTGTTAGTATGTAGGATGGCCGAGTGGCAATGGATAAATTTGTTTGTCATCTGGGCAACAAAATTCTGATCCTCGGTCCTTGCCTTTGCTAAGTTTTCATCAGAGACCATGTATAGCTTGCTTAGCAAACTTTTTGCCTCAAGAACCCTTTCTGTGATGAACCTCGGGAACTGTTCAATTGTTCCGTGAGCCTCCTTACTCAATTTTGTTGTTTTCGAGATGAACCGAAGTGTTGGCTGCAGTGTTAGGTAGAAGGCCTTACCCTTTTCCCAATATGAAATGTATAGCTATTGAGCTACTAGGATGAGGTTCGACTGCGCAACAAGGGCCTAGGGAGCGCTCTTTAAAAGGGAAATCTCTGCATCCTTTGAGCTGACATCCTCTGTTAATTCTGTAATTCTCCTTTTTGCGGATGCAAGTTGCTCCCCGATGTTATTTAGCTCCTTAAACCAGTTCTCCTCGGCTCGGGCATGGTTTTCCAACTCTGTGTCAAGAGAAGACTTCATCTCTTGGAGATCTTTTTCTAATTGGGTCTTTTGGCCTTCAAAGTCCATCTTCTGTTGTTCTAATTTTTGCTCATATTGAGTACACTGAGATGCTATCTCTTCATATTTTTGTTGCAGATTCTACTTCACTAGGGCCAATTAGCTCTGATATTCCTGGTTCTTCGTTCGTAGCTCATTGATCAAGATGGGATCAACGGATTGGGACTTTGTGAGTTTCTCTTGGTGTTTGTTCCACTCCAACTCTTCTGCCTGCGCTTTCTTTGATAAGCATGCAACTTCTGCTTTCAACAATTTCTCCCTCATCTCTAAGAAACTGACCCTTTCCTTCACAAGCTTCAACTACTCCTTTTTCTTTAGCTAATAGCCAGAGCAGAGGGATTCAGTCGTCACCACCCATTGCGTTTCCTCCATGAGTTCTACCTTGTTTTGTGGTCGGGTTGCTCTAAGATCGAGTCCCACAACATACATGTTGTAATCATCCAGTGGCATCTCCCCTTGTGGTTTGGTGGTGTTCAGGTACATGGTGGTGAAATTCAACATTTGATGTGCCTCATTGTACACAGTATACACCTTCGGCTCTGTCTCCTTTTTGTCATTCTTAGCCTTTTTCTTTTGCATTATGAGAGCCCGTGCTTGTTTTGTGGCCTCTCCTTGGGCTATGAATTGTGATGGTGATTGAACTAGCTCACCTACAAAGGGTGCACCGGGAGGTAGGGAAAAAGGGAATGTAAGTGTGACAAGCCCCTATGTTTTTCTCTTTTGGAGAGTAACAGTCTTCGGGGAGAAATAAGGGACCTGCCAAAGTTTGGTTTGTGAACTGGTGGAAAGGCTCATCAGTTGTTGCGGTGATGGGGTAGTCATTGAAGATTTCACTTGTTGGGCATAGTGGGTTAGACCCAAGGCAGTAGAAGCAATAGGGGTTTCAATGGCGGCTAAGCCTGCAGAAAGAGAGGTGAGGAGAGATTGGGCAGCGGCGATAGGTGTTAGGGTTCATGGAAGCATTAAGATAAGTGGCTCTGTCTGGGTGAATTCGGAGAAACCTCCCACAAAAATTGTGGTAGAGGCAGAGAAGGTAGGGTCGATACTTGCAGTGAGGGGCGCCACAAAGATAGCAGAGGACACTAAAGATTGATAAGTAAGAAAAGAAGGAGTGAATGTTACCTGCTGAATGGATGATGGTAGTGCTTCACTCGTTGTTGGATCCTCACTTACTTTGAACTCCTAGCTTGCTGTGAGAACTCGGCTTGCAGTGGGTTCTTACGAACCTTCTCCTATAATAGCTTTCATCCACTGTCGTTTAGGGGGCGGGGAATCTCCCGTCTTTACAGTCTTTGGTTGTTGCTGTTGTGACCCTCTCATTGCTTTAGAGGCCCAAGTGAGTGTCTGCGAGGCTCTTGATATATTCAGTCACACATTTGAAGTGACATAGGTAGGCTACCCTATGGAATTTTTCCTTTGCTGAGCGAAGGACATCAATGTCTCAGCTTCCTCCTTTGCCTGCTCTTCTTCTTTATCGGAGTCATTTCCTGTGCTAGTGCTTGAGTCAGAAGCAGGATGCTCATCATTCCATAGCTTATCAAACTGTTCATCATCATTCACACTATTATAAGGGGCATGAAGCTATTTTGTTTCTTGACGATACACCTAGAAGGATCTGATTCTTTCCACACTCCATTCTTCTTCTTTTCTTAACTTATTGAATAGGGTGGCTCCCATTTTGTGATTCTCATCATAATCCACCACAACGAAATAGAATTTATTCCATGGCGGTTTGTTGTCTTCTATAGGAATGTGAATTGGGTCAACCAATAATTCATCTTCATCCTCCAACGGGTTGCACCTCTTTTCCTAGTAAGGCTGAGAATTGTGAGTTACTTTGATATGCTCATATGGTAGATCATTGAAAGGGTTGTAACTCCATTTTTCACAAATCATCACCAACCCTAGATGAGCCAAATTATCTTGCAACAGTGAGTGCACCCCCTTTTTCTTTTTCATGACCACTGTCTTGAAGCTTATCAGACAAATGAACAATCCCTTCCTCTTGGCTTTTCCTGTACAAAAGGTAGCATTAATAATGCATGCCTGCTGGAACAAGTCAAGGGCTAGCACTCGATTTGTTACACATGTCGAAAGGAAGAATGGTTCCTCAGTGAAGCTTCACATCTGGATAAATGTGAAATCTGCTCCAAAAAACCAGTCACATTTGGGAATGAATTTCTGCATATACCCAGTTTGCGTCTTAGTGAGCCAATTAATACTATCCTCTCCTTGCAAATCTTGCAAAATCGGAGTCAAGAAATAATCCGAAAATGCATAATAGTCGAGAGTGGAAGAGAGGAGAGGAGTCCAGATAGAAATAGACAACTTCACATGCTTATCAAAGAAATCAGGGTTATGATGCAAAAACATATGGGCAAGATAGGAGGGAAACCTGAACTTCCATTCAGGTTGGTAATTGTTAATTTGCCCTATCATTTCCTTTGCAAGGTATTCTGCAAAATCATACCAGAAGAGAGATTGTTGCTTGTAAAACTGGAAACCTGAGCCCAACTGAAACACATGCACCTCCTTGTCAGTGTCTAGACCGCAAACAAATGCCAACATTGAAAAAGCCTCTTGCAAGTCTACATCGAAAGCACTGTGCTATGCCGAGATCCTTTGTGGATTTTGGTGGTTTACATCAACCCTTTTGGTTTCTTTGTTATAAAATTCCAAATCCTTATCCCTCCCATTCCATATATTTTCCCCTTTTGCAGGAGTGAATGTCTCAATTTTTATCTTTCTCGAGGTATGATAAGGAATACACAACATATTCCATATAGCTCCTGGGCTGATATTAATCGTCAGAGTCCGACCCTCGATATTGTTGGTGCTTGGGTTGAAATGTTCAATGGCCGCATCGACCAATTCTGGGCAATAGTGCACAGATGGGACCATATATTATGGAATCCCGCTGAACCATAGCTTCTTTTCCGTTGACATCAACTTTTTGGATACCTTCATTCTTTCACAGGCTGCTTCCCTCAAAGTTTTAGGGTTCTTTGTAAGACTGGGATCATGAATATTATCCCAGTCCTCCTAGATTAGGGTCCGGTTTCTATAGCTTTTGGGCTTCTCTAGTTCTCATGTGTTCGCCCACTTTGGCTTGTCTAGAATACTAGGCGTGGCATAAGAAATGTTGTCGAAGACATTGACGGCTAGTGCTTCTCACATAGCTTTAAATAAGCTTCTCGTTGCCTCTCCCTGTACTTCTTGGCTTGAACTTTCTACCATTTTTCCTTGTGGGAAGCTTTTGCTTAGCTTGAACTTCTTTGCAATTTTACCTCGGCTCTGGTTGTGCATTAGAAATTTCTTTCACTTTGAGTAGCATACATGAAAAAACCTTTTAAGTGCTTAAACATTTCACATGCAATACTTAGCTATTTTTTCTCAAGGTGGTAGATGGGAGTTACCTTTTTACATTTAATTTGGCATGTACTACCAACTTTTTGGCTTGTGTGAAATGAATCACTTGCCATTTTGAAATGGCAAAAATTCATAATTACAATTAGCAACTATATTGTACAGTGTGATTTTCTTGGAGCTTGAGCCGACAATTTGCTAGCAACTTAAACATTTGTATGCATTGGCAATTAATATCCCAAAAAGAATGATTAAGCCAAAGATGTGATCAGTGCTTGAAAAGATATGAGCTTGGACTTGGAGTTCGCAAAACACTTGGAGAACGACACCTCAGTATTTGGCTGCACATAACACCGCCAATTGTTGCCACCAGCTTAGGCTAATTAATTAGCCCTTATTAGTTTTGCACGCAACGAGTTGTACTTAGCAGCCGCAACTAGGTGGGAAATTCAAGCAAGTTCTGACATGGCTTTCAAGTTGGTACTTGATTAGCCTCACTTTTATGGTAAGCAAATTAACACGCATTTCCTCGCTTTTTCTATAAATAGGCACCTAAGCAGTAGTGAAATCACACTTAGTGATTTGAGCAAAGTTGGTAATAGGTAATTGGCTTAGCAATTTAGCATTAGCAGTTGTGTAGTGTTTTCATAGGCTAGACTTAGGTAGTTTGTAGAAGTAGTTCTATGGTAGTTGCAGAGCGTCTGCCAGCATGAATACCCCAATTAGGCTAGTTTTTCATAAGTCTCAGATGACCTTTTTAGGCGAGATTTCAACTAGGTTCCTAAAAAGGATGACGAAGAATAAACATTCATTGGCTATCATAGCCATGCAATGGGTTTTGGGACGTGATTTCCTTGAGTATGAGGATAAATACTGGGTTAACACTGATGTGTGCTTGCACTTTGTTGCCTCCATGCTTGATATTGGAATTCCCAAGCCAATGATTCTTCATCTGGTCAAAGAAATTTTCCCAAAGAAATACCTGAACAACCTCAAGGAGGTAGTGGTGAATGCTACATACGGTGGAGGAATTCCAATTGCAAGAGACCTCAGGAGGTTCATCAAAGAGGACGTGGTCGTACCGTGGCTGCCATTCTTAAGTAGCTTTTCTAGTCGCAAGTTGAGCACCGCCAGAGGGTCACTCATGCCTGCCACTTCCTTTTCTGCATCTACAACGTGGTGCCGTTCTATGACATTGACTGGTACATGGACTTCAGGAACCTGGTGTTCCCTCCAGTGTTGACCGTTGCTCCCATGAATGATGCTGTTGCTGGTGATGATTCCCCTATTGATGAAGACATTATGGATGTTGCTGTTGATGCATCCTTGCTGCTACTCACGGTGTGGATTGAATACCTCCATGTTTTTATTTTTTCTTTTAAAAAACTCATATCAGTCAGTCTGGTTTTTGTATACATGCCTGAAAAAGAATTTTCCGTATAATATATGAAGGAAGCAGAATATAGCGATATACTTTAGAAGCGTGGCCCTTGAGCCATTTTGATAATTTAAATATTAAAGCATATATATAATGAAAATATAACTTTATATAATCGTCTTGCTATTTGCTTCTGGATTCTGCAATATGGCTCATCCTTTTCTTTTTCAACATATATGTATCAATTCAATTCTACATGTGGGTGTTTGATTTTTTTTTTGTTCTTTTGAACTGTTAGTTTATTCTTCCTGCTCTTTTCAATAATGGGCTACTTGTTCTTTTTTCTCCTCAAACCATAGAATAAGTAAAAATATCGGCCAATGAAAATAAAAGGGAAAGAAGGAAAACAAGGAAAAAACACTATAAACATATTTACATCTGTAGGATATGCAAGCTTAATTAAATAATTTAAGGTGAATTTTGTTAACCAGAATTCCCAACACTTCTTTTTCCATGGTTTCTAACTCAAATGCATTATGTTCCTTGCATTGAATTATTTTGAATGGGCCTTCCCAAAGGTTGTCAAACTTCTTGTGCTAACCCGACTTCACAGCGCTTTCATTAAAATTTAGCACTAATTCTCCACACTTTAGACCCTGGTCAGACGATTTCTTGTCAAACCACCTTTTAACCACCTGTTGGCGGTTATTCATGGCTATTAGGGACTTTTCCCTTTTCTCTTGTACTTCTAGCAACTCGGTTAGCCGCACCTCCATTGCACCGTTTTGTTCCACTTTGAGAGATTTTAATAATTGTAGCGCTGGAATCTCCATGGAGATAGGCAATAGCAACTCTTTTCCATATACTAGCTCATATGACAAAGTCTTGAGGACTTGCTTAGGAGTTATCCAATTTGCCTAGAGCACTGCTTGGAGGTTTTTATGCCATTCCCTTTGGTATTCCAACCCAATCTTTTTGAGGAGTCAGACTAGGTTCTTGTTCGTCGATTTGGCTAAGTTGTTCCCCTAGGGGTAGTAGTTTGATGACGTTTTAAGGAATATGCCATGCACAAGTGCAAATTGACATACCTTAGAGCCTAGGATAGCTTTGGCGTTGTCGAAAATGATGGTTTTGGGTGGGCCAAATCTCGTCACCAGTTCCTCTAGGAAGTCCACTATCTTTTCCTCTGTCGCATTCTTTAGTGGTACGGTTTCAGTCCACCTAGTGAAGTAGTCAGTGGCCGTCAAGATCCATTTATGACTTGTGTTGGAGGTCGGGTTGATCATTTCAATGAAGTCTAGGCCCCATTGTGCGAATGGCTCGTCAACCACTATCGGATTAAGAGGCATTGTGGAATTCTTTGTTCTTCTTGCGAAGAACTGGCATTCCTTGCAAGCTTTTACCAAGGAGTAGGAATCGTTGAATAGTGTCAGCCAAAAGTACCTTGCGCACATGATTTTGATGGCGGCGGTTTTTGTGGAGAAGTGTCTGCCCGCGAAACTGTTGTGGTAAGTGTCGAGGATCCTTTTTGCTTGCTCCGTAGTGACACACCACAATAGAACGCCGTTAAAATTCCTTTTGAATAAGATCCCTTCAATGAGTGCATATCTATTGTTTTGTAGTCGGTAGAATCTCCTCTTCTAGGAAGGAAGGCCCGACAAATATTTTCCTGTGTGCATAAATCTCAATCTATCTGCCAACCAACAACCTTCGAACTCTGACTCATTCGTTAGGACTAGTTCCGACTGCTCTTCTTCGGTGACCATTTCTTCATTATGCGCAAGATATTCACACAGTCCTCTTCCCCAAACGGTCTTTGTAGGTTTGACCTCAATGTCATATTCGAGGATCTTGGTGATCCAATTGGCTCTTTTCTTGATGATTTCTCCTTCCATGATATATTCGCGCACACTAGAATGCGCAACATAAACAATCACCTTATTGCAAGAGATTAGGTGTCAGAACTTCTTGAGTCCCTTAACTATTGCAAACACTTGCCTCTCTACAAAGTTGTAGTTTGTCTCATATTCCTTCAGGGTACGGGAGTGAAATGCTATCGGGTTTTCTCCCTTGCCCTTCTCATCTTTCTGAGTTAAGACAGTAACAATGCTTGACTTGCTACTGAATACATACATTATGAAGTCCTTTGATAATTTTGGATTAACTAGAATAGGAGTGGAGGAAATAACATCCTTGAATTTCTCAAAGGCTTCTTTGGATTCTTTTGTCCATTTAAATGTTTGATCCTTTTTCAACATCACGGTGATTGGCCTAATTATTCTTGCGAAGTCATAAATAAATTTGCTAACAAAATTTACCTTTCCCAAGAAGGACTAGATGCCTTTCTTGTTGACCAGAAGGGGAAAATATTTGATTGATTTCACCCGCTCGGGATTAATTGAAATTCCTTCTTTGGATACTACGTGTCCTTATAGCTTGCCTTGTGGTACTCCGAAGACACTTTTTTTTGGGTTTAGGGAGATCTTGAACTCCTAGCATTTTTTGAACAGCATCTTAAGGTGATCAAAATGATCATCCTTGGACTTGGAGAACACCATCAAATCATCCAAATAGATTAGGATAATCTTGTTGAGTAGTTCGATAAAATCGATATCCATTGCCCACTAGAAGGTGGCTCCTGCATTTGAGAGGCCAAACGACATCTTAACGTATGCAAACGTTCCCCACTTAGTAGTGAATGTTGTCTTATGTTGATCCTCCTCTTTGACTTGGATATGATTGTAACCAGAGAAGCCATCCAATAGGGAAAACATCTCTGATCCTACCACCGTCTGTAGAATGAACTCCATTGAAGGTAGTGGGTAATGATCCTTTAGGGATGCTTTGTTTAGGTCCTGAAATTCCACACAGAGATGGATATCTCCATTCTTCTTTCAGACCAGGACTAGATTGGATACCCACATGCTATGCTTGATTGAGAAAACAATCCGCGACTAGATTAGCTTTGTTAATTCTTGCACCATTAGCTCTTCAATCTTAGGATTCACTAGCCTCTATTTTTGGCGGACCAGTTTTGTGCCTTCCGCCAACTCTATTGTATGCTGGATGATATCGAGATCATATCCCCTAAGGTCATCATATGACCAGGCCACCACTCCATATTTTTTGCAAAAGTCGATGATCCTTTCTTTATCATGATGCGGGATATCCTTCCCGACTTTGAGCTTCCTCTCATCTCCAACTTGAAGATCCACAGTCACCTTTGTTTGCTACAAACTTCCTCTTGTCATTTCTTGCATTGTCACAATCAAAAATATTTTTGACAGTGACCAATCCCTTTAGAAGCTTACTGGATTTCAGTTGAGTGATTTATCCTACATAAGCTTCAGCGATTTTCAGGTGGAGTTGGTCAGCAAATTCTCCCAATTGCTGGATGAATGAGGCAATGTGTTCATCACTGTCAAACACTTTCCAACTTTGGTCATTGTATGGAATGGTTGGTCAGACTATCACTAGTACAGAGTGTTTGTTGTGAATGAGGTCGAAGGTAGGATCAAACTCGGATCCGATTTTTTCCATGTGATTCGCATCTATATTTTGTTCTCTGGGCACCATTTGAATGTTAAAGGCTTCAAAGCTCTCAATCAAGTCCCAAACTTGGTGTTTATAAGATCTCATGCGAACATTCTTGGCCACAAAAATTCCATGGACTTGATTGAATATTAGTTCGGAATCTCCGAACACCATTAATTGCTTAATGCCCATCCATTCCGCAAGGCTGAGACCTTGCACTAATCCTTCGTATTCAGCTTCATTGTTTGAGCAAGGAAATTGGAAGCGGAAGGACCTCAGGGTATTCTCATTTTGTGGGGATATTAAACATATCTTGGCTCTTGCGCCAACCTTGCATCTTGCTCCGTCAAAGTGTAGAATCCATAGCTCTGAGGCTTCACCACTCTTGGGTTCTTTGACAACCTTCGGGAGCACTTGATCTTCATCGTAGATGACATAGGTGCCCAACGTGGTAGCATGGTAGTTTCCAAAAGGATTAGTAAACATATGTTCGCTTAAGAGAACATATTCTTGACCGGTTTGATCTTCGGCCACTTTTTCATCTTCCAGTAGCTCAGTGCAATACATTTCTTGCTTGGTGATAGAAGTATGAGCGTCCTTAAAGTTGATCATGGCTTCATCGACCACAAGTTCTGAATGGAGAGCTTCATATTCTAACTTCATTTTCACACCATGTTTGGTCCTGAGAATCATGTGTGACCCATCCAAGGACAGGTATTTACTTACCTTTGAAATGAATTCTCAGGATAGACAGAGGCCAAACATGGGGTGAACATCTATGATCATAGTATCTTGCGACATTGTGATGCTAGGGTAGGCGAATAGAGTCAAAGGAAGGTTCTTGATGAGACTGACAGTTTTGACTCTGTTTCCATCAAGTTGCATCACTCCTCTTTTTAAAGGTTCATAACTACGCCCTAAAGCTTCAACTATCTGTTTTGGAATAACTGTGGTGTTGGCACTAGAGTCAATCATGGCATTGTGTAATAACTTCTCTCCCACAATAAGTGTTAGGAAGAAGGGCTTGAGTTTTGGATTATCTCTTACCTCAGTGGGAGCTTACGCTATGCTATTTATGAGAACTTTGGCAGGAGGTGATCGATCAACATCCTTTCCTTTGAGCAAACTACTCCGTTGGCGTTGCACTCGTGTCCTCCTGGAGAGCCTTCTGTAGTAATGTATTTTTCTTCGAAATAGCTAATTTATCCCAAAGGGACACATTAGCAGATGATTTTTTTAATTGTTCTACCACATTGAAGGGTGGCGGATTCGGAGATTTCTGCTCCTTAGCTTTTGTTATAACAATTCCCTTTCGTAGCGGACATTGTGGTACCACTGCGGAGGTACTAGGCATTTGGTCAGAAACATTTTTAGGTTGCGGACTGACTAATTGCGGGATGACTGGTTCACCCATGAATCTCCTCTTCGAGCGGGTGTTGTAATTGGACTGTACTTGTGATGTTTTAGATGTGGATGCTTCATTGGAAAATACTACTTCTTCTTCTTCCATCCATGAGAAGAGTGTGTGATCGAGAGCGATGTATGCTTCTTATTCTAGTGACATCCCTTGCATTTGTGTGGTGAGCACCACGTTGTCCATTTGTGAAGAGGTGTACACATAGCTTCCGGGATTTGACGTTGCGCCTTGGCTACGCTACTCTGCCACCTTTTGTTGTAGGTTGTCGCGTGGATAGTTTTGAGGCATGTGTGAATCACCGCAAGGGAAGCACTAGGGGTTGGTGTCATCAATTAAATTGCTTTACCTTGTAGTTAGCTCTTTGCTCGAGCTTAGATTAGCGCTCTGCAGCGGAGTGGTTACTGACACTACTTGATTTATTGTTTACACTTGTGGATTTGTGCGAGTGCCTCCTTGGAACTAGTTTTGTTGGTAAGAGGACCTTTTGCCTTGATAATTTTGATAGGTCAGCTTCAGAAGTACAACCTGGTTGCACTTGATAACAGTTATCTCATTGGCCATGGTCTGCAACATTTCCTTTACATCACTCATATCCTCCTTTGAAGATCTAGATGTGGAAGCAACGTTCTGCAGCGTGCTTGGATATGTGTACATAGATTGAAGAGGAACCAACGCGCTAGTAGAAGGAATCTCCTTAGCAAGAACTGATATTTCTAGAAATATAGGAATGATGGGTCGAGGTGGCAACTTCCCGATGTTTATCAAATTGTTCTCCACCTTGACAACGACATTGTAGGATCCCACCCAAAGATTGGATCATAATTGAAATGTCAAGGTTGATAGATTTCAAGTAGAACATGAATGCCAGATCGAGCAGTGAGCGGATATCAACTTGGATTCTCTACCAGCTTGTATGGAATTGGGCATTGAAGTCAGCCATGGCTTTGTGTGGAGCCCATTTTATGATCGACAGTTGATAATACAGTGAGGATCGGTCTCCATCATTCAAAAATATTTGATAGAAAGGATCTTCGAGCTCATCCTAGGTACTGATAGTGTTTTCTTGTAGTGTCTGGTACCAATCTAGTGCCTTGCCTCTGAAAGAGGCGACGAGCAATCTTAGTGCTATATTTTGGTCTGTAACGCCATGTACCAAGCATACATTCACGAAATGTTTTAGATGTTCAAATGGTGTTCTTGAGCCATCTTCAGTAAATTTAGGTATATCTTTTAGGGCAGAGACCGGGATAGGTTCCCAAACGTTGGGCACTACAGGCGCTATAAGAGGACTTTTGGTGTCCCATGCCACATAATTTATGTTAGCAATGGGCAACATGGCTAGCGAAAAGGGTGGAGGAAGTAAAACGTTCATTAATTGGGTCGCGGGTTGTACTGTCCCCAATGGCGGTACTAGTAAACTAGGATTATTCGTTGTTTGGGACCTAGTTATAGGCTGATGGCTTATACACCCTCCTTAAAATTAGGTTCATTTAAGCTTGGTCCCACTGGGCATGCCAAGAAAAAGAAAAATTGTTGATGCCAAAAATTGGCAAGGTAACAACCCTTTGTGGGAAACTCAGTTTATGAGGGACCAATTGCGCTAAACTGAGTGACCTCCAAATTTTTAAAGAAGCCGACTTCTTCTGTAATTGGGGTTTGGAAAGGGAAAATGAAGCAGATATAAAAATAAAGGATCTAACTTAGGCGATGCAACATAATTCAGATAAAAAAACATGATAAATCAATCTTTTGGATACGATCTAAGGGCCCGTTAGACAATTTACTATGTCCTAGAATGACATAAATTAAAGATTGAAGCATGAACAATGCATTCAATGACATAAAATAATTTTCATACCTATTCACTGAAAAGAGAAGTCAAAAGACATGATCTAAACCAACAAAATTGCATTAAAATTATAGAAGTTTTGCAAATGAACCATTCAAACAATAATGAAACAGTAAAAAGTTAATCAAATAGCTTAAGAAAAATAGAAAGGCTGAACAATGGCACAATTTGTGAGTATTTTTGCAATAATCTAATAACAATAAAAGGCCTAGTGTCTCTAAAATTCTAAATTTATGCAATTCTTGAACTCTTGGAACTTAGAACTTTGAACCTCCCTTCAGAAATAAAGAGCAGTATATATAGTGAGCATTCCCACCACCTATCGAGTAGTAACTAAAAAGATTTGGAATCCTGAGCAATGATGTATCAACAATGATTCCCCTGGCTGTTGTAACATAAAAATATTCAGGTACATGGCATGTGATCGCTCCCATCCAGGTGCATCCATTGTGAATGATGGCAGTGGTCTTGACATAGTCTCGTGCAGACAAGTTTCACCACCCAATATAGGTAGTTAGAACACGTGGCATCATATCACAACCCATAGTCCACTCCATCCCTTGCATTGAAGAAGCATTCACTGAGGAGACGTGTAGTGGCATTTCATAGCCGATAGTTCATTCCTCCTCCCTGTTGTTGAAGGCTTGCACTAGGAAGATACATGGAAGCTTGCTTTTTATTTGGCATCGACTATGGGGTACGCCAAAGTATATGCGAATGAATGCTACATGGCACACAATTGGGGCCCGATTCAAAAGTGAGAGGGAGCAACCTTTAAGCGTGCACAACGATGACACATGGAAACATGGCGAGGGCCATTTGAAAAATGAAGGGAATAATTCCTTCGAAAAGTACTAAGCGAACACGTGGTGGAGGCCGACAGTAATTTATCAAAAAGAGTCGATGATGTTCATTTGAGGCATGGGCTGGTACTTAGCAAAAACAAAAGCTGAAGGGAGGTTGATGAATTTTATATTCACAACATCCAAATTACTTCTAATATAAATAAGATTTGGGGATGGAGAGGAATCATATAGAAATATTATGGATGGGTTTATGTAAGTAGGATGTTGAAAGGGCTTCAAAGATGTGTGCCTTGGTTGATCTTGATTGAGAATTTGTGGTGATGGATACATAGGATGAAGGGATTTTAGAATAGGAGTGATGAGTGGTGAAACATAAGAGCCCAAGATGTATGGAAGGGATGAAGGACTTGGTTTTGAGACATAGGGACCAAAAATAGATGAAAGGGATGAATGATTGGAATTTGAGACATAAGGGCTCACAATAGACTTGAGAGATGGAGGAGGGTGCTGCCACAATAATGTGTCTCACTTTTGGGACATGTTGATTTTTGCTTGAAATCACTTTTTTAGAAAAACTAATGATTTTACCCTTGAGAGGTTCCATCTAAATGGTTTTAATTGAAGAGTGATAGATAAGACCCCCTTTGATCAAACCCCCTTGGATAAAACCCATTCTAGTATTAAATCATACCCACAATGGAGTCTCCTTTGCACCTATCAAAATGCTGGAAAAAAAAACACTTTTTCTTTACCTTTTGAGGAATTAAATAATGTTATTTAGAAATGATCTTTTGCAAGATTGTATCCCTCAAAATAAGCTTTCCAAAAAGTATAGTTTTGATATGTTTTCATTTTATCTTGTATTTAATTTTCAATTTTTACTGAGCGTAGGTTTTTCTTTTAACATCAAGCTCTTTGTTCTACAGAGGTGGAAAAATAGTAAACCATTGTATAAAAAAATTCAAAAAATACCCTTTCCCTAGGTATTTATGTCCTTGTTTTATTAAACAACAAGTTAGGTTTTATCACACACACACATTTCCAAATTATAGTTACAGTGACTTCAAAAATTAATTTAAAAAAATTTATGTAACAAAAAATTATGAAAAAATATGCTTTCCCTAGGTATTTATGTTGAGGATCTATATTTCAAAAATTAGAATTTTATCCTTTATAGAAAAAAAGTTATGTTGTACGACACAATCGTTACTTTCTAAAAAATGGTTTTTTCTATTTAAAACTAGTTATTAAAGGAGATGTTGAAAGATTCATGATTTATTTTTGAAATTTTAAAAAAATATATATTTAGAATCTACACTCAAATTTCCACAAATCACTAGTTCACATCATCTTCAAATTCTTAACGGTTTAGCTGCTATAGGTCTCAAAAGATGAAGATTCAATTAAAAATATTGATGTAAATGTCCATCTTGGGAAAAAAGTGAGACATAGTATTGATGTAGATATTGATGTAAAGGGATGAATGATTGGAATTTGAGACATAAGGGCCCATAATAGAGTTGAGAGATGGAGGATATGAATGTTTAGACTTGAGTGAAGGGATTTGGGATTTGGTATGGATGGAAAGGGTACCAACATCTTAAGCTTGGTAGCCAAGGCCATGATAGTTTAGATTTTCTTTGATATTTACAAGTTCTAAGATGCCTTGTTCGTGAAGGCCTAACCATTTTCCTTGATAGTGCATAGTTTGAAAAATCCTTTTTCCAATGGGATACTTGTTATTTTAGAAGAAATACACAAGTCCATTTTGAGGAGGATATAACATGGAATGAGTGATAGGCTCATGGAGTAAACTAGATTGGATAAAAGTGGAGGAACCCATTTGATAGGTAAGGGTTTCATGGGTAGCTTGGATAGGGGTGATGGGATCTTGTGGAGGATTAGGATCGTGACATGGATATGAAGGGATTATTTGATCTTGACTTGGGTTAGGATCATGGGATTGTTGGAAATTGTGCCTCAACTTGCTAGCTTGTATCTCTGTTCAAGTCTTCATTGTCGGTTGATCGTTGGAGTTCGTAAGTTTGTAACCTTGTCGTGGAGTTTGGAAGTTTCATAACTTCCCGACTAACCAACTTCCTTCGTTGTCGCGGCATTTGGGAACTTTCTAACCAGCAGTGGGAGTTACGAAGTTTGTGTTTTCTCCGACTGGGCGATGGTGGTATCGGCTTGTCGCGAGGATCGGTAAATTCATAACTTGTATGCGGTGGCTATGAAGTTAACATTTTGAGCGACATGCCGATGGATGTGGCCTCCCTGACAAGTATGTGCGTTTGGTGAGAACTCTTGGCGATAGCGTTTCTCTCGCCGATAATTTGTGTTCGGTATGAGCTCTCGCTGACAGCGATGGTCTTGCCGATAGAACTGCACGATGAACGTCAGTGTGACATAAAGGTTCTATAAGACTACTAGCGACAACGATGGTCTTGTCGATAGTTCTGCAATGGAAATTGGTGAGAAGTCTTGCTGATAGAGTTGGTCTGGCCGATGGTTTTGCATTTGGTATGATCTCTTGCTGATGGACAGTTGGTTTTCTTGTGATATCGGGGAGACTTGTTTTGTTATCGGTCTAACTTCTTAGGGTGTTGCCGATACCTTTGGTCTTGCCAATAGTTATGTGATCGGGTATTTTGGCATGGGGGAGACACGGTCTAGTGTCTCACTGACATGCGATACAGTTGAACTTTTTGATTGAACGTCTGTCCTATGTGGTGTGTACTGAGCCAATGAGAGAAGCAGAATGTGAACCGTTGGAAGTTGAACAGTTGCGACTATTCTGTTGTGGAAAATGAATAGGTCATGAGTAGAATGGATTACACTCTACAATGGTTGATGAAGAGAGAAGCGTGAGATAACGAAAGGGTTGCTCAACTGAACACAGATTGATCTGAGTGGGTTCATTGTATGCGTCTAAGAGCATTGTGAGATTAATGTTATGAACAAGATTGATCAGTGAATGTTGCTGCTGTAAAATTGATGTCAGAAAGTTAAGTTTGATCTTTGTATGTAATTTTTCTTACTGTAATACAAAGAGGCTTTTCTTGGTGTGGTGGGTTTTTCTCCCGTAAGGGTTTTCCCACATAAATCTAGTGTCCAATTGTGTATGTGTCCATTTCTCTTTTCTGTTATTCTTTTCAAGTGTATCTTATTGAACTGTAATTGAAAAATTTAAAGTCATATCTACATTCTTCCCGAGGTTTTGGTATTAGGAGAGTTTGTTCCGCACCTAAGCTTTCCTTACAAGTGGTATCAGATCCTGGCTAGTTGTGTTATCCTTGTGGGTACGTTGGGTTTTTTTTTTGTCAATTATGTTCAGTGGGAGTCTTGTAGAAGTCTGGTAATTCGAATTATAGATTAAGATGGCAAGCACGTGAAAGATTGAAATTGAGAAATTCAATGGCAACAATTTTGAGTCGTGGAAACTTAAAATGGAAGATCGTTAGTTGACCGTGATCTTTGGCTTGCTGTGTCTGGAACGAAACCTACAGGCGTGAAGCAAGAGGATTGGGACCTCGCAGATCAAAAATCAAAGGGGTGATAAGGCTCTGTTTAGCGACTCTGTTCTTCTAAATGTTCATGAAGAAAAGACTGCATCTTCTTTATGGAAAAGACTGGGAGCTATTTATCAGGGCAAGTCCTTGGTGAATAAGTTGTTCTTGAGAAAGAAGTTGTACTCTTTGAAAATGTAGGAAGGAGCGTCTGTTGCTGATCATTTGAATGCTTTCAACATGTTGATTGCTAGTTAGCATCTGGGTGTGAAGATTGATGAAGAAGATAGCTGTATGCTATTGTTATGTTCTTTGCCGATTCTTGGGATCACTTGGTGATGGCTATTGGGAGTACGACATCCACTTTTAAGATGGAAGATGTTGTTGCTTCTTTGTTATCAAGAGATGAGAAGAAAATATTTTGAGATGGCGAAGGAGGCTCTTGCTGTTAGAGGAAGATCGAAAAAAAAAGGAAAGAAGAAGGACAAGAAGTCCAAATTGAAATCGAAGGGAGATCAAAGTTTCCGGCAAAAGCAAGGTGAAGTGTTGGAATTGTGGGCAACCTGGTCATATCCAAAAGGATTGCAAAGAGGAGAAGAAGAAGAAGAAATTCTTCTGACAATGATTCTTCTTAGAGTGATGCAAACGCTTTCATTGTAGCCTTGGCTACTCAGGCATCAGATGATGTCTGGCTGATTGATTCTGTAACATCTTTCCACATGACATCTCATAGAGACTGGTTCACTAAGTATGAAAAATATGATGGTGGAAGGGTGTATTTGGCAAGCGATTCATCTCTGGAAATAGTTGGCCATGGAAGAGTCAGAATTCAATTCCCTAATGGAAGAGTGAAGGGAATCAATGATGTAATGCATATACCAGGTCTGGCTCAAAATTTACTATCTGTTAGTAAGCTGAACGATGTTGGAGTGCAAGTCATGTTCTCTGGAAATGGCTGCAAAATGACTAGAGGCTCAATGGTGCTAGCTAGGTGTGCTTGTATTGGTACCTTGTATAAGCTGGATGCATTTGATGTGCAATGCAATAGTGTCTCTACAAAGTCACAGAAGGCTACTCATGGAGAAAAGGAGGAAAAAGTTCCTGATAGTGCAAACTCTATGGAAGTTAAACTTCTAATAGAAAAGGCTATGCTCTGGCATCATAGGCTAGGCCACATTGGAGAAAAAGGTTTAAAAACCTTAAAAAATAAAAAACCTGGTTGAAGGGCTCGATGATTGTAACCTCGAATTTGAGTTTTGTGAACATTGTATATATGGTAAACAACACCGTGTTTCATTCTACTCCAGTCCTCACAATTCTTCTGGTTTACTTGATTATATACATTCTGATGTTTTTGGTCCAGTAAATGTTCCTTCTTTGTCTAAATCAAGATATTATGTATCGTTCATTGATGATTATTCAAGAAGGGAATTTGTTTATTTTTGAAAAGTAAATCAGAAGTGTTCAGTCGTTTTAAGGAATTTAAAAACCTTGTGGAAAATTAGACTGGAAGAAAAATAAAATGTTTAAGGACTGACAATGGCGGTGAGTTTTGTTCTGATGAGTTTGAAAGGTACTGTAAAGATCATGGGATTAAAAGACATAAAACTACACCCTACACTCTACAAAAAAATGTAGTTGCTGAAAGGTTCAACAAGACAGTAATGGAAAGAGCATGAAATATGCTAAGAAGTGCTGGCTTGGAGGAGAAGTTTTGGGCTGAGGCAGTTGCAACAACATGTTACTTAATAAACCATTCTCCTAATTCCGCTCTTGTTGAGAAAACACCTTTGGAAGCATAGTCTAGAAAGAAGCCCTCTCTGAGACACATTTGTGTCTTTGGCTGTGAGGCATATGCATATGTGCTGAATGAATAAAGGTCTAAATTGGAAAACAAGGCTATTAAATGGATTTTTATTGGTTATAGTGCTGGCATAAAAGGATACAAGCTTTGGAATCTTGATACGGAGAAGGTTCTATACAACAGAAGTGTTATTTTTCATGAGTTGAAGCCTTCTACTTTGGATCTGCAGTCAGAGACAAAATCAGAAGATAAAAAGGATGTAGTTGAAATTCCTTCGACACTAGATAAAGAGGAATTGAAAATTCAAAATGTACCTGAAACTAAGGAGAGCTCAAGAAGTTCTGAGAGTTCTGAAGAAGAACAACTCAGCCTCAGCCTGTGCAGATGTCAATACGTGAAAGAAAGCAACTTGATAGGTATGGGTTTTCTATGTTAGATTCTACTTGTGCCTATGCTTTAATTTCTAGCACTGATGAGCCTAGGACTGTCAAAGAGGCAATTAGAATGCCCGATTCAAACTCTTGGTTGGAAGCCATGAATGAAGAAATGGCATCATTAGAAAAGAATGATACTTGGAGTTTGGTGCCCTTGCCTGAAGGCAGAAAAGTTGTTGGCTGCAAATGGGTATTTAAAAAGAAAATAGGTCTAGATGGCAGTGGAAAAGTATAAGGCGAGGTTGGTTGCAAAGGGTTATTCCCAAGTAGAGGGAATTGATTATGGAGAAATTTTTCTCCTATAGCTAAGTTGACGCTATCGATTTCTTTTGTCACTTGCAGCCGATGACTTAGAGGTTGAACAAATGGATGTGAAGACAACATTTCTTCATGGTGACCTTGAAGAAGAGATTTATATGTCCCCTGAGCACTTTTTGGAAAAAGGTAAAGAAAATCTGGTTTGCAAGTTGAAAAAATCTCTGTATGGATTAAAACAATCTCCTAGAATGTGGTACCAGAAGTTTGACACTTTTGTTTTGTCATTGGGATTTGTAAGATCGAAATATGATCATTGTGTGTACTACAAAGCTGAAAATGATCGTGTTCTTATTATTGCTCTCTATGTTGATGATATGTTGTTCATAGGAAATAGTAAGTTAGTGATTTCTGATCTAAAATCTTAGTTGTCTGTAAAGTTCGAAATGAAAGATCTTGGTGCAACCAGGTATATTCTGGGAATGGAAATAACCAAGGACAGGAAGAGTAGAAAACTTTGGCTCAGTTAGAGTAAGTATATTAATACTGTTCTGGAGAGATTTTGTATGACTGAGTGCAAGCAGCTAGTTGTTCCAGTTTTGGAGGGAACGAAGCTATCTGTTGAAGACTGTCCAAAATCTCCTAATGAGATGGAGGACATGACCAGAGTGCCTTATGCTAGTGCAATTGGTAGTTTAATGTATGCAATGGTTTGTACAAGGCCAGACATTGCCCAAGCAATGGGAGTACTTAGTTATTTTATGGAAAATCCTGGAAGGACATATTGGGATGTTGTGAAAAGAGTATTTAGATATTTGAAGGGCATTTCAGAATATGCTTTGTCTTACCATGGCAATTTGGTTAAATCACAAAGGACTCTTAGCATTCGAGGCTATGTGGATTCTGATTGGGCAGGGGACATTGACAGCAAAAGATCCACTAGTGGATATATTTTCATGATGAATGGTGGTGCAATTAGTTGGATGAGTAAGCGGTAGGCTATAGTCGCTTTGTCCACTACAAAGGCATAATACATGGTAGCAACACATGCCTATAAAGAAGCAATCTGGTTAAAACGTTTGTGTTCTAACATTGGGTTTGATGCAGGGAAAATTACAATTTATTGTGACAGTCAGAGTGCTATTTGTTTGGCGAAAAATCCAACTTTCCATGCTAGGACGAAACATATTGATGTGCAGTATCATTTTGTATGAGACATGGTGGAGGATGGAAAGGTCTCTTTAGAAAAAGTGGATACTCTGGAAAATGTTGCAGATGCATTGATGAAACCAGTGAGCACAGACAAGTACAGGTGGTGTTCCAGTTCGATGGGCCTTGGAGCCCATGACCTTCATGAACTTCGAGTTTGAAGGAAGCCAGTAAGTCTTCGTCAAGTGGGAGATTGTTGGAAATTGTGCCTCAACTTGCTGGCTTGTATCTCTGTTCAAGTCTTCATTGTCGGCCGATCGCTGGAGTTCCTAAGTTTCTAACCTTGTCGCGGAGTTTGGAAGTTTCATAACTTCCCGACTGACCGACTTCCTTCGTTGTCGCGGCATTTGGGAACTTTCTAACCAGCAGTGGGAGTTACGAAGTTTGTGTTTTCTTGGACTAGGCAATGGTGGTATCGACTTGTCGCGGGGATCGGTAAATTCATAACTTGTATGCGGTGGTTATGAAGTTAACATTTTGAGCAACATGCCGATGGCTATGGTCTCGCCGACAGGTATGTGCGTTCGGTGAGAACTCTTGGCGATAACGTTTCTCTCGCTGACAATTTGTGTTCGGTATGAGCTCTTGCAAATAGCGATGGTCTTGTTGATAGAAATGCACAATGAACGTCGATGTGACATAAAGGTTCTATAAGACTCCTAATGACAACGATGGTCTTACCGATAGTTCTGCAATGGACATCGGTGAGAAGTCTTTCCGATGGTTTTGCATTCGGTATGATCTCTTACCGATGGACAGTTGGTTTTCTTGTGATATCGGGAAGACTTGTTTTGTTATCGGTCTAACTTCTTAGGGTGTTGTCGATACCTTTGGTCTTGCTGATAGCTATGTGATCGAGTATTTTGGCATTGGGGATACATGGTCTAGTGTCTCACCGACATGCGATATAGTTGAACTTTTTGACCAAACGTCTGTCCTACGTGGTGTACTGAGCCAATGAGAGAAGCAAAATGTGAACTGTTGGAAGTTGAACAGTTGTGACTATTCTGTTGTGGAAAATGAACAGGTCGTGAGTAGAATGGATTACACTCTACAATGGTTGATGAAGAGAGAAGTGTGAGATAACGAAAGGGTTGCTCGACTAAACACAGATTGATCTGAGTGGGTTCATTGTATGCATCTGAGAGCATTGTGAGATTAATGTTTTGTACAAGATTGATCAGTGAATGTTGCTACTGTAAAATTGACGTCATAAAGTTAAGTCTGATCTTTGTATGTAATTTTCCTTACTATAATACAAAGAGGCTTTTCTTGGTGTGGTGGGTTTTTCTCCCGTAAGGGTTTTCCCACATAAATCTGGTGTCTAATTGTGTATGTGTCCATTTCTCTTTTCTGTTATTCTTTTCAAGTGTATCTTATTGAATTGTAATTGCAAAATTTAAAGTCATATCTACATTCTTCCCTAAGGTTTTGGCGTTAGGAGAGTTTTTTCCGCACCTAAGCTTTCCTTACAGGGATGGGGTGGAAGAGATACTTTGCTCTTGATTATGAAGGGGAACATTAGATGGAGTGGAGGGGATTTATTGCTCTTTGGATGAAAGGGTATCATGTGATGGGGTGGAAGTGATGTCTTGCTCTTGTGATGGATGGGTATCATGTGATGGTATGGAAGGGATGTCTTACTCTTTGAATTGAAGGGGGTCATGAGGGGGATGAGGGGGGATATCTTTCTCTTGAGATGAAAAGGGATCATTGGATGCGATGGGAGGTAAATATTGAACTTCATTTAGAGTGGGATCATGCAATGAAGTAGAAGGGGTGCCTTGATATTTATATGTAGGGGAATCTATATTAACATGCTTTGGATTATGGGATTGACATAGTTCATGTGGTGTGGATGGTGTGATAGAGGAGTAGGGTTGAATAAACTTCTCAAATTGGGTAGATGGATGGATAGGAGATTCACAAGGTTTAGGGAATTGGGGTTTATCTTGATATGGAGGGGATGGAGGTAGATACATGATATAGGAATATTTTACACAAATTTATTTTTAGATTGGGATTTAACCACATTTTCTAATAGTCCTTAGAGGCAATCATGAAAGACATGGGATGAATTAGATTTGTAAGATTGCAGTGAAGTGGATTGTTAGGATGTGGGAAATGAATAAGTGGAATAAGAAGTGGAAGCTTCTATAGATTGGTAAATTGAGGAGGAGGATGAGGATCTTGAAAAGGAGCTGGAGATGGGGATATGGGTGTGGATGGGGTTGGAGGGGGATTTTGGATAGGGGCTTGGATTTACTTGCCAATGGAAGAGGAATGATAAGCAATACGAGATGGATTAGGATTGGATGGAGGTGGGGAGGATGGAAGTCTAACACCAAGAATAAGGAGGTATCTAAGCATGACATCCTTATCATTGTTGAAGTATTAGGTTAGGATGAAATCAATAGTGGTGGATGGGTATGGTGTAGATGGTATGGATGTCGGTGGGATTTTAGGAGAATTTTGGATGGGGGTTTGGTTTCCCTTTTCAAAGGTAGGATAAGGAGAACTAATGGATATGTGAGGAGGTGTAATAGGATAGTTTATGTTAGTTATTTTTTGGGTAGAATGAATTTAATCATGGATAAGCGATTGGTGGAAGATTGGAGAAGTTTATCTATTGAAAATGGATTCAAGGTGGTCTGCAAGACTCTCACTATCATCACATGGATCATACTTAGGTTGGTCAACAAGGCTATCCTCACAGTCATCAATATGATTGGGTTTAACCTTGATTGTGATCTTTGTTCTTGCTGGGTTAGGATATAGGTTCATGATATTGGATTGGGTTGGAATAGATGAGGGTGGATTATAATAGATTAGGTTGGATGGAAGATAGATTATATGGTTAGACATAGTATAGGATTGATTGGAAGAGGAAAGTTTGGGATTAATTTTGGATGTGGGTGGAAATTAGGATGATGGATTAGAAGTGGATTGCATATTTATAAAAATAGGACCTAAGGATGAGGATGGAAAGATAAATTAGATTTTGATGGAAGGGTTGGATTGGAGAGGTTTTGAGTGAATATATGGATGAAGGATTAGGTTGTCTAAGAGATTGGATTGGAAGATTTTAATGGGTGAGGGATAAGGTTGAAGGGGTTTAGAATATTTGGATGGATAGGGGATAAGATTAGAATAAGGATAAATGGGTTTGGGATATTTGGATAGATTAATGATTGGATAAACAGACTTGGATGAAGAGATTGGAAGATGAGTTTATATTAGGATGAAGGTTTTTCTTGCTTGATTAGGAGGTAGATTTTAAAGAACTCAAACAAACAAAGTGGCTTGATGAATTGGGATTGATAGGTATACATTGGTTTAGCACAAGAAGACACGCCAATAACTTGCATAAGCCTAAAATTATTCAAGTGGGAGTGTTAACTTAGTGCGGGCCCAATGACCAAAGGCTAATATCTTAAAATTAGTGTAAGTTACTCATCTTTGAAAAATCGATAGAAGAGATCCAATGGCACAAAGGCTCACATTTTCCCTTTATTTGGAGGTCTTAAGACATTTCCCAAAGAGCTTATATCTCTACTTAGGGAGGTGCATGGTGAGTAACTTCAAGCATGATATTGTACCTTGCTCCACACTAAGCAATGATCGAAAGGTATTAAAATAGGATGAACAAGGTTGCTAGGGAGTCTTCCAAATACCTAAATATTGCATGAAACCCAAATACATATATGAAAGGGAATAATTCCAAACAACCAAGAGGAGAGGGTAACCCACTCTCCACCTTCACTTCTCCAAGGTATAAAGTTCTTGAAGGATTAACCTAGATTGACAAGATCCCACTTCCAAGAGAGGTGTCTTTCGATTTATCTCCTGCTCTTTATACTCCACTAGAACATGGGAGTGAAGGTCATCCTCTAGGGTGATGAAATCCATAGTCAGGACTCCTAAAAGGAATCCAAGTGTTTTTTATCACCCCAGATCACGCGTAGTGCAAGGGGAGAGCATACACGTATTAGGTTCCTTGGGATAACAATGACAAGAAAAGAAAAGAAAATAGTAAGTGATGTTTTTTATTCTCAAGGTCACACAAAGGTGCAAGAGGATAACATACACACCACTCACCTAAAGACACAAAAACAAAGTTCATTAGCCCTTAAGAAAAGAAACGTGCCTAGATTAGTGGAAAAAAGGAAGTCTTGAACAAGTGAATCTGTAAGAAAGATGTTAGTAGTTTGATGGTTTTTCCTTTGACAAGCAATTTAAAGCTACACAAAAGGGGGTTATATGACAAAGTGATCGAATAAAATGATTGTTAGCATTGGGATAACCATAAAAAAATGGAACCCTTTTGTGATGTGGGTTGGTACACTTAGCCCAATGATAGGAGTTTGTTTTTGATAAGGTAAAAGATAAAACTTGGGAAACTTACATAGGTGCTACAAGACTAAATAAAGATGCCTTTTAACAAAACAGAAGTGTAGAAACACACAAAAAAAAAGTTTATACCTATGAAAAAGGCATGAATTTGTCAATTAGAAGTGTAGCAAGTCAAAACAAAAGCACATCAAGTTGAAATAAAGGTACGAAAAGTTAGAACCTAGGTGCAAAAAGTTGGAACAAAAGCACAAAAAGTCGAAATAGAGGCATAGAAAGTCAAAATAGAGTTGCTAAAATTTACAATAAAGGCACATATGAACAACACATAAGTGTGATTTTGTAAAAACCCTAGATTTGAAGGGAAAAATAATGACTAATCCTAATTTCTATGAAATAGAATGTTAGGAAAATATAACATACACAAAAAATGGATTGACAAAAAATGCAAGAAGAATATTGGGAAAATACAAAAACCAATAGAAAATAGCCAAGGCTTAGCACTAAAAATTAAAGTAGAAGTCAAGCGCAGTTTCTCAAAATAAAAGCGTTGAAAGTTGAAACACATGTGTTATTTTCCAAAAAATAAGGGCTAAAAGTTGAAACGCAAGCACCATGAGTCACTACAAAAGCACAATGAGATATAACAAAGGTGTTGAAAGCCATGACAAAAGTAGGGTTTTATCAAATAAAAGCACCAAATCATAGAGTTGAACGTCGATTCAGAACCTAAAACTTCAACTCAATAAAAACTCATAAAAAGAGGTCAAAATAGGGACATGGGTCCCACCGAGTAATGCCAAAATGAAGACAAGAAAATGTATGAAGGTAAAAATAAATAAGATAATGCGATACACACACAATACCTTCACCTAAAACCTTTCTTTCTCCTCAAATAGAGGTGAAGTAGAGTGCACCTTATATCCACTTGATTTGCTCTTTTGATGTGTTTATGGGGGAATGTGGCTACTTATGAAACCAAAATCGTGATGATAGGATTAATATGATAAGAGATCAAATGGATAGCTAAGGATATGATGATGAAAGATAAGATAGGCAATAAAAGAAGTAGATAAAAAAGGAGAAACATAATAGTAGGATGAGTTCAAAGATCCTTATAAATGGGACGAGAGGCCTCTCATTTATAGAATTTGAAAGAGGGAAATCAAGGGCCAAGATGGATTGGTTAATGGATGGCTAGAATTGAATGAGGATTAGGGTTAGGATCAAAGGTTATAGTCATGTGACGAGTGTCATATGAGGGATAAGGTCTAGGTTTAGGATGTGCATTAGGTAAACATCATTATGTGAATGGCTAAGATTAAGAGGTGTGATATGAAATGAAGAGATGAGAAAATTAGTTTGACTTTTGGTAAGTGTCTAGATTCAATGAACCTAGGAAAGGTCTTAATTAGTCATATGAAAGGGACACTTGTCAGATGATGGAAAGTTTAGATTGCGATCCATGTGAATGGATCCATGGTTAGGATTAGATGGAAAAGGATTGAAGAATAAAGTGGAATTAAATATTGAGGAAAAGGTTGTGAGGATTAATTAGCCTAAATTAATTACTTAACTAATTTAGTTGGAGGATTTGGGGATAAAGATAATGGATAAATTAATTAATTAAATAATGAATATTTATTTAATTAATTGGATATGACAAGGTGGGATAAAGGTGATGGGATGGATTAATTAAATAAATAAATATTATATTTAATTAATGACTTAAAATAAGTTAAAATTAGGTGCGGTTGGGTAAGGTTAGATTTTAGGTTTCTACAATATATTTGGGAGAATGATGAGGTTTGGTGCCAAATCTAAAATATTTAACCTAGCTCTTCACCATGCAACAAAATGATAGTCCTTACACCTATAAGTGAAAGCTCCTAGAATCTATACATTCACTACCAAGAACATAACAAGTTCACGATGAAAAAATAGATTTCCTCTACCACATATCAATGATTTGCTCAACTACCTTTGAGGTATATAAAAATTATCTAAGATTAACCTCAAATATAGATATTAGTAGGTAGAAATTAAAATTGAACACAAGTGGAAAAGTACTTTAAAGACTCAATAAGTATTGTATGAATATATAGTTATGCCCCTTAGCTTAACCAATTATCCAAACACATTCATGTACTTGATGAATGACATACTTTGATCCTTTACTAACACCTTGGTCATCATCTACTTAGATGGCATCCTCATCTACAATGGCTTGGGAAGAGTGTGTGGATTAGGTTGGTTGTGATGAGCTCAATCACTGGCTAGTTTTCCTTTTATTGTTTTATGCTCTTATTATTTCTTCTACTAAGTTTCAAAGACATTACCAAGACCTTACATACCTTTTATATGCCTTTTATACACTTTTAAGCAATTTAAATATGTGGAAATGGAAATATGTTATGTTGATATATGTGTGAATGAATGCATGGATGTCTATGAAATTTAATATGATTTTATGTTTAATTTATGATTGTTAAAAATGTGGATGCCTTAGGAATAAGACTAACACCTTACAAAAAGGACTGTCAACCCGTAGCAATAGGTTTCTCAGCCTGCAACATAAGGATTGCGAATGGTTGTAGAGAAGAAGTCAAACAACCAAGGCGCAACACTTTCATAAGGAAACAAAGGTGATGATTTATTGATCAACCATGAGTCACCACATAACACTCTTGCTTGCTAAATAAGAAAACCAAGGGAAGAAGGAGTTTACACTTAGCGGGAATAATTTATGACAAGACTATTCTTATGAATTTGTCTCTATTAAAGCAGTAAAATTGTTGGGCATAGAATTGGATTCTCTACTCCTACTTTATAGTTATTGTTTTTTATTTCAGACTAAGTCCTCTTCCTATCTTTGAGGGAGAGTTTACTATTGCTTTATGAGTTTGTTTTTAGTATGTGAATAATGAAACTCTTCACAGACCATATATAGTGGAATCTTTTGTCGAGGAGGAAATCTAGTTGATAGTTTCTAGTTAGTTGTTTATCTATTTTCCACTATTACTTAGTAGTTGCAGCAATAGGGTGTGTGTTATGATCTTCAACAGATTCCTGTTGAATTTTATATAAGAGTTTAGCGTTAGAATGCAATAAAATAAATTGGTTTAATATCATGATTTATTGAGTAAGTGAGTGCTTGACAACTTCTATGGAAGCAACAACTCAAGCAAGGGCCAATTGAGGTACTGCTAACCCACTTCAATTTCTATTGTTATATTAGATAATGCATTGTGAATTTAATTCGTAGTTTCCAGTTACATGCATGTGTTGTAATTCATGAATTGAATTTTATAGCTTCATGTTTGGTTTCATACCCTAGAGGAATTAGCTAGGATAAGACACTACAATTTTAATAGTTGACAGTTACAGTCTTAAGCATTAGGTACCCGTAGCATAAGGTAGCAATTTATATTCATTTCCCCTATTTTTGTGAATTAGCAATTCATTTCACTTTACAACTTTTATCATCTTTTTGTACATGTGTGTTTGCCTATACTCCATTGATGTAGGATTTGTCTAGGATATGTGAACGCATATATTTTGCTAGCACTATCTAAAGTTTATGGCTCACTAGTTGATAATTAAATGCAACCCTCTTATGGAAGATGAACTCTTCAGTTAGGGATTCTTAGGTCCTCTGAGTTGTGTGTATACCTAGTAGCATCAAGTTAATTAGACATTAGAGAGGCTCTACAAGTTGCATGGTGTATACACTACACCAACACAAGTTGCAAGACAACGTCAAAAAATGGACTTTTAGTACCATGCACAACTAATACCTAGGCCACATTATCAACCAATATAATATGCATGTATAACTTGAATATATCAAAGAAATATAGGGCTACCAAACATGACATAGTCTCATTGACTTGTGCAATTTTATTAGACTTTCCAAGTTCTATCATAGGTTATTCCTTAGCTTCTTACATATTTATGGCCACTTGTGAAATCATGCATGCCAAGGCACCATTCTTGTGGACACATACAAAATAATATACTTTTTGGGAGCTTGAGTAGCACCTATATACAAAAAAATTTCTCACAATTTATGTGTTTTATAACCCTTTGAGTCTAAAATAGAAATAGAAATATTTATATGATGTTCATGCATGTCGTGCACCTTTCAGGTGGGTGACAAAGTCTAGTTACATTTAGTTTCAATATGGAACTCCTTAAACCCTACTCTCCCCCTCTACTAGAGCCTATGACTTAACAATATTATGGAATTAAACCTAGTGCATTCACACTCAACCATGAGGGATGACAGCACTAACACCATTTTCACATGTAATTGCTAAAAAAATTATCAATTATTTTTAATATCAAAGATTAATTAGTATACAAACTAGACTGATTAGTGTACACTCTTGAACAACTTCACATGTAGTTTCCTCATATTATTGTTGATACAATGGGTACGATCACTCCTTAAGGAGGGAAAAATATTAAGAGTGTAGCCTTAGGAATCCTCTTCAAAACATCATTTGCATACTCAAATTTAGTCTACACTTATAATACATCACTCACACATCCATGCATAACATTGTTCTTGTGCATTCACATATAGTTCTCATATGCCACCACTGAGTATTGTTCATATGGCCCTACATATAGCCGCCCATGTTTATGTCTAGTTAGGCCCTATATGTGTGGCATGTAGAGAATTCTTATCCATGTGATATAATACCACAAACGTACACACACATACCACATTCAAATTATAAACATTTAACATATAGCAACAACCACACCAAATGTTCCTAAAATACAACTTATACCACATGGGTTTGACATATATCATCCCATTCACATGGTCAATGTACCATACATGTGTGGAATTTGTTAGCATATATGTGGAGGCTAAATAACAACCTACTTGTATAAATGCCTACTTCATATATTTTATAAGGTAAAAGAAGTGTAAAAGATTCTTATCCTACCTCTATAAATTACATATCTACTATAATCCTTCCATTCAAATGTATTTTATGTTTGATGTCTAGTTTCCTTAACATCTTTTATGGTCTTGTTGTATTGCTAGCAAATTTGGATGATTATCCCCTAATTCACCATGAAAATGAAATTACTTGATGCTCTTGTGTATTTTTATCTTGTGGATGGGGATATATTTTTTGTAGAGGTTGTATTTCATCGTGTAAGTGATTTGTATTCCTCCATAGATTTGGGTAGTATTTTTCCTTTCATCTTACATGAATTCACTTAAGTTATATACAAATCTCATGTTGCTTCTACTTTTCCTATGGTTAGTGATTTTAATGTACACAAGCATAACAATGCTTTACCTTTACATGTCTTTCTTTCCCACGCTTTGGCTCATGTTGATGATACACTATCCATAACATCTCATGATAGCTCTTTCCATATTCCTCTCTTTATCCATCCCTCCTCAAGGAAGCTACTATTGTTTTTTTAGTAGATACACATGTTTCATTTAGTGACAACGAGCCTTCTCCTATGCCTAGTGATATACTTGTTGATTTGGGTATTCCCCATCTATGTTGATTATCCTAGTGAGGTACTTTATGATGATTATACTTCTTCCATGGCTAGTGATATGCCCATATATGATACACCTTGTTCAAAAAGAAATGAGGTTTTTACCCCTAGATATTGAGATAAACATGTTTCTCTATCTTATGACAAGTTTATTTGTGATATGTTTAGGGATGAGCTTACTGATAGTTGTTTCTATTCCCATGATGAAGTTAATGACTTACTGTATCATGATTACTTAGTAAATGATACATATTATTTAATGCACTTATGGAAAACTCATTTAGTCCATGGAGATACAAATTTCCAAGTTGGATTATTCTTATCTTCGTATTATTCTTATATATATGGTGATGATATTGGTATACATGCACTTGGTGACACTTTGATTGATAGAGATAAACAATGGTTTAATTCATGCCATGCTTCTTGTATATTTTTCCATGCCTTGTCACATGCTTTCAAATATCACTTTCTTATTGGCCTTAGACCATGTTTTACTCATGGTTCTCATTCTTCCTCTTATAGTGGATCTTTCTTAGCTAATCCCATATATTTTTATATGCATCACGATGATATACCACCTTTTTATGGATACCCTCTTTTGGATATGTTGTACTCATATAAAATTTTCATATTGTGTCAATTTCAACCTTATATTTGTTATTTTCCCAAGTACAATTAACATTTCAAATCTCTTATAATTTGATTATTCTTGTGTAAAGTTTATATTTTTTGGGGCTAATTTATTAGTTTTCGTAGGGTCATGGAATGTAATTTTTCAAGTCATTCACCATGATAGAAAAAAGGAATTTGTCAAGGCTAATGACCAAGTGTGCACTTGTGTGAAGGTAGGCCACAAATCTAATAAGGTATTGCACACACCTAATAAGTGTAAGCTCAAATTTTAAAATACACTCATATGCCCACAAATATCTAAAGGAGACATTCAAATATATATTTTTGGCTAAGTATGGTGTTGAGGTGCATCTCTAGAATTGAGGGGCACACTTAAAAAGGTGAAGTTCAAATATTTAGTTTATATTATTAGGTGTGCATGGACGTGTGAGGTGCATGCACCTATGAGGGGGAAATTAAAATTTGGTTTGCATTATTAGGTGTACATATGATAGAATAGATGCAAGGTTAGTGTTTGAAGTTGCTTTGTGAGGCACATGTGAGGATTAGTTGAGCACACTTGAATAAAATCAATTTAAAAGTAAAGGCTAAAGCATTTAGAGGTGTGCACTTGGCATTCAAATGCATACTCATGAAAGTAAGAGAATTTCCATTTAAAAATTCATATCGTGAGGTGCATATATGATAAGGAAGTGCATGCCTTATTGAAGGGGATTTAATTTTAAATTTTAAAATTTGAATTCCATATTCATAGGCATACACCTGAGTTGAATTGTGCACCTCACAAATAAAAACATATCATTGAATTGTCATATTTTAAGGTACGTATTTAGGTGTGAACCTAAGCACTAATGCACACTTGAACAAGGTAATATGAAATAACAAATAGGATTTCAAAAATTATTGGTAGGGATACCCTCAATAAAGGGAAATTCAAATTTCTAAATCACATATAAGGGTTCTTATGTGGAATTAAGGTGCACATTTATGCACGGGGAAACAATGAATTGAACAATGTGTAGGTGTGTTCCTAGTACGTTGGTGCGCTCCTTAATAAAGAAACATTTCATCTTAAAATAAATTTTAACGTCTATGTAACTTTGTGCATGACAAGGACAAGGGCACAATTCTTAAAGGAAGAAATGTATTTTTATAAATAAAAGAGGCATCTATTTTTAGAGTAATAGTTACAATATTTATAGTAGATTAACTAAGGAATTAAAAATAATTAGTAAGGAGTCTTGAGCTCCCAAATTTAAAGAAAAAACTTGCATAAATAAACCTATTTTCATCTCATACTTGACAAATCATAACATAACACAAAACTTAGACATCAATAGTAGAACATAGAGAGAAAAATACGAAAATTATATGCCAATAATATATCATGAGGTAAAACTATAAAATAGTCAAGTAAAAGTTAGATTAGGTTACCAAGTAGTAGAAATCAACACAACGAAGCACCAAATTCATGGTAAAATCAAACATTTAGTAGTCATAATCTTATCTTGACCAATTGTAACAACAACAAAATATCCCAAAATTTTCTTGTTTTTAATTCATCAACAAAAGGATAAATGATTATAATGGCTTTTCATAAAAAAATAGTATAAAATTTAGATTTTGATCAGATATACCTAAGGTCATCGAGTGATTATTTTTCAAGGCATTAGACTTCAACAGGTTCATACAAAATTTAATTACCATAATTGATCATGTTCACCTATATTCATCTAAAGTAAGTGTTCCAATATAAGAATAGATTATCAAAAGAAAGTATTTAGAGTTGTGAGTTTCAATTAATGTTTTGATGTAGAGAGGCCAACAAAATGAAAGATTTATCAAAGTTAAACCATCAATAATTTAAAATATTAGAGTTTCAAATATCCTGAGAAGATCTATAGTGTATAATAGGGAAAAAAATTAGAATCATGAGAATCATTCAAAGTTGCCTATCTATAAGTCTACCTTTAGCCCACTCTAAAAATAATTTTTTAGCCTTCATTCTATTTAAGGAGAATAACATATTTTAAAAAGTCTATTTTTAGTCAACAGTATTTATAGCTCATGTTATTTTTAATGATCTATATTTTTATCTTATGGTGTTATTTTTACATCATGTATTAGGAATCCTATCCTTGATCTCTTGTCATATTCATTTCAATATTTACACGTCATCGAGAACTGTACATTATAAATTTTCACTGATACTACCTTCCCCATTTTAATGTTTACAAAATTAAAATAATATATGTTGAACTTTGCATCTCTAGATTAAATGATAAAATAGAAGTACTGAACCATTCCATTAATAGATTTAACCATTAATATAACAATTCCATCTTTTATGAAAGAATTTGTGCATTTCTAACAATCATAGTAGATCATAGCTCTTTGCGTGCTACTATGATTTTAAAATTTTCTTGTGCCGCCTATGATTCCTGATGATCTAACATGGTGGGGGCCCCAATGGGGTCCTCCCTTCTAAATATTCTGCTCCTCTTGGAACAACCTCCTCTTTGTCGCTTGTTGGGGTATTAAAACATACACTTGGTAAATCCCCTATTTTGAACCCTTTGGAAAAGGCTGCTTTTCTGGCCAGGGAGGACCCAACTTCCTACATGGATAAACTTGTGGGTGGAAATGTGTTGACAAAGGCCTCTCAGGATTCTTTGTCTGCTTTTTGTAATGTGGAAGGTGATGAAGTGGATGTCCTAGATCTACTCTTAGATGAGGTTATCGAGGGATTTAAGTTGTCCCTTCTGGGGAAATTATTTTCTACCCATCCAAACATTGACTAGGTATGAAAATGGGCTACTAACACTTGGAATCTTAAGGGTAGTGTCTTAGTTAGTGCTATGGCTAAAGGTTTATTCTTGTTTACCTTTGTTGTTCCCAAAGATATGATTAAGGTTCTTACGAGAGGCCCTTGGTATTTTGATAGAGGATTTAAGAATATTTTGTCCCTTTGTAAGTGGAAGCTAGGTTTTGATGCATCGACAATCCTGGGTAAAGTGGCTCCTACCTGGGTTAGGATCCTAGGTTTACCCTTAGAATTTTGGAACCAAGATATCTTTAAAGGAATTTTTGATTCCTTTGGTACCCTCTTGACTATTGACAAAGTAACCCAACTTAAGTCACGATTGGTCTTTGCTAGAATTTGTGCGAATGTTTTTGTTAACACAGTCCTCCCAACCACGGTGACCCTAAAGTCAAAATTTGGTAAATGGGTTCAACCCTTGGAATATGAAAATGTGAAAGTTTATTGTCAGATCTGCAACAAGTTTTTCCACTTACAAGATACTTGTAAATGGGTGGAACCAAAGAGCAACCAATCTGGAGTGTTGTTTAACTCTCCCACTAAAAATTTTGTTCCTAAGGCTTTGACAAAGGAACCTATAACTCCTTGTTTCCCTTCCTCTAAACTTCTATGTCTCGATAAGGTGCTGGAGCCTTCCCTAGGCCTCTTGGTTGAGAACTCTATTGAGGAAACAATGTTGACATTGGAATTGAATGCCCCTCCTGAAGGCCTAAAATGGATGTCCCGAATGCTAAAGCATAAATGAAACCTTTATCTCCCCCCTCAAAGGGTAGCATGGATCCTCAATGCATTATTGAAATGATTGATAACAAACTTGTGGGTGAGTGATAAGAAGAACCTCTCACAAGAAGTGGAAGGAGTAGATTAGATACTCCAGAAAGATTGAGGAAATGAAGGAGAGATTGACATTCAAAAGGAACAAAATTTGGTTTCTTCCCCTGTGCGCATTCTGGAAGAACTTTTCCAAGTGGAGGCTCAAGCTCTAGATGTTAAACTAGAAATGGATGAAAGTCTTAAAGATAATAAGAGTCAAAAGTATCCTTCTTCCCCCCAACTGGAAGGTGCAGAGGATGAAGAGTGGAACCAAGTTAATACGAAATCAAGAAAGAAGAAGCCTGATGTGGGAGGAAACAATAAAGTTGGTAGACCACCTTTGAAGGAGTCAAGGACCAAGGATACAACAAGGGATGCTGCTTCTAGAAAATAGAAAACCCTTGATTCCCTTTCAAGAAATAAACCCAGGAAGAAGTAAGTGGGGGATTCTCTCCCCCATTATAGTAGTATCAAGGTGATACTGCCTCTTTTTGTTTTCAATGTGTCTGCTTTCATGGAACATTAGGGGACTTAATAGCCCCTACAAACAACATTTGTTAAAATCTTGTTTGGTGGATTTAAAACCGAATATCATTTTAATTCAAGAAAGTAAAATGAAAAGAGAGACTTTCAAAAAAGTGGTCAATTATTTCTAGCCTAATGATAATTTTGTGGTTAGCGATGCTAAAGGTGCTTCAGGGGGAATTGCGACTTGTTGAAATCTGGTGAGACTGTCTGGCTTGTTGGGTTTTAGCAATAATTTTTTTTTCCCGGTTTCCTTGAAGGATAGTATTACCTCAGTTAAATGGAATTTGGTAAACATTTATGGCTCCAATTAGACTCAATCTTTGGAATTTGCTGGAGGGTACTATAAGCAATATAAAGGAGGAGTTTTGGATGCTGGGAGGGGACTTTAACTCTCCTCTATTTCCTTCAAAAAATATTGGAGGCCTAAATGACTTCTCAGAAAGTATGATGGATTGGTAGGCTTCATCAATTTTGTGGGTTTAATGGACATCCCTTTGACTGGGTCGCTTTTCACCCGGTCTAATAAATGACAGGGTAATAATCTAATTCAAGTGAAATCAGAGTGCTTCCTTATTTCCTCAAATTGGAGTATTTTACAAGATCTCACCCTCACTGCTCTTCCGAGAACAGGTTCAGATCATAGTGCACTTCTCCTTAGGTGGGATGACAATGTTGCTAAAGGACCTTTTCCCTTTAGATATGAAATAATGTGGACCCACTATCCTGATGTCAAAACTCTTGTTGAAGGCTAGTGGAATGCTCCATGTAGTGGCACTCCCATGTTCTGTTTGGCTCAAAAGCTAAAAAAAGGTTAAATATTGTGTAAATGATGGAATAAACACTCTTTTGGGAATATTTTCACTACTAAAAAATCTCTAAGATTAAAGATTAAGGAGATTTAGGACTCGATGGAGTAGGGTGATGTTGGTGAAACTATTTGCAATGAAGAAAGGGACTTAAGAACTTAGTGGTTTAAAATAAAAAGGAGATATTTTGGAAACAAAAATCAAGGATACAGTGGTTGATTGAAGGAGACAAGAATACTAAATTTTTTCATCAATCTACCCTAAAACATAGATGTAGAAATAGGATTAGATCCTTAAAAATGGATAATGGGCTAATTCTGCATGGGGAGGATGAAATTGCTAACGATGTGGTTTCGTTCTTTTCAAACTTCCAAAATTTTCTCGAGGTGGATCAAGCTAATCTGGATGATATTCTGAAGGTTATTCCACATGTCATAATTGAATAGGATCTAAAAGAATTGTCTAAAGTTGTTTCCCTTCAATAAGTCAAGGATGTGGTCTTCTCCTTTGGTGCTTATAAGGCTTTGGGACCTAATGGTTTCCCTCCAATCTTTTTCCAGGATTTTTGGGACATCATCTCAACTGATCTCTTCAATGCTGCTTGGGATTTCTTCAGATCTGGTAGGCTTCTAAATAAGCTTAACGCTACTTTTATAGCACTCATTCCTAAGTAGAAAGAAGCTTCAACTATGAATGATTTTAAACCAATCAGTCTATGCCATACTACTTATAAGATATTTTCAAAGATTTTGGTCAACAAATTTAAGTTGGTCTTGAATAAAATGATAGTTGTTAACCATAAGGGTTTTGTTCAAGGAAGGCACATTTTGGATGTGGCTATCTATACATATGAGGTGTTACATTCTATCCAGACCTAAGCAAGAAAAAAAGTATGGTTCTGAAACTTGATATCTCAAAGGCTTATGATCGTGTCTCTTGGCCATTCCTTTTTGTTGCGCTTAAAAAGTTTGGATTGAAGGGAATATTTCTTAACTTAATTATATCTTGTGTAACAACTCCAAATACCTAGTTCTAGTTGATAGTGTTCTTAAAGGCTTCTTCTCTTGTGGTAGAGGATTAAGACAAGGCGATCCTCTATCACCATACCTTTTTGTTATTGTAACAAAAGCTCTAGGAAGAAATATTTAGAAACAACTTAATTGTAAACAATTGAAAGGGTTTAAAGCTGCTTCCTCACTACCTCTAGCCTCCCACCAACAATTTATAGATGACACCATTCTTTTAGGGGAAGCTTTAGTCTTGGAAGCTAGACAGTGGAAAGATATTTTGGACAAATATGCTAGAGCTTCGGTCTAGTATATTAATTATTGTGATGTGAAAATACTAGTATTGACCAAATTACGCTTGATCCATGAAGAATCGAAGCGTAACGAAGCCACCCATACTAGAAATCTCAACAAGATCAATCAAATGAAATTGAAACTAAACATTTCATCAAAACCTAACATACTAAATCATGAAAGCTTTCAAAACATCTACTCTAATCCATCTGAAACTTATCTTGTTGTGGAATTGGAGTCTTGTTGATGTGGAACAGCAACCCTTTCCCAATCTCGTGATTAGTGAGCCTGTTTCAGTTGATTCTATGGAAGAGAATCGATGAAACCATAGTGATTGATGTATGAAAACCTAATTTATGCTAAAATGAACATGATGCAAACTAAGTTACCATGATTTTATGCTACAAATGATCTAATTATGCTATTGCTAAGCTAATCTAAGCTAAAATGATGCTAAAAGATGAAAACCCTAATTTATTTACAAACTAAGATGGATGCTCTAAGCTATTATGCAATGAAAATGAACTAAAATAAGCTAACAATTGAGTAAAAGATGAGTGTGTATGTGAGTAAATTCAACAGCATAAGTTTTCTCTAAAATATGGATCCCATTGTCTCCAAATAGTGATCTATTTATAGGAGAGCAAATGAGGAATGGATGGTTGAGATTAAAAAGCTTAATCAATGGTTCAAGATGAAGGGGATGAGAGGCATGGATCATGGATTCTCATTGATGGATGAGAATGCATGATGAAAGTTAATCAAAGGCTCACACTTGCCTCAAACAAACACACTTTTGACCTGTTAGAATTGTGAAACAAGCACAAAACCACGAGCCACAGGATCAAACAACAAACAAAACACCTTCCACACAAGAGATCTACAAAACAATATGTGCAATTATCTTCAACAAGAAAAAGCTACAGTAGAGAGAAAACTTTCAAGAAGATATGAAAGCTACAGATATTCTCCCGTTGATAATTAAAATGAGATCAATCCTTATGAAAGGAGATCAACAAACCCTAAAAGGGAAAACCCTAGTGTGCACACTTAATAATTAATAATTATTAATGTACCTAAGTTTAGCTTAAGTAACTAAAGTGATAAGTGACTTAATTAATTAACCAATATGATTAAATTAATTAAGTAAAACAACTTATTACTCTAACACCCCCCCTTAAGATGAACTTAGGAAGTAGCTAAAACACTAAGAAAAGGATGCATGAAAGCAAAGATGGGTCCCGGCAAACAAGGCCAAGTAAGGTACCCAAATACAACCAAATCTCTGTAAAGTGGAGAAATAGAGAAAACCTCATGGGAAAAACTCTACTCCAAAAAGAGATGAAAGAAATAAATGCACTCATAACAGAAGGATAGGAGGTGGATAACATAAGACCCCCCATAGACAGCTTCTATCATATAAGTACATGTACAATGGTCTCCATAGGAGAAAAAGAAAGAGACTAGAAGGCCCCCCCACAATGAAGAAACTCTGTCGCACATATGGATGCCTGAGGTAGAATCCAGAAAGAGATCCTGAAGCGGCATATAATATTCCTCCCCTTGGGAAGAAACGGATCCAAAGGACAATGTCGAAGAAACCCTGTGAAAAGAGAAGAACCAAGATGTCTCAAGATGTGTGCCATGATAGGATGCTGAAGAATCTCTCTGTCTGAACTAAAACAAAAGATGTCAAATCCAAACTGAACTGAAGACTCAAAAACTGCAACCTCTGAATGCACGGATGATGGTGGGCTAACAGCTGGAATATGGCTGTCAACAAAGAGGAGCTGAAAATCCTCAAAGTAATCCTCCAAATCTGCAATATAGGACTCTACAAACAAAGACGAAATGCCTGCAAGATAAGAATCCCAAGTAGCCATGTCTGAAAGATGTATGATGTCCTGCTTAGCTGAATCAATAGGAGCCAAAGAAGAGGAAATATCAAACTGATTAGGAACAACAGGAGATGATGCTGATACATGTATAATCTCAGTCTGAAGAGTAGGAACTGTGAGACAATCCTCTGATTCATCGGAATATGTAAGGGTGTCTAAATACTGAAGTTCCTTTAAAGTATCATGATCAAAAGGTGTGTTATCTCTCCAACCAATGGGTACAAGACAATCTGAAGCAGGATCCTTTGGGAATGGAGAAAGACTGGGGTCTCCATAGATCTCCTAAAGACATGTCCAAAGTGAGTGAGGACAATCAATGCCCGATATAGCCCACACAGTGTCAGAATCAAAACTAGACAAAATAACTCCTACTATGTGATTTCTAATGATATCCCAAGCTAGTTTTCCCTCTGAAGTTGCTGGTGCAGGTATGAGATCATACAAATAAGGCAAAATATTAAGCCACCTACAATGTGTAAGTATACCCTTTGCCCATGACTCATAATTACCCCGTTCCAGAAAAATAACTGAAGGGTGAGTAGAAAAACCCATGATAACTCTTCAAATTAAAACAATCTGAGACTAACTGACCTCAATACTGATAAACTAGATCAAATAAAGCCATCCCACGCAAACAAATCATTTCCAAGTGCTGAAACATCCAAGTAACTGACAGATGTGTGAAAACACAAAATACTGAATAAAAAGTACCTGGTGTAGATTCTAGAAAAATAAATTACAGATCTAGAAAGAACACAGAAACACCTTTCCAACGCCTCTTTGTTTGCGAAAAACGGAGTCCGTATGCAAAAGATACGACTCTGGGAGTGCAAAAAGCTTGTTCTGACTTTGACTGAGGAAAACAGAATCAAAACGGAAAAACCAGAAAATCAGACCTGATCCATCAGAACGGCACCAGAATCAAATTTCCAACGGTATCTTGTTTGAAAAAAACGGAGATCATACACCCATTTTATACCCGATTTACTGAAAGAGGTCAAAAAAAAGCTTAAAAGGGAAGCCCTGGTGGCTCCCTGGTGGCTCCGCTCGGTCTGGCGGCGCTCCGGTGGCTCTACGGTGGCGCGGCGGTGCTCCGGTGGCTCTTCGGCGGCGCGCCGGCGGTGCGCCGGTGGCGGGTGGGTGGCCAGCCGGTGGAGGCCGCCCGGCGGTGGTTGGGTGGCCGCCTGGCGGCTGGCGGGTGGCCGCCTAGTGGCCGCTTGGTGGCCGGCGGGCGGCACCCAAAATAACACTGTGAGTGCTTTTTTGAATGCGCTTTTTTGAATTTTTTAATATATTTTTTTATTTTTTTTGCAATTTTTGACCTCGAAAATTGTGCCTGGGGGCCGTACGGCCCCTGAGCAAAAAATTTTTGCTTCCCAGATCAACTATGCCCAAATAGGTCGTGCCATATATGAAAATATGGGTTTTTTGCCGCTCTGAATCCAACCGTGAGGTCCGTTTGGGCCCAAAATGCACCAAAAAAATGGAGTTACCAGATCCTCAAAAAAAACAACCAGAAACCCTTGCTCCCGAAACTCACTGAAAGGCCATATCTTCAGATCACAAACAAGCAGCTGCAGGTCTGGAGCTCTGATACCATGTTAGAATTGTGAAACAAGCACAAAACCACGAGCCACAGGATCAAACAACAAACAAAACACCTTCCACACAAGAGATCTACAAAACAATATGTGCAATTATCTTCAACAAGAAAAAGCTACAGTAGAGAGAAAACTTTCAAGAAGATATGAAAGCTACATATATTCTCCCGTTGATAATTACAATGAGATCAATCCTTATGAAAGAAGATCAACAAACCCTAAAAGGGAAAACCCTAGTGTGCACACTTAATAATTAATAATTAATTAATTATTAATGTACCTAAGTTTAGCTTAAGTAACAAAAGTGATAAGTGACTTAATTAATTAACCAATATGATTAAATTAATTAAGTAAAACAACTTATTACTCTAACATGACCTACTCACATAGGTCAAAGGTAACTCGTTCAAATGGTTAAAGGTTAACTTGCATTTGAAGCTAAGTGAGTTGATTGGAGGAGAGAGAATATTCCTTTGGGTGAGGAGAAAGGTAATTTACAAATTAAAATAAAGTTTTAATTGTGCAAAAAGGATAAAGAATATTCCATGGGAATATTCCCTTTGCTTAGAGGAAGATTAGTTTAATTGCTAATTAAACAAGGTTTAATTTATGCAATTAGGGAATTAGAAGAATTAAGAGACCTTTATTAAATTAGATGATTTAATAAATAGGGGAGGGGGATGAAATGATATTTAATTAAATAACATAGGGTTATTTAATTAAATAAGATGACTTAGGAGATTAAATTAAATATTTTAATTTATTTAATTTAATGAGATGAAGTGTTAGTGCGAAAAGAGATGAATTGACCCAATTTAATTAATTAGGCCAAATAGATGAAAATCATGCAATTAATTAATTATCTAGGCTAATTAAATTAATTAAGCGAAAAGAGGATGGATTACAGAGAAAATGATGTTAATAAATTTTATTTAAGTGTCTACATTTTTCCCCTCTTTGAAACGAGGTACTTGCTGCTTCGATTCAAAGAATAATGCTTTTCAAATTAAAACTACCGCTTTAATAAAAAAATAAAAAAATTCTTATTTTTTTAGATGCCCCAATGGAAGGCTAAAGCTGACTCCCTTCCCCCTCAAGAAATCGGGCAAAAAATTTGAATTTTGGGTTGATTTCTCGATAAAGGTTCAAAAGCTGCTCCAAGGGTTTAAAAATGTTCCCGGATCTAAGAATAATGCCAAAAACACAAAAAATGATGCAAATTAGGTCCATATTGGAAAAATATAATAAACCCCATTATTAAGGTTAAATTAGGGGAAAAAATCCCTAATTTTCTAGCTTAAATAGGTCAAGAGGGGTTATTTTCAATTCATTTGTGCATTCACACTTAAGGAATTCTTACGATTTGAGCTTTGACCTTCCAACGAAATGGCACGCCGAGAGCTTCCCAGACACATCTCCGATCGAGTTTGAGAGTTCCAGCGGCTTCCAGGCACAGGACCACCGGTATGTGATTCAAAACCTGATTTGAAATTTGAAATTTTGATGCATTTATTAGGCGTTAGAATTTAGATTTTGGTAGCTTCGCTATAGAGCATAGGCCCACAGTTCTCGAGAGATTAGGTGATCTTTTAGAGTTGTGCCAGGAGCACTTGGGAGATATTGGATTGTGGTACATTGTATATGCACTTGTGATCAAGACTCATTTGGAAATGATGACAACTCTGTGTGAGAGATGGCACAATGAGACCTCATCCTTCCACCTTCCGACAGGGGAGGTGACAGTTACTTTGGAGGACGTGTGGAAGATATTGCGTTTACCTATCCATGACGACCGCGTGATTTATAACCCCAATGCTAGATTTGATGCATACCTCGAGGTGATGGAGATGGACTGGATTATATTGGTCACCTCAAAAATTGATTTAGAGACATACAGAGGTTAGGTGCCGACCTTTAGATTGATCGTCGTAGCCATCATTTTAGGTCTTGTGGCTCCAGATAGACCCGACAGATTCTTCAGCTCAGGATGGGGCTTGGTGTGGTAGTAGATGTTGTACAAGAGGACTCTTTTTGTGTGGGGGCCCGTGATGCTGGCCTCCCTATATCATGATTTGCATGATTTTTTTTACTGTGATGGGAGAGCCCTTGGTGCAGGGGTTACTCTTCTTCATATTTGGGCATGGGAGCACATTGTTGTGCTTCAACCGATTGTAAAGATGAAAAACGTGGAACCAGATGATCTTGTCATTTGGAGATATCGAGGTGCCATCACACTTAGGCACACTAGACAGATAGAGCTCCCGTACTGGCGACGGGTGATTGATGATATGACTATGTTCTGTTGGTGCCCATGGCTTCAGATGCCATTATGGTTTGATGATATTCAACAACTATACTTTTCCAGATAGACCCGTTACATGCAAGGTCGGGAGCACACCATGATTGAACGATATCTCCCCGATAGGGTAGCCAGACAATTTGGTGATGTACAGGATAGACCCGATCATGCCTACAAAGCCATTTTTGCTAGATCAACTAGAGAGGTTCCCACATGGGAACTAACAATTCCAACTCCAGAGGTCGTTGAAAACTTCTTACAGTTGGTTCCCCAGCCTTGGGGCATATGATTAGGGTCAGCCCATAAAACATACCACTCCAACATACAATGCATGGTTCATCCCACCGTAGCGACTTATAGATCTAGCAGGTGCTCCTCCTAGAGGGAGATCGTGAGGTAGAGGTGCCAGGGGCAGGGGACAGGGAGGCCAGGACGGCTAGGAAAGACAAGTTCTGGGGGGCTCCTCCGGTTATGCAGCCTCAGGTTCAGCCACAGGCATAAGCCACAGCCGGGACCACCACCAGATGCGCGAGACGTGCAGATTCAACATCTGCAGTAGCAGGTGCAAGCATTGACATGTGAGCAGGACTAGGCTTGCTAGTAGGTTTTGGCTCTGACTGCTGAGCGAGACCAAGCTCGGTAGCAGGTGATCGCGGTGACAACCAAGAGAGATGAGACATTGCAGAGAGTACAAGCTGTCACTGGAGAGAGAGATTAGGAGGTAGTGAGGCGAAAAAAGATTGAGGTTATGGTAGCAACCACACATGGTCAGACCATGCTAGCATGGTTGTATAGAGAGGTTGTCACAAAGGCTACATATTACAGGCAACACTATCATCTGGATGTTCTAGCGGCTCTTCGTCAGCCCAATTTTTCACAACACATTGATGCACATCCTCGTGCAGTGGATCAGCCTGAGCAGTAGGATGGAGAGGTAGTAGCCACCAAGGCTAGCTTTTTGATGTATAAACACTTTTTTATTTTTCCCCATTCTTTATATTGATATACATTGATGGGCTCCTTTTTGATAGCCTTGTGGATATTGTACTTATCATCGATGTACATACACTGATCCAGATTTTGTACCATGACACATTTTTTGATATATACATGATACAGATATGGATGATTCATGATATGATGTGTTGAATTTATTTCATGTATGGATGCATTGTATTTTATGCCTATGTGATATACGATGATCATGATATGTATGGATGCAATGTTATATTCTTTTTCATTATCTTTTCACAATATGATATAGATGAATGATTATGATATGCAAATGTTATAGATGCACATGATGTGGATGCATTTCTTTTTGTATAATTTCTATGCATGTTTTGATGATGATGTATGCATATGGATGTATGGATGAAAATGCTTATGATATGCAACAATTTAAGATGCTTAGAATAACAAATCTATATTATTCCCACAACTCAAATGATGATGCAAAATGTATGATGTGATATGCAATGATTATGATATGGATGATTATGCTGATGGATGTTTTATGATTATGATATGATTATGAGATGCATGTATGCTAATGGTTTGTGGATGTAGGGTGGATGCATTGATGATGTTTTTGTTGACTGTCATGATACTAGGTTAGCACAAAGATAATAAAGAATGAGTGACCGTCGATAATGATGATTGCTTCAAAAGATCCAACAAGTCCTTGATCCATCGAGACTTTATTAGAGATGGTGATGAGACAATGCAAAATGCATGATGAAATGTAGGATGTGTGCTCACACTTCGAGATTGGGATTTTCCATCATTCCTTATTGCTCGATATAACACATAGATATGATGCATCAAGGTATTGATAACCAAGACGACGTTGTATCTAGTGTAATGGAATTTGACTCGACAAACAGATAGGATAGTTCTTGTTCACACATTGACATACGAAAATGTCGTTGGAATGCAAGTTAGAAATTTAGAATATATTGGACCAAAGCATACACAATAGTCAACAACATACTCCAAACGACCTTTCTACACACAACTAAGCAAGTATGCGCTGAGATTATTTTACAAGAGTATCCACAAGCACAAAAAATGAAAGATAATGATCGATGCTCCATTCCTTTCTCTCTAAATCATTTTAGATAGACATCATCGAGAGGTCCTTAGAATGGGTCATTAAGATAAATCATAAGAACAAATCAAAGACAAACAGTTAGTGTTATCTATAGCTCTTTCCTAGTTTAAGTTTAGCTAAAGTGATATCTAATGCCGACGTCCATCGTAGGAAGGATACATCCTAGGACATGTTGATCAGAGGGTTGTTTGATGTTGGGATGATGATGCTAAGATGAGCCGTTGATATAAACTTCATTGATGTATTTACCTATGATTTAGACTTTAGATTTAGACTTTTGGGTTCACACTTTACGACTTGCTATACTTGCTTTCTACTTGTTCCGCTAAAGGGTCAAGGTGATGATCGTTTATTATGGGTGAAAGCGAGCTGGGGTGGATGGGTTTTGGTATTTTCTGGAATATTTGAATGTTTTTGGTATTTTGAAAATGTTTTGAGGCTGTTTTTAGTCTTTTTGAATGTTTATATGAATGTTTAGGATTTTCTAATTTTTTGAGGTTGTTTAGGGTTTTCTGAATATTTTGAGGCTTTTTAGGTCTTTTGAACGTTTTCCATTATTTTTTTGTTTTCCATTTTCTGAATATTTGGATGTTTTGGGATTTTTGAGATATTTGGATGTTTTTGGAATTTTTGAAATATTTGGATGTTTTGGGTTTTTCGAGATATTTGGATGTTTTTGGATTTTTAGAATTTTGACCAAGAACCGAACCTAAATACCTACCCTAGGGGCCTCGGGGGCTGATAAAAGATTAGCCTTTCCTATGTTATACACACAGAGACCACGTAGTTCTACTGACTCGACCCATTTACAAGACAAAGATATGAACAAACAAGAGATGACAACTAATTACAACAGACTGCTAAAGGAGTAACCTAGGGTTTTCTCGGGGGCACATCAATGATGGCCTTGCCCATGTTCAAGCTCAGAGACAACGTAGTTTGACAAGAGGACATTATTTTTTGGTTTTTTGATGTTCGACCTTTTTAGGGTTTTTGATGTTTTCTAGATGTTTTGGATTTTATCCTTTACAATTTTCTGAGTGTTTTTGGATTTCCACTATATAGGATTTTGCAAATGTTTTGGGATTTTTTGGATAAGATTTTATGATTTTTTTTGGTGTTTTCTGATAAGATGTCCCATGAACTCAAGATATACAAGAACCCGATTATGATGCACATCAAAATTCCCCCAGTGTGATATGTTAGCCTACTTCGATAAAGGCAAGACAAACTAACTATGGGAATATGCCAAGTAGTGCTAAAGAGTTCATGATACCTTACAGTGACAAGCTATGATAAAGACGCGGATGAGGGATGAATGGTGATGCAAAGAATGCTAGGCCAAAAGAGCCAAATAATAGACGGAGATGCTTTATTTACTTAAGATGCCTATTTTCTAGGTTTTCACCAAGGTACTTGCCCAAAGCGCCACCAAAGCGGTTTTCACTAGAGGACAATTTTTCTTTTTCTTTACTTTTTTTCAATCCTTTTTTCTCTTTTTTTTTGGATTTTGATTATTTTTTGATTTTTTTGTATTTTCTAATTTATACCCTTCATGTTTAGGCATAATTTTTTTTGAGATGCAAGCTGTTGATTGACTCCTGCAAGGGTTCACTTTTAGGGGTTGACAATTGGTATGCTTATGATCTGTTGCTTATTGTGATAACAAAGGGACCCAACCAATTAGGCTCAAACTTTCCTTTGTTGTCTTGATTTGGAAGGTTCTTCTGATTTTTCTTTAAGACAAGATCACCTACTTAGAATGACCGACATTTGATTCTCTTATTTAGCTCTGTTTTAGTTGGTTTTGATATACTTGCAAGTGCTTAAGGGTGTCAAGACAATGTTCATCCAGGAATTCTAGCTCATTCAGTCGGGACACTTTGTATTCTTCCTCAATTATCAGATTCTTTAGTGATACTCACAATGATGGGAGCTCAACCTTGATAGGAAAGATGGCTTCTGATCCATAGACCAGGGAGAAAGGGGTTGCACTTGTAGGTGTGCGGATACTGGTTCGATAAGCCCAAAGAGCGATATTTAGTTGCGGATGCAAGTCACGACCGACTTCATTAACTGTTTCCTTTAGGATTTTTAGGATAGTTTTGTTTGTTGCTTCTACTTGTCCATTGCCTCGGGGATAGTACGAGGTAGAGAATTAGTGTTGTATATTGAATCTTTGGCACAACTCTTTCACATCCTGATTCTTGAATGGTGTTCCATTGTCTGAGATGAGGGTTTGTGGTACACCATAATGGAGATGAGGGTTTGTGGTACACCATAATGGAAAATTAGGTAATTCAAGATAAAATTGGCTATTTGCTTCCCTGTTATGTAGGTCATAGGAATGGCTTCAACCCACTTAGTAAAGTACTCAGTGGCAGTTATGATAAACTTATGGCCGTTGGATGAGGTTGGAGTGATTTTTCCTATGAGGTCAAGTCCCCACTGTGAAAAAGGCCATGGTGTGATCATTGGTTGCAACTCTTGAGCTGGATCATGAATTAGATCCCCATGCTATTGACACTGGATGCATTTCCGCACATACTGATGAACTTCTTTTTCCATGGTTGGCCAATAGTACCATGTCTTCAACAGTTTCTTAGCTAAGGTCATACCACTAGAATGGGACCCACATATTCCATTGTGTAATTTTTTAAGGAAGTTAAGGATTCCTCTTGGTTAAGACATCATAATAATGTCCCTTCAATGCTTCAACGGTAAAGGGTATCACCTAGGATCACAAATTGGGATGCCTTTTTAACAAAGGTATTTTTAAGGTTCAGGGTGATATCTGATGGAAGGGTTCGTCTGTTAAGATAAGTAAAGATGTCATGGTACCATAGGGATCTAGGACCAACAATGTCACACACAAATTTAGATTTAGGGATTTCAAAAGTTGGTACAAGAAGTTGTTCTAGCAAGAATTCACATTGGAGGATGTTATTCAACATGTCTAGTAATGATTCGATTGTTGCCATGGCGTTTGTTGCTCTATTGTTCATGCGAGGAATTTTCTCAAAAGTTATGTCTATAAAAATATCTTTGAGATTCTCCACCATCTTCTTGTAAGGAGTGAGCTTTTCATCTTTAGTTTGATAGTCATCATTGACTTGGTTGATAACCAGTTGTGAGTCTCCATAGACTTTCATCTCTTGTATCTGCCATTGAACTGCTATCCTAAGACCTGTGATCAAGGATTTGTACTCAACAATGTTATTGGTACATGGGAATGATAGCTTGTAAGAGTTTGGGATGCAATCACCTTGGGGGGTGATGAAAATAATGCCTGCTACTGATCCATGTTGGGTGAATGATCCATCAAAGTACATTTTCCACTGAGATGTGAGATTAATAAGGAACACTGACTCGTTAGGAAACTCGGATATTAAAGGTTTCTCATCATAGATGGGTGCTTCTGCTAGTTGGTCTATGATAACTTGTCCTTTGATTGTTTTGCACTCCACATACTCTATGTCAAACTTTGTCAAGATCATTACCCATTTAGCCATTCATCTTGTGAGGGTTGCTTTGGATAACAAATATTTTAATGGATAAATCTTCGCAAAGAGCTTGATTTGGTGTGACAACATGTAATGACTAAAATTTTGTGAAGCAAAAACTACTACTAGGCATGATTTCTCAATAGGTAAATAGTTCATCTCATAGCCTACCAAGGTTCTTTTGATGTAGTATATGGCTCTTTCCTTTTTGTTCCCATCATGTTGTGCTAAAAGAGCTCCTAGTGTTACTGGTGTTGCTGAGATGTACAGGATCAGTGGCTTGTTTGGTATCAACGGCATGAGCATTGGATGTGTTAGTAGATAATCCTTGATTTGTTGGAAAGCTTTATCACATTTGTCATCCCATTTTTAAGTTATCCCTTAATCGAGAAGATGCGAAAAGGGATGAATCTTATCTGATAACTGGGCTATGAACCTTTTGATGGACTGCAACCTTCCTTGTAATCCTCTCATTTGTTTCAATGTCTGTGGTGGTTCCATGTCTAGGATGGATTTTACCTTTGCGGGATCAATTTCTATCCGTCTTTGTGAAGCGATAAAGCCAAGAAGTTTCCCTGATGTGACCCCGAACACACACTTTTTTGGATTTAGTCGCACCTTGTATTCTTCAAGTCTATAAAAGATAGGTCCTAGGACTTGTATGTGCTCACTCCTCTTTTTTTATTTTTCCAAAATATCGTCCAAATAATCTTCAACTATTTTGTGGATCATATTGTGAAAGATGAGGGTCATTTCTCTTTGATAAGTAGATCCTGCATTCTTCAACCCAAATGGCATCACATTCTAGCAGTAGGCTCCCCATGGACAAGTAAAGGTAGTTTTATGTTGATCCTCTTTGGTGATTATGATTTGATTGTATCCTAAAAAGCCATCCATGAGTGACAACATTTCATGCCCAACTGTTAAATCCACAATGAGATCGATGTTGGGAAGAAGGAAATCATCCTTTGGACATGCCTTGTTCAGATCTCTGAAATCAATGCATATTCTAATGCCCCCAGTGGGTTTTGAGACTATACCAGGTTTGAAACCCACTTAGGATAATCTATCGGTTGGATGAATCCAATGTCAAGAAGCTTTTGTAGTTCCAGTTTAACCAAGAGTGCTATCTGAGGGTGAATCTTCCTTAATTTCTGCTTGACTGGTTTGGCGTCAGGATAAATTGCTAAGTGGTGTACAACCACTTTTGGATCAAGGCCTGGCATATCTGTATATGACCATGCAAAGTTAGCTCTTCTCTCTTTAAGGAATGTTGCTAGGTTCTTTTGTTCTTCGTCTAACAAGGATTCTGCATAAAAAGTGATCTTAGGTGCTTCTTTTGTTCCCACATTGATTGGAGTAGCCTTTTCTGCTAGTACTGTTGACTTCTCTGGATGCATTGCACTAAGGGGGAGATTGAATCCCTCATCCTTGGGCACCTCAAAGAGGTTTTCACCATTGGACGCATCCTTTGTTTTTATTATTTTGGGACCAGAGAGTGCCACTAGGTGGTTTTCACTCAAGGATCTACATGTAAATTGCATTTCATTTATTTTGCGACTGAAGGATTCAATCATATCCCCATAGTATGCCCATGTATCGAGCTCTATGTCAAAGCCTGCTTTGTGATCTGCCCATGATAAGTTGTCTCAGAGTATCATGAATTTTGAGATTGCTTCATTGTTTTCGAATAAATCTAGAACTAGTGGTCCTTGTTGGTTCATGTCAATGAGTTTCAGGTATACTAGGCGTATTTTAGTTGATTGATCATTTGAGACAAAGGATGTTATGGATATAATGAAGAGGGTTTTGTTCTCAAATAGGTCATCAACATCAAGGGGAAAGTCATCTAATGTTGTATCACGCGATGTGGGTGACCAAGAGGAAGCCTCAACTTGTTTAGCAGCAATAAATTTTCCAATAAGTGCGACTTTGCTAGTAGTACAACCTAAGCCAATATTTTTTAGTCATTTCTCAAGAACGATGGGTTCTAGTAAACCATTTTCATTTTGTACTAGCTTCTCATTCTTGTTATCTCCCCAATTCTGCATTAACAGTAGACCTTTTTTGTCATCTTCCATGGGAAGAACATGAACATGTTGTTCATCTTGATAGATAAGTTTAGAGATATCTTGCTCATTGACGTCTTCTTGATTCAGGTCTCCCCACTTGGTGAAGGTAGTAGCTGCCATCTTGATTGTTTTTGGCTCTTTGGGGCTAGATGTAGGTTTCCTGTGAGATTGAGGAGAAATAGGTAACTCTCCTAAGACAAAGGTGTCTTTCAATATTTTGTAGCTTCCACAACCATCATCTTGAATCACTTCTTTGAATGTCAGGTATACTCTGCACAATGGGAATTTTTTATGTTGAAGTAAAGGCTAGGGATGATGGGTCAAAAAATGAGCTTGATGGTGTAGGTCCTTCATCATTTTTGGGTATTTGTTGGATCTTATAGAACTTGGCTTCAAGACTCTTGTAGTAGTAGAAAGGCTCAGGATCTCCATGGATAGTGATTTCTCTATCTTCAAAAGGAAAATTCACACACTGATGATAGGTTGAGGCTACAACTTTCAAAGCATGGATCCAAGGTCAGCCAAGTAGTATGTTATAGGGAAGATCAAGATCAAGTACTTGGCATGTAGTTTCTGCAATAAGAGGTGCCACTTGGATTGGAAGTGAAATGATTCCTTGTGATACTTGTTCTTGGTCGTCATATGCTCTGATGGTAGTACTCTTTGTCTTCTCAATAGTATCTTCTAAATATCCTAGATGCTTGATCAACTGTAGGGTACAAATGTTCAGACCAACACCTCCATATGCCAAGACTCTTTTGACCTTGTTTTTATGGATGAAAACCTCAAGGTGTAAAGCAAAATTATGAGATGGTTGTGATGGTAAATCTTGCTCAGAGAAGGTGAGAAGATGGTTGGTGATATGCCCTACCATAGCTTGAAACTTATTGGTATCAATGTTCTCGGGAATAAATGACTCAAAAAAGGATTTTTCTAGAATTTCCCTATGTGCAGGAGATAATCTCAAGAGTTATAAGATTGATATTTGAGTGGGGGTTTGTTTAAGCTAATCTACAAGATTATACTTGCTAGGATTAGATGTGGGAAAATTAGGTTGTGTCTTAGATTGAGCTGGGATAGCTCCTTCAACGGTTATTTTGCCATGTCGTGTGGTGACTCCACATTCTGTACTAGCTCCTTTGATGGTGACAACAGTGATAACACTATCATAAGAGTCAACTACATTGGAATAAGCATGCTGAACATTGGTGTAATCCTTAGCTTTTCCATTGTTGTTTGCTTTGTTATGATCAGGCATAGAGGTCTTGTATATCTTAAGATCTTGGTTTCCAACTGGTACCTCAATAGATATGGTATCGTTCTCTATGAGATCTTGGATGATATTATTGAGTTTCATGCAGTTCGCTGGTTTATGTCCTTTGATTTTATGAAAGTCATAGAGATCACACTTGTTGTACCAGGATGGCTTTTCTTGTGGTTCTTGGTAGTTTTCAAAATTAGGAAGTGCTATCAAATTTGACTCTACCAGTTTCTTCATGATTGTCTCGATGGGTTCTGATAATTGTGTTTACTTATGTTTGGGATAGTTGTTCCTGTTACCAATTTGCTTCTGTTGCATGTTGGTGTTACTGATTTGATTATTCTGAGGCGGTACCATTTGTTGCACAGTTGGTTGGATGTTAGCAACTTGATTGTTATTGGGTCTAGGAGCACTTAGTATGACCTTAGCATCTACTACACCATTGTTTGTTATGTTTTTGTTCTTAGCCCATACACGAGGTTTGTCATTCAAACTAGTTGAAGGACGGTTATCTTTGTATGCTTGAGTATTTTCTTGTGAGATTAGGGCTCTTTCAATGTTAAGGGCTCTCGAAACAATCTCATTATACAATATGACACATTGCATTTTCAAGTGGAATGATAGATTTGGATCAAGGTTGGCTATAATGATTCCCACTTGTTGTTCGTCAGGAAGAGGCCACTTGATTTCACTAGCTCTTTGTCTCCATTGTTGTAAGAAATTAGTGAAAGTTTCTCTTGGATTTTGTTTAAGAGTGTACAATTCTTCTAGACTAATGTCCATGTCAAGATTGAAGGAGAAGTGATCAATGAATTTGTTAGTGATTTCTTGAAAAGTTTTGATACTAGGAGGCAAATGAGAAAACCAATCCATAGCAGTACCTGTTAAACTTTGAGGGAAGAGTCACATTATATATGAATCATTGTAAGCTACTTCCATGCACATGATGTTAAATTATCTGATATGGTCAACGAGACTTCCTCTCCCTCTGTATTTGTCAAACTTGGGGATTTCAAAACCAGGAGGGAATGGTATCATTGGTATGTTTCGATCAAATGGGTAAGGACACAAGTTATGTGTATGAGGTTTCTTTGTCTTGCCCATGCGAAGGTCCTACATTTCTTGTGAGAGTTCTTTCAATTGTATGCTAGATCATCTTGTAGATTGGGTAGAGGAACATATGGTGGGATGAGAGATAAGTTATATGGGGTGTATGAAGGTGTGAGATTTTGTGAAAGTGATGAATATGTTCCTGATGCATTCGGATTGATGATGTTCATATGAGGAAAATAGGGACCATGTTGTTGTTCTTGGGCATATTGTTGAGCTAGTAAGGCTTGTTGTTGAGCTTTTTGTTGTTGTGCCACTAGGGCTTGTTGTTGGGCCTGCTATTGTTGTTGTGCTAATAAAGTTGCTTATTGTTCTTGTTGCTGTTGCGCGGCTTGTTGTGCTACTAAAGTTACTTTTTGTGCTTGTTGTGCAATGGCCGCTTGTTGTTGTTGCTATTGTTGTTGTGTTAAGGATGCTTGTTGAGCTTGATGTTGTTGTTTTTCTAGGGCCGCTTGTTGAGATTGATGTTTTTGTTGTGCTAAGGCTACTTGTTGAGCTACTAAGGCTGCTTGTTGTGCTTGTTGTTGTGCTAAAGCTGCTTGCTATTATTTTTGTATGGTTTGTTGATAAGTTTGTTGTGCTTGCTGTAGAGCTAAGGCATGTGCTTGTAAGGTGGGATTAGGTGATTTTTGAGACATTTGAGAAGGATTAGGGATATTGATGTTTTGAGTGGTTAGTAGATTGCTAGTGAAAGGTGGAGGATTCCCTTGGTTTAACATTCCTTTTAATATGGTAGAATGAGGTGGAGGAATGTATGTTTGAGGTCCTGATTTATTTGGCATAGAAAAGGGGGCTATTGGAAAAGATGATGTCATTAAATTTTACAATGGAAATGACACACTAGGACCTTGAGTCCATTGATTGAAAATATTCCCTTCTCCTATGTTTTGAGGATTGCCTTGTGCAAAAGATGTAAACAAAGGATTCGTGATCAAGGTACTCCTAGGATTGATAGAACTTGTAACCAAGGGATTGTTTTGAGGTGGATTGATAGTGGATGATGTGGTAATGGTAGATGGAATGGATGAAACCCACTGGAGGGTTGGATAAATATGTCCCTATTTGCATTGAGGGTTGATTATGTGATACAGTATTGACATACCCTTATGTGTTGCTTTGATATTTTTGGTCTATACCGCTTTGCGTGATGGTAGGAATACTTGTGGTACTCATAGGTGTGGATGAAGAAGGGTTTCGTCAAAATGTCAAAGTGGTGGTGGAATAGTGAAGTTCAAGTGGAGTGTGTAGCTATTATAGATCTTTGGGAATAGGAGGAGCACCAAAGGTAGGTGTCCAAACAGTGGTGGGAGGTGGAGGATTAGTTTCAAGAGTACCCACAAGTATACTACTTTCAAATGGTTAGGTGTGACCAAAATCTTTAGCAAGGCTGGTTGCAAGACTAGGTATGTAAGTTTGAATTAGCCCTTGTGAAATCCTGTGTTAAACTTTGTGCTACAAATGTTGGGGAGATAATAGCTACACTTTCAAAAGATTGATGGTCTAAAATTTCTTCTCTAGTGAGCTAAAATGTGTTGTTCGTGATGTCTTTGATTTCGTATGGTCCTGAAGGAGATGATGGTTGTTGCGATGGTGTAACATGACTTCTAGGATCAAATTCTAAAGGATTTGGATCACTTGAGGTAAATGTAACCTTCTATTTCTCCATGATTCTCTTGTGTTGTGATCTTGTCTTTACCATAAATTTGGTGTTAGCTATGGGAGAGTTGTGCTGAGTTTTGTAATGTTTGAACTCTCTAGTTGACTCAAACCTAGGTAAAAGAGACACTCTAAGTCTTTTGGGAGAAATGATGATAATGTGGGATGAAAAGATGAGTGATGTGCAAAGTGATCTTTGCAAGCGTTTTGGGACAACACTTTTGACTCGAGTTTGATGTTTTGATGTTGGAAAAAAGGATGCTAATGAACTTAGAAATCTTTAGGGTAGACTTGTGACCTTCAAGATAAACTAGTTCAAAGATGATAAATATCTCAACTAAGTGCATGGAAAAGGATACATTTCACATATAAAGTAGCTAAGATAGCAAGTTGGTTTTATTTTTAAGTCCCAAAGTGTTGGTGTTTTCAAAATTTTGCAAAGATAGATGAGGTGAAGGATGAAATTTTGATGAAGGGGTGAGTGAAATGTTTGACCCAATGTTTACCTAAAGTGAACCTTTTGTTTTGAAAAGATCAAGGTAGTGAGAATGATGCTAGACCTCTAAAATGTTCAAATCCTAGAAAATGAGAGCATGGATGGGAATGTTCAAACCTATTCGGGCTCTCCTAGCTCGGGCATAAAAGTTTCTGAACAAAGTGTAACGGTTGTGGTAAAATATTGAAGCCCACTTTTGACTATACTTTGTTCTACGATTCCTATGTTTGAAGTGGAGTGTTGGTGATTTTCCCCTATGGATTTTGACTGTTTGATGAATCATTTAGAGGAGTTGAGTATCATGAAAAAGACCAGGATTTTGACTCCAAAATAATGCATACAATTTTGAACTATACCTTGAAGCGTGTCTATAAAATTTTGCTACCAATCTGTTTCTATTTTTGTGAATTGCTCGAAGGTGTTTCTTAAGAGATTTTGGAGTGAGATGCCTAAGTCTAAAATGAGGACCTAGAGACTTTGGCTTAGGAATCCTGATTTTTGTGAGATCATGTGGAAACAGTTTAAGTTTATGGGAGAAAAGGAAGATATTATTGCCATGTAGGTGGTGGTAATAGGGGCCTTCCAGCCTCAATATCGGTGTTCCTCTTCTTCGTCTAGAATGGTTGTTTCATTTCTCCACTGCGTGTTTGTTTCCTTGTTTTCAAAAGTGAAGGTTCTCAAACTGCTAAATGAGATCTATTTGTTCACCATTTATGAGTTCAAACTTTGGCTGAATTATAGCACCTGGAAGATCAAGTTATTCAATGGGAGCAATCGGTCTCCAAATAGTCATGTGGGGTTCATTTGTCAATTTATCTTTGCTTAAATGGATTGATTTTACCACAAACACTTGTCTTTGATTATGTTTCCAAACTAGATGTTTATGTCAAAAGCATCATAACTTTCATAATGTCCATTTCGTGAAAATCATGAGGTTAAAGCCATAATTGCCTATGTTGTCTTTGGTAAATATGGGTTTGAGATTAATGTCAAGATATTTAGAAATCGCTAAGGAGAAATCCTTAGGAAAAGCAGTAATATCAAGGCTAACTCAAGAAGTCCATATTTAAGCCAAAGTGTTTGAAATTTGGATATTAAATGTTTTTTTTTGGATCATTTTGAAATCAAGCAAAGTGTTAAACTGACTCACAATCATTACAACCCTAGGATAGAAATGGCTATATTTGTTGAATCCCAGCTAGGATTTCTCCAAACACTAGATAATGCGAACAGTTAGAGATTTAGCGACACTGGATCCCCTCCATGGCACACACTTCTTAGGACCACCAAATCTCAAAATACTTAAAATCTGAAGATTAAAAGGAATTTTTCTATTTCTACAATTGAATAGTACAAATGTGGGGCAACTTCAGAACGACCGTTCTTGACATCAACAAATATTAAGGATTTTTTGGCTTCCACACAAGGGTTTGTAATAAGGGCATCCAGTTTAAAGGACACTATGATAAACTCCCTCAAGAGGTCTCCCAACTCTTAGAACAAGGGCTTTACACATCGTAAAGATACCAGGGGAGAGCTATCATGCATCACCTATTGATTGCAAACTTTCCTTGCAACCATAAATTTATATAGCAGTTCAGAAGAGCCTGGCTTATGCTCATTACCGCTTGGGTCATTCCGTTGGGGTGAGTATTTTTTCCCACCAAGAAAGGCCCCCTAAAGGTGAAAAATAGTGAGGAAGTCCATCCGTAGTTTGATCATTTTTGCTTGTATGAACAAAGAGAGAACACACACTATGCCTTTTCTCACACTACCATGATTGTTCAATTTTAAACCCAAATTGAAAGATGTGGGTGATCTTGCAAAGTGTTAGAGAATGTTTCTATTTCTCAAGATCGCCAAACGATGTGAGAGAATTTCATACACATTCACTAACAAAATTGAAAATCGTAAAACATAGCAAATAGTTGTCAATTTTAACCTTTCAAAGCAATGATGAATTTATTTAAGCACCAATTGAAAGATGAGTCTACCGTGTTCAATTTTAATCCCAATTGAAAGATGTGATATGAGGGTTCAATTTTATCCAACTTTGAATATTCATTTTAAACCTAATTGAACTCTAGTGCGTTTCCTAAAACTAAAAGTAGAAAGCATGAAATTGGGTTATAATTGCCCCAAAGCGTTGAACACTTGTTACAATTATAGAATTTTAAGATAGAAAAGAATTTCTTCACTTTGGCTCCATGCCTTTAAACTCTGCAAAACCCTATTAGTCTAACAACCAAAACACATTCAAACATTCATTAGTGATCAGATAAATCAAAGAAATTAACACACATATCGAAAAAATAAATGTAAATTTTCTTACCCTGGTTGAGTGTCGTTGAACATTATAGCATCACAGTTTGAGATTTGGGTGTTCCTCTAGTGAAAACAGGTGTTACTCTGCAGCAAGAACAATGAGCACGATTGCATCGCTATTTTGATGGGCGTTGCTTCCAACGATGGAATCGCTATTTGGAATTTGAAAGCGTCAGTTTGGTGAGTTTGAGCATTGCCATTTGCCTTTCATGATATCTTCAAATTAAATAATTGTCGCTATATTTAAATCAACATTGGTAGATTAAATACGCGTCACTATTTCAAATTGCTAGAGCATTGCTATATGGTGACACTATTAAAATAACATCGCTATTTGTGGTTTGAGAGTCACTGCAACCTACAAAATAATATGAACATGAAATTTGAACTAAAAAATAGTTAAATAATCGATTTCCCTCCTAGCACCAGAATGTAATGTGAAAAATATTGGTATTGTCCGAATTACGCTTGATCCATGAAGAATCAAAGCATAATGGAGCCACCCATACTAGAAATCTCAACAAGATCAATCAAATGAAATTGAAACTAAACATTTCATCAAAACCTAACGTACTAAATCATGAAAGCTTTCAAAACATCTACTCTAATCCATTTGAAACTTATGTTGTTGTGAAATTGATGTTGTGTTGATATGGAATGAGGACCCTTTCCCAATCCCATGATTAGTGAGTCTGTTTCAGTTGATTCTATGGAAGAGAATCGATGAAACCATAGTGATTGATGTATGAAAACCTAATTTATGCTAAAATGAACATGATGCAAGCTAAGTTACCAAGATTTTATGCTACAAATGATCTAATTATGCTATTGCTAAGCTAATCTAAGCTAAAATGATGCTAAAAGATGAAAACCCTAATTTATTTACAAACTAAGATGGATGCATGGAAGTCATTAATGGATGCTATAAGCTATTATGCAATTAAAATGAACTAAAATAAGCTAACAAGTGAATAAAAGATGAGTGTGTATGTGAGTAAATTCAACAACATAAGTTTGCTCTGAAAGATGGATCCCTTTGTCTCCAAATAGTGATCTATTTATAGGAGAGCAAATGACGAATGAATGGTTGAGATTAAAAAGCTTAATCAATGGTTCAAGATGAAGGGGATGAGAGGAATGGATCATGGATTCTCATCAACAAATGAGAATGCATGATGAAAGTTAATCAAAGGCTCACACTTGCCTCAAACAAACACACTTTTGATCTGCTCACACAGGTCAAAGGTAACTTGTTCAAAAGGTTAAAGGTTAACTTGCATTTGAAGCTAAGTGAGTTGATTGAAGGAGAGATAATATTCCTTAGAATATTCCTTTGGGTGAGGAAAAAGGTAATTTACAAATTAAAACAAAGATTTAATTGTGCAAAAAGGATAAAGAATATTCCCTTTGCTTAGAGGAAGATTAGTTTAATTGCTAATTAAACAAGGTTTAATTTATGCAATTAGGGAATTAGAAGAATTAAGAGACATTTATTAATTTAGATGATTTAATAAATAGGGGAGAGGGATGAAATGATATTTAATTAAATAACATAGGGTTATTTAATTAAATAAGATGACTCAGGAGATTAAATTAAATATTTTGATTTATTTAATTTAATGAGATGAAGTATTAGTGCAAAAAGAGATGAATTAACCCAATTTAATTAATTAGGCCAAATAGATGAAAATGATGCAATTAATTAATTAGCTAGGCTAATTAGATTAATTAAGCGAAAAGAGGATGGATTACAGAGGAAATGATGTTAATAAATCTAATTTAAGTGTATGACATCGATTAGGACATTTTTTAGTGTCTACAATTATCACAAAAGCAAGATTTATTTCTTCAACACTTTCCAAACTATAAAATAGAGAGTGATAACATAATTGGATGCCAGGAAGCTGATCTCCCAGCTACTTACCTTGGCCTTCCACTAATTTCCAAAAAACCGCTATAATAATTATTGGAATTATATTATTGAAAAGATTCAAAAGAAATTGGCTGGATGGAAAGGAAGTCTGTTAAGCTAGGCGGGGAAATTACAACTTCTAAAAGCTTCTTTACAAGACATCCCTATCTACTATCTCTCCCTCTTTAACATCTTGACCTTTATAGTTGAAAATATAGAAATGATACAAAGGAGATTTCTAAGGTCTGGAGTGGAGGAGAGAAAAATATTGGCTCTTGTAGGATGAGATAAAGTTTGTACCCCAAAGAGAGATGGTGGTTTGGGCATATGAAGGATAATTTCTTTTAATAAAGCTCTTATAGTTAAAATGTGTTGGTTTCTTCTGGAACGAGCTAATGGTTGGGTTCAGATTCTTAGAGCAAAATATTTGGGAAACAAGGATCAAGGTTGCTTCTTGAGGAAAGACGATCTTCCTTATGGTTCTATCTTATGGAACAACTTGATTAAGATTAGAGGAACTATAAACTCTAAAGCAAGGAGTAAAACTAAGAATTGGAAATGGTCAAAGAGAAGAATTTTGGGAAGATAATTGGACAAATTGTGCTAATTTTTCATCAAATAGCAACCTTCAACAAATTAAAGTCAGATTGAAAAGAGCTTTTAGAAAAAAGGTCACTAATTATATCAATTGCGATGGCTTGAGACCTAAATGGATAAATTTTAAAAATCATATGAATAATGCTATTCTTAAAGGGGGTAGACAGTATAATTGGGAGGCAGGTTTGCATCTTCTCCTACAACAAATTGGTGAGCCTAATTTTTTCTCAAAGGATAGGGATGACGAGTGGATATGGACTAAAATTCCTTTTAGGAAAATATCTGTCAAATCTGTGTATGAAGTTTTGGAATACTTGATGATTCAAAGAGGGTAATTTAACTAGAAAATGGTTTGGAATAAGAACTTAATTCCTAAGGTTGATTTCTTTTGGTGGACAGTGGCACATGGTAACATTCTCACTCTTGATAATCTTAATAAAAAAGGCTTCTATTTGGTCAATAAGTGCTACCTTTGTAATGAAGTTGAAGAAACTATAATGAACCTACTATTTCAATGTACCTACTCATAGGAGTTATGGTCCTTCTTTTTGAAAAACTTGATAATTGATTGGGTTTTTCCTCCTTTGGTTAAGATGTTTATAGACAATTGGAATTTTTGTCCCTATTCTCATAGTATCATTATTGATCTTTGGAGGAAACTTCCCTCATTCCTAACTTGGGGTTTGTGGAAAGAACAAAATAATAGAGTTTTCAGGGATACAACAAAGAATAGTAAAGAGCTATGCATGTGTATAAGACAACATATACAAGAAAATATTAATAGCTACAAGTATGCTCCTTCCAAGAAAATGCCCTGTTAGAAAGAGTTGTGAATTAAGCAATTATGGGGTATCTCACAAGACCTAACTAATATCAACTGGACAAAACAACTTATTATAAGGAGTACCATTTGGATACCTTTGGATCTAGGGTGGATGAAATGCAATTTTGATGGTTGCTTAAAGGGTAACCCAAGTTTGGTGGGGGCAGGAGGAATAATTAGAAATCATCAAGGTAATTTTGTTGAAGGATATAGCAAAGGCCTGGGAGTAGCAACAAATAATGTGGCAGAGGCTAAAGCGATGTGGGTGGGAATAAATTGTATGAAGGACAAAGGTTACACTAAAGTTTTTTGTTGAAGGAGACTCTAAGTTAATAATGAATTATTTAAATAATATGGTCGATGTGCCTTGGAATTTAAAACACATTCTGGATGATTGTAAGAATATGTTGAAAACCTTTCAACAGTATAAAATTGGCCATGTGTATAGGGAAGGTAACATGGTTGCTGACGCAATGACAAATATCTACCTAAGATAATCAGAGTGGGCATATTGGAATTTTGTTTAATTGCCAAGTCAGATAAAAAAGATAATATCTAAAGAAAAACTAGATTTTTTAATTCTACAAGGATTGAAAGAAATTAGTTATGATGGAGTGCTCTTTGTGTTATCCTTTTATTATGTTAATTATTGCTTTGCTCATAATGATTATGTGCAATTGGGAGAGTAGGAACTTGAAGAATTGTAATGATTGCAATGGTAAGAAAAATATTAAAAAGTATAAAGGTAATAGAACAAAAAAAGGATCTTTTAGAAGCGTCGTGTAGGATCAAAAAAGGAAAGGAGTTTGAAAGATTTCAAATTATGATTTTACCTACCAAACTCACTAATTTTTTTTCAAGGGATTACCGACATGAAAATTTTGTATCGGCCTACTCTGATAGTATGGTGTTTAATAAAAAATAATAATTATGATTTTTGATGTAGGGTGTGTTGTCATTTCCAACAAAGGTTGGAATGGAAGGCACAAGTTATCTCCTTGTGAACAACAAGATTTATTTAAAACTATTTCCAGTTGGTCTAAGTCATTGCCGTTCCAAATGAAAAGTTCTCAAATTACCATCAATGCTGAAAATTTTGAATTGCTAGTGATTTTTGTCTTGGATGAGACAAGGAATACCTAACTAGAGAAGAAACCATGGGAGGTCCCAAAAAGAGAATGAAACTGAGAAAACATGACTCTCTGGGACAAAATGCAAATCTATGGAGCCTTTTTGAATGCGTTGGTTTTAACCCATACTTTGAGGCTATGGAGGGTTATAGTGAGGAGCTCAACTATAAATTTTTGAATGCTTGGAGGGATGGAGAGGTCAACATTGGTGGGATTCATTTCACAATGGATGCTAAATTGATAGTGCCACTGGTCTCAAATATGAAGGAAATAAAATTTCCAAAGTGAGTTCGGGGAACTACTAGACCTACATCAATAATTTTTTTGAAGCCAAGGAGAAGCTACAATTTTTTTAGAACAACTAAGCCAAGTTATTACTCCTGCACCCTTACCACAATATCAATCAATGCATGGATACCATTTCCCTATCCTAAACCATATTCAATATTTGGAGAAAATCAATCTACCTTTTTTCCTCCTTTCCTTGTTATAGTAGAGCCTGACTAATGGAGCCAACCCACCCCTACACCAGGGTTTAATTAATGAAATTTGCAAATATGTCCTTGCCACCACTCCGCAAAAGAATTCCTCTCATAATATACTTGAGAGCAATCCATCCCCTAAAAGCTCTGTCAAAATTGAGCTATTAGAAAGTTGAACCCACTCCCCTAAGAAAGAAACAAAAACTTGCAAGACACCTTCCCTTAAAAATGTGGACCCCTCATGGATGGCGCTCCTCAAAATTACACCTGAAAAACACAATACTGCCCCTCTCTCTTTAGATGTCATTAAGAAAAGAAAAGTGGTGATTAAAGAACCTGGCTCTAAATCCCATACCATTACGATCCCTGATGACCAAGACATAAGGCCTGAAAGCGGTTCCACCACCCTTACTGGTCATAAGTCTACTCGTCTTGCTCTTGCTGCTTCAAAAGGAAAGGAAATAAGTAAAAAAACAAAAAAAAATGGCGGATAGGAAGGCTGAGGTCCCTTCAGAACTGGTGAAGAAAAAGGGAAGAAATTCACAAGGGAGGAAAATGATACCTCCTCTGAGGAGTATGTCTAGACAGTTTGGGAGAAACTGAACTCTCCAAGGAAGAGGTTTCAATGTCTTAAAATATTGAGGATTCTAGTCAAGAAGAGGAAGAAGGAAATAATCCACAAGATGAAGAGCATGATGAGGATGACGGGAAAAATCCTGGAACAATTGAAGAATAGTGAAAAATAAATGAAACCCCAATTGATTTAGAAACTACCCTCTCAATTTCAAGATTTTAAATGAAAGAAACACTAAAACATAAAAGACAAAAATGGAAATGCTTGAAGAGAGGATAGAGCAAGTTGAAAGAATGTTGCAGAATGAAGACAATTCAAATAGGTTCCAAGCTATTGAGAAGGTCATCAAAAAGGTTTGTAGAGTGATGGACGTGGTCATGAAAAGAGTTGTGATGGGTACCATATTGGGACAGGGAAAAATAAAAAAGCAACAAAGAAAAAAGGAAGAAGGGATGAAGCTGATCGGTCCTGGATGATGGAGATAAAAGATAGCCTCGAGGATACTATTGAATATCTGGAGAAGGCTTGGAGCCTAATAGAGGATTCCTAATCCTCTATTCTGTGTTTTGTTTTGTTCCTTTTTATGGCTTTGGTAGACTATTTTTTTGGCTCTTTTGTAAGGTTTATATCTGACATCGGCTTGGTAAGCTCAAACTATGTTTATATACTGTTAATCTTTGTTTTGATGGTTATTTTCTCTTTGGGAACTTATGACAGGCTCTGCTTGACCTATGATAGTATTTGGATTAATGATAGTATGGTTTGGTTAAAATTATACTGGTACTTGGACAGGGTTAAATGTTTTGAATCTTTAGGAGTTGGTTGATGCTTGTTCTTTGGGGTTTTGGTGAGGATATGTAGTGTTGTTTCTTGTTTTTCCATCTCCTCTGGTTTTCTATTCGTGTCTGGTTGCTGCTGCATTGGACAATTTTGCTAATTTTGTATGGGATCAGGGCCCTAACTTGCTTATTTAATCAAAAAAATTCCATCTTTTAAAAAAAAATGATATTTGATTACAAATATAAAGTTAGGATACATCATTAATAGTCAAATCAAAGATCAACCCCCTACCCCACAAAGTATAAAACATAGGCAATTAAGAAAAATAACAAAAATTTAGATATCAACCATCAACAAAAATTTACATAATTTCAAATCATATCAAATAATAGTTATAGCAACTATTGATAAAATGAATCTAATCATCTATGTCATCATTAACCTGCTCACTCTTGTAGCTTTTACTGAGATTGTAAGAGTCCATCCCCGAGAAGGTTCCAGTGGGTGGGGATATCCTCTTCCAATCACTATTATTGAAGTTGGAAGCTATGATTGATCTGTAATTAAAGGGCTACAAATAATTTTCACTTTACTCTCAACTACATATTTTATCTCGATGTAACAAAATTACGTGGTTATGAATCTTAATAGTTGAATTACGACAAATAACGTTCACTTATACTTTATCCAGATTCAAGAGACATAAGCTAACTATTTAATTATCATAAATAGGAAACTCAAAGAATCAAAATACTGAAAGAATTATGAGACAAAGAAGAAATAGAGAGATCACGTTTGATAATGGAGTTAGCTCAAATTTGAATTATCTCATAGGTTAGAATTCCCTAATTTCTTTTTAGTTAATATTTCCTTTCTAGCATAAGTAACTTTCATTTCACTTAGGTGTAGTTTAAGATATCTAAAGATCTGTTGTAGACAACCTTTGACACCACCTTGGTTGACAAAATAACTTATTAAAGTACAAGACCTCATGACAACTTATCATATAAATTTTCATCTAAATCAAGATCCAATCATAAAAACCAATCCCTGTCATGATTCCATGCCCTCTAAAGATCAAAGCACACATATAAAACTGATCTCCAAACCACAATCCCATTGCCTTAGTTCCTCCACCTTCATCCAATCTATTTTTTTCATCATTGAGGAAACTACAATAATTGTTGGAGTTGATAGTGAACCCCACAACTCCCAGTGATCATCTAAAACCAAAATTCCTCTTATGCATGAGAAATTAAAGCAATGATTATGCTATGTAATCTTGAGAGAGGTTGATCCAGAAAAGCAACTTATATATGCAATCTATTAATTTGAATGAACAATTACAATGAATGTGCATTCTTATAAAAGCATAAAAAACCCTTAGATGAGGATTGTATCAAATTGTGATAAGTGTCTTAATCTAATGCAATGAGATAACTTGACCTATAATTAACTCAATATAATTAATAAAAAAGCACTCCCAAGTTTAGATTAAGTAACTAAAGTAATAAGGGACTTAATAATTAATTAACTATCAGGTGATTATCCTAATTACTCCAACACCCCATTAATATCAAGTTAGAGAGAAGCTATAAAACCTTAATGTAGAATGCAATGATGGATGTATGGATGGGTCCTAAATACAAGTCTTGATGAGGTACCTATGTACAAATAAATGAATCTCTTATAACTAGAGGAAAGGAGAAAACCACATGGGAAAAACTCCTCTCCAAAAGAGAGAAAAAGAAATGACTACACTAGTAAAAGAAGGATAGAAGGAGGACTCAATGTGATCCCCCAAGGACTACTTATGTTTCATAAGTAAAATAGATGTCCCCCCAATAGGAGAGATAAAATTAGGATATGAATCCCCCCATAAAGAAGTAGCTCATGTGCCAATGATGAATGCTTAAAGGCAAATACGATCCATTGCTTGCAAACAACATTTCTCCCCTTAGGAAGAAAAAAGCCCATTGGTGATTGGAGAAGCCAATCCAAAAATATGGGTGAATCAGGAATCCAAATCCAAATGATGCGTGTCTCTGAAAAGTTGGTGTCCACATATCAAAAAGAGATGATGTTAATCCATAATATTATGAAGATAGATGTAGAACAAGTTGCAAATGAAATGAAGATGGTGGGCCAACAATGATGATGTAGCTGTCAAGAGAGAGGAGATGAATGTCTTCAAAGTAATCCTCCAAATCTACAATATAGGACTCTATAAACAAGGATGATATGTTTACGAGATACGAATCCCAAGTAGCTATGTCTAGAAAAAGATGAATTTCCTACTACACTGAACCAATAGGGACCATGGATATGGAGATGCCAAACTAATCAAGAATAAAATAAGATGATGATGAAGTCTTAATCTAAACAGTGGGAACATGAAGACAAGTCTTTGAACCATCAAAACATTAAAGACATGTGATATACTCAAGATCCTCTAAAGTACAGTCATCAAGGGGTATGAAATCTACATCTACAAGATGGATGAGACAATCTACAACATGATCCTCTAGGTATAGAGAGATATGAGGGTCTCTATAAATCTCCCAAAGATGAGTCCAAAGTGTGTGGGGACAATCAATGTTCGATACACACACATAGTGTCAAGATGAACACTAGAACATATAACTGCTACATCATGATCACTGATAATACCCCATATTGAATAACTCCTCAGTGTTGTTGGTATAAGTATGAGTCCATATTGATAAGGCAAAAAATCAAGCCACCTGAGATATGCTAGGATGTTGTTTCACCAAGACTCATAGTTATTCTTTGCTAGGATGACCACAAAAGGATAAACAAAAAGCCCATGATAGTTCTGCAAATGATAAAATTAGAGACTAATAACCTCAGTACTAATAAAGCATATCAAATGATGTCATCCAACACAAACAAATCCTTTCTAGGTGCTAATATGTCCAAGTAGTTAAGCATATTGTGAAATCACAAAAAAATGAATAAAATGTACTTGGGATAGATTCTAGAAAAAGTGCATGAATAGATCTAAAGATCTCTAAAATACCTTCCCAACACTGTTGGAATCACAAAAAATGGAGATATAGGTAAAAATTTATGAGCTCAAAAGTGAAAAATGAATATCTATATTTGATTACAAATAACATGAATCAGTAGAAAAATCTAATAATGATACTTTCACCACTAAAAAGTAGATGGAACCAGATTTTTGAAGATATCTCATTTACTCAATTTTGACAACGTATACCCAAGTTATGCCAAAAAGAAAAAAAATCACAACTTTAGGGAAAATGAGGGTTAGGAGGGGGCTTGGAGAGGGTTGTACGACTAATGTCACTTTGACATCGCCATGACTTCAACAAAATATTTCTAGAATATTCCTTTGAATCAATAATATTCCCTAGATATGTTGTTGAGATTCTATTCGCAAAATTGTTTGGTGGTGTCAAGTTTTTGTGCCAGAGAATAGAAGATTCGTCAAAATCTCTGAAGATTTTGAGTGGAGTTATGTCATTGAGATTTTTGTGGAATTTTTGCAGCCATTGAGATGTGTACGTGAGCCTGTCATGAAAAGGGTAGGTCGCCGTGTGGGAAACAACCATTGACGGGCTGTAGAAAAGCCACTTTCGGTGGGCAAGGGCCAGCCATAGGTACCTCGTACTTGCATCGAGTCTACAGGGATCACGGGGTACAACCCTGTGATCTGCTCAATAACTTTTTTTTGTTTGCTTTTTGAGTTTTGCAAGGAAAAAATTAAAAAACCTAAAAATTAAACCCTACGTACTTGTTGCCTTCCCGTGTAGGTCTGAGGTGGTCATACATTCATACATCCATAAGGATTTCACCTCAAGATTTATGTAGGCTAGTTTTTTTTTTGTAATTTCTCGGATTTGAGAAAATTGATAGGCGTTCTTAGGTTTTTTGGTCATTCTGGACATAATAGTGATGCATATTTTTCTTCAAGATGAGCCAATTTTTCTCTCAAGTCCGGATCTCTCAAAATTCAAATAAGAAGTCATAGATATGGTGTTTTGATACTATGTTGGAGTTGATAGTGAATCCCATATCTCCTAGTGATCCTCTACAACCAAACACCTATCATGCAAGAGAAATCAAAGCAATGATTATGCTATACAACCTTGAGAGAGATTGATCCAAAAAAGCATATGATATGTGCAATCTATTAATCTGAATGAATGATTACAATGAATGTGCATGCTTATAAAAGGATAAAAAAGAAAACCCTAGATGAGGATTACATTAGATTGTGACAAGTGTCTTAATCTCATGCAATAAGATAACTTGACCTATAATTAGCCCAATCTAATTAATAAAAAAACACTCCTACATTTAGCTTAAGTGAATAAAGTAATAAGGAACTTAATAATTAAGTAATGATTAATTAATTATCAAGTGATTATCCTAATTACTCCAACAATCATCACCACCCCATTACCATCTAAAAAAAATTATGTTTGGTTTCCAAAGCAAAAGGTATCCTATTATTAGTCACATATACCAAAACATGAACTATCAAGGTAAATGATTAGGCCTTCATGATAAAGGCACCTTAGAATCCATCTAAATCAAAGGAAATCCAATATGTTAGATACTAGACTATAAATCTCATGAAAAATACATCGATAACACCTTTACACATACTAAAGAAGATTATTCCATCATCAAAATGGGTCCCTCCCATTGCTTTTATCTAGAGGTTGTTTTCATCAACCCTTTCCTTGACCCCAAAACTCCCATCACTGTATCCCAAATCCTTTCATTGACCCTATCACTATCCTTAGCCATTCATCTCATAAAATCCCTAATTAGGATCAACACATGCACAAATCATTAGAGTCATTCCAAAATGATGAAGACATCATTAAATTCATGGAATGTTAAGATAATATTTCACCATGGAATCATACCATCAAATTTGGAAGAAATTTGGATACAAAAACATATAAAGAAAAGAAATCACAAAAATACAAGGAACACCCATGTTGCAATACATCAACATACAAGAAAATTTGAAATCAAACCTAAAATCAAAATAGAACAAATAATATACAAAATGCCCACAAATATAAAAGGAATCACAAGAATAAAGTTGGTTTTAAATAAAAAATAAATAATTTATCCAAGAAAAGCATCTAATTTTACATCTCCAAATTCTAATCCCATCCCTAAATCCCTAAATCTTTATACCTCATCTCTATCCTAACACCCTCCATCTAAATCCAACCATCCCCATCCTCAAAACCCCATATCCATTTTGGGTCCCTACATCCCAAAATTATCACTCCTGACTCTCTCATATAAATCCAAAAATCCCCATTCCCCATCCCAATCCCAAACCTCTCCATCTAACTCTAAGAATCCCTATCCTAAAAGTCCTTAATATTTTCTAGGTTCTTGCATCCCAAAATTGGCAATCTTAACTCCCCCATCTACATCTCAAAATCCATAATCCCCTACCCTCAAAATCCTACATCCTAATCAACATATTCACCATCTAACTTGGCGTATGCAACTATTTATTTTGGTTCCCCTTGGCCCCATGAAATTTTATCATGCCTTCACTATCCCATATTTTCATCCACCCATCTCTAAACACCCTATACATTATCCAACATACATCCATCATTATATATATTTAATCTTAGCCTTCATTGAATATTCATCATCTTTGATCCCCTTATAATCTATCTCCAAGAGAGGTTGCAAAAAGATGTGCAACATAATATTATTCGAGAATTCAATAATTACATGATAATGATTTTCTTTATAAAAGCAAGATATGCATAACCCTAATCTTATTTGAGCAACAAGATAGCTCAACAAGATAAGGATGACAACTAATTAACCTAGGAATTAAATAATTACCTAAGTAAACTTATGTAAAATGTAATTAAATATTAATTACACCAACAAATTTCTTAATTGTCTTCATAACGTGAATTAAATAAATCTCGATCATTTTTTTAATTATTTATTTTATTCATTTTTTAATTATTTATCCTTTATCCCCTTTCCTATATAGTCTATCCTCAATTAAATAAATTCACTATTTATTTAATTAAGTTAATCCTTCATATCCCTATGTTCAAATAATTAAATAAATATAAATATTTATTTAATTCTCCCAAAATTCACCCATCAAATAATTATTTGACTAAAACCAATTATTTAACTAACTAATCCTCTTGCACATTCTTGAGCATGCTTAAGCCATGGTCAAAATTTCCACATCCTCATAAAATTTTCTTATAAATCCTATCCATTCATTTTTTCAAGAAAATCCTCACATTTCATATGTCTCCAAAAAAAGACTTTTTGAAATTCCAAAAATTATTTTTTTAATCCTCACCTTTATCTCTTTCCAAGATAATCTTGACCATCCAAATCCCTTTATTCCTTTCTCTCTTCAAGTGCACCAATTATGAGGTTCCACTTGAAGACCCTTATGTCCAATCCTCTCAACTAAACTCATGATCAATATCATCCTCCCAATTTATAAATAAATCCTCAAGGAGGATATTTTCTTAAAGTCATGACATTGGTTTGAAGAGCAACCACACATAATCTCTCAAGTATAAATCTATTTCAACACTTCTTGTGTGTGTAAGGAGTTATGGGTGATAGAACGCTTGCTTTATTTTACCTTTTTATGCTTTGTGGAGGTAGTTACCACCACAAGACCACAAATTTTTACAAACAAAACTTCTTTATTTTAATTTAAAACTCGTAGCTACCCTCTCTACTAGACATTTTCTTTCCATGGCACCCTTCCAACCGCTATTTATTCTCTTTGATCCTTTTTGTAAAAAATAAACAAAGAAATAATTGATTTTCTAGGGTTCCTTATTTCTAAAATAATTATTAGTGTATCATGTTGTCTTAATCCTTCTTTCTATCTTTGAGTTTAAATTATATTAAAAAAAAAACATTGTATTTAGAATTATGTATTAAAAAAAAAACATTGTATTTAGAATTATGTATATCTGTGAATCATATTTTTAAATATAAATGTTATATATATTGTTCATATATTTTCTCATATAATATTAAGCAAACGAAGGTTGGAACAAAAAGAAAAATTAAAATATTATTATATTATGAATATAAATTATTTTGGTAATTTCAAGACCTTATATAGTAGTGAATTATATTTTCTAGGATATAATTTGAATAATATTTCAATGAAATTTTAATTTGGTATATATATAGTTGGTATGAGTTTTTCATAGTTATGAAATTATTATAAGCTTTTGGATTCAATTGTGTCTGTTTTTCTTTCAATATGATAAGGGGATAAATACATTTATTTTAAGCTTGATTTTATAAATAAATTAGTCAAACCCCTTAAGAAAAAGAAACAAATAAATAAATATATAAGTTATAACTTGATCGAATATTATATATGTGAGAATTTTATATATGTCATGTTAGCTAGTAACTTACATGTATGAAATACCAAAAATATAAGGTTTTTGTAGTGAATGAAATATAACGTACATTACATCAATTTTAATGTAACAGATTAAATTAGAGATATATTTGGGTTGGGTATAATATGAATTCATAATATTGATATAATAGACTTGTGATACCAAAATATAAAATAAAATAACAAAAGAACACATTAAATAAAGTTCTTATTTTATGCCTAGCTACACCTTCGATTAAGCTAAGCAAAAAAATGATGAAAAGTATATAATTTTTGTTGGCAACTCAAGGGAAGACAACTCAGAGGGGGGGGGGGTGAATCAGTTGTCACCGAATTTCAAACTTATTCAACTTATTAACCTTATTCTCATATCTGATCAATAATCATGAAAACATAAATGAACAACACATCAGAATCACACATAACACCAAGATTTTTTACATGGAAACCCTGTTAGGGGGAAAACCACGGTGGAGGTCAGTCCACAAGATTATACCCTATTAAAAGTATAAGGAATTATGAATGTGGAATGCACATGCATTCAAGCTTCCTAGAGCTCACTACTCAAATACAAAATAGGCTTACTGCCCAAAGGAAGACACACTGTCTTACATAAAGGTTCTAATTAAATCCATCAAACTTTGAATTGAGAAAAGTAGCATCTGCTAATGCCTAGTTACAGTTCCGGTTAAGCACATGAACACTTCTTCACTCTTCTTCACTCTTCTTCTCTCTCTGCTCTGCCTTCGAATGATCTAAAATTTATTCGCACACAGGACTCTTACACTTCACACACACACACCTTCAAATGATAAAACAATCGCTCTTATATATCCACAACAAGAAATTACATTGCTATAAGTCGGCTCCAAAGAAATAATAAAATGAATATAAACAGTCGGCCCAAATCAATAAATATTATTCATGCGAATCAACCAAGGTCGGACACAACATAGTGAAGACCAAAAATAACATCCTCAAACACGAACCACTTCAATTAATTACTCCTCGAAGATCCACAACACGCTTCAACACCTTGTCATCTAAGAACATGAAAAACATGAACACGCAAGAGAAAATATCAGATCACGAGCACAACAATTAATGCAGATGTGCAACACAAATAGAGCATGAACTAGAAACATCCACAAGCATCATGAAACACCATAGAAGCATCCACAACAACTGAACTTACTGGAATCACATGATCTTCATTCAGGAACACAAACTAAAGTAACATAAAAACTGTCAGAATACAAATCTTCATAACTTGATCAAATATTCACGCAGATCTTTGAAACTTGACATGGATAAACTAGATATACTAAAAAAGAAACCCTTTAGTCCACAACCTCTGAACAACAATGTATTGATCACACCGACAAAAAGAACTTCATTTCACCACTGACAACCTGTAGCACTTATTATTACAATTTTCTCAATATCCTCAACAGATATAGCTTCTAATGCAACAATGCTAATAGTGTTGACATCAATGACAACCACATATCGGCAACACAACACAACATCCAACAATCTCCCCCTTTGGCATTGATGGAAACACATGATGTGAAAAATACCATCAACATAACTACGCTTACTTCCCCTTAGGCTCTGACTCTTCTTTCCTCAACTCTTCTCCTCACAAAGATTTTTCACATTTCTCTTCTCCCCCTTTGACATCAATGGCAAAGATTTATTCTATACAAGCTCTGAACCACATATCTGAACTCCTAAACTTCTGAACACCTGACTACTCCCCCTGAGTAGCAGGCACCACAACATCAATCCATATCAAAATATGATCATGAAATTCATGGATTGATGCAAATCAATGCATCCTTAGTTCTGATTAGGAGGTGTAATCACCCCTAACATCCCTCTGATATACTTAAAAGTAACCTTAGGCAACAACTTGGTAAATATGTCTACAATTTTCTCCTTAGTAGACATATACTCTAATCTGACTTCCTTTTCACTTACTTTCTCTCTCAAAATGTGAAACTTGATAGATATATGCTTGGTCTTGGAATGCAACACTAGATTCTTAGAAATGTTAATAACACTTGAATTATCACAAAATATAGCAATAGGCTCATCATACATAACTCTGATATCCTTCAACATTTTCTTCATCCACAATACTTGAGTACAATTATTAGCAACAACAATATATTCTGTCTCTGCAGTAGATAAAGAAATAACATTCTATTTTTTGCTTAACCATGAAATAGGCTTCTTTCCTAAGAAAAATGCTCCACCACTAGTATTTTTCCTGTCATTCACATCTCCTACCCAATCAACATCAGTAAAGGCATTCAAAGTAAGATCATCATCTTTAGGATACCATAAACCAAAATCAACTGTCCCCTTCAAGTATCTGAAAATCCTCTTCACAACAGTCACATGAAATTCTTTAGGATCGACTTGAAATCTAGCAACAATACATACAACATTCATGATATCAAGCCTAGTTTGAGTCAAATAAAGCAATCCACCAATCATTTATCTGTATCTAGTCTGATTTTCCTTTGGAGAATCATCATCAGTTGTCAACTTGCATCTAGTCACCATAGGTGTACCAACTGAATCTTCCATACCAAATATCTTCAACAATTCTTTCACATACTTGGACTGAGATATAAAGATCTCTTTATCTAACTGAGTAATTTGCAATCCCAAGAAGAATTTCATCTCTCCAATCAGTGACATCTCAAACTCATTCTGCATGTCATTAGCAAACTTCATACACAAGCTATCATCTCCTCCAAATATGATATCATCAACAAAAACTTCCACAATCAAATCTTTATCATCATTCTTGAAATACATATTACTATCAACAATACCTTTGTTAAATCCAAGCTTCACCAAGTACTTATCCAATCTGGCATACCATGCTCTAGGGGCTTGTTTGAGTCCATACAATGCTTTCTTCAATCAACAAACCATATCTCCCTGATCAGTCAATTGGAATCCATCAGGTTGTCCAACATACACTTCTTCTTCCAATTCACCATTTAGAAAAGCGGACTTGACATCCATTTGATAAACTTTGTAGTCTTTGTAAGCAACATAAGCAAGAAACAATCTCACAACTTCAATTCTAGCAATAGGGGCAAAGGTTTCTTCAAAATCAATACCTTCCATATGTGAATATCCCTTACATACCAGTCTTGCTTTGTTTCTAACCACTTCACCTTGTTCATTCAATTTGTTTCTAAAGACCCATTTAGTTCCAATCACATTCTTATCCTTAGGTCTGGGAACAAGAATCCATGTATCATTATTTTCAATTTGTTGTAGTTCCTCTTTCATTGCTTCAACCCAATGTTAATCATTGCATGCTTCATTCACATTGTTAGGCTCAATCTTTGAAATCAAACAATATTCTTCTGCAATCTTTCTCCTAGTTTGGACACCTTTGTTCTTATCACCAATAATTTGATCTTATGAATGATTTAACCTTACATACCTCAGAGTCTTGTTAGAATGTTCTTCAACTTCAAGCTCTTTTGATCTCTCTTCTGTTCTTCCACCAATTTCTCCTTCCTCTTGGCCTTCTTGATGAAAAAATCAGAATGATTTGGACTTGACTTGAGTTTTGACCTTTGTTTGTACTGTCATTCTGATTATTAGAATATTATCCACAGGTTTTGGATAGTGTACCAAAGTCTTCATCAACCTTAACATTTGCACTTTCAACCATTTTCTTCAATCTCTTATTGTAACATCGGTAGGCCTTACTTTTAGTAGCATAACCCAGAAAGATTCCTTCATCACTCCTAGCATCAAACTTTCCTATATCTTCATCTCTTTTGATATAACACTTGCTTCCAAAGATCTTGAAATATCTAACGATAGGTTTTTGACCAGTCCATAGCTCAAAAGGAGTCTTACCAATATTACCTTTGATTTGTACCAGGTTAAGTGTGTACACAACAATACTCACAGCTTCTCTCCAGTAGATATGAGGTACATTTCCTTCCAACATCATGGTTCTAGCATCATCTAGAACTGTTATGTTCTTCCTTTCCACAACTCCATTTTGTTGAGGGGTCCGTGGTGCAGATAACTGTATCTTTATTCCATGCTCTTCACAAAAAGAATTAAACTCACCAGAAGTGAATTCACCACCTCTATCTGATCTCAGACATTTAATCTTCAAACCTATCTTTGTCTCAACCATAGCCTTAAAGATCTTGAAATTTTCCAGAGCTTCATATTTCTCCCTTAAGAAAGTAGCCCACATCATCCTTGAATAGTCATCAATAAGCAACATGAAGTACCTGTATCCTTGTAAACTTCTACTTCTAGCAGGACCACACAAATCAATATGCACAAGATCCAACAATCCATTTGAATTTTGTTGTTTACTTCGAAATGAAATTCTTGTTTGCTTTCCTAACTGAAATTCTTTGCATACGACATTAGTAGGTTTCATCAGCTTAGGAAGATCTCTCATAGCCTTAGTGGAACTTATCTTGAAAATATTATCAAAGTTAACATGACACATTCTCCTATGCCACAACTAGCTTTCATAAATTTGAGCAATCAAACAACTTTTACTAGTAGCACTTAGGTGGAAAATATTACCTTTTGTTTTTGTACCTGATGCAATCACATTTCTAGAATTTCCCAATATTTTGCACTTACCATCCATGAACTAAAGATTGTATCCCTTATCAACCATCTATCCAACACTTAAAAGATTATACTTCAAACCTTCAACATACAAGACATCATCACTATTATGCTTACCATCAAGAGAAATGCATCCTCTTCCACGAATCACACCAGCTGTATTATCACCAAATCTCACAACACCACCATCATACTTTTCCAAATTCACAAACTTACTTTTATCTCCTGTCATATGATGAGAACAACCACTGTTAATTACCCATTCATCTTTCTCTTCAACTCGAGCAGCTAGGGATTTCTCCACATTTGTACAACTAGCAGATTCAGTAGACACAGGATTATTTTCCTTGATAGAAATAAACACAAATTCATCTTCATTTGCATTTCCTTTGTCAGATTCATCATCTGTCACATGTTCATCAGCAACATAGTAACACTTATTTTGGAATTTAGGCTTGTTAAATCTTGGCTTGGAAACTCTCTCAGGACACCTTGATGCAAAATGACCTATCTTATTGCAAGAGAAACATTTAATAGGAAACTTTCCTTTATACTTACCTTGTCCTCTGGCTTCTCTTTTCACAATCAATGCTTTAAGTTCTTCAAGCTCTATTTATTCTTCATCGAGTTGTCTCATGTCATCCTCATACTTGAATGTCTTTCTAGATGAACTTTCACCCAAATCATATCTCTGTCTATCTCTTCCAGAAGTAGTGGTCTTGAATGCAGATTCAACCTTAGGAAGTGCATCACCAAATTCACTCAACTCAAAAGCAGTAAGATTACCAATCAACATATCTTTGGAAACATTTGTTACAATCCGGAGCTCTTCAATAGCACTAGCCTTGACTTTGTAAGAATCAGGCAAGGATCTAAGCACTTTAGCAACAATTTCTGATTTGTCTATCTGTCCACCAACACATTTGATACCACACACAAGTTCATTCACTCTTTGCATGAAAGTAGTAACATTTTCATCATAACCCATTTAAAAAAAAAAACATTTCCCTTTCAGAATCTGTAGCTTAGCAATCTTCACATTAGCATCACCTTCATACAAGGTTTCCAACTTTTTCCAGATCCCATAAGCAGTCTTCAGATCCATCACATTTGTCATCTCAGTATTAGTCAAAGCACTCAAAAATGCTTCCTTAGCCCTGATATTATACTCAACATCCCTGATCTCAATAGAAGTAGTAGGACCATTCTGTGGAATAACATATATAGTTTTTGTAATGCTCTAGTAGGGTTCACCAATGCATCTTAGATGGCACTCCATTCGAGTCTTCCATAAAGAATAATTTGTTCCATCAAATCTAGGACTATCCTTCTTATAAGTTGCCATCCCGGATCACCTCAAGCTGTTAAAATTCTTCCAAGGAACCACAAGCTCTAATACCAATTGTTGGCAACTCAAGGGCAGACAACTGAGAGGGGGGGTGAATTAGTTGTCACCAAATTTCAAACTTATTCAACTTATTAACCTTATTCTTAGATCTGATCAATAATCATGAAAGCATAAATGAACAACGCATCAGAATCACACATAACACCAATATTTTTATGTGGAAACCATGTTAGGGGAAAAACCACGGTGGAGGTCAGTCCACAAGATTATACCCTATTAAAAGTATAAGGAATTATGAATGGGGAATGCACATGCATTTAGGCACACTGCCTAGAACTCACTACTCAAATACAAAATAGGCTTACTACCCAAAGGAAGACACATTTTCTTACAGAAAGGTTATGATAAAATCCATCAGAATTTGAACTGAGAAAAGTAGCATTTGCTAATGCCTGATTACAATTCCGGTTAAGCACATGAACACTTCTTCACTCTTCTTCTCTCTCTGCTCTACCTTCGAATGATCTAAACTTTATTCGCACACAGGAATCTTACACTTCACACACTTCACACACCTTCAAATGATAAAACAATCACTCTTATATATCCACAACAAGAAATTACATTGCTATAAGTCAACTCCAAAGAAATAATAAAATGAATATAAATAGTTGGCCTAAATCAATAAAGATTATTCATGCAAATCAACCAAGGTCAGCCACAACATAGTGAAGATCGAAAATAACATCCTCAAACAGAAACCACATCAATTAATTACTCCTCGAAAATCCACAACATGCTTCAACACCTTGTCACCCAAGAACATGAAAAACATGAACACACAAGAGAAAATATCAGATCACGAGCACAACGATCAATGAAAACATGCAACATAGATAGATCATGAAATAGAAACATCCAAAAGCATCATGAAACACCAAAGAATCATCCGCAACAACTGAACTTACTGGAATCACATGATCTTCATTCAGGGACACAAATTGAAGTAACAGAAACTTGTCAGAATACAAATCTTCATAACTTGATCAAATATTCACGCGGATCTCTGAAACTTGACATGGATAAACTAGATATACTTAACAAGAAACCCTTTAGTCCACAACCTATGAACAACAATGTACTGATCACACCGACAAAAATAACTTCACTTCATCATTGACAACCTGTAGCAATTCTTATTACAATTTTCTCAACATCCTTGACATATATAACTTCTAATGCAACAATGCTAATAGTGTTGACATCAATGACAACCACATATCAGCAACACAACACAACATCCAACAAATTTATCATTAAATGAACCTTTATGACCAAGTTATGTGCTCAAGATAGTTGATTGTGGTTGAGAGGTGATGTGGTTGCTCATTCCAACAACATGACCTTTCCTTATATACTATTCCTATTCTTATGGCTTAAGAAATGGTTGATTTACAAATTTTAGATGAGAGTGACGAATGGATAGGGTTTGATCTTGTGTAATGAAAGTATTCTAGAGTTAATCTATTTGCAAGGGAGTACGAAAATTTACAATTGACATCTTGTGATTGGTGTCCAGGATTAGGGAAAATATTAGGAAGAGATGTAAGGTGGACATTTTTATTTGATGGAGGGTAAGGATTGATAAAGTTTGTTTGGAGCCTTGTGTGCTTGGATCCTTGTGTAAGATTGATTTTATTTATTTTAAACAAAGTGATAGAGGAATGTGCAAATGATCAATTAGTTTATTAAACTTGATTTATTTATTCAAACAATGAGGAGGGGGATTATAGATAAATTAAATAAATATTATATATTTATTTAATTTATGTAAGAATGTTAGGGGAATGATTGATTTTTTTTTCAATAGGTTGTGATCATGGGAATGACTAACATTCTATTCAAATAAAAAAATCATATTGTTTAACAAAAATAACCACTAGAAAAAAGGATTTGTGCATGCACAAAAAACTACACATCTACATAATCTTATTACAAGATGAAGAGCCTTTAAATAAAAAACTAGAAACAAATATGAACCAATATCAACTGGGTAGCATACCATCACCCAACTTCACCATCATCTAATTTTTTGAGAGAATTTAATGGTAGTAGTCCATTGCACTAGCTTGACATCCTTATGCCTTCCTCTACACACACAAATCTTTCCAAGGATGTTTTTCATCCTTAACAATCCTTGGAAGAAAAATGAAACCAATGTTATTTTGTAACATCCAATTACACTAATAGCTAAAAGGAATTAATGTAGATTAATTTCACTTGCATCCATCACCTTATCAATGAAGGACAACTAGACATCAACCATGGTGCTTATTTTAATCTTTTCTTCTTGATTGAATACCAAGTTGACTAACATATCTATTTATGAGTTTTATTCTCTAAAGACATGCTTGATTATGTGTGCATGAAATTTGTGCCAATGTGAATGATTTAAACAATAAATACCAGGCAACACAAAGATTAAAAAAAACCCAATATTAGGAAAAAGAAGTCAAACAAGCATATAATTTAACAAAATTAAACTATAATAGACTCTATGTTATGTATATGTGCTCGCGATAGTTGATTGCATGTGTACTCACTAAAAGTTATGGCAACATAATCTTGCTCCAATGATAAAATGAGTGTGAGGTTGAGGTAATGGTTAAGTGTTAGATTTTATAGATTTTTAGATTTTGGATGGAGGGTCAATATTACAAGTTGATGATCAAGGGTGGAGGATGGTTGAGATATCTCACCTCATGGGAAGGTTCCATGTGGCACCATGAGGTGTAATGTGAAGAATATGGTACCTTGGAGGTACCTTAAAATATTTTACATAAAAAAAATGTTGTCCTCACACTCCAAAGTGAGGGGGGTGAAAAGAATAAAGGAATTAAAAATTCCTTTTGGATACTTTTGGAAGAAAGACAAATGTGCCCAAGGACATGAGGTATTTTCCAAAAGGGGAAAATTGATGAGGGATAGGACAAGGTGGGTGGTGATTTTTCCACACTTAATCAAGGATTAAGTGTGTGCACATGATTAGGGGTAGATTAGGTAAGTGGTTAGGTTTAGGATTAAAGGGAAAGTGGGAGAAATGGAGGATGTGACATGAGGTAAAGGAAAATAGGAATTAAATTATTAAATTAATTCCTATTTGGAAGAAAAAAGAGGCATTAAATAAATAGATTATTTATTTAATTTTTTGAGGAAAGGGATAAGGGATGGGGGTAAATAATTAAAGGTAAATATTTACTTTAGGCTAGGATTTAGAGATAATAGAAGAAATAGATTAGGGTGAAGGTTGATATAATTAAATATTAATTAAATAGTAGGGTATTATTTAATTCATATGGAGGATAGGAAATTGGTCAAATTAGGAGTAAATTGACCAAATGTGGTCAATTTTAGGTGTCTAATTTTTCCCCTCTTTGAGGTGGTGTTACAAAGTAGCATTGTTTCAAAGAAGATTAAAACATAGTACCTGAAAGAAGATGGTTAGATTAGGGAAGATGCCCCAATCATTTGAAGGACCGACTAGGATTAAATATGGTGAGAGTGAAGATGAGGATTAAGATGCCCCCTAGAGAGGACATGCAAGGTCAAGAGAACACGGGTGTTCTCTCAAAATGGAGGAGAGGATGCAAGGATAAATGAGGAAGATGATGCGAGATGATGAACATATAGAAGGATGGGAGAAGGAATAGATAATGGACAAAGAATATTCTAAGAAAGAAAACATGAACAAAAGGATTCAAGGACAAATATGGTGTTTCCCAAAGCACATGAAAATCCAAAATTGATTAACAATGGATAAAGTGTTGTTGATGTGAGAATGATATATCTTGGAAAAACACAAGGATTAGGAAGGATAAATCTTGATGATAAAGATTGGAGTGTTGTTGATGTGGGATTGATATATCCCAAAAATAACACAAGGATTGGGAATGATACATCCCAATGATGATTCAAGTGTTGTGGATGTGGGAACAATATTGTGCATGTTGAAAACTGAAAAACTGAATGATTTAATCTATAAAGTCAAAATCAAGATTTCAACATAACATCAATGAAGCTTTTCTTGAATGAAAGCACATGCAAAAATGTAAACTAAACTATGCAAAACTCAAAACACATGCATTCAAAAGAAAATAAACTCCATTGTTCTCCTATTCACCAAGATCTTGACCTGTGCATTTGGTGCTCTCAGATTTTTGCAAGCACAAATACAACAAGAGGCTATGCTGAACGGGAGAGAGGATTGCATGATAAAAATTCAATATGATTTTTGTAAGAAGAGAGGGTTTATATAGATGTCCTCATGGGGTAGATTGAAGTTGTGGGAGAGATGTGGGACTAAAGAATGCAATGGAGAAATTAACATTTATCCCATATTCTTTAATCAAGTGCAATTGATTGAAATAAGAGAGATAAATAGGAGGATTTATGATAGGGCAGAAGTTTAGGAATTTGAATTAAAAGTGAATTTGTGAATTAATGAATTATTTAGTTTAAGTGGATTTATATATTTAAATGATTTAATATGCATGAATATTTTAATGATTAATGCAAATGGAGTAATATGAAATTGATAAATGATTGATTATGTGGTTGGATAAATGCTTTAAATGAATAAATGCTTATAAATTATTATAATATGGATAAATTATTTAAATGAAATAATGCTTATAATATGGATAAATGCTTTAAATGAATTAATGAATGAATAGAAGAAAGTATTAAATGAATTAATTAAATAGATAATAATATCCATTTAATTAATAGACAAAAAATAGGATGATTGTGAGGACAACTTTTGAGTGTCTACATTTTTCCCCTCTTTGAGACAATGCGGCCTATCATGTTGTTTCAAAGAAAAAGATATGCCCCAGTGTAAGGAAGAATGATGAGGAGGTAGAGGTATGCCCCCTCAAGAGGACATGCGGGTTCAAAGAACATGAGTGTGCTCTCAAAATGGATGAGAGGATTGGTAGATGAAGGACAAAAATGATAGAGGAAAATAGATAAGGATGAAGGAAAAAAAATGAAATGATGAAGGAAATGAATGATGGAATAAATGATAGATGAAAAAAAGGGATATGAAGGAAATGAAGGTGATGAAGCCTCTTGTGCATGTCATAGTGCTTTATCATCATAGAGCGGTAAAATATGACAAATAGACAACAAAAACCATGGTATGACATAGACCAAGATGTGCAAGGTCATCCATCTATAAAATAGACAGTCGCAAACAAGGGATGTCCTAACTCATACTTAAGTAAAAATTTCCCAATTCTTTTTGTCAAGAAAAACCACAGACAACAATCAAATAAAAGACGAGTCATGAGACATCATCAATCCTCTAAATCCTTCATGGGACATCCTTGAGGTGGCTAGTAACATGACCGAAGAAAATCCAAAAGATAAGACAAAAGAGACCAACAAGGTCAATAGTCATTTAGACTATTTTCTGATAAGCATTTGCTAGTGTGTTAAGGGACGAAGTGAGCGACGGGTGGACTGTTTTGACAAGGCCTAGTTTCAAGAAAAGAAACATGTCATATAAGACGTCAAGTCTGGTTTTGATTATGCAACTACCTGTATAAGGCAAATGCCAAAGGGTGATAGTGACAAGGTCTGGTTTCAGGAAGGAAACATCCTGTATAAAACCATTGGTTTTGATTGATTTGAATAGTTTGATTGATTTGACAAATGAATGATTTGACTTGTAGACTTGTTGGCTTGCATGTCTTGTTGATTCAAGATTTGTGTTTGAAGTTCAGATGATGATGTCGCGTTTGAGTTGACAATGTCCGATTTATTTTGATTGACCCAAAGAACCCTAAAAGACTATCTTAGGGGATGGCCTTTCCTACATAGCGATGCGCAGAGACCTCACAACATGACCCTTGACTTTGTTTCAATGAAAAATGACTGAATCATGATTTTATTTGACAACACCTAAAGACTGACCTAATGCCTCGGGGGCACGTCGACAGATGGCCTTGCCTACATCCAATCGCAGAGGAAACATAGTTCGACAATGACAAAGACTAACACGACTGACTTTGACTCTGTTTTTGGGATTTTTTGAAAGTTACCTAAATGTTTTTGGGTTTTGACATGTTTTTTGATTTTTTTTTTAATTTTGAAATTTTATGATTTTTTGTCTTTTTGTGGATATTTGATGTTTTGGAGTTTTGTAGTTTTATGATTTTTTTGGGATTTTGGGAATATTTTGATTTTTGTCCTTTTTGGGAATGCTTTGATTTTTTTGGATTTTTGAAGTTTTATGATGTTTTTTGGGAATATTTTGATTTTTTTTGTGTTTTTTGAAATGTTTTGATTTTTTTTTGTCTTTTTGAAATGTTTTGATATCTAATGACAAATGTAGAATCCAATGAAGCCCAGTGTTAGTAAATTTTCCCCATTCAAGTATAAGATGAACCAATAGGTATGGGATGGGACAAGGGTTTATTATGGACGAAAGATGAAGGAGGAAAGGGGCAGAAGACGTCAACCGCTTAGAAGCCATGATAAAGATGACAAGGCCTAATAATGGATGTCAAATGGGAGATGACATAAGGTAAATGAATTATTATGAATTAGGGTAGAAGACTAGATAGAGTGATAATAGATGATGAAGTAAATACTGACTACACATGGTGCTTGTTTGCCAGGTTTTCACCATGGTACTTATCTAGAGTGCCATTGACGTGGTTTTCACTATTGGACAATTTTTTTCTCTTTACTATTTTTTTTGGTGTCACCAAGACACCTATTTTCTAGGTTTTCATCAAGGCATAAATTTTTTTCGTAATTTTTTGTATTTTTAGGACTTTTTCTCATTTTTTGGGTATTTTTTCAGGACCTTTTAGCGTAGCTCTTTGAAGCTAGGTATAGAATTGATATGTGCCAGATCCGTAAACTGCCTTGATGATGCCTTGATCCTATTTGGATGATCGTGTTGGATGAAAGGACCCAATCTGGATGACGAGTGCAAGTGGTAAATATGACAGATGATAGATGTGGTGGAGGAAAGAGGCTAGGGTAGGATCCCTAATGTGCACACTATGTGGGCCATCAGGCTTTAGATGAAAAGGAGCTTGGGCGACCAATGAGCTAGAGTACGTGAAGGGGTCGTCGTCAAAGGTCCATCGAAAGACATCGCCAATAGAGTGATATGAAAGATATGTTAACAAGGATGGATGGAATGGAGTATATAGTATGAGTGAGAGCGATGTGGATAGAGACCTTGGATCAACAAGCCCTTTGTTTGACTTTTTTCCTTGATAGATGCCCCCAGTGATTTTTGATGGAGCGACATACTTGGAGATCGACTTTTGCTTTCTTTCACTTTTGACTTATTTTTGATTTGTCTGATAGATTTTTATTTTGGCTAGGGGATTTGTCTTGATCTTCTTTTGTTTTTTATTTTTCCAATAGCTTTTTATTTTGGCTAAGGGAATTGTCTTGATCTTTTTTTTTTTTGATTTGTCTCTTGATTCTTGATCTCCTTTTAAAGATAGCTCATTCATTAGAGATTTTCCTTTATTCTTTCCTTGAGACATAACTTGTTGATCTATGTCTATGATGTGAGTGGATGTGAGTGAGATGGATGAAATAGGTGAAGTGATAGGAATGCTTAGTGGATGAATGGGAGTGGCGATGCCATCAACAGAGTCTTTGGGACTATTCTTTTCAGCACTGCTAACGTCAAAGGAAGCTTGAACATCCTTAATGACTTGGAAAGATGGCTTAGTAGAGGTGACAATAGGAGATGCATATCCTAGCCCAGGGTAGGTGGGATGGAAGGATGATGATTGAATATCCTCAGCGGGGTCATGATCAAAGAGTGGGTTATCATAGATGTCCTGGTCAAACAAGGGGTTATCATAGATATGAAAAGCTTGAGTGGAAGTAGATATGACAAAGGAAAGTGTATCATCAGGATCCAAAAAGGTTTCAATCCAAGCACGACCATATTTTTGTGTTCCTTCTACAACTATCTTGACATCAACATTAGAATTCTGAACCTTCTCAACGACATTAGCATTATTGTTCCCTGGTAAATTATCCATACGGTATTCTCCACATCCCATATCATGGACTTGGACCTTGGGGTTTGATGGCACGGTAAATGGAGTGGATGAATTGGTCAATGAAGATGGATTAATGTAGTGAGATGATGAGGCCTCTTGGTTGACAGGCACTTGGAATTGAGTATTCCCTCTCAGATTGTTGTAATATTGAAAGGGGTCGAGATCTCTTGTGACTATAATTTCAGTGCCTTCATGAGGAAACTTCAGACATTGATGGTATGTGTATGGAATGACTTTCATGGCATGGATCCATGGTTGGCCGAGGAGTAGGTTGTATGGTAGTTCAAGATTTAGGACTTGGAATGTGGTATCTAGTGTTGCAGGTCCAACCTTGATAGGCAGTGTGATAACACCCTTGAAAGAACATTCTTCATCATCATAGGCTTTGATGAAAATGCTCTTAGTTGTATCCACACATGCTTCAAAGAGGCCCAATGCATTCACCAATTTTAAAGTGTAAATGTTCAATCTAGCCCCGCCATCTACTAGGACTCGTCTAACCTTGTGTTTATTGATGAAGACCTCAAAGTGTAATGGGTCGTTATGGTTTGACTTAGTTGTAGAGTAGTCTTTGTTAGAAAAAGAGACATGGTGGGAGTCGTCCAAATATCCAACCATGACTTCAAATTGGTTGACGTCTAGGTTGGTAGGGACATGGGTTTCTTTTAGAGCCTTATCGAGGATAGCTTTGTGTTCAAGTGATATGTGCAAAAGCTCAAGGATGGAAATCTGTGTAGGTGTTTTTCCCAATTGGTCAAAAATATTGTATTGGGTTCTAGATTGTGGCTGCTTTGGAGGAGGATTGGATATGGTAACCTTAGCCCTGCAGGTAGTAACGATGCATTCAGGTTGCTTCTTAATGGTGATTGTGTTAATATGATCATCAACAACTCGGATGTGGTTAATAATTGTGTAGTCAAAAGAGGCCTTGGTAAATTGGCATGGTGGTCTGTCTTTTGACCCAAATTGGAGGGTTTTCCATGGTCTTGAAATGGATTCTTGAAAATTGTATTGTCTTTATTGGAAGTTCGTTGTTGTCCCTCGACCTCTATGATACCATTTTCAATTAGGTCTTGAATCATGTTCTTCAACTAATGGAATGACGAGTCTTATGCCCTTTGATGTAGTGGTAATCACAAAAGGCATTATCATCCCACCAAGAGGGTTTGAATTGTCCTAGGTAGTATGGTTTGGGCTTTAGGATCTGTATGATGTTTGATTGTACTAGCTCCTTTAGGATAGATTCAATTGGTTCTAGTGAAGGAGTGTATTTTATCCGTGTGAATTGCCTTGGTTGTCTTGGGGGTCCCCGTTCTTGATTATTTTGTATCATGTTAGTTACTTGGTTGGAAACATATGGTGTGTTATTTTTTGTATTGGGTGCTTTGAGAGTCAATGTGGGACCTTTTTTTTTCATAGCTCTCGCGTCTAGGACTCCATCGTTTGTTACATTCTTATTGCGGGACCAAAAATTGCTTTTGTCATTAGAGGTTTGTTGGTTGTGTGTGTTTGTTGCCATATGTAAGTTCACCTTGAGTAATTAGGACTTTTTTGAGTGTCATTCCTTTCTCAAATAAGTCTCTAAATGTGGCACAACAATGTATTTGTAGAGGGTGTTTCAGCTTTGGCTTGAGGTTTTCTATGAACATGTCCACTTTTTGTTTTTTCAGGAATCTCGATAGGACATTGACTTTCCATTCTACACCATCTTTGGAAGAAAGTAATAAAGAGATCTCCTTCATCTTGTGTCAAGTGGCATAAGGTAGAAATCGTGACATCATTTTTAATGTTATAAGCATAATTCTCCATGAATTTATTGGTGAGGTTGTCCCGTGACTTTATAGACCCTTTAGATATCAATGCAAACCATTCAAGTACTGGCCTCATAAGACTTCTAGGGAAGAGTCTCAAAAGGTAGGAGTAATCGTATGCAACATCCACACAAGTAGTGGTGAATTATCGTATGTGCTCGATAGGATTGCTCTTTCCCTTATACTTAGTGAAGGTAGGGATGATATACCTAGGAGGGAAAGGAGGCATGTATATGCTACTGTCATATGGGTAAGGATGTAAATCATGTGATGAGTATGTCTTCTTATTTGACACTTGCATCCCTTCTACTTTCTTTTGTAGGGCTTCCAATTGAGCAGTCAAGGCATCTATTACGAGATTGTTGGAAACATTATAATGAGGTCCCATATTTGTGTTGTGTGGTCCCATGTTTTGTTGAGATGACATGATTTGGTTCAGAGCGCTGTGCATATGTGGTGGATTTTGATTGTGTCCATGAGTATGAATGTGTGATGTGTAAGTTGGGATGTGAGAAGTGGTTGAGCTATGTTGCATTTGTTGGGTGTGTTCATGTATATTTTGGTTGCCAAAAAAGGATCCATGTGTGTAGCCATATGATATGTTAAGAGGTCATGTCATTTGTGATCCTTGTCCTTGTTGAAAAGGATTATAACCATGTGAAGTGTTTGTATTTTGACTATGTGGGGCATTCATGTTTTGTCCTTGCAAGGTGTTTGTATTGACATGAGGACCTTGTGACATGGTGTTTGTGTTCGATTGAGGTCCTTGGATGAGAACCCTTCTTTCCTTAGGTCTACCAAGGATGTTAGATGTGGACGCCTCAATGGCCTAAGAGGATGACCCAACAAGAGTAAATGCCGAGTCAAAGGGTTGCGTTGTGAATAATGGTTGTGATGTGGTTTGTGATATGGGTTGTAACATAGATTGTGTCACAAAGATGGATGAAGTGTTGGTAGTTGTGGTACTTTGGGTTGTTTTTCCAATGTATATGGAAGTGTTAGGTTGTGGTGTAGATTGTCCTTGGCTTGTTTGTGTGTTGTTCTTGGGTGATGTTGCTGCTCGTAAGGTATTAACATCAAATCCTTGAGGTAGTTTAACTCCTTCATGTAAAAGCTTGGCTAAATATCGTTGGGGGTCCAACATGAAAATTTCATCCATAAGGGACAAAACATTAGGATTTTGTGTGACAACCTCTACTTCTTCTATGAACATATTTCCACCTTTCTCTCTAATAAGGAATTTTTCAAAAAGATTTTGTGTCTTTGGTTGTTTATAGGGTGTAGGGCCCAAGTTGGCATGTTCATGACTCTCAAGGTTGGTATTGTTGTGAGGATAATTAATGGTATTGTCAAAGTTGAGGGTGCTAGTGTAATTGTAAAGGTCATCATCGTCATGAAAAAGATCCATTGCTCAACATTTCTTTTGCAATCTAGTTTCAACCATATAAGACTTGCTCAAAATGAAGGTGGAAAGTATGAGACTAAGACTATGTTTTTGGTATTTTTGAAATAAGGTATTCCTAAAGATAATGCAACTATTTTTTTGGTATTTTGAGGATAAAAGATGTCTAATGTATGCAACAAGACTAAAAGTGATAATGATAATGTTGTATGTTATGAAAATTCTCTTTTAGGTCTAAAATGTTGTGGTATGAAGGATGCAAATGACTAAGAGGTGATGGATAACTTTTGAAAGATGTAAGAATAGGATCGCTAACCATGCAAGGGTAAACCAATTTTTAAACTAGGATTGTCAAATGGACGTTTTCTAGGACAAGTGAAAAGAATGACAAGGTGAGTTTCCCAACTAGACTTGTGACTAGGAAATTATTACCAAAATGACAAAGGATTAAGTTAAAAAGTGACTTTGGTCAAATGAAAATATTTTGTTGAAGCAATGATTCGTACCAAGGTATAGAGAGTTCTTCTATCCTAAAATCCACAAGGCACCAATTCTAAAAGTCCAAAAAAGGTAGCCTAATGTATATGCAAGTGATGAGGATGGTAAGGTACCTAAAATGGTGACCTAATAATGGAATGATGATATGCAAGGTGAATGGAGCAAGTTTCTAGTTTTGAACATGAATTATAGTAAGAAGTTGGTCTGAAAATGGATCTCAAAGGTTTGAATATGATTTTGGAAAGAGTTTGAACTAATTTTGATTGTTTTGTTTGAAAATGTTGCTTGGTCTGAAGCTGTGAAGTGTTGCAATTTTTAGGTGTAAGGTTTGTTTTCTTGTTTGTTTGAAAGACACACACATAAAACATAATGTATTGAGTTTGTTTTTGATTGTGAATTTTGTTTGAATTTTGCAATAAAAGAATATTCAAGTACAAATCCTAGGCTGATAGAGACAATATTTGTTGAATTCCCACTTGGATTTCTCCAGCCGCACTTATTCAGAGCGGCTAGCTTAGAAGTTTGGCGGCACTGGCTCCCCCTTACACGACATACACTTCTCAGGCGCACCAAACTTCAAATTACCAAACACCCGAAGATCTAAAGGTATTTTCTATTTCAACTTTGAACTACGAGAACGTGGGACGACTTCAGAGGTCCAACCTCCTACGCCAGCAAATAGAAGGATTTTGGCTACTAAAAACAAGAGGTGTCTAGTAGGGGATTACTATGAACAAAGAGCCTGTCTGTAATAGCCTAAGAATTGGGAGGCCCAGTCCCACTTTCATCACCAACAAGTCTCGGTGGATCAAGGGTCTCACAGCTTGGCTTCAAATGATGCTAGCCACTCCTTGGGGTACAACTTTCATTCTCCCCCCTTTGGTATAGCCCGCCGTAAAACGTGCTTGAGGTCAAACCCTGGGGTGATGAAATCCCTAGGAAAGCCTCCTACTAAAATAAAAAGGGAGACTAATGTGTATTTCTCATCACCCAGGATCGCACAAGTGCACAAGGGGAGAGGATACGTACACACTAGCTCGGGTAACACATAATGTGCAAGCGCACCAAACACAACAAACAAAGTTCTTTTTAAGCACCAATTGAAGTGTGATCTAATCTAAAAAAAAAGACACAATGTTTCAAGATTAGATTCTCTGACAATCGAACTTGCAACACACCGATTAGTAGTTTGAGTCAATGTTCTTCGACAAACGAGAGTTTTATTTTTTTGATTTTTTCAAGTCTTTGACTTGCGAACCTGCACAAAAGCCTAATCAACAAAATTAGCCTCGAAATGAACTAAACTAAGAAGAAAATTAACATTTAATCTAGAATCTAATTAATCTAAATTAAAAGTTTAAATCTAAACTAAAAGTTAAATCTAAACTAAAAGTTAAATCTAAATTAAAATTTAAACTAAATTAATAGTTAAATCTAAATTAAAATTAAAATTAAATTAAAAGTTAAATCTAAATTAAAAGTTAAACTAAGTTAAAAGTTAAATCTAAATTAAAAGTTTAAAAGTTAAATCTAAATTAAAAGTTAAATCTAAATTAAAATTTAAACTAAGTTAATCTAAAATCTAAATCTATTTAAAGTTAATCTAAAATCTACAAAAGCAAAAATCAAAACTAAAGCAAAAATCAATATTAAAACTAAAATCTAAACTAAAAATAAAATCCAAATTAACAAACACCTAAATTTATATCTTTAATTTTCAACTAAATCATAACTAAATTTAAACTTAAATCTAAGCCTAACACAATTAAGGAAAATCAATCAAAAGCACAATGACTTTCATTTCAGTGACTCTGTGTACGCTGCCAAGGCAGGATCCCTCAGTGACCATTAATTTTCTGTGGTAAAACATTTTGCGCCCTCCATTGCTATTCATACAAGCACAATTGTTCTTATGATTACCAGAAAGCTAGCTAGGAAGCAATCCAGTGGTCAAGGCTAAAAAAATTGAAAAGATTTGATGAAAATTTTGAAGGTTTGTTTATTGTTCAAAACCCTTGATGTTGAATCTTCATTTTAACTTGGTTTGGAATGGTATGTTGACCACCAATCATAGTAGATCCTGTTTCATCTTGACTACATCTTATGTTTTGCTACGTTGAGAGTGGATCTATACAGATAATTAAATTAAAAATGTAGACAACAAAGGGAGGCAAAGTGATGAATCCCACCAATGCATATCACGAGGAGCTTCACAAAGCAGAATAAGAAGGAAATTCAAGTGCTTATTGTTCAAGGCCGACAACAAAATAACTTATGTTTGCAAAATAGAGCGATGAATCATGAAATGTGGAACCCAGTGCGCTGAAATAAGAGTTTTGGAACAGATTATCAAAAGCTCATGCCATGCCTAGATTGCAGGATATACACCCAATAAATTATTGTAGAGACTTCAAAAATTTCAAATGATTGCAGTATATGTGCTGAAATAAGAGCTTTGGAATAGATTAAACGATTGCAATATATAGGCACTTAGAATATTTAAAGAAAATACAACTCATGATTCAAACAACAAAATCCCTGTCAAAGATTAAACCATTATAGAAGATTGCAATATCCTTATGGATTTTTATTTTTTTTTAATTTTAATTTTTAAAAATATTTTATATCATATTGAATGCATTAAACTATCGATTAACAATTCACAGCTTATAAATGCAAGATCAAATAGCAATTATTTTCATTAACTATTACATGCAGAATGACTAATGATTCGCAATTGAAAATGATAAGCATAATGAGAACAAAAGTTAATTAATTGCTTCACGTCAGGTTCACCATTATGTGCATGCTGAAAACTGAAAAACTGAATGATTTAATCTATAAACCCAAAATCAAGATTTCAACATAACATCAATGGAGCTTTTCTTGAATGAAAGCACATGCAAAAATGTAAACTAAACTATGCAAAACTCAAAACACATGCATTCAAAAGAAAATAAACTCCACTGTTCTCCTATTCACCAAGATCTTGACTTATGCATTTAGTGCTCTCAAATTTTGGCAAGCACAAATACAACAAGAGGCTATGATGAATGAAAGAGAGGATTGCATGATCAAAATTCAATTTTCTTTTTGGTGAGAAGAGAGGGTTTGTATATATGTCCTCATGGGGTAGATTGAAGTTGCGGGAGAGACGTGGGATTAAAGAATGCATTGGAGAAATTAACAATTATCCCATATTCTTTAATCAAGTGCAATTTATTGAAATACGAGAGATAAATAGGAGGATTTATGACAGGGCAGAAGTTTAGGAATTTGAATTAAAAGTGAACTTGTGAATTAATTAATGATTTAATTTAAATGGATTTATATATTTAAATGATTTAATATGCATGGATATTTTAATGATTAATGCAAATGGAGTAATATGAAATGGATAAATGATTGATTATGTTAATGGATAAATGCTTTAAATGAATAAATGCTTATAAATTCTTACAATATGGATAAATGATTTAAATGAATTAATGAATGAATAGAAGAAAGTATTAAATGAATTAATTAAATAGATAATAATATCCATTTAATTAATAGACGAAAAATAGGACAATTGTGAGGACAACTTTTGAGTGTCTACAAAAATATCTCAGAACAAGACAAGGATTAGGAAGGATAGATCTTGATGATGATTTTTGGATTTGGATCAAGGCTTATAGTGAGGTTAGGAACAAGAACATAGATATTAATGGATGATTTGTGTTAGATTGTGTGATTGGATTGCATAGATTAGGATTTTCTTTTGATGTAAGATTTACAAGGAGCATTGGGATTGATGAAATTGATGGATCTAATGGAGGAAAATATGCTTATACTAAAAAATCTATATTATACCAAAAGGATGGGAGGGATAATAAAATGATTAGAATGAATGGAAGGATTCTTAGACTAAAAAATCTATATTAGTCTAAAAGTATTGAAGGGGTAATGAAATGATATGAAAATGATTATGGTGGATGTTATGCATATGATTATTGTAGGAGAAAGATGAGAGGATAGAAGAAAAGGAAGATAAAGATTCATGTGCATGCAAAATCCAAGATTAAGTGGAGTTATGAAAACATATAGGATAGGAAGATGGAGGATGAATGGATTAAAGAAATGTAGGATAAATGGATGGGGGATTTGAAGCATTGAATCAAAACTACCATGTAGTGAGCACTTAATTTGATATAGCATGAGATACTATGAACCAGGGTATGAGGAACCAAGGTGAATTTGTATCGTACACATAGAATTGACTTAAAAAACAAGAAGGTTAGTCTAAATTCTCACAAAGTCGCTAAGGAATTTGGTGGGCACAATGCTAGAAAACCACAAATAGAAGGAATGCTCCAACATAACACAAGATCACAAAGGATCTTGGTGGGAACAACATGAGACAACCAAGAAGACACAAAAAGAAAAAGACAAGACTTGACCCTATTTTTAACAGTTAAAGAACACCATAATATGATGGATTATGGTGACCTTTAGTAGATAAAGTAGGAAGCTCAAAATAAAGATAAACAAATATTCCAAAAACACCAATGAAATAACACAATATATTAAGTACCTTTTTCCATAGGGATGATGGATGGGGTAGATGTGGTTTGATTTAAGGAACAATATACCTTGCGATTACCAATGATGGCTAGGTAGGACCTAAGATTATCCTGGCAAGAGATAATCAAGATATCTGAAACCCAAGGGGGCTAACAAATTTTGTTGAAGTACCATCTTGATAGGGGATGCTTGAATAGACAACAAACACAAGGATGGGACCTAGTGACACATATGTACAAGGATGAACCTAGATGATAAGGAATGTGATGATAATATTTACATGGTGCACAATATTTATGAGAGGGTGTGGGTGCACGAAGCTTAAGAATGGGATAGCTATCCAAATAATCAAAAATATTAATTGGAAGGGTAATAGGATGGATATAGAGTGATGGAAAGTGATAGAAGATTAGGTGGATATAAAAGAATAATAGGGTGATGGCATTGGATTGCATGGGGGTAGCCTATATAGATAAATACCACTGATAAGGGATTATGGAATGAGTTGATGAGATGTATGAATGGATAGGGATATAAAGATTGGGTGATGGGAAGATTATAGAATGAATGGATAGGGAGATAAAGATTGGGTGATGGAAATATTATTGGATGACGGGATGGGGATATATGGATAGAGATATGAATGGGATGATATGACTAAATTATAGGGAGGTAAGGATGGGGAGATGAAAGGGATTATTGGATGGATAGATGATTTGAATGTAATCTCCAAGGACTATGTCATAAAGGAACAAAATTCCTCAATCCTAATAGGGTTTGTATGACAAGGCAATATGATGCTCATGATAGGATGGGTAATGGGAGGATGAGAGGATAAGGAAAATAGATGGATGATAACATGATAGGGAGGATATGAAATATGATAGTGTGGATAGAGGGAATGTATAACAAGATGGGTCCAAAGAATGTATATATATTTAACCTTGCTTTTTATTTTTGTATCAAGATCACAAGAAGGATGGAAATATTTAAATGGATAGGATGATGGGTAGGATATGTGAGTTAGGTTGGATGGGGGAGATGAAGGATGGGGATTCTTAGATTGAATTTTCCCTGAAGTATGGAAATAAAATGGATAGAGGATTTATGCATGATGCCTTTTTTTCTAGGTTTTCATCATGGTACTTGCCCAAGGTGCTTGTTTGTAAGGTTTTTAACATAGGACAATTTTTTCTTTTGCTTTTTTTTTTTTTACTTTTTGGACTTTTTTTAGCTTTTTTAGATTGTTGGATATTTGGATTCTTGGATAAGTGTGTGGATAGAGATGGATGAGGATATTTATGTGTATTTGTGGCTTTAGAAGATAGGTGGTAAGGAGATGGAGGAAGGAATAAAGCAACCAGTTCCATACTGAGGTAATATGAGACCATTTGAGAGTGATTATTGGATGTTGGTATAACCTTATTAGGATGGGTGAACTATGTAAAGGAATTTTTTAAAAGGATTTCATGTGGGAGATATATGTGGGATAATGGATGGGATGTTGGAAAGTGTATGGATGGAATGATGGGAGAGGATTGTGATGGGGGGATGTTGTTAAGACAAACATTGGGACATTTTGTGATGGATATGGAATGATTGGAGGAGGAATAGATGAAATATGTGGGGATGATGGAGGAGTTTGGGTAGCAAATTTTTGGACATAGGGACCCAAAATAGATCTAGGAGATAGAGGATGGTGATGATTAGCTTTCAAACTAGCAATTTTGGATGCCATGATGTATTTTTCATTTGAATGCATTGCATCTTTTTGCTTTGAGATCCACATGGTTTTGATTTTTTATTTGTTGGGCCTTTGTGGCCTTTGGGATTGATTGCACTTTTAGATTATATTTTTTTCTTCATCATGTATTTTTCACGAGACATGGTGATCTCTAGGTACATGTGGATGTTTCGTTGTATGTATTTTATTTTGGCATCCAAATTGCTTCCAATAGAAATGGTATGGGTGTGAGGAGATGGATGATGTGGAAATAATATAAATGGAGTAATGGACTTGGGATGTTGGATAGGATGCATAATTATGTGCCTTTATTGATCTCGATTAGGAATAATAGGAATGTGATGTTTATGATGTGTGACAAGGATAGGTGGTTGGTGGATGAGGGGAGGAATGAGATGAGATGGAGGATGGGATTTTGGTATATAAGTGCCCAAAATGGATTTTATTAGATGGAAGATATTTGATAATGTATTTTGGGTCATAAGGACCTAAAATGGATTTGGAGGATTAAGGATGCATATGGATAGTTGTTTGAGGTGTGTATGATGGAGGAGGGATGGAAATAAATGGTTTGGAGGAATGATGAGAAGTTCCTATTATTGATTTGGAGAATATTCGCTTAGGTTTCACAATGGTTATACCAACACTTTTAGATTTATTGCCTTGGGATATGTAACCAAGCCCTTGTGCTCATGGATTCCCTTTGATATGGATGAGATCCAAGATACTTGCTCATGAAGTCCTAAGCCTTTCCCTTGATAGTTCTTGTTCTTGAGCATTTAGTTTAAAGTAGGATGTTTATTTTTTGGAAGAAAGAAGTGATTCCATTATTAGGTGGAGGAGGATGGGAGGTGGACAGTTTTTTCTTCTATTGTGAGAGAACCATCATGGGTGAAAGTAAGAGGACCAACAGGATAAGGTGATGGTATTGGGATGGCGGAGACAAGAGGTGATAAAATATCATAAGATGGATTAGATGGGATGATAAGATCTTGATTCTGATGATGGGGTGATAAGAGATCATAAGAAGGATTAAGTGGGATTGTAGGATGTTGATTTGGATGAGGGGGTATATTAGTATGCTTTGGAAAAATATCTTAGAATGTTTGGATTTACGTGAGAGATGTGATGGTGGAGGAGTGATGGATGGAATCCTTGGATGGGGTAGATGGAGTATTCATGAGGTTCATGGGATTGGGATTGGGATTGGATGGAATCCTTGGATGGGGTAGATGGAGTATTCATGAGGTTCATGGGATTAGGGTTTGATAATTATAGGAGTAGCAAATAGGGATTGGGATTGGATTGTTTTAATGGGTTGGACAATGCTAGGATTAGGAGATGGGGATTGGTATTGGATGGTTTTGATGGGTTGGACAATGCTAGGATTAGGATATGGGGATTGGGATTGGATGGTTTTGATGGGTTGGATGGTATAGGATTAAGAGATGGGGATTGGGATTGGATGGTGTCGATGGGTTGGATAGTTCTAGGATTTTGAATAGGAATGATATGTGAGGGATGGATAGGGGCTTCATCACCAATGACAGTACATGGTAAAGTGGGTTAAAATGGATCCACAACTTTGGGATGTGGATTTGGTGATGAATTATTTTCTAGGAGTCCTTGGAGGACATTTGGAATGAGATATTTGTATATTTTATGCTTAGGTGGAATGTTGGGAATAAATGGACTGGATGGTAATAGGATTAGAGATGGGGATTGGGATTGGATGGTTTTGATGGGTTGGATGGTAATAGGATTAAGAGATGGGGATTGGGATTGGATGGTGTCGATGGGTTGGATAGTTCTAGGATTTTGAATAGGAATGATATGTGAGGGATGGATAAGGGCTTCATCACCAATGATAGTACATGGTAAAGTGGGTTAAAATGGATCCACAACTTTGGGATGTGGATTTGTTGATGAATTATTTTCTAGGAGTCCTTGGAGGACATTTGGAATGAGATATTTGTATATTTTATGCTTAGGTGGAATGTTGGGAATAAATGGACGACTAAGAGTTGGTGGATGATTAGGATTAGTGGGGGGATTAAAATTAGATGGAGAGTGGAAGTATGATGGATTTGAGGGAGGATTAAGGTATGAGGGATTAGAAGGTGGAGTGAGATAGGAGGACATGGATGGTGGATTGAGATAAGAGAAAATATTAGGAGTAGATGGACAATTGGGATCATGGATTGGGGGATTAGGATTATGGATTGGGAGATGGTTTGGGGGATAATGGGATGGTGTATTTGGACTAGGGATGAAGGTGATAATGTTGTTGTGCAAAGATGGACATTGAGATATGACTAGGGGAGAAGATGGAGGTATGGATATTGGATGAGAGGGATATATGAGTGATAGATAAGAGGGAGATGTGGATGGGGGATCCAAAAAATTCCATTGTTAAAGGTAGCGTAATGATTACTAATGGGTGTGCATGGAGGCATGATGGGATAACTTGGATGAGTGATTAGATTTTGGAAGATGCTTGGGGAAAGCTTTCTACCAATGATGGCATCAAAGGGGTATATTTTATAGTCACCTTGATAAAAAAGAATTCCATCATCATCCTTGATTACTATTTTCGGTCATGTTGGGGGAGGATAAGGATTCATGATATTGGATTGGATAGGCATGGATGGACGAGATGGGAAGAGATGATTAGAGGGAAAATGTGATGGATTAGAAGAAAATAGAAAGAATCTTAAGACTTGTTTTTATGTTAGAAGATCTTAGATATGAATGTACTAAAGCTCAAATTGGAATTTAGATTAAGCTCAGATAAGGATTTGGTTTAAGCTCATATTAGGATAATTTTGATGATATGGTGAGAGGGTCTCCTAAGTTCAAGGACATAGTTAAAATAATGGGGTGATTATTGGGATAGATGGTTGATAACATCCTCTCAAATGTGGTTGAGACCTTATATCAAAGTTTGATTAGATGGATTTCCTATTTCAGATAGGCTAAGTTCTCAAGAAAGAGGTGATATCGATACAAAATACCTCTGACTCAAGGTGAAATAGCTTGAACATGGGATTACTAACTTGGGATAGGCTAAGATATCAAGAAAATGTTATGATGGATGATTCATTTTAGGATTTAGGATCTTGATTAAGTATCCGAGGATGGAAATGTGAGCCTAGATGGTTTAGATGTCAATTAAATATGTTTAATTGACTCCTTGTTCAAAGGGGATGATGTTTTAGAAATGTTTATGATGATCAATGAGATGAAAATGATCATTTTGAGTTGGATAAGAAGTAGAAAAATTGTTTATTTGTGACATTCGGATTAGAAGAATGATGACTATCTAGGATTAAAAGGATTTATTCTTTAGAATTTGTATGGGAAATGAGGCCGCCCAACCACAAGACAAGGTCTCTTATTAAAAATGGTAAAATTTGTGATTCTGACTAAGTTAAAATAAGGCCTCTTAATCATGTAACGAGGTTTCCTCACTTGGTGACAAGGCTTCCCAACTGTGAAGAAGGCTTCCTAAACTAAGATAGATTGGTTTTGGACTAAATTTGGTTGATTTTTGGGTGATATATGACTTCCAAAACATAGTATGAGGCCACCTAAACTAGATTGGAAGAATTTTTTGGGCCAAATCTATGTAAAATGAGGATGCCAAAGTAAAAAAAAAAACCACTTAAACTAAGTTGGTAAGATGTGGGACTCAGTCTGGGCAAGATGAGGCTTCCCAAACATAGTAGGGATCTGCCTAAACTAGGTTGAATTTATGGGATGGATTATGTTTAACTTTTGGAAAAAGGTGATTCAAGATGTTGCAAGAAAAATTACACACATTAAGACACTTTTGTTTGGATATAGGAATCCGAGGTATGTGTAGAAGTACTGGTATACATGATAAGATACACCAAACACATTCACATTCCTAAAATTTATCAAGTAGGATTTTTAACTTAGTATAAGCCCACCAACCAAAGGCTAATATCTCAAGATTAATGCAAGGAACCTCTCTTTCAAGAGTCGATAGGTAGGGATCTAATGGCACAAGGGATCAACTTTTCCATTTCTTTAGCGGTCCTAAGACCTTTCCCAAAGAGCTCCTACCTCTACTTAAAAGAGATACATAGTGAGTAGCTTTATGCATGATACTGTACCCTACACCACAGTAAGTAATGGTTGAAAGGTCTTATCTAGTCTTGACAAGCTTCTAGGGGAGTCCTCTAAATACCAAGAGAGTACATGAGGCACAATTATGAACACTAGCCCATCACAAGTGTGGGTGTGAAATGTTAGTTAAGTCACTCAAACCAACCCTACACTCCTAGCTTGGAATCACCCAATCATTAGAGTTTCGCTAGACACAATGTGACTAGAATGGGGTACAAATTTTGTTATGCCCCCTTTTAATACTCCATCAGTAACACATGGTCAAGGTAATCCCTTGGGGTAATGAAATCCTTAAGAAGGTATCTAAAGGAAAGAGTCACTAGACAATTTTGATCTATAAGATTGGTCAAGGTGTGAGGAGAGAGCATATGTGTAGCTAGTGCTATTGGGATTAACACAACAAGATGGATAAAATCAAGGTTTTTAGTCTCCAAGATCACCAAACGATGTAAGGAGAGAACATATACCAAGATAGACCTCAAAAAAAATAAAAAATTTAATTGACCCTTCAATATACTTTAGTTCCTAATTTAGTGAAAGAAAAAAAAATCTTTGACCATAGGGCTATAAGAAAAATGTTAGTAGTTTTACTTAGTTCTTTGGCTAACGTATGACTTGTAAATTTTTTTTAAGGAAAAAACACATGGCCACCCCAACACAGGATGAGGCTACCCAAACAGAGATAAACAGTTCAAGAAAATGTAAATTTATACTTTTTTGATGAGGCCACTCAAAATAATATGAGGTTGTCTCATTTAATGAGGCCGCTCCACTTTTCTTTGAGGTTACCTAAAAAGTTACGAGGCCACCTCACTTGCCTACGAGTCCACCCAACTGTGAATCCCTACACAAACAATGTAATTTGATTAGGAAAAGACTTGATTTTTAGGCTTTAGGAGAAATTATGGATGACATATAAACTTGCAAAAACAAAGTTTGTCAACAAACACTGAGGATATTTATCAAAGAGTGCAAAGGAAGATGAGTTAGAATGATGAAATTTGATCTCTAACACCCTGACAATAAGGTCGCCCAAACACAGATTCAAGTTTCCCAAGTAGAACAAGGCCGCCCAACTATGATTTACATATGCGAAAACTTAAAAATAACCAATTAAGGTTAGTGATAGATGTGAAGTGGGTTTCACCAAGCTTTCCAAAAATGTGTGCAAGGAAATTATGCAATGTGAATGATTTAATCAATAAAAACCAAGCAAGACAAAGATCCCAAAAAACACTCAAGATTAGGCAAAATAAGTCAAACAAGCATATAATTTAACAAACTTAAACTATAATAGACTTCCTGTTGTGAAGATGTGCCCATGATAGTCGATTTTATGTGTGCTCACTAATAATTTCAGAAGCATAATATTGATCAAATGATAAAATGAGTGTGTGTAGAGAGATAATGACTAAGTGCTAGATTTAATATATTTTTAAATTTTGGATGGAGAGTAAAAATTGCAATTGATTATCAAGGTTGGAGGATGGTTGAGGCATCTCACCTCATATGATGGTGCCAAGTAGCACCATGAGGTGTGATGTGAAGACAATGGTACCTTGAAAGAATTTCCATATAGGCAAATCTTGTCCTCACACTCCAAAGTGAGGGGGGTGAAAAGAATAAAGGAATTAAAAATTCCTTTTAGATACTTTTGGAAGAAAGACCCATGTTACCAAGGACATGGGATATTTTATAAAAGGGTAAAATTGATGAGGGAGAGGACAAGATTGGTGAGTGGTGATTTGACCACACTTAATCAAGGATTAAGTGTGTGCACATGATTAGGGGATAAATTAGGTAAGTGGTTAGGATTAGTATTAGAGGGAAAGTGGGAGAGTTGGAGGATGTGCCATGAGGCGAGAGAAAAATAAGAATTAAATTATTAAATTTAATTTCTATTTGGAGGAAAAAATGAGAATTAAATAAATAGATTATTTATTTAATTTTTTGAGGAAAGGGATGGGGGTAAATAATTAAAGGTAATTATTTAATTTAGGATAGGATTTAGGGATAATAGAAGAAATAGATTAGGATGAAGGTTGAGATAATTGAATATTAATTAAATAATAGGATACTATTTAATTAATATGGAGGATAGAAAATTAGTTGAATTAGGGGTAAATTGACCAAATGTGGTCAATTTTAGGTGTCTATAGATTGTATAAGAATTCAAAGTGTCTTTAAAGGGCCACATTTAAGTGAGAATGTTGTTTAATTTCTAATTAGGGGAATATTTTTTCCAAGTCATGTCTACCATGATTATTGAGTCCTTTTCGATTTTAATATTTTTGAAACCTAAATTCAGACACACTACAAGCCCAAAATTAAAGATTAAATTTTATCTTCATTATTGGTCCCTATATTCAATTTATTTAAAGTTTCTCCCGCCATAGCCCCTTGAAATTATTGATAATTCTTCCTACACCAAGCAAACTAGGATTCCTACATGATGCCCCACCGAAGTTTAGCTTTATCCAACCAAATATAGGGGGAACCCACTTTAGTTTTCTCCTTATCAAGATTGGATCAAATCTATCAACTCTATTGATGAGAGGAAGTCATAGAATTTGCCACCTTTTAATATATCCTTATCCTAAGAATAGATTAATTTCCCTTTGGATGACCAATTAAGGTTTATGGTTTTAACAACCTCAAAAATCACCAATTCCATCTTATTAAAGCAATGGAGATCATACAAAGTCATAATCAATGAAATTCATTTTGAAAGACATTCAAAAGGTTTAATATGAGAAATTGAACATAATTCAAAGTAATTAAACAATTAGAAGGTGCAAACCCTCAATCCTATTGTGGATTGATGTATAATTATGGTGTGGATTGCTCAATTGAATGCATAATCCATGTTGCAAAATGTTGATATGAGAGGGTTGATTCATAAAATATGTTCTAAAATGCTCAAGTTTGGCTCAACAATTCTAGAGAGTAAGGATGCTATGAAGATTGTGAACAATTTTTGAAGAGGAGAGGCTTTGTTTTATAGATTTTGGAAATTTTGATCAATGGCCAAGATTCGATCTAAGGATCAATGGATGAGAGGAAATCAAGGAGGCGAGTGTGGATCAAGGAGGATCAATGGTTGAGGAGTCATGAGAGCCCAAAATATCCCTTATTTTATGGAAATAGGTTGGAGATATTTTGAATTGGAGGGAAGAATTTGAATTTGAAAAGGGAATATTCTTTGTGCAAGTTGGAGAATCAGAGGAAAATTAGCCAAACAATTATGGAAATTATTTAATTGTGGGGATGAGGGGAATTGAGATTTTAATTAAATAATTAGGAATTATTTAATCAAGAAGGATTATTAGTGTGAAAATGATGAATTAATCAAATAACCTTAATTATTTGATTAATAGAGGAATAAAGTGAATTTAACTAAATAATTGGACAAAAAGAGGTAAGGTAGAATTAAAATGCGATGGGAGACTCCTCTGGCGGGGTGGCGTTCATTCAAAATTCTGCAAAGGTGGGAAATGCTAGTCCGACCCTTGGTGGTAATGGCGGTAGGTTGGATGTTGCTGTCGGTGCTGGCGAGGACTTGCTAGCTTGTAGTGGCGCTGTGGGCTTTGTTGGTTGGTTTTGATGGACCTTACTCTGGTTGGGAAATTTATGGGGCCTCGCCCTAATGTGGAGCTAGTTTGTAACCTTGCTTCTAAGAGGTGGAGAATGAAAGGGCAGGTGGAAGTTGACACAATGGCGAAAGGATATTTCTCTTTCGCCTTCACATGTAATGAGGATATGGTCGCTGTTCTCACTCGTGGATCATGGTTAATCGGTAAGTCATCCTTAGTTCTAAAGAAATGGGAGTCGGGTTTTAATCCCAGTTCTTGTTCTTTCTCTTCGGCCCCTGTTTGGGTGAGATTACCTACTTTACCTCTGGATTTTTGGGATGAACAAGTGTTTGTGGGTATTGCCAGTATGTTTAGTAAACTCCTGTGTATTGATCAAATGACGACTTCAAGGAAAAGATTAGTTTATGCCAGGTTTTGCGTCATTGTTGACCAATCTACGGACTTGTCTGAAATGGTGACTATTAACTCAAAGCTGGTGATTGGGTTCAATTGATTGAGTATGAATCAATTCCCTTTGTTTTCTTCCATTGTAAAAAGGTTGGTCACTGGGACAAGAAATGCCCATCAAAGGTTAAGCCTATCCCTCCCCAACAACATATGGAATGGAGGGAGAAACAAAATGTGGAGATGGGGAATGAGACTTTGAAATATGAGGAGGTTTCAAAGGTTTTGGTTTCTTTTGATAAAGAGGACGGTGTTGATGCGGAAGCGAAAGTCATTGCCTCTCAGGTTCTTCATTCTACTGAAGTTGCTCTGGAGATTGAGGAAGGGGAGGTGGCTGCTAGTATTGAGGTCCATGTTATGGGGCCTAATGGTGGTGATGCTACTAGTGAGGTGGCCCCTGCTACGGGGTCAGATGGTGCTGGTTGTGAGGATTTGGTTAAAGACCCTCTCTCAGGGGAGACTGAAGTGAAGTGTAAGGACCCGTCTTTGGTGGTATCCTCTCCTAGTAATGGGGAGAATGGTGGTGGGGAGGTGACTCTTCAGGACCTGTCAGGGGCTCTTTCAAATTTGGTGCTCACCTCTTTTGTCAATGACTGCGGGTTGATTTTCCTGTAGTAGGTAAAGGACCCTCCTTTTTCTCCGGTCAAGACTAGAAATAGGAAGAAGAATGTTTCTCCTCAAGTGATGTCCACCAGGAATCATTCTAAGGTAGATTGTGGGTCTGAACCAAGGGGAAGAGGTAGACCCACTTTGTTGCAGAGTCGGGAGAAAGAAAGCAAAGCAGATATTGTGGATGGCTCCCAGAAAACCCTTTTTGAGATGTGTCCCAAGGGAGAATCTCAGACCCCTCAATGAAGATTCTCTCATGGAATATGCGAGGGTTAAATCACCCTCACAAACAAGATCTTCTTGCGAATTTAGTGAGGGATTTGAAAACCTGATGTGATTCTAATTCAAGAGATGAAAATTCCTATGGAAAAGTTGGAAGGTCTGAAGAAAAGACTCTTTAAAGAATGTGGTCTTCATGGTTTGATGTGGATGGGGCATCTGGAGGTGTGGCTACCTTTTGGAATATGAAATTTGTGGTTGGTAACGTTGTTTACGGGGTTCCCAATCACATTGCTACCTCCTTTTATCACTCTTATGGTGATTTATCTTGGATTGCCTCTAATATTTATGCTCCTAATGTTAGAAGTTCTCGTAAGCATTTTTGGGGGAGTCTATGCTCCTTTAGGAATTTGTTTGTTTATGATAATTGGCTTGTTATGGGGGACTTTAACACCCCTCTGAGTTTTGATGATAAATTGGGAGGCTCTCAAATTGATGAGGAAAGTAGGTTTGACTTGATGAATTTTGTCAATGATAATGCTTTATTTGATGTGGATCTACAAGGTGCTTCTTTTACTTGGTCAAACTGGAGGATGGGTGATGCTCTTATTCAAGTCAAATTGGATAGGGCCCTTCTTTCTCACAAGTGGTTGGCTCATTTTTCTTGCTCCCTTTTTGCCTTGACTAGGTTGGGATCATATCATTTTCCCATTTCCTTGTCGGCAGATGTGGCGGGTCGAAGGAGAGCTTTCCCTTTTCATTTTGAAAAAATGTGGACTTCTCATCCGGATTTTAAATCTAGGCTGGTTGAATGGTGGGATATTAGGGTGGATGGTTTGGCTATGTATAGGGTGGCAAAGAAATTGGCAGTTGTTAAGGCTAATGTGAGGAATTGGAACAAAGCATCCTTTGGTCATATTTTCCATGAGAAGGCTCGCATCAAGGTGGATCTTGATCGTGTGCAATATACTATTCAATCAATGGGTTATGATGCTACCTTGGCTTCTGAGGAGAGTGTGTTATTGTCCTGTCTTCATAATATTGTGGCCAGGGAGGAGGATTTTTGGAAACATAGATCTTAGGTGGTGTGGTTGAATTGTGGTGATAGGAATACCAAATTATTTCACCTCACCACTCTTAAGAATAGGGCTTCTAAACATGTTAAGTGTATCTGTATGGATGGTAGGGTGCTTGAGAATGCAGTTGATATTAGATGGGAGGCTATCTCTTTCTTCTCTAATCTCCTGACTGATGATTTTGTTTCGTCGTTGGCTGATCAAGATTGGTTGTTGGAGGTTATCCTTAGTCTGGTGACTGTGGATCTTAACCGTATGCTTTGTTGTATTCCTTTGGTTGAGGAATTCAAAAGTGTGGTCTTCTCCTTTATTGGTAATAAGGCCCCTGGGCTTGATGGGTTTCCTATGTTCTTTCAGGATTTCTGGCCGATTGTTTCTAAAGATGTTGTGGATACAACGAAAGAGTTTTTTGGTAGTCAAAATTTGCTTAAAGAATTAAATGCTACCTTTTTGGCGTTGATTCCAAAGATCCCTAGGGATTCAACTTTTAATGAGTTTCGGCCAATTAGCTTGTGTAATTCTATTTACAAGATATTTTCTAAGGTGCTTGCTTTGAGGCTGTAGAAGGTTCTGCCTTTGATCATCTCTCCCAATGAGAGTGGTTTTGTCACAGGGAGACAAATTCTTGACCCTATCATCACTATGCATGAGAAAATCCATTCGATGATGGTTAATAAAAGGCCTAGCTTCTTGCTTAAATTAGATTTGGTTAAAGCCTATGACAGAGTTAATTGGGCCTTCTTGTTTAATTTTTTTTGTCTTTTGGCTTCTCAGAGACTTTTGTTCAGTTGGTTAAGAGCCTCGTTTCTACGGTGACCTTTTATGTGCTTGTGAATGGTTCCCTTTCTAATTTCTTCAAAAGTTCTAGGGGGTGCGGTAGGGGGATCCAATTTCTCCCTTTCTTTTTATTATTCTGGCAGAGACTTTGGGAAAATCGTTGCAACTTAAGCTTTCCTCGGGTGCTTTGAATGGTTTGAGACCTTCTTCTTCGCCCTCTTGCGGGCACCAACAGTTTATTAATGACACTCTAATTTTGGGTGAAGCCTTTATTGTGGAAGCTAGAACTATTCAGGCGACCCTTCAGAGGTATGAGGTGGCTTCAGGCCAATTGGTGAGCCTCCCTAAAAGCACAATCTTCTTTCTTAACACTCCTGAAGGAAGGGCGCAGAGAATTGTTGGCATTCTTCAATGTTCAGTTGGGACCCTTCCTTCCACTTACCGTGGGTTACTGCTTAGAGCCAATTTGTCTCATGACTCCTTTTGGAATGGTTTGATTGACAAGTTCAATTCGAAGTTGGAAAGTTGGAAAGGTGCATTACTTAGCCAGGCTGGTAAATTGGTGCTCATCAAATCTACTCTTCAAAATTTTCCTGTGTATGCTCTAAGTCTCTTTCAAATGCCTCGTAAGTATTGGGAGAAAATTGAATGCATCCTAAGGAATTTTCTCTAGTTGGGGGTGGAGAATAGAAAGAGATTGAGTTTAGTCTCCTAGGAGGAGGTGTGCAGGTCAAAATCTCATGGGGGTTTGGGTCTACGCAGGATTAGGCCCTTTAATTTGGCTCTTGTTGCCAAGAAGTTATGGCATCTCCTTTGTGGGGAGAAGGAGTGGGGACAAATTTTGACCTCTAAATATCTCCCTCAGGTGGACAAATTTTGGGAGTTTTTGAATAAGGACTTCTCTCCTCCTTTGGGGTCTTTCTTTTGGAATTCAGTGTCCAAAGCCAGAGGGTTGTTATCTGCTGGCCTATTCTGGGTGGTTGGGGATGGCCAAGATATTCTTTTTTGGGATGATTGGTGGTTTGGGCATTTTCCTCTGTGTGAATCTCAGTGGGAAAACCCTTGGAGGCAAGTGTGCACTCATGGATTTGGGAATCATGTGGCTGATTACATTGTTAATGGGGAATGGAGGAAGTTTCATGAGGTGTTCCTTGAGTTGGAGGACCTTTTTATTGAATTCTCTAGAGTTCACATCCCTACATCTCCTCGTAGGGATAAGGTGATTTGGAATAGAATCCCGAGTGGAGTTGTCTTAGTGGCTTCTGCGTTTAAGTCTTGCACTGATATTGTGGGTCCTAGACCGCCATAGGGCTTAGTTTGGTTCCCCCAGCTTATCCCCAAGATTAACATGTTTCTGTGGTTGCTAGTGCAGGAAAAGATTCTTACCATTAATAATTTGTGAAATGAGGGTTCTCCATGCCAAACAAATGTTACCTTTGTATGATGGATGCAAAGGATTGTTCTCATTTGTTCATTGGGTGCAGTTATGCTCGGAAAGTGTGGTCCCTCTTTCTCAATCTTTGGCATGTGGAATGGATTTTTCCTGCCTCTATTTGGGATTTATGGCTCCAGTGGAAGGCTCCTTCATCTAATCCTTCTTTGAAGCTTCTTTGGTATCTTGCTTTGCCAAATTTTCTTTGGGGATTGTGGAAGGAGTAGAATAATAGGATTTTTCAGAGATTCTTCTATTCCTTCTCTCTCCCTTTTCTTCAAAACTATTTCTTCTATCAAGGAGAATCTAATGATGGTGGTTGATAAGATTGATGTTCCTAGAAATGTGTAAGTGTCTAATTATGATGCTGAGGTCAAGTATAATTGGAAAATTTCCCTTGACATTGCTAAGCCCTTGAGGAAGGCTAACCTTGCAAGGGATGGGGTGAAGTGGTTTCTCCCCCCTCCTAGTTGGTTCAAAATCAACTTTGATGGTTCAACGAAACGTAATCCGGGTCCTGCTGGTTGTGGGGGAGTGGTGAGAGATCAAATGGTAGGTTTGTTTCAGCGGTGGAAACTTTGGATTTGAGGATCTCTAAACTTTGGATCGAAGGTGATTTGTTAAATATTATCAATTTACAAAAGCAAGGATCTCCCCCTTCATGGTCCATTCAAAATTTTATTGTGGATGCTATCTCCTTTTGTAGTGAATTTGAAGAAATTTATATCTCCCATGCCTATAGGGAAGTGAATGTAGTGGCTGATTGGCTAGCGAATTATGGTGTGTCATCGGCTAAAATGTGGGGGAAGGATGAAGTCCTTCCCATTGATTTAAGAACTCTTATTATTAATGATCATAATTAATTTTTCTTCATTTCCCACCTCCTTATTCTCGGGTTTGCGTGGGTATCATGAATTTTTCTGGTTGATGGGACTTATCGCATAGTTTATCCTCATTGGAAATTGTGGCTTCTTCCAGTTGAGTTGTTTTAGAGTCCTTCACATTATTTCCTTCCAGACTATTCTGGATTACCTCACACACTTTCTAGGTAGTTCTATGGTTATTGCCTTTGCCCTGTTCTGGGGGTGTTCTACAAGTAATTCAATGATGGGTGGGGATAGGTGTCAAACAGAGCCACTCTCTTGTGAGATACCAGAGCTAACACTAGAGTTTGGGAAATTTTGCAGAGAGGGGGTGTTACTCCTTACATGGAGAGATTGGAGAGTTTCAAATCCTCGATCTCTAAGGATTTTGTGGAAGATTGGCATGGTCGTGTGGTGAGTTTGTATGGTAGGGATACTACCATTAATGAAGACCTTATCATAGAGGTGACGAGCTTGTTAATGGAAGGCATGGAATTTTACCGGGACAAGAATACTTTGCAATCTTCCAGGTAGAATTTTCTCCATGATAGGAAAAGGGCTAAAATGGTTTGCTTGGACTATGGAGGCTATGACCGAATTAAGATCAAACCCATATGGAGGGAGGTTGTTGTGGAATTAATGCACTACTTCACTCTGGAAGGAAGATTTACGATGCTCTATGGTCATCACTTTGTTTTGCTCAACCACTTTTGCCATGGTAAGCTAGTATCTTTTCCTTTTTATTTGTTGCTATCTCTGGAAGAAGGTATCTCAAATCATAAAAAAAACCCTAGGAATCCATTTCTTCATGAAGGATTAATGCTTCTAATTGTAGAGTTTATTAAGGCTAACTGCATTGTTAGAACTCCTCGGTCCCCTGTTTCGAAGAAAAAGGGGAAAGAAAGTGGGAAATGAAAAATTGATGAGATTCAAGAGTCCACTGGTACAGAGGCTGAGGATGAGTCAGAGGGCTGGTCTGATGGCTTTGACAGTGATCTGGATTACACTCTTAGTACGGGTGATGTTATCCCTTCTTCCTCCAAAGCTGCTCCTCATGTGAAACACACACTGAAGATTCATGAGGGTGTTATTGAGGGTTCTGTAGGTAAGAAGCTGAAGGGTCATGCCAAGGAGGTGAATGTTAATATTGAGGAGGTGGCAGGAAATATTCAGGGTGAGTTTTTGGGTGGTGGTGGGTCCCCTGCGGTCGGTAAAAAGAATTCGGTTGTAAACCTTGAAGATTCTTCTTAGGGCTCTGCGTCTAAGGATCAGGGGAAGGCCAAGCTTGGATCTGAGGATGTTCATGTGGAGGAACCATTGGTTGGTTCACATTAGGGTAGGGGTGTGTTCTGGGGTGCAATGGATTTTTATCAGGTGTCGGTACTTGTTAAGGAAGGGGCGGATATTTCTTTTGATCTACTTATGTGGCTTGTTCAAGAGATTCAAGATCTCCATAACAAGCATGATACCATTTCTAGGTGCAACATCTCTACTCTTCAAATTCTTAAAGAGCAGGAATCTATTTATGGGATTTCTCGTTCTTTGAATTCTAGTGTTGGTTGTATGGTGGACGAACTTGCTACTCTGAAGGATGACTATGGTCCAAGAGTGGTGGTGCTGGAGATACAAAACAAGAAACTCCGAAGGGACATGGATACACTCATCAACATAAGTAGGGAGAAGCTGGAGGTGTCGGCCGAGGGGATGATTTTCCTTAATCAGAAGGCTATGGAGTTGATTGGGAAGGGCTTGTTCGGTGACCAGGAAAACTCGAATTGTGGGGAGGAAGTTGGAATGGATGTGCATTCAACTGATCTGGTTGCTGGACCAAGTGTTCAAACTTGGAGAAAAACTAAGAAAGGTAAGAAGGATGTTGCTCATGATGTGGAAGAAATCATGGAAATGCATGACAGGTTGGCGACCAAGGATTTGGGGGCTACAAAAATGCTTAAAGAATTGCTTTAATGGCCGTTTGGCTTGTCTTTCTGTGTTTTGTTTTTTGGCTAATGTAAAATTCTGATGGTGGTCTGATGGTGGTATGATGGTTTGTTAATCAGCTGGTTTTTTGGGGTTCTTCTGGGTGGGCAGTCATTTGTCTTATCTTTAATGCCACTTCCTTTTTTGTTCAGGGTTTTTGGTCCCTTCAAAACTTATTTTTCGTTAATCAAAAACTAAATAATTGGACATTATTTAATCAAAAAGAGGAATTAGGTGAAAATGAGGGAAATGGTGTTAGTATGTGAGATCAAGATGCATGATATGATTAGGACATTTTTAGGTGTCTACAATTTTCCCCTCTTTGAAGCAAAGTACATGTTGCATTGTTTCAAAGATATGATACTGCTTGGAAAAAAAATAAAAATTCCCTTGATTTTACTTGATGCCCCACTGTGCCCCAATGGATGAAGGAATGATGGTGTGCTGCCCCCTTGAGAGATTGACCAAAAAAATGATTTTTGAGTTGAGATCATGACAAGGTTATAGGAGTAGTTCTGTCGAGAAGAGGACAAAAAATAAGTCCTAAGAAGCCTTAATACTAATTAGGACTAATGACCAAGGCTAGAAAATAAGTTGTAGGGAAAAACCCTAGGTTTTTTTAGGCATATGTTCATTTTGGTGAATTTTAGCCTCATTTGCACACTTTGCTTCGTGAGTTTAGAGATCCTATTGAGATTTTTGAGTTCAGATCCTACAGAGACACTAATGCTATGGCACACATTATTCGAGTTGTACACTACACAAACTAGGTTTGTGAGTTCCAGCGGCCAACCAACTTAGGTCTCCCAGTACATACTGCTTAAATTTTTGCTTTTTTGCATTTTAAAATAGCTAAAAGTAGGCTAGAAGTTAGGAAAACAAAAGTGTCAAACTTTGGTTCAACGCTTCTGTAAACCAATAGCATGCCTTTGCAACCCAGTGTGACACCTTTGTCAAAGGTGTTAGGGCTTTGAATTTATGCGTGGGTTTAGAAATAGGGTGACGCCTTTGCAATAATGTGACACATTTGTAAATTTAGGTTTGATGCCTTTGCCAAAAGGCGATACACAAAAAAATTTGATAGTGATACACCTTTGTAAAAAGGTATGCTTTTATTTTTAGGAGTTGTTGAATTAGAATTTTGTAAATTTTTAGAAAATTGATGTCGTAAGCATTATGCTTACAGGCTACTCCACACCCTATACTTTCCTAGGAGTAGAGGCCACAATTTCTAGAGAGGATTACTAGTATTTCACATGTTGAGGTCGAGTTCTTTCATGTTGTCGACCTTTTCCATATTGTGTATATGCTTAAGATTCAGGTGCATCATAATTTTATCACTATAGTTGTCGAGTGTTGTGTTGGTATGTGGCGACTGATCATGCTATACTGTACATCTCGGCATAAAATTTTCTTCCTAATTTTTCGCGTCGTCATTGAAAAAGGAAAAATCAACGAAAAAGGAAAAAACTGATTTTGTAGAACCCGAATCTGGAAGCTTCTAAGCTTGTTAAAAAGGGGTTCGGATGAGGGTTACAAGATGATGAAAAACATGATTATTCACAAGATTGTAATAGGTTTTTGCACTGGATAATAAAATCATTGGATGGATGCAGTTTGGTGGATGTAGCTTGGATTGGGTGAACCACGTTAAATTCTTTGTGTTCTAATTTATTCTATGTGTGTTTTAGTTTCTCTGTTTATTAATTAAATTTGCATTTAATTTTTATATATCTGCCTTTCTAACCCTAAAAAGTGGTATCAGAGTGGGTTGTGTTTCATTATTGTTAGTAGGAAGGTCTCACGGTTGAGTGGGAGTAATGGCAGACGAGGGTAAGAAGATTGAGAAGTTTAATGGGTAGAACTATCAGTTATGGAAGATGCAAATGGAGGACTACCTCTATCAGAAGGATTTATGGCAGCCATTGGAAGGGAAAAACAAGAAACCTACAACAATGTCTGATAAGGACTGGGATATTTTGGATAGAAAGGCTCTTGGCAGTATTCGTTTATGCCTGGCACAATCAGTGGCGTTCAATATTACAACAACAAAGACAACTCAAAAGTTGATGGAAACCCTAGTGAAGTTATATGAAAAGCCTTCCACTTCGAATAAGGTATTTCTTATGAAACGTTTATTTAATATGAAAATGGTAGAAGGTGGGTCAGTTACTGATCATTTAAATGAGTTTAATACAGTCACCAGTCAATTAACTTATGTAAAAGTAAACTTTGATGAAGAAGTTAGGGCTCTTTTGATTCTGTGTTCTTTTCCTGAAAGCTGGAATAGCTTGGTAATGGTTGTTAGCAATTATGTTTCTGGTTTGAATACATTGAAATTTGATGATGTTGTTGGTGTTATTTTGAGCGAGGAAATTAGTAGGAAAATCTTAGGTGGAACATCCACATCAGGCTGTTTTAAATGCAGCGAGGGGCAAACAAAGGAGAGAGGAAAAATTCTAGAAATCATGGGAAGTCACGAGGAAAATCAAAGGACAAAAGGTCCCAATCTAGAGACAAGAGGGATTGCTGGTACTGTGGTAAGCCAGGTCATTTAAAGAAAGATTGCTGGTCTTAGAAAAATAAAGGAGACAAAAAGGAAGGAAGTAAAGAGGAAAATGTGGTAAGTAATAAATTGATGAGGATGCTTTGATTCTTTCCCTTGATAATGCTGATGATTCTTGGGTGTGAGATTGAGGGGCTTCATTTCATGCTACCCCCATAGAAGTTATTTTCTTGATTATGTCCAAGGGGATTTTGGGTTGGTTTATTTAGGAGATAACAAACCCTGTCAGATTGTTGGAAAGGGAAGAATCAAGATTAAGTTGCAAAAGAGGAATCATTGGCTACTACATGAGGTAAGGAATGTTCCAAAGTTAAGCAAAAATTTAATTTCAGTAGGGCAACTAGATGATGAAGATTGTCTTGTTACATTTAGTGATAAAAATTGGAAGGTCACAAAGGGTGCCTTAGTAGTAGAAAAAGGTGTGAAAGTAGGCACCTTATATCTTTGTACAGGTAATATAGTTCCTTCTACTTTAATTGTTACAGAAAAAGGTCAATGTTCAGGAACAGTTGCTGCAGTTCAGTAGGTAGAAGATCATACAGTTGTTGTGGACTCTGAATCAACATTGTGGCATAATAGACTTGGGTATATGAGTGCAAAAGGTATGAAATTACTTCATTCAAATAATGTTTTACCAGGTCTAAAATGTGTTAATATGGATTTATGTGAAAGTTGTGTGTATGGAAAACAAAAGAGAGTAAGTTTTCTCAAGGATGGGAAGCAAAAGAAAGATGAGAAATTGGAGCTTGTGCATACGGATGTATGGGGACCAACTCAGGTATCTTCTCTCGGTGGCTCTCAATATTATGTTACATTAATTGATGATGAAACTAGGAAGGTATGGATTTATTTCCTTAGGAAGAAATCTGATGTATTTGAAACTTTTATAAAATGGAGAAGCTTGGTTGAAAATGAGACGGGTAAAAAGCTAAAATGTCTCAGATCTGATAATGGTGGTGAGTATTGCAGCAAAGAGTTTGAAGATTATTGTTCCTCTAATGGTATTCATAGGTAGAAAATGGTTCCAAGGACTCCATAGGAAAATGGAGTGGCTGAGCGCATGAATAGAACAATAATGGAGTGTGCATGGACTATGAGATTGCATGCTGGGCTGCCTTTAAAAATGTAGGAAAAGACTATAAACACTGTTGTTTATTTAATTAATAGAGGTCCCTCTAATCCTTTGGATTGTGGTATTCCAGAGGAAGCATGGAAAGGTAAGAAGGTGAGTTATTATTTTCTCAAAACCTTCGGTTGTGAAACATTTGCACATGTAGATTCTAAAAATAGAACCAAGCTTGATGCAAAATCAAAGAAATGTATATTTGTTGGATATGGCATTTATGAATTTGGTTATAGGCTTTGGGATTTTGAAAATCAGAAAATTGTGAGAAGCAGGGATGCCATATTCAATGAGAAAGTGTTGTGCAAAGATCTGTTGCTGTAGCATGAGAAGAAAGAAAATGATTATGTAGTGTTGGATGATATTCCAAACAATGATGTTTCAGTGGTTCCTCATGCTGAGCAACAACAACAACAAAAACAATTTCCACAAACTCCTGTGAATGTTAGATGATCTTCAAGGATAAGTAGACCTCCATAAAGATTTTCTCCCTCTTTGTATACTATTTTGTTAACTGATGCCGGTGAACCTGAAGATTATGATGAAGCTATGCAGGTGGATACCAAGGTTCAGTGGGAGCATGGAATGGAAGAAGAAATGTACTCCTTGCTGAAAAATCAGACTTGGGAATTATGCAAGTTGCCTGTAGGTAAAAAGGATTTACCAAACAAATGGGTTTATAGGCTGAAAGAGGAGAATGGAGGTAAGAAGAGATTTAAAGTCAAATTAGTTGTAAAGGGATTTGCACAGAAAAAGGGTATTGATTTTGATGAGATTTTTTCTCCAGTTGTTAAAATGACTTCTATTCATATTGTTTTAAGTATTATGGTTGCTGAAGATTTGCATTTAGAACAAATTGATGTTAAAACAAATTTTCTCCATGTGATTTGGAAGAGGAAATATATATGGAACAACCACAAGGATTTGAGGTCAAAGGTAAGGAGAAACTAGTGTGCAGATTGAAGAAAAGTTTATATGGCTTGAAGCAAGCACCTTGGCAATGGTACTTGAAATTTGATAGTTTTATGGCTGAGCAAGGCTACAATAGGTGTAATTCTGACCATTGTGTTTATTTTAAGAGGTTGGATAATGAAAACTACATTATTTTATGTTTATATGTTGATGACATGCTTGTAGCTAGGTCTAACATGGATCACATAAGTGAGCTAAAACAACAGTTAGCAAAATATTTTGCTATGAAGGATTTGGGGGTAGCAAAACAAATCCTTGGTATGAAAATTTGTAGAGATAGGCAAAATAGTAATTTTTTTTTTTATCTCAGGCTAATTATGTTGAAAAGGTGTTGCAAAGATTTCATATGGAGAATGCAAAATTTGTCAACACACCTTTGCCTATTCATGTTAAATTGACTAAGGATATGTGTCCAAAGACACAATAGGAGGAAGAAAAAATGTCCAAGGTACCATATGCTTCAGATGTAGGAAGTTTAATGTATGCCATGGTATGCACAAGACCAGATATTGCACATGTCGTAGGAGTTGTTAGCAAGTATTTGAGTCATCCCAGAGTTGAGCATTGGAATGCGGTAAAATGGATTCTCAGGTACTTGAGAGGTACATCTAATAAATGTTTATGTTTTGGGGGCTCTAATACTGATTTAAAAGGCTATGTTGAATCAGATTTGGTAGGGGATATAGATACCAGGCAGAGTACCACAGGTTATGTATTTACAGTTGGTGGAATAGCAGTGAGTTGGATTTCTCGGTTGCAAAAGGTGGTTGCTTTATCCACCACAAATGCAGAGTATGTTGCTGCAACAGAGGCAAAAAAAGAGATGATATGGATGTAATTTTTCATGGATGAGTTGGGAAAAAAATAGGCTGGAAATTACTTGTTTACAGATAGCCAGAGTGCTATACATCTTGCAAAGAATTCTACCTTGCATTCTAAAACAAAACACATACAATTGAGATATCATTTCATTCGATCGGTGTTGGAGGATGGATAGGTCAAGCTGGACAAGATACATACAGATGCCAATCTAGCAGATATGTTTATGAAGGTGGTGAAAAGGGAGAAGTTGAGATCCTCTTCAGTTTCAATTGGCCTTCAAGGTTGAATTCAAGTATAACAGAGCAACAGGGTCCAAGGTACTTATTTCCAGTGGGAGCTGTAAGTGCAGCAGTGTCGTCCAGGATCAGTCTCCAAGTGGGAGATTGTTGGTATGTGGTGACTGATCATGCTATACTATAGATCATGCTATACTGTACATCTCAGCATGTATCCTTGCCGGGGTCTGGGGGCGGTAGCCCTCGAGAAAAAATTTCCTCCTACTTTTTCGCGTTGTCACCAAAAAAGGAAAAATCAATGAAAAAGGAAAAAATTGATTTTGTAGAACCCAAATCCAGAAGCTTCTAAGCTTGTTAAAAAGGGGTTCGGATGAGGGTTACAGGATGATGAAAAACATGATTATTCACAAGATTGTAATAGGTTTTTGCACTGGATAATAAAATCATTGGATGGCTGCAGTTTGGTGGATGTAGGCCAGATTGGGTGAACCAAGTTAAATTCTCTATGTTCTAATTTATTCTATGCGTGTTTTAGTTTCTCTGTTTATTAATTAAATCTGCATTTAATTGTTAGATATCTGCCTTTCTAACCCTAACACGTTGGCACTTAGAGACTTCCTCCATCCACTTTCTATCTTGGGAGGTCACCATCACCTTGGAGGATGTGTGGTAGATTCTACATGTTCCTATCCATGGTGAGTGCGTTGTTTATGAGCCATACCTAGGATTTGAGGCTCTCGATCAAATTTTGATGGATGATAAAATTCAACTCAAGGGGGGGTAGGTGGAATTGAGAGAGTATGTTGGTGTTGTTAGTGATGTTACCATCGTGGTGGCTAGACTAATATGCAAACCACTAATTCTTGATACACGATCCTGAAGGTTTTGCCCTGAATGGGGGAGGGTCTTAGAGGATGGAGTTCAGTTTGCTTGGGGTCCATGTAGCTTGGTACACCTATACCATGACATGCACTAGGTCATGTATAGAGAAGATACTAGCTTGTCAGTAGGCATGAATCTTCTTCACATTTGTGCATGGGAGCACATCGCAGTGCTCAGACCTGCTTGTGATCTACATCAATATGCTGGAGACCCCTTCGTATTTAGATATGATGGGGTGTTGACTCACCACCACATGGGAGAGATGTCCTACTAGAGGAGAGTTATTGGTGACATGAAAAACTTCACATGGAGTCCATGGGTAGATGTTGAGGCTTGGGATGATGATTATGCGCATCTCCCTTACTATCAACAGACCAAGTGGCTCATTAGCTGCACCACTTAGATCCTAGAGAGGTATCTCCTAGACAAGGTGATGAGATAGTTTTGGGAGATATAGATAGTAACGCAAGATGATTATGTTGTCATATTTGTATGCACAGTCAAGGAGATCACTGAGTGGAGGTCATACCACTAGTTCATACAACCATTACAAATTTTGACCATCTTGTTCTAGTACCATGGGTGTATACAGATGGTGATGATGATCCAAGCACCACCATAGAGTATGAAATTTGGTTTGTGGCACACAAAACTTTCTGATTCATAGATCTATATGGGAAGGATATCAGCGACATGAGACACAAGGATGAGTTTGGTAGACAACGCCAATAGTGACAGAGAGCCGAGGTAAAGGCACCCTGAGCAGAGGATCAGGAACAGGGTCTAGGACCACGAGGTCGACAGGGATATCGATAGCAACAGGTGGTAGTTGTTGCAAGTGTACCAAATTAGAGACTTTAGACTGCTTTGTGAGAGAGGGACCAGGCACATCGAGAGCATGATGATTTTTGGGTTGAGCAAGATTAGGCACACCAGGAGTGTGATGGTTTTCAATAGGAGAGAGATGGTCTCTCAAGAAAAATTTCCTAGGAATAGACATAGATAGACCAACATCGTACAGAGTGTGATCAGATCCGAACCCAATTGGATGCAAAGATGACACACATTTGATATGTATCATAATAGTCATTTTTTTGATATATATATGAGATGAGTGATGATTATGGGACTATGCTATGGTGTTGTTATATGTTTATGATCTATTATGATGTATGATGTATGGATTATGCTATGATTATAGATGTATATGTATGCATGTATGTATGGATGCATTATGTTATGAGATATTTTTTTATGTTTCCATGATGTCATGATGTGATGATGCTTATCTAGTTATTATTCTTATGATGTGCATGTATGTTGCTAACGATATGTGGACGCAGGATCTTATGATGATGAGATGATGATCATGATTTCTTTTTGTATTTTTATATGATTATATTATGAGTATGCATGATGGATGGTATGATGAGATGGTACTAACAATTTATGGATGCAAGGTAGATGTATTTATTTTTATTGTACCATGATACTTTGATAGGAAATATTAGTATGGATAGAAGAATGAGACACTTAGATAGGAATGAATGATGATGTTAGAATAGAATATGATGATTAGACTAGATGATGATGTTGATCAAGATGCCAGTAAACCTATGATTATTCCAAGATTTTATTAGATATGTGATATGAGATAATAGATGATTTTTATTTTTCTTTTTAGATTATGCCACATAATATAGAGCAATCCTTATTTGATGTAGCAAGTAGACACGATGCACCAAGGTATGAAGAACCAGGGTGACATTGTATCTATTGCATGGAATTTGACATATGAACATCTTGTTTGATCATGTGAGAGAATGAAGCCATCAAAGTAAGGATACCAATACACAAAAGGTATGAAGAACCTGATATGCATTGTATTAAATGAGACTATCCCTACACGCAAGGCAAGTATTCTCCAAGGTCATATTACAAGAACATCCAACAAGCACAATAGATGAAAGCAATACAAATTCCCCATTATGTACCCTTATAGACATACCAAGATATTGAAGATCGATGCAGTTTCGAGTGAGCGATGTAAATGAGACAAAAATATAAAACCTAAAGAAAAGATCAAAATGAAAAAAATATCAATTCCATCATATCTCTTTCTAGAGAGTTGTTTTAGTTGATATCCGAAATGATGTCTATTGTAGGAATGATATATTTGTTAATACATTCATTGGCTGTTGATTTGTTTCAAATGTTTGTAGGTTGTTGATATGCAGGTTAACTAACACATTTGATAATAATCAAGACTTATGATTTTGCGTGAAAGTTTATGTTTCACCAAGTGATGTACTTGCTTCTATTTGTTTCACCAAAGGTGAGGATGATGATAGGTTTATTATGGCATGAAAATTTATTGCAAATGAAAGTGAAATGGGACAGATGATTTTTTTTCAATGTTTTTATATTTTTGAGGATGTTTTAAGACTGTTTTTACAATTTTGCTTTTTTGAGTTTGTTTTGGTATTTTCAAAATATTTGAATGTTTTTTGAGGTTTCCAAAATGTTAGGACCAAGAGAATAGGACCTAAGGGACAAACCTATTCCTCAAGGGATCATCGAAGATGACCTTGCCTATGTGAATGTGCAAAGGATTTGTAGTTTGATTATTTAGACTTGGATTAGCACATAGATGATGGCTAATGAAGTTTTTAAGATTTTGACATTTTGTGGATGTTTTGAGTTACTGATATTATTTGGATGTTTTTGGATTTTGAAGTTATTTGGAATGCTTAAGTTTTTCAATATATAATTTTTTTTGAGGATCTTGAGTTTTTACGACTTAGGTGATATACAATAATCCATGATAACAACTAGGTGTAGGAAGATGCCCCCAGTCATGTGTTAGATTACTTCAAGATAGGCATGAAAAAATAACCTTAGGATTATGCCAAGTAATATTGATAGAGATAGATACTCGTTGAAGACCAAGCCATGATAGGGATGGAGGTGGATGAATGAAAGACAATGTGTGGATGATTGGATGAAAATTTATTATGAATGGACAAAAGGAGAAAGAGTACTTGATAGATGGTAGATGGTGCTTATTTACATGAGGTGCCTATTTTCTAGGTTTTTACCAAGGTACTTGCCCAAAGTGCCACCGAAGTGGACTAGAGGACAATTTTTCTCTTTACTTTTAAATCTCTTTTTTTTAATTTTTCTATTTTTTTGATTTTTGGAATAATATACCCCTCATGGGCTAGGCATAGAATCGCTTGAGATGAATACTATTGATAAGTTTCTACAAGGGATCCCCTTTAGGTGTGGCTAACTGATATGCTCCTAATCCATAACTTGCAGTGATGACAAAAGGTCCCAACCAATTAGGTTAAAACTTCCCTTTGTTGTCTTGATCCAAATGATTTTTTAGATTCTCTTTTAGAATGAGATCTCCTACTTGGAAGTGTCAACCTTTGATCTTTTTGTTGTAGCTTCTACGCAACTGATTTTGATAGCCCTGCAAATGTTTTAGTGCTTCTAGGTGACACTCATCTAGCAACTCAAGTTCATTCAACATATAATTCATGTATTCTTGATCATCTATTAAGATTTGTAGTGAAAATCTCAATGATGGGATCTTGAACTCAATCGGTAGTATAACTTCAGTTATGTATACCAAGGAATAGGGAGTAGCACCAGTGGGTGTTCTAATATTGGTTCGATAGGATTTAAATGTAAGTTCCAATCCCGACCAACATCATTAACAATATTCTTCAAGATCTTGATGATGGTCTTGTTAAACACTTCAACTTGACTGTTTCCTTAAGGGTAGTAAGGTGTAAAGAAATAATGTTGGATATGGAATTGGCTGCAAAGGTCTCAGACATCTTGGTTTTTAAAAGGCATTCCATTATTTGTGATAATAAACTATGGAACACCATTGCAAAAAATTAGGTAGTTTAGGATGAATTTGGATTTTGTTTACTTGTGATATAGGTAATTGGAATGGCTTCTATCCACTTCGTAAAATACTTAGTGGTGGTAATTATAAATTTGTGGCCATTAGATGAGGTAGGTGTTATTTTCCCAATGAGATCAAGCCCCACTGCAAGAAAGGCCATGGTGTACTGATAGGTCTAAGCTCTTGAGTTGGAGCATGAATGAGGTCCCCATGCTGCTAAAATTGTAGACACTTCTTCACAAACCGATTAGCCTCTTGTTCCATGGTAGGTCAATACTATATTGTTCTAAGCAATTTTTAAGCCAAGGTAACACCAATCAAATGTGATCTGTAAATGCCTTCATGTATCTCCTTTAAGGTGGTTGAAGCTTCTTCTTGGGTAAGACATCATAATAATGTTGTAACAAGACTTCTCTAATAAAGGGTATCACTAATGATGATGAAGCATGATGATCGATGGATGAATGTCTTGTAAAGGTTATTAGTGAGGTCAAATGGAAGGATATTGATGTGAAGGTATAGGTAGATGTCATGGTACCAAGGGGAACCAAGACCAAAAATTTCACACATGAATTTTGATTTAGGGATGTCAAAATTTGGTATGAGAAGCTGCTCTATGAGGAATTCACATTTTAGACTATTATGCGACATGTCCATTAAAAATCCAATGGTTGCCATGGCATCTAAAACTTTATTTTTGATTCTTGGAACCTACTCAAATGTGATGTCTATGAAATAATCTTTAAAGTTATCCACCATTCTTTTATAAGGCATCAAATTATCATCCTTTATTTGGTAATCATCATTGACTTGTCTAACCACTAGTTGGGAATCATCATAGACCTAGAGTTCTTGGATCTATCACTGAATTTCCATTCTTAGCCCTATGATGAGAGCCTCATATTCTACTATGTTGTTTGTGCATAGGAATGCTAGTCTATATGATTTTGGAATACAATCACCTTGAGGGGTGATGAATAGGATTCTTGGCCTGGATCCATGTTGTGTATGGGAACCATCAAAGTATAGCTTCCATTGATTCATTGACTTGAGTGTGAATACTACTTCATTAGGAAATTAGAATACCAATGGGTTTTCAACATATATTGGAGCTTCAACTAATTTATCTACTATGACATGTCCTTTGATAGCCTTTTGGTCCACATACTCTATATCAAACTCACTTAGGATCATTACCCATTTAGCCATACGGCCTGTGAGAGATGCCTTTGATAATAGATATTTTAATGGATCGATCTTAGAGATAAGCTTATTTTGGTGACTCAACATATAGTGTCATAGATTTTGTGAAGAAAAAACTACTCCTAGACAATCTCTTTCAATGGGAGTGTACTTAAGCTCATATCGCACTATATAGTACTGATATAATATATTGCCCTTTCCTTTCTTGATTCATCATGTTGCTCTACAAGAGACCCTAGTGCTATTCATGTTGTCGAGATATATAGAATCAAAGGTTTGTCCACAATTGGTGGCATCAAGAATGCCAACGATACAAGATATTCTTGTAACTGTTGTAAAGCATGTTGGTAATGATGATCCCATTTGAAAGAAACACCTTTGTGAAGAAGGTGTGTAAAGGGATGACATTTTTCAGTCAATTGTGCAATGAATCTTTTGATAGAATGAAGTTTCCCTTGTAGGTTGCAGAGTTGTTTGAGTGTTTTAGGTGGATACATCTCAATGATAGCTTTGAATTTGGTTGGGTCCACTTCAATTCCTCTTCATGATACAATGTATCCCAAAATTTTCATTAAAGTGACTCCAAAGACACATTTCCTTGGGTTCAGTCCCACTTAGTATTTATTGAGCTTGTCAAATATTTGAGCTAAGACTTCTAGATGCCCTTTCCTTGTGATTGATTTTGCAAGTATATTATCAAAATAATCTTCTAGGATTTTATGAAACATGTTGTGGAAGATAATTGTCATTACTCTTTGATATGTAGCTTTGACATTTTTTAGGCCAAATGGCATGAAGTTCCAATAGTAGGTTCCCCATGGACATGTAAATGTAGTTTTATGTTTCTCTTCCTTAGCTATCATTATTTGATTGTATCCTAAAAATTCATCCATGAGGGATAACATCTCATGGCCAACTATCAGATCCATGTTAATGTCTATGTTTGGCAGTGGAAAGTCATCTTTAGGACATGCTTTATTTAAGTCCCTAAAGTTTGTGCATATCTGGATGCCCCCACTGGGTTTTGATACTGGTACCAAGTTTGAAATCCACTCTAGATATTCAATAGGTCTTATGAAACCTACATCTAGTAGCTTCTGCAATTCAACCTTGACCAAGAGTTCTATTTGCAGATGCATTTTCCTTAGCTTTTGTTTCACAAGGTTTGCATTTGGATGTATGGTCAAGTGATGCACAACTAATGAAGTATCCAATCTTGGAATCTCTACATAGGACCAAGAAAAGTTGAATTTCCTCTCTTTTAAGGAAGATTCTAGATGATGTTGTTCTTCATCATTAAGGGATGTAGCATAGAATGTTACTTGACGTTGTTCGGTGGTCCCAACATTCATTGGTTGTGCATCTTTTATAAGAACTATTGATTTTTCCTGATCCATCATGACTTTAGGGAGATTAAATCCTTCATCCTTAGGTGCCTCAAGGAGGTTTTCTCCTTCAAATTCATCCTTTGTTTTAATTGTTCTCAATCATAAAGTGCCACATCGTGGTTTTCACTTGGGGATCTTGTTTTGATTTTTAAATTCATAATTTTGTGACTGAAGGATTCAATCGTGTTCACAAATTACCCTTGGGTATCAAGTTCAATTTCAAAACCTACTTTGTGATCTCTGAAAGGAATGCCATCTTTGAGCCTCATGAATTCTATGAAAGCATCATTTTCAAATGAATCAAGAATTGACGCTTGTTGTTGGTCCCAATCTATGAGCTGAGGATAGATAAGTTCAAGTTCATTATCTTGGATGGGAGATTTGAAGGATGTCATGGTAATAGTGTATATTGAGGCATTTTTAAATAATTTTTTTATACACATGGGTAAGTCGTTGATATTTTCACCATTGGATGGGTTAGACCAAGAAGAAGCTTCAACCTCCTTATTTAAGATATCCTCAATGAGAGGGATCACATTTTTGTTCTAGTCGTACCCAAGACCTTTGTTCTTTGGCCACTTCTCTAGGATAATGGGTTCACACATACCTTGTTGCTTTAAGCCAAGTCCACTTGTACCTATGTATCCCATTTTTTTGATCAATGGATAACCTTTGGTATTTGTATCCATAGAAAGATGAGGTTCCTCTTGTTCCTCTTAATATACCCATTTAGAAATATCCCATTCATTGATCTATGACCTCTACATTCAATTCTCCCCATCTTGTGAAGATATTTGGTGTAAATTTGAGTATTTTAGTCACTTTCTCAATATGGTGGGGTTTGCCATATGATTTGAGAAAGTGGTAGTTTTCCCACATAGCATGTTTCTTTGAGGTTGTAGTCACCACAATCGTTATCTTGTATCTATACTTTGATCTCAAGGATTGTTTGTTGTGTCTTTGATGTAGAAGCAATTTGTTGAGTCAAAACTAAGAAGATTAATTCACAATTATGGGTGGTTTGAGATTCACAATTTCAGTTTTCTCTTTATGTCAATTTGGGGAACGTAAGCTTTTGAAAGGCATAATGGCTATATGCCTAAGGGTTGAAGATAGTAAATCAAGCAAGTATGATATGCATTTTATGGAAATGAAGCTATTTAAAACACTCTAAAATTTATTACAAACTAAGTAGCTTATGGAAATAAATCTATCTAAAACACTTTGAAATTTATTACAAATTGAATAGCTTATGAAAGTAAATCTTATTGACAAAATCCTAATGATAGGAACTGGTATACCTCGGAAACAAGAACTGTTGTACTCTGGAAACAAGAGTTGTGCAATTTTAATTTCACTCTTACAAAAAAGAAATTATTAGTTTTGAACACACAAACTATCCTCAAAGTCCTATCATTCCATATTCATATCATACTTAACAAATTAACAAAATCACTCAAATATTCATAAATCATACCTTACAGAAAAATAGCATGAAAGTAAATTCAACCAGTGGTTGAGGAGTGGGCCTTGCCTCTCAGGCGGTTGATTGAAGAGAGAACTTAAGGAATTTGCAAAATCAACTCAGAGCATAAGATAACAATACTAATATTATATTTCTCAAAATTGAAATTGTTTGCCCATATTAGATAGCTTATCTAGTTTTTACATATAAAACATAATACCAAATATATGTTCATGGTTTAAAGTTTTATGGTTGAGAATACATTAATCGATTGAGAAAGAGTAAAGTGGCCTACAATAACTCTTTCTAAACCAATTTACTAATAATAAGCTATAGATATTAACTATATCATTTGAGATTTGAAACAAAAAGATTATGACAATCTTCACAAAAATCATCATTCCTTCCCGTGTTTACAGGAACCCTGTTTTCACAAAACCACTAAAATTAGTACTAAACAACCAGTTATCTTCTAATATATATTATATCCTTTAATCCATATTAATTAGCTTTTAATTTTATAAAATTATTATGATAATTTAGGAGAAAAGATTAAAATATAGGCTAGGATTAATGGCAAAAATAGACACACTTTTAGCTCATCATTTCCCCTGACTAAAGATATTGCATGTCCAGAGTTATATTGTCTGTTGTGATCCTCTATTCCCATGAAGCCTTAAAGTTGTCAACTGTTTGTTGATGTTCTATTATAGCGATATAATCACCCATGATTTCCTTTTCAAAAGTATCTCTTAAGTTTTCCACTATCTATTAGTGTTCCTCTAGGGATATATAAGCTTCCATATCCAACTCTTGGTTTTGAGATAATTTACTTAATTAGTTTCTTGACCAATTCTTGTTCTCCTCAGCTTATTGTAACCATCTTTGGAGGGATTGAACTTATACTTCTAAACGATGCACCCTATCTTGTAAATTATGTTTTTCTTTTTCTTGTTTATTAAGTAATTCTTTCATAAAAAATTCTTCTGAATCTTCATGTGATGTTTGTTCTACAACATTAGTCATGGGGTTGTCTCTTTGATGGTGAGAAAAGATAGGAAGAACACTCTTTGTACCTCTAGGACTTATATCTCTTTCACTAGTAGGTTTCTCACCAAGAGAAAAGGTACGGTGTGGAGTATTAGTTTCTTGTACTATTAATTTTTTCTCATATCCTTGTAGAGAGTCTTGTGTTGTCTGGGTTTCATCAGTCCTAAAAAGAAAATTATCTTGATTAGGCATATCCTCATCTTTTGGGCCAGAAAAATTAGTATGTTTTTTTTTAGACTGCAAAAATTGGTCGGGTATTCACCCCCTATAAACTGTAGTGCACTTGGTAAACTTTTTTCACGTGACCAGTGACGTTGGAACGACACGCCCTTCGGTACCACATGGATGGTGGGGAGACTAGACCTCATGACCACTTTCCTGCAACATGATGCCTTAGCCAATCGAGCTAGGCCCACCGCCCTATAAAAATCAGTGTGTTGCTCATCATTATCTTGATCAAATATATCCTCTTCTTCATTTTGAAAATGAGAAGTGGAGGTATCAAGTATATTTTCTTCTTGAATATATTGTTCATCCTATTCTTTAGAAGACCCACTCTGAATTTCAATTTCCATTTTTTCCCTCCTCTATCGATTCTTTTTCCTTTGCTGATTTTGCCTCCTTTATTCCCAGCTTTGTCTATCTCTGCTTCTCAAAAGATAAGTGGTTAGTATTTCAATATATGGCTTTGTTTGTTCTTGACACATAGTAGTGGAAATATTAGCTAATTTTTGCAACTTAGAGGTTGAAGGTCCTTCCACCTCTGTCTTCATTTTTTTTCAAGTATTATAGGATGATTTTATTTTAGTATGAGGAGTTTTGGCAATTTTTGGGGGTTTACTCTTTTTAACAGCTTGAACCTTGATAGGACTTCTAATTTTTTTTGTGGTTATGATATTTCATTTCAAATTTTTGATTATTTTAATGGTATTCTAGGCTAGGGTTTGTCATTTCCTATGTTTAGGGTTCACCTAAGGGCTAAAATCCTCTTTAAACCCTAATAGTGCTAAGCCTTAGTCATATTTTATATTTTCTCGTTAACTTGTTATTGGTGGTTCCCAGTTCCTTAAGTCATGAATTATGCCTTTAAATTCATGTGTTATTCAGCCCCAATATCTTAGTCTTCCCGGTTGCCACCCCTTTTAAAATATTTGTTATGCTTTTCTTGTGGGTCATGAAAAATATTTCACATTATGTCTAAATTTTCTAAGTCCTAGGTTTGAATTAAAATTTAAGTCTTAAAGTCATGTATCGACCTAGTGAATGGCCCCAACTTAAGTCATAACTAAGATCATGTGTGCTAAAAATGCTTTAAGTGAAGCACTGCTTGGTCCCACATAATACGTGTTCATTTTGTATTGGTCCCTGCTAGCCCGCACCAAATAAAATATTCAATAAAAAGTATGTGCGGTGGTGTGGGAAGGCATCACATGTTCGACTCATACAAGTGGACCTTGCATGTCTTATACAACGCCAATAGAAAAACCATGGTCTGAGGGCTCTAAGGGTGCCATGTGGTACCATCCTGGTCATTCCTTTCCATTCCACAGGGGATTATATGTGAAGACCTTGGTTGACCGCAGGGGTGTGGGAAGATGCCAAGTGGCAAGATCTCAACCATCTGATGGAGGGTTAAATCTAATCAGATAATTTTTCTAAGTGTGGAGGCATCAAAGGGGAAAATAAAGGGCATATATATTGAGACACATGGCATTTTTCTAGAAAAACAAGACAAAGATGTTTTAATCTTGGCCATCCAAGTTACAAAAGAATAAACATGTGATGAAAATTTTCCTAATTATAGGTGATACATGTGAGGATTAAATGGTGCACATGTTGGGAACATGGCATCATCTGAAAAATCTCCCTACTATTCGATGGGATTTTATTTATTCTCTAATGCATGAGTGCGGGGGTGCGGGGAGTTGACACATCAACCCCATTGACGTTCCCAAAGGCAGTGGGGCCCATGATGACATGTAGTGGGCTCATCCATATGGAAAAATCTTATTGGCTGAAGGACAAAGTCAAAGAGGGTCAAATTTTTCAAACTTGATCGACTCCATCAGAGCCATCCAAAGGTATAGATCATCCCAAGATCAATGACTAAAATTTAAAATCAAGAAATTAGGTAGATGGAACTATTTTGGTTCACATGAGCAAGAAATAATGGTTGAATTTAATGATTTTTGCCATAAAAGCTGGTTTTAATGCTCATTTCCAAATTATCAAAGCATTTGAAAGCATCTAGAGATCAATTTTTGTGAAGAATGAGCTCTCTACAATAAAAATTAGGGTTTGCAACATTCATACACTTGTAAGTTGAAACTTGCTTCCACCTTGCTCAATTATACATAGAATCTTGTGTCATTGTTAGTTTTGAAATTGAAATAGTGTTCTAGCGTTATCATAGCTTAAATTGTGTTGCTTGCATTCATTATAATCAATACTTTCCCTGGTTTCATCTATGACCATGTTAAAACCCTAATAACACCATAGAAAACCCTAGTATTTTCCAAATTACTACCAAAATTTCTCCACCTAGGGCACAATCCTTTGGTTCAGTCCTTGAAAAAAAGAGATCCCTCGATGATGATCTACTAGCCCAATTTCCTAGTTCAACTAATGACAGGGTCAAGAGTAAGATAATATTACAAGGCACAAGAGCTAAGAAGGGTTTGGTAGACAAGTATCATGGGATTGGGGATGTTGAAATGAAAATATTTGGATGGGAGTTATTCAAATACTGTTGCAAGAAGAGAAATTCCTCGGTACCAAGTTGCAACTGTTGGAACCTTGACTTGGGAAAGTTGGTCATCCAAAGTGTGTACATGTATTTTGATATGCTAAAAGCAATATCTGCCAACTTTGATGAAAACATCAAACTGTTGAGGACATACAAGGGGGTTGAAATGGCCAAATTAGATAGACACTCTATCATTGATGTTTTCAATTTAATCCTTGATGCTAATAAACCAATTAATCTTGAAGAACTAAAAAATGAATATGAGAAAAATAAGAGTACCTATAAGGTAGTGTTGTTACCAAGATTTTGGATAAAAGACAAGAAAAGAAACATGGTCAAACTCACCTCTACAGAGTAGGAGACTTTCAAGATTGATTGTTTTGAAGGGTATTTTGTTAAAACCTACTACAACCTTTGCTAGGTTCTATGGTTTCACCTTTTGTAAGGATGCCTATTGCTCTCATGTTTATGGCAACAAATATTCAAAATATGATGGTAAATGAAGAGTATGATTTTTCCACTTACCTATCAAATGCCATTCACAAGGAATTGGTGGTCATCAAGGCAGGAGAGGGTGGTGTGAATTTCTGGTGGTACTCTCTATTGTGCCACATATTTCTAGCTTATAGATAACTATGAAGAATAAAAGTGGTGAGAACCTTATTGTCCAAATATGGACACATTTTTTGGACATTCATTGTAGAGAGTCAAGTTTTGTGACATTCACAAACTTGTTTTCTGCCAAGATAAAAAGTTATTTGAAAGGAGATGTACCAAGGATTCCACAATATTTGCATGATTGTTTTAGGCCAAAGGAGAGAAGGCCTAATTTGGGAATAGATCATAATTGGGGTGACGTGATTTGCATGCAAATTGCAAAGTTTTTAGAGTCTTTGGGACCAATGTGATCCCACATGTTTTGCCACAATTTATACCATTCAAAACTAGTTTTCTTGAGGTGATGTGGTAATTGGAAAAGATTGAGGATATGCATTTGGAAAATCAGAAAAAAGGCTCCTTCTTCCCTTTGGTCACAATATTTGTCTATTTTGTTATGGGAAAGGATGGATGGAAGCATATTCTTGACATGTTTATTCCTCTAAAAATGAAAAATTGTAGAGCCAAAACTTTTGACCCTAAAGGATTTATTGGTACTGTAAGAGTAAGAACTAATAGATCAAAATTTTGGCATGGACTAGATTATTCTGAAGATGTCATTGGGAATGGGTTTGATTTAAAATAAATTGAGGTCGGGAGAATAAAATAGATTACCCTTGAGAAGCTTCAAAAGGAAAAGTAGAAAAAAGATCCCAATTTCAAGATAGTTTATGTAGACATAGATGATCCAATTTTAATAATTGATACAATATTTTAGAATTTTGACAAAGTGGTTGGACAGTTGAAAGAGAAAGAACAAGATAAGGGGAAGGCCCCTATGCTATAAGAAATACCAACTTATCAGCCTCCCAAGAAAACATATGTCTTCATAAGAAGACCTAAGGGGATAGTTTTGAAAGAACAAACAAAGGCTACTCCCACTCAGTATGAGGAGTCAAAAGCATCTTCCCCTATGCCAAAAATACCCCAATTTCCACCACAAAATGTGATTGATCTTGATTAACCACCTAGGGAGTCCTCTCCAAAGAGGAGAAAATTTGAAGCAGTTGGACTTGTGGACTACCCTGTAGATTTAAATGATGAGGTAGTGGTTACCTCAAATGATATTCAACAAAAAATACCATCTCCATAAAGGGAGAATGATCTACCAACTCCTGACAATAGAATCACAAAAGCAGTTTTGACAGGAGTAGATAATGCAGATGATGTTAGAGATGAGGCATGGAGAATCTTTATGTATGATAATGCATTTGTACAAAGTGATGTATTCAAAGAGTTTGTTTAGAGAACTCAAAATATGAATATGAAAGGAGGTTGAAGGAAGAAATGAGAAAATTCCCTGAGAAGCCAAGAGAAATAATATTAGTAGGAATAATTACATAAATGAAAGAAAATCAAAAGGAAATGTCTCTTGATGAAGGCAAGAGACTTGTTAGAGGAAGTGGCATTCTTTTGTTGCCTGAGTGGGACATGGATTTTGCCATTGCTTTTGATACAGTTAGGAAACATGATTCTTATGCTTTTTCCACTGATGAAGAGGCATTGTGTACATTATTTGGATCAACCTTTAGTCCTAAATAGGGCACTCTTGCTATTTGGTCTCTAGCCCCAAACACCAATAAACCAAAAGTTGCAGAGCCTACAGGTGACTTGAGGGGAGGTCTCATAATAAAAGAGTTTTTGATACATCAACGTTAAAGCAATCACATTGATTGTAAATATTTCCAAATTCACTAAGGAAACTGCAGAACAATTACAAGAAAAATATGATTTAGAAACCAAGAAATTTAATGATTTATTGATTGAATATAATAAAGATAAGCACAGTCTTGCAGAGCTTGAGATAACGGTTGAAATTTTGTAGAATCAACAACCACAGATGCAACCACAAGTGCAACTAGTGCAACCTACTGCTCCATTTTTTTCTTCTCCGTCACCTCCTCTAATTCAGTCCACTAAAATAGTTGTGTATGATGAAGATTTTCCTTTGGTTCCAAGTACTTCTACTGCCCCTCCTCCAAGAAGAAGAATTCACAAAAAATATTTGATTCAATAATTGAAAGTGTATGATGAATTGTTCCAATTTTATGAAGAAGATAAGTATAAAAATAATGTACTTATAGTAACCACTATATTGGAACATGTTATGGGAAAATCAATAAAGAGAGTGAATAGTGTGCATAATAATTATTCTTTGATGTTTACTGCAATTGGGATGTTTGAAAAAGATAGATCATAGGCAGCCCCATTAATGCAATTGTGGGTACCTAGAATCACTGCATTGGATGGCAAGATCAAAGGATCAACTCATGATCCAAATAAGCTAGAAAAAATAATCCCACTGTATAAAAAGGTGAAAGGGATTACAAACTACCAAGGCATGGTTGAACCAATGGAGAAGAAAATAAAGGAGTTACTCCAGGAATTTGATGAGAGTGATCTTGGCCTCTTGCTAGAGATTCTGGACAATAGTGGAGGAGTAAAAACTTATGAACATTGGAGGTCTCAAAGGGATAGTGTTGTTGTTACACATTCCCTTCTAATTTGTGAAGGTGGATCAATTGATATGGATTTATTGAAAAGTAGCATGGATACATTGTGGCTCACTAGTAAGTTTTTTGAAGAATTTGATAAAGAGGAAAACTAGGTTGTGGAAAGGTATAGATCATACATGAACAAATTATATGATTTCATGGAATTCAAATGGCCATCCGAGGAAGAATATGACACCTGGGACAAGAAGTACAATGAGCCACCTGACTTCTAAAGTTTCCTGGTGATGTGGATATATTTTTATCTTTCATGCTTATTTAACGCTTCAAATTGCTTCAACAACATTAACAAAGGGAAGTTTTGTCTTTTTGTACACTGATATTTTGTCTTCACTTGCCGAATCACCATTCTCAGGTTCGCATCAACAAGGATGAAGATAAGGAGTGGAAAAGATCAACTATCAACATCAAGCGCTTTTTAGAAGGACAAGGATTGTTACAAGTAAATACAACTGCATTTGTCCTGGGAATATTCCACCCACGAGTAGTTGTGCTCACTTTTTGAAATGTAATATTGTATGTCAAATGAAAATGTGACATGTGTACTTAGCTTAAAGTTTGTTGATCCCTTGTCTTATAAGAGGGAATTTAAGTCCATTTACATAGATCTTTTGGAGAGTTTTGTAATTCAATGCACAAAGAATTGATTTGAGTCTTGCTTTTAGGTTATTGAGTCTTAGTTTTTGTAATTAGCAGAATTTGTATGATAGTAGTAGTATTTTCTAAATACAATAACACAATTCTGAATTCAATTTTCTGCTACTATATATCTTTCACAAATTATGAATAAAATTGATCAAAGATCATTATAATTTGTCTCCACTGTCTTTCCTTTGGATGTATGTTTTTGTTAATGCTCTAGTTCAAAGAACTAGTTAAATGCTTTAATGGAGATATAAATTTGTGTGAATATATGCAAGGATTTGATAAAGTAGAGTTGGTTAAGAGTTCTGAGTATGATAATGTAATGCATTATTGTGATGCTTTATAATGCTTAGGTGAAAAATTATTGTATAATTCCAATTGCAATAGTTTTGACTCTATACCCCAGGTTACGACACTGATCCTAAATTTATGTTTAGATTGTAGCTCCAAGGTCAATTCAATTAAAGAAAATTTACAAATCTTCATTTCAATTATGTTTATTTTCAGAAGTTCCATGTAAAGTTCATGTTCTCTTGCTTTAAAGTTGAAAGCTTAAAGGATTTTGCTATATTTTTTAGTTTCTACATTTATCAAGCTAAATAAGTAAGAACATATCTGTTGTTTGCAATGTATAAGATAATTTGGCACATGAGATCTTAAATACATTGTTAGGGACCACCCTCCTAGGTTTTGTAGAGCCCAAAGTGTAGAGAGAAAGTTGTTTTAACTTTCACCTTGGCTAATCCTTCCAAATAACTAACTGTTGGAAATGGAAAATCCATAGGTTATTTGTGAGATCTGGTTAGGAATTAAAAACAAACCAAAAAACCCTACCTTCTACATGATTTTCTTGCACAGTTCTTCATAGGTTTTCAAATTCATCATTTTGTTGTTCACTTTCTTGGTTCTCAAGTTCAATGCCTTTTTGGTTTATGTCTAGAGCATTTGGCTCTATGTCCTTATCCGAGTTTTCATTATTAGCTTCATGATCCTCACCTATTGTTTAATTGTATGGATTCTCAGCTACATTATCTTGATTTTCTGACTTGTTATGACTTCTCTCAGCTTCATGAGCCTCTGGCTCAACTTTGGAAGCTGAGGAATTGGAAGGAATTTCTTCACCTACAAAGAAAAACCAATTAATTGGGGGAACAACCTGTTTAAAACCTTCCATGATAATTATCTTGATCAAGTCATGATGTGCCAAAGAACGATATGACCTTTTTATACTTTTGAACATATTCTTTTTAGGGAATGAAAGAGGTAATGCAATAAATTTACTAGATCATTGTGTCGTAAATGACATAACAACTTGAAATGTTAAGAAAAAATGTATGCATACCTCCCTTCTCTTATAATATATATTATGATGACTTTGGAGACATCGGCCTAGGGCCATGGAAGTGAACTTCACAAGGTGCCTTTTCTGAGAGCCATCTTCAATTTCTATTTCCCTCGTAAAAACTACTTTGTGAGGTGTTTTAGTTCAGTCATTCTGGTTGCAACTATAGGGAAGTATGCTTCCCCTATAAGAGGCAGTCTAGTGACCTCAAAAATGATTTGAATAGTAACTAGAAAGGAAAGACCCCACACTATTGTAAAGCTATCACTATCACTGAATTCCATGTAAAATTCATAAGCCATGTCATCATCATACCCACACAGTTTCTTGAAGAAAACATGCCAATTTTCTTCCTTAAAGACCTTCTAGACCCATATATCAGCTCTTAAATGTTTCATGCTGGAGGGCTTCTGTCAAATGTGATGGCCACGCATGGTGACTTATGCACAGACGGTGATAAGAAAAGAAGAAGTGGCAACAGGGAACACAACAAAACGTAGAAGTGACTGGAAAAGAAAAGAAAAGATAGAAATATGGGCATGTCAAATAATAATTAACATTTAATAATTTTAACATATTTGGAAATCTACGAAAGGTTTAATAATAATTAGATTGGTTAAATTCACATGAAGCAAATGACCAAGCGTATAATGGTGGATACAATTGGGATCTTGATATGACTTACACCCCCCAGATGAATGTATGACACCGTCCTCGAAGTTGCCATAAATATTTTATATAATAAAAGAGATGCATATGAATTAAAAGAAAATATATAGTTGAAAGTTACCATTTAAAGTATACCAGAGGGTGACATAGAGGAAGATTCGAGTGAGAGTAATGATGAAGAGGTGATTATTTCTAGAGCAAGGTGATGAGGGGACTGCCAAGGTGGAGATGTGCACATAAGGTGTTGGAGTGTGGTTGAGTTGGCGCAAGTGTGTAGAGGCCAAGTGAGTCTTCATGGATGGGTAACATGATGTGTCCTTGTTGAAGAGCCTTGTCAATATGGATGTGGCCCCTGTACTAAAGGTGACACATTCCAACAAGAGTGATGTGATTGGATCAAGGGTAAAACGAGTGGCCAACACAGAGGTGTATAAGAAATATCAATGTGTCCATTGTATGGAGGATACCACTAGAAATGCGAATGAGGTGGATGATGTGGTAATGTTGAGGTAGTCGGTCAATGCAAAAAAGACCTTCAATGAGGTGAATGGAGGTTAGTGAAGCTCTGATGATCCTGCAGTGGTCAATCCTCATGGAATGGTGTAGTCAAGGTGAAGGTGTTTGATGCATAGTGGATGAATAGGCTGTTGGAGTGGCCTATCGGTACCAAAAACCATTCTTGGTGCACCACTGAAGAGGTAGCGATATGAATTCTAGAGAAGCACCTAGTGACAAGAGATCGACTAATTTTTTTATTTTTTATTTTTACTTTATTTTTTATTTCTCTTATTTTTCTTGGTACACAACTATCGAAACTTAGTTTTCGGCTATGTATCGCCTAGGTATGTCGAAGAATTGATTTTCACCCTCGAGTTATTAAATCAGTTACAAACCACTAGAAACCTAATTTTTAGCTTGTAACCATCTAGTAATGCCTGAAGGTTTTCATTACTAGATCTTATTGCAATTTTTTTTAAGATATAGAAAGTACCTAAAAGGTACTTGAAGAGGCAATAGGAACTCAAGATACAACATTAAGTTCCTTCGTCAAACTAGAAACAAAATTTTCTTTAGAAATAGGATGCTTGCACAATTTTAAGCGATGGCCATTAACAATAAGAGCCATGCAATCAAAATCGACAGTGTGAAGCTTGATTGCACCGTTGTCATAAACAATATCAATTTCATAAAGCCCTAACCATTTGGTGTGAAACTTTCCTTTAAAATCTTGAAATCAAGAATCATAAAGAAGTGCCCAATCTCCTAGCTAAAATGATTGTTATTGAATGAAACGTTCATGCCAAAGAACACGTTGTTTTTGAACTATCTCTGCATGGAAAAGAGCTTGTTATCATATTTCATCAAGTGCACGAAGGTTGTCAATCCTTTCTTTTTGAGCTTTAGTTAGGTCCAATTCCAATTGCAAAGTAGTACGCATAATTTTTATCTCAAATTCAATAGGTAAAACTACTTTCTTACCTTAAAAAAGTTCATATGGGGTAAGACCAATGGTGGTCTTCCACATTGTTTGATATGACCATACTACTTCTGGAAGTCTTGCTATCTAATCTTTCTTATGAAGTGCAACATTCTTTGTAAGAATATTTTCAAGTTCCTAATTAGTCACTTCAACTTTTCCATTGGCTTGAGGGTGATATGAAGAGGAATTGTGATGTTATATTTCATACTCTTGAACCAAGTGACAATCAACTCAAACATAAATTGAGATCCTTGATCTGTAACAATTTCATGAGGCACACCAAATTTGGTAAAAATTTCAAAGTACAAAAAGTCAACAACTTTAGTATCTCTTGCATGTTTTAATGCTACAACCTCTACCCAATTAGTGATATAATCAGTACAAACCAATATATATTCTTTATTCCTAGATGGAAGGTTAATTGACCCAACAAAATCTAAACCCCATTTTTCATAGGGTTTAAGAGACATTTGGGGTAGTAGAGGCATCTCATCAAAACGTGTGGGTCGAGCCATACATTGACATTTGTCATAGTTTTGCACATACTTTTAATAATCTTTATGGATTATAGGCCAATAATATCCAACAGTTAGGATTTCATTGGTAGTTCTCTAAGCTGCAAAATATCCTCTGTAAGGCTCTGAATGACATGCTCGAAGTATATCAAAGACATCGTCTTCGACTACACATAGTCACATGACGTTATCAATGCCAATGCAGAATTAAAGTTCATTAATCCATGTGTATTGACCACTTAGTCCCACAAGACTCCAATGATCTCTAGGAGAGAAATGTGAGGGAAATTTGCAAGTGACTAAGTAGTTCACTATATCTACAAACCATGGACTTTCGATTGAAATAGAAAACATGTGTTCATCAAGAAAAGTGTCATCAACTGGTATAGGGTCATTTTCACACGACAACTTGGACAAGAAATTTGCAACAACATTTTCACGGCTAGGTTTATCAAGTATAGTGATATCAAATTCTTGTAAAATAGTAACCATTTTAATGACCCTACTAGTAACTATAGGTTTGTTCATTAAAAATCATATTACAGAATGATCAATATGGATGAACACTTTATATCTAGTAATATAATGATGAAACTTATTGATTGCATATACAAAAGAGAAATTCCTTTTCAGTAACTGTGTAATTGACCTCAGCACTTGTAAAATTCTTATTGATGTAATAAATAGAATAGAATATTGTGTCCTCTTTTTTTCCTAGGACAACTCCCATGGAAGAATCAGAAAATGGAAGCTCCTAATTTGGTCCTCGTAATACCAGTGTGGTAACAAGATTTTCCTTGATGGTCTCAAAAGCTTTTTGACATTCCTGCGTCCAAGAAAAAATGTTATCTTTGTCCAATAAAACAAAAAGTGGTGCAACAATTTTACTAGTTTTGAATAAACCACCTATAATATCTTGCATGCCCTAAGAAGCTATAAACATATTTTTGACAAATAGGAGTGGGAAAATCTTGATTTATCTACACCTTTTCTGGGTCAACTTGAATTCCTTTAGCAAAAATGTAGTGTCCTAATACTATACCTTTAATCATCAAAATATGACACTTTTCATGACTTAAAGACAAATTAGTATCTTCACATCATTGTAAAACTTTTTTGAGATTCCTTTTAGCTTCCTCATAAGTATCACCATACATAGTAAAATTGTCCATATAAACCTCAACACAGTCATGAATTAGATCAACAAAAATACATAACACTACCCTTTGAAAAGTAGCACGGGCATTACATAGACCAAAAGGTAAAAATTATATGCAAATGTCCCCCAGGGACAAGTAAAAGTAGTTTTGTCTTGATCCTCAAGTGTGACTTGAATTTGGTTATAGCCGCTAAAACCATCCAAGAAAGAAAAGTTTTTTTTTCCTTGCAAGAGTATCAAGAACTTGGTCAATAAATGGCAATGGAAAATGATACTTTTTAGTAGCTTTGTTAAGAGCTCTATATTCAAAAAAATACACCACTTATCATTTTTTTTTGGTACCACAACCAATGGAGAAACCCATTGACTATTTGAAATTAGATAAATAGATCCTAAATTCAATATTTTTTACAATTCTTCCTTAATTATTTCATGCAAAATAGCATTCAATCATCTTTGTGGCTGCATAATAGGATGACTACCTTCTTTTATGTATATGTGGTATGTGATGAGTTCAAATAATGGCTCAATTTTGATAGGGTTTATCATATATTTGTTGTTGTTACTATGGACTTTAGCACTTGGTTATTGACATTCTCCATGTTATTTCCCTAAATTTATGAACCTTGGGCATGAACTTATCCTTCTAACTTCTGAGGATATTAACCTGCTATGTGAATTGTCTATATTAATTTTACATGTGGTTGAATGAATGTTACTTTAAGGTAATTATAGATATACAATTGTTTTGTGTGTTATAATGTCATTATGAAGGTTCACATTAATATGCAGATATAAATGAAGCTTGCAAAGTGAAAGAAGTTCATGCTAGCTGGTTGGTTTCTAAGGAAGTAAAAAAGATGGTCATTAAAGAGGTCAATGGAGGGAAACTCCCAACTTGTGTGGAAGTTGTAACTTACCTTTTAAATGATCATGTCTGTTAGTTAAGAATATCTAGGAGGTGTTGTTGTGTTGGATCCTTGTTGAGGCAAGTCTTCTTTGACTAAATCTGGCACATTCATAACTTCATCCCTCTTTTCCATGCTTTCAATAAATAGTGTCCTCCTATTCTGTTGGAGTCGACTACCTAGTTAGTTAAGAATTAGTTAGAAGCTTTTCCCTCTATAAATAATGGCCAGATGCCCCTTTTCAAGGAGGTTGGATGTTCTGAGATTGTACTTGCATTTTCAGTTTCAAGTAATATAGTTATATTGCTGATATGATGTAATCATGTTTCCAATGAATAAATGATATTGTGATTTGTTGCATCTGAGTTAGCTTAAGGAAGAGTCATTCAAGGGGGGCCATTTGGTGAGAATTCCATCCATTTAGTTTAATAGTTATTTTTTTGTTTAGTAATTAGTTTCGGTCTTGGCAGTTGTCTGTTCTTGTAGCCATTGGAACTCTGTTCTGTGACTGTTCCTACAACCAAGGTAGACATAGTAACTTCCTGTCTATTTGCTAAGATTTATATTTCTGTCATCCATTCCAGTTTAGTTGTTGATGCTCAGTTTAGTTGTTGATTCAAGTTCAACACTTATGTTAATTCCTTTTAAGCCTTTAGTTTTCAGTACTTTTCATTTTCTAGTTATAGGATAAGGATGACTACAGTTGAGTCCTAGTGCACAAATAGTGCTGACCCATTTCAAGTTCACGTCCCTAGGTTGACAATGAAATGAACCTTCATGATGAGCAAGATAACTACTTAGTGCAGATATCTAATCTCTAAGTTACATCTTTAAGGGCTTAGTTATTGAACCATTAGAGGAGGACAACATTTTTGGTGTCATTTCCAAGGATGGTGTCAAACTAGGAAGTTCTTTGGAGTCATTTATAGTTTCTTTCTTGCTTTAGTATCTCTGAAGTTTTTTCTTAGTATACCTTTCATTTGAGAAAAGTAATTATATGCTATTCTTTCACCAATTCTTTGTGTGAGTTGGTTGATACCGAGTTAATACCACATGCATAGAGGTAGGAGAAGATATTCTCATGGGAGATTCCTTCCTAATGACCCTAATCTTGATAACCAACTAGTTGAGTTTCAAAATTTGCCAAGAGATGATGAAGAAGAAGAGGAAAATCCTTTTGCTAATGCATTCCCCAATTTGACCAGTTCTGAAACTTCCTCTAAAGACCAAGCTACCCAAAACTTTATTGAGAATCCATTTGCTTTGGCACTCCATCAAGCAGATATGGCTGGTGCAAATCCAAACAGACCTAACCTACCATCTTTTCCATTTCCTATCACTCATCAGAATGAAGTTGATAATCTCAAGAACATGCCTGCTTTAGTTCTTCCCAAGTTTTATGGGCTTGTAACAGAAGACCCTGACACTTTCCTATTTGAGTTTGATATCCTCTGCAAAAGCTATGATTACACTATTGATTCTCATAAGCTTAAATTGTTTCCTACCACCTTGAAAGAAGCTGCATTCAGATGGTTTATGAGCTTAGATAGGAATACTGTAGAGACTTAGGATGATATGAAAATAAAGTTTCTTGAGAAGTATAAAGAATATTGTAGGGGAAGTGATATGAGAGGAGATGATATCTTCAAGATGTAGTAGAAGGAAGATGAAATTTTGGAGGACTATATTTCAAGGTTCCTATTTTTCATGCAAAAATCTCCACATCATGCAATCAATGAAGAGTCTCAAAAGTTGCTATTCCTTAGGGGGGTCAATGAAAATTGCATTGATGCTTTGTACCTGATAGGAGGAGGAGATATCACCCAAGTTCCTTGGGATGATATTAAGAAGATATGTCAGAATTATTCCAGGGTAGCTCTAAAGAAAGGAAGAGGTTACCAATCCTCTATGGGTAAATACTCCACCAATGGAGTCTCAAGGATGGAAATCACTCATTTGCTAGCATATTTCAAGTAGGATATCATAAACAATATGGCTACTCAGCTAGACACTCTTCAAGCAAAGAAGAAACAAGAGGAGGTAGAGGCAATGTTGGCAGAATATTGTCCTCATTGCAGACAAAAGAAGGACTGCATATGCAAAATGGTAGCCAACATTGACAACAAGCATATTCCATCAGGATTCAGGTCAGTTCAGGTTGATGAAGATCAGGTTTTCTACATTGCACAAAGAAGACCATGGGCTCCAAGACAAGGTATGCCACCAAATCTATTATCTTTTAGTGGACCTTATTTCAATTCTTATGCATCTGGTAATCAATGGAAACCCCCATACCCATCCAAATTTGGAGGCTATCCACCTTAGCCTTGGAACAACCCTCCAAATACTTGGCCCAGTTACCAAAAATCTCCACCTTAGTAGTAGCAATTCCAAGGGAATTGGCAGGAACCTCCAAGAAACTGGCAACATGTAATACCCCGCCATGCAAACCCCAAAGGACAAATACAATTAACAGATTACCGCACTATTTTTTTTTTTGAAAGAGAAACATTGCATAAGATAAGTATGTGCATACATTACATGAAAAGCAATTATACATTTACAAAATCATCTATGTCCTCTGGGGTACACGGTATGACATTATGAAACCTGGACTCTTACCAAAACAATAACAAATGAAATCCAAGATTACATGAAAATAACATACAACCATCTATGATCAAAAGAGATGAAAAGATATACATCATTTATTACATTTCAATTCATAGTTCAATATTATAAATTGTGGAGCATATTTCCACAGATACAACACATCATGGATACAATAGTACATTACATAATGCTTCCCTTAAATCAACAGGAAGAGTACATCAAGTACAAGAATAATACATTAGTGAAGAATAAGGTACAAAGCGTAGAACAGTCTTCAACCAAGTAAAGCTCTGGAAACTCTGCATCTGCTTCTGCATCATGAACACAACCTGTGAACCCAATGGGGTGCATAACACGTTGTACCCAACCACGTGGACTCGAAGGCCCACCCCCCGTGCTAGGAGATGACAAGAAATACCCACAACCAAAACAACCAGGTAAACAATTGCAACCAGGGCTCCATGACAAGAGCAACAACAAACACAAGAAAACAATCGCTTCAAGAGGTACAAGCACAACAAGAGGGTAACAACAAAACATTCCAGGTTGCTAAAGGGTGGAGTGTCATCACACAAGCTCGACATGGGTTACCCAATGCAGATCTTCATAGGTTACCGCCCCCCCTACCTGGTTAAACCCTAGCAACCTCAACTGATCCCCGACCCCCATTCTCACTCATGTGGGATCAACATACCTTTCAAGAGGACAAGGTAGTTGACCCCACTCATCCCAATCCTAAACAAGCACTTGGGCCATGAGTGAGGCTACATTATTTGTATTAATGTGAGAAACTACCCAAACCCCCTAATTAATTATTAGGTTATCACTGAATAAAAAAACTCTCAATGAGTTACCTGTACGCCACTTTGTGCATTGGACCCCATCGAAAGCCACTCCCCCCTACTAACAAAAAATCTCAAAATCATAGACTGGGTAGCCCACTTGCACAAACAATCAAAGCTAAATAAGTAAATACACCAAGAGAGGCATGTACCGTCTCACACTAGTACTTCAAAGTAAACGACTTCCCAGTGCAAGGCTAAACCCTCAAGAACACAATCTAAGTATAAAGATCAACCATTACCAAAATGATAGTCATGAAACCACCCAATTTCAGGTGAAGCAAAATAAAATTCATGAAAACACTCAAGCCTTGATATGGGTTACCCAATGCAGATCCTCCTAGGTTGTCGGTCCCCACCTCAAGTTACCCAGACAGGCTCACCGGATCCCCGGCCCCCATACCAACTCTTACAAGAAAAGACCAGACCCCTCCCCCTCTAACCTCTGGAATACTAACAACTCTTAACACAATGGTCTTCCCCAAGTTGGAAATAATGATACGATCTCAAAATCGAAACCAACCACAATAATCAATATCAACCTTAAATTCCAAATCAACTCAACATCAAAATTCAACCACCATCATCCATTGTGAAAACAACCAACTGGGCACCCGAGGGAGGCCTCAATTTTCTCCTCACATGATACCCAACCACTAATTACTCAACAATCTTACAATTTGACTATTAAACAACAATAACAATCACAATAACCAAAATTAAATTAAAAGAGCACTATATAAACCAAACTCACAATATTTAGGCAATCATGAACAAAATATACCTTAAAAGGAACCACCAAATTATAACTCTTAATTAAACCCTTCATACATACAATTATAATTATCTCAAATTTCCTTCCCTTACTAATTAATTATTTATCTACATAATCAACTCACCATTAAGCAAACTTCTTCCTCTTGCAATTCAATATTCCTAATTCCATTATCTAATATAATCAAATAATTATCACAATATAAAACATTTAATTGACATAGGCAGATTCATTCTTTTTCAATAAATTAAATATATTTAATATTCCCTCTTAAACTTAATTTAATTTTATTCACTTAATTAAATAATCCTCTTTAAAAGTAATTACTCAAATTATTATATAGAGGAAAGATATTTATTCATTTTAAATTACCCATATAATATTAAATTTAGTAATTCCTTCACTTATATAATTTTCTCCAATATGTTCATACTCTTAATCTTCAAATTACATATAAAGGATTGTTCTCTCACAAAACCATAAAATGTAAATTCTTGAATTGAAACCTATATTTACAAACATATCTATATAAACAAGCAATTTCGATACACTTAATTACGTGCCCTTTTCCCTTATCTGAAATGATTAAAATATCGAATATGTTCACTCAAATTTTCTAAAAATAAAACTCTTTAATTTTATTCTACAAATTCACTAATTTAATTAACAACTAACCTAAAAACAGCCTAAAATAAATCTAATTACATCACAACAATAATACCCATCTAATGCATATCTACTAGATTCATATTTTATCATAGCTTGATTAAGTAAAGTATTCTAAGATTTATAGACTAAGGCTTAATTTGTTTTAGATACTCTCCGATTTAAATCATTTTATTAAAAGGCATTTAATCATTTGAAGTTGCCCTCAATTACAAGACATATCTTAGAATGAACTATATATATATACAAAAACCGTAGTTTACAATATAATGGAATATATATATATATATATATAAATAAACATGTAAATATTCTCCAAAAGCTTCACATACTACTCCGGTTTAAGTTTTCTTGAAAGAGATAAATTAAAACACTAACCTAGTTGAACAAACATCACAACCTTATTGCTCACCAATGATAGCCTTAACTGTCCCATTATTTCAGTACAATTTAAAACTTGACTACAATGGTCACATCGAAATAGCTTTTGATGCAGTTAAAAAAAACAATTTGAATATGAAGATTAGCGGCAATTTCTATAGAAAAATATAAAACCTTTTCTACAATATGAATAATAATACAAGTATCTATATTCATTATCATTTATTATAGAAGTTGTAAATCATCTTTGCTGTCATAATATTTTTTAAAACACCTATTCAAGAGGAAGTAAATTTAAATAGAACTCGCAATGATTTTAATTTTAATATTAATGATATATTTAAGTTGGTGGCTTATGACCCAGCTAATACTATAAAGGCATCCATCAAGGCATAAAAGGCAGAGGAATTTGTCAAATGTTGAAGTTGCCATTGCTCTAGAAGGTATGAATGCAAAATGTGAAGTGCAAACATGGCACGCGAATTGTTTGACATAATGCCTCAAAGAGATGAAATCTCATGAATTGAAATGCAACGATTGCAGAATGAGCACAAAATGGATTTTGCAACAAAGCTCTCAAAATATTTGAATCAATGAAGCACTTTGTAACGCATCCTATCGCTATAAGCTTTGCTTGTGTTCTAGGTGCACGTAGTTAGGCTGCAGGTTTAGAGGATGAGGGCTGCACATACTTCACACGTTCGTAACCCTTATTGCATTACATATATAGTTGATCATTAGGAGTGCATGGTTGACCTTCATTCCCATAATGACTATCTTGGAGACAACCCAAACCTTATTACTAAGATTCCAATTAAACCTGTGGTGCCTCTCACCCAACTGCGCGGAAAGATATGTATACAAAATGTGAAACACAAACAAGGCACGTGACTGTTTGACAGAATGCCTCAAGAAATGTGATCTCATGGAATGCAAAGGTTTCAGGATGAGCATACGAATGGATGTGTTTAAAGGCTTTAGAAGCTCTCAAGAATAAGTAATCGGCAGGTGTAAAGCCCGATTTCCCAACCCTAACCAACTTCCTGTGCCAAAATGTGAGCTTACGAACATGGTATGGACATCCATCAAAGAATAAAGGGGAAAATTTTATCAGGTGCTACAATTACAGCCATCGTCATAGACATACATACAAAATACAAAATTATACACAGAGCAATATTCATTTTACATTGTTCAACCAGCAAACAAAACTAAAGAAATCTTGGACATTAGATGCAAGAAAACACACACACACGCCTACACCTAACAGAGCTCAATTCACACTTAAAATATTTGCAGTTCTATTTAACGCATAACCACGATGAAGAAGAAGATCTAAGGGATCGAGGTAATATGACAACCAATTTTTTTCATGCATTTTGAGAGAGGTAGAAGGGAATATCCATCACAGACATTGTAGTTGCAATTGCTTTGGAAAACAAGTATGCAAAATGTGAAAGGATAGACAGGGCACGTGAATTGTTTGTCAAAGTGCCTCAAAGAAATATGGTCACATGGATTTGGAACGACCACAGGATAAGCACTAAATGGATTTATTGAATAGCCTTTAGAAACTCTCACACAACTGCAATCTATAGGAGTAAAGCCAAATTGTGCAAAATGCCAAAGGATAGACATACAACTTACCTAAATATTTTGTACAGGGTTCCTTGTTGTCCACATGCACCTGTACTCATCCCTTTCCCCCCCGTTTCCTGAATAGATGATTCCATTAATTATAATTTTGAATGCCTTAGCATTACCCCCCAAAAAATGGGCTTCTTCCCTAGGATATCGACACCTATTAAGCCTCCAGGAGGGGATATCTTCCCTTGTCATATTTACAACTGCCAGGTAGCTATGTACGCAACATGTAGAGCATAGACAAGGCATGTGGACTATTTGATAGAGATGATTTTTTTTCCCCTCTCATGCAGAGCACATTTATTTTTTTCTCATATATGCTTTATGTTGAATGTAAATAATAAGTGTATTTTAAATTGATTTGACTCTTTTAAATCTTAAAACATAATTTTTTATTTATATATTTTAAGATTGAATGTAAATAAAAATACATTCTTATACCTCTACTAAACCAACTTGAATATTCCTAATAATAGTTAAATTATTTCATGAACACTCAAGGTAACCAACTTAATACATGACATAACGAATAACTACTTACCCAGAAAACAAGTAAGGCCAAAACGGCGGGACATTACACACCAAACATCCCAATGGAGGGGAGGACAATAATGGCCAAACCAGGCAACCGATTACATGCAACCACCTCCATGGCCTCAACAACTTGCTATAATGCCTCCTCCTACTAGCTCAAACTCTAGCACACCTAGACCTACTCAATTACCAGCTCAACCCACACCTAACCCAAATAACAAACCACAACAGTAGCCAGTCTACTCTGTCGATCCCAATCAATTTCCCACATATGTTGTGATTGTGAGTGATATTCATCTGCATTTAGGAACTACTTTGTTATCTCCTTCAACTCCTATCATAACAGAGCTTCCTATGGAAGAAGAGGAGCACCAAAATCTATCTAATATCCCTGCTTGTTCAAGTGTGCCTAAGAATCATGAACCAGTTCAACAGTCTGATCAAGACCCACCATTTCTTCAAAGGTTAGAAGTTGTTAACAAAAGGAAGAGAAGGAAAAAACAACCTTTGATATTCTAGATTAGTTGAAACACATGTGTGTTAAGATACCTTTGTTCCATGCCATAAAATATGTCCCCAATATATAGCAAGACAATCAAGGAAGCATGTCTCAAAACCGTTCATGTGGTGGGACAGTTGGTAGATATCATGCTTAGGAAAGTCATTATTCCTAAATATACTGACCTAGGCAGTCCTATGGTAGGAGTCATTATAAATGGAATCCAAGGAAAGAATGCTCTAATAGACTTGGGAGCAACGATCAATGTGATGACTAAGGATGTCCTGCAACAATTGAATGTTGCAAATATGAGACCTACTCCTACTGTCCTGCAGCTTGCTGATAGTTCCACTGTCAAACCGGATGGTATAGTAGAATACCTTGTTGTTACTCTAGACTCTTGGGAGTACCCACCAGATTTCATGATCATTTCCCCTAAAGCTACATTAGGAGGGTATCTCATTATTCTAGCTAGGTTGTGGTTAGCTACAACAGATGCTTACATTGGATGTCAGTCATGGGACATGACTATTTTTTATGGGAGAAGCACTAAGAAGTTTTTCCTCTACCCTCCTACTCAACCATCCCATGATATGGATAACCCCATATGGTCACATGTTGGAGAAAAGTTCAAGGAGGTCAATTCAAAATCATTGTGAAGTGCATGAAGAATCATCTAGTTCTGCCTGTCCATTGTAGACACTTTTTCTTGCTCCTCTTGCACCTAGATTTCCTGCAACAATAGATATGCTTCATACATTATTTCCACATGAGTTAAAAATTTCAAGCATCAATGAAAAATCCATGATTGAGTTGACCGCACAAGTACAAGTTTCAGAGGGGGAAAATTTGAATATTAACAACCAACTTAGTCAAGAGCAACAATTGTCCTTGACAAACCTCTTGAAGTTACATCATCATGCATTTACATGGGATTACCATGAAAGGATTGGATCCCAAGCTCTATACTCATAGGATCTACATTAGAGATGACTGCACACCATTAAGACAACCACAAAGGAGAATCAACCCTACATTGAGGGAGATTGTAAAAGGGGAACTACATAAGTTATTGGATGCGGGATTTATCTACCCTATCTTAGACAGCCAATGGGTGTCCCCATTGGTAATTGTGCCTAAAAAGGGAGGTACATGGAGAGTTTGTGTTGAATATAGAGAAATAAAACTTTCCACCAAGAAGGATCATTTTCCTCTTCCTTTTATAGACCAAGTACTGGATTCACTTGCAGGTAAGTAGTATTTTTCTTTCCTAGATGGATTCAGTGGTTATAATTAGAATCAGATTGCACCTAAGGATAAAGAGAAGACAACTTGGGGGACTTATGCCTATTCAATACTTCTATTTGGTTTATGTAATGCACCTGCAACCTCTCAAAGAGCAGTTATTAGTATATTTTTAGATATCTCACATGATTGTATAGAGATCTACACAGATGATTTTACTACTTATGGTGTTGATTTTGCAGAAGCATTAGAAAACCTAAGAAAAGTTTTGCAAAGATGTGAGGACCATAATTTGTCCTTGAACAGTGAGAAATGCTTTATGATGATGCAGGAAGGAGTAGTCCTTGGCCATTATATCTCTCAGAAAGGAATTCAAGTGGACCCAACCAAGATTGAGGTGATTACCAATCTTCCTATTCCTACCAAGAAAAAAGATGTTAGAAGTTTCCCGAGACATGCAAGATACTATAGGAACTTCATAAAATATTTCAGTAAGATGGAAACACCACTTTATAATCTTCTAACTAAATATGTTGAGTTCCAATGGACAGAGGATTGTGATAAAGCATTCTTTGATTTAAAAACAACCTTAATCCATACCCCTATGCTCAAAGGCCCTAGTTGGGAACTCCCTTTCCATATTCACACAGATGCATTTGATTATGCTATAGGGGTTGTCTTGGGGAAAAAAGAGGGAGAAATTGAGAATGCAATCTACTTTGTCAGGAAGAACCTATAAGGAGTTGAGTCTAACTACACAGTGACAGAGAAGGAAATGTTGGAAGTCATCTATGCTCTTAACAAGTTTAGGCATTATACAATAGGATATTAGATCTTTGTCCATACAAACCATGCATCCATAAAATACCTTATGAATAAGCCCTTGATTTTAGGTAGGCTAGCAAGGTGGTTGTTGTTAATGCAAGAATTTGATATCACCATTGTAGACAAACTGGGTAAGGAAAATTTTGTGGAAGACTTTCTCTCTAGATTGACTACATCAGAGGACACTCAAGTCATTGATGACTCCTTCCCTGATGAACATTTTTTTCTATCAGTGTGCACACACCTTGGTATGTAGATATAGCCAATTATTTGGTTACAGGGAGAGTCCCCCCTCATTTCTCTCCAAAAGGGGGACAGGTTCTTATTGAGAAAAATTTTCCTTTCTCATGGATTGTAGGGTGTTTATTCTACATTGGACCAGATCATGTGATGATAAGATGTGTAAGAGAGGATGAAACATATGATATACTACATGCATGTCACAATGAACCCTATGGAGGAAACTTTGTAGTTAAGAGAATAGCCATGAAGATTCTTAATATAGGGTATTATTGGCCCACACTTCATAAGGATGTAGACAAGTACACTAGGAAGTGTGATAGGTGTCAGAGGATGGGCCAACCAACTAAATCAGATGAGATGGCTCTATACCCTCAAGTAGTTATCACACCATTTGATAAATGGGGACTTGATTTTGTAGGTCCAATTGATCCACCATAAAATGGAAAATCTTACATCTTGGTTTGCATTGACTATGTGACCAAGTGGGTTGAGGTCAAAGCTATGAAACATGCCAAAGACAATAAAGTTGTAGAATTCCTCTATGAAGAAATATTCACATGCTATGGAGTTCCTAGAGCGATAGTTACAGATCAAGGGGCTCAGTTTACATTAACTCTTGTCACAACATTGGTCAATGAATATAATGTAAGGAATAGGAAATCTACACCCTATCACCCTCAAGCCAATGGTCAGTTTGAGGTAATAAATAGGGAAATAGAGGCTATTTTGACCAAAACAATGGCTATTCATAGGAAAGATTGGGAAAATAGGTTGCTGGAAGTTGTTTGAGCTTATAGAACCACTTGGAAAACAACCACTGGTTTCACTCCTTTTGAATTATTGTATGGAAAAACAACCATGATGCCTATAGAGTTTGAACATATGGTGCAGCCACGGTAGGAGGGTCCTCAAAGAGAACAATCCAGACCGTGCAACAAGAGTTACACAATAGAAGCAACAAGGAATATGGAGGAAAATGAAAATTAAAACATGCTCATTAACATATATCTTAGTTGCATTCGGTCGACAACATCCAGGCTTACAGATTCGGCTCATAGGCCTGATACAACATTCCAATATGCTCCTATATGTGAGCTGGAGATCTTACAATTCGGATCAAGAACCTATCTACTTATTATTCACTACTTTCCTAATGATCTATTACAAGATTTATATCACATCCATAGGTCTAGAAATATTTGTGTCAGCCAAAGATAATTACAATCTCCAATGAAAGAAAATGTAACGTGTGCATGAATAGGTCGGCCTCAAATTTGAATTACTCCTCAGTGAATGCATAGGATGAAGTGTGGACCCATAATTAGGGTCGGGGTTACCCCATGAAACATTTAAAATCACACCATTAATATTTTCAAGTCACATGGACGATCCACGAATGATCAAATTAACTGTTAGGCTTAAAAATTATTTTGGTGCCAGTTCAAGAAACTGCCATCAAATCCGGAAGTGATAACTTGACGGAAAAAGATCCAATCGTGTTCAAATCTTGGAATAATCAAAATGAACATGTCCACGATGAAAATTTAGATCCACAAGGTTTGGTGAGCAAATATGATGAATCCACCAACTTGAACTGAACAAGAACAGAAACAAGAACAAAACTGAAAGAAAATATTTTTGGTTGATGCAAGATTTCCAAGAACCAAGGATGCTCCTACATCAGACATCCAGAGTTATATGAAAAGTGAGTCCCTCACTTTGTAGAGGCTAAAGGAAAATCAAGATGGTCTACCTCAGCTTGAGAAATCCAAGAAGAATCCTCCATTGGTTTTCCCTTCCACTTCATAAGATATTATTTGTACTGTCTTCCATGAGTTTTCCTTCCATCCTTGATATCCAGAATATCTTCTATCTCATTTGACTTTGTTTAGGAGACTAATTCTCCAATTTTTCTTTACTGTCTTCATTGAATTCTACTTCATGGTACTAATGTAGATCTGCAATGTTGAATATAGGTGATATACCCATGTCATTCGGTAACTCCATATGCATTTCCTGAATCAAACTTCAAAATATTGCAGGGTCCAAACTTCCTCATCTTTAGCTTGTTGTATGTTCCAACTAGAAATATTTCCTTCCTCAAGTACACCATTACTTCATCTCCAACTTCAAACTCCTTATGTCTCTGCTTTTCATCGGCTTTCTCCTTATACTTCATGTTCATGTTTTTCAACTACTCCTTCACTTGAGTATGGACTTTCTTCATATGTTCTGCAAACTGCCCTGATTCTACACTCCTTTTATCTTCCATACTGATGTCTCTCAACTCTGATATACCTCTAGGATGAACTCTAGTAACAATCTCAAAAGGTTTCTTTCTGGTACTCATGTTCACTGAATTGTTGTAAGCAAACCCTGCTTGTGCAAGGACTAAATCCCAACTTCCTGTCTTCTCTCCAACCAAGCATCTCAAAAAATTCCCCAAACTCTTGTTTACTACCTCTGTCTATCCATCAATCCGTGGGTGAAAAGTAGAACTGAACTTCAAATGTGTTTTCAACTTCTTCCAAAGTGTTCTCCAAAAGTAACCAACAAAATTTGTATCTCTGTCTGAAACAATACTCCTAGGTAATCCATGCAATCTGACCACTTCTCTGAAAAATAGGTTTGCTACATGTACTACATTTGTTGTCTTCTTACAAGGTATGAAATGTGTCATCTTAGAAAATTGATCAACCACCACAAATATAGGATCATTACCTCTTTGTGTCTTTGGAAAACCAAGTATGAAATCCATGTTGATATCCTCCCAAGGTCTCTCCAGAACTGTCAAAGGTTTATACAATCCAAAATTTTGACTACTCCCTTTTGCAACTTGAAAAACTTTGCAACTTTGCACAAATTTCCTGACATCCTTATAAAAATGTGGCCAACAGTAATTCTCACTTACCAATTCTACTGTCTTATCAACGCCAAAGTGTCCTGACAATCCTCCACTATGTTTTTCTCTTACCAAGTTATCCCTCATTAAACTCTGGGGTATACACAATTGATTCCCTCTGAACAACATATCCTCTTGAATGAAATAATCCAACCACTAACTCCTATCCTCCAAAACTAGTTCTCTACAAGCTCTCCAAGGTTCTACAAAATTCAAGTCTTCCTCATACAAGTTCTTTAATTCATCAAAGCCTAATACCTCCACTCTCATCTTTGTCAGTAAATTCCTTCTCCTACTCAAAGCATCAACAACTCTATTTGACTTTCCACTCCTATGCTTAAAAAAAAGATTATAATTTTGCAAGAATTCTACCCATCTCATGTGTCTTTGATTCAACTTACCTTGACTTTTCAAATATTGTAAAGCTTGATGATCCGTATACAACACAAACTCCTTAGGAAACAATTAATGTCTCCACTTCTTCAAGGCTTGAACTATGGCATAAAAATCCTGATCATACATTGAATATCTTCTCCTAGCATCATTCAATTTCTCACTGAAATAAGCCACTAGTCTTGACTCAATACTACTCCAATTGCATTTCCATTTGCATCACAACTTCTACTTGAAATACATTATTAAAATCTGGTCAAGTCAACACAGGCTACTCAGTCACCTTCTGCTTCAACAACAAAAAACTTTGATCTGCTCCAGACGTCCACCTAAAGTCCTTCTTATCTCCTCTCATAGTCTTTGTCATAGGACTGCAAATAGAACTGAAATTCCTAATAAACTTTCAATAGAAACTAGCCAATCCATGAAATAATCTCACCTCTCCAATGCTATCCAGTGTAGGCCATTCAACAATTTCTCTTACGTTCTCAGGATCCATTTTCAATCCATCCACAGATATACCAATTCCTCCTTCATGAAACTACACTTCTTAATGTTTATCAACAACTATTCTCTCAACCTCTACAAAACTTGTCTTATATGCAACAAATGTTATTCTCTACTCTTACTGAAAACCAAGATGTCATCCAAGTAAACAATCACAAACTTACCCAAGAATATCTTCAATACCTCATTCATCAACCTCATGAAAGTACTCGGTGCATTTTTCAATCCAAGAGGCATCACCAACCACTCATACAATCCTTCATTTGTCTTGAATGCTATCTTCCATTCATCCCATTCTCTGATTTTGATTTGATGATATCCACTCTTCAAATCTATCTTTGTAAAGTATCTAGCTCCACTCAAACAATCCATAATGTCATCAATCTGGGGAAAAGGAAATCTATACTTCACCGTGATCTTGTTTATGGCTCTAGAATATGTACACATCCTCCATTCTCCATCCTTCTTAGGTGCAAGCACATCAGGTACTGCATATGGACTTAAGCTTTCTCTGATCAAACCCTTTCTCAACAATTCTTGCACTTGTCTATTGAACTCTTCGTTCTCTATAGGTGTCATCTGGTGTGTTGCTTTATTAGGAAAACTAGATCTAGGAATCAAGTCCATGTAATGACTAATACTCCTCACAGGTGGTAATCCATCAGGTACAATATCTGAAATGATCTCCTCATATTTTATCAACAACTCCTTTATCTCTTCCAGTTGTTCTTCTACATGCTTCAAGTCTTCAGTCTTCTTAGGAACCAAGGCATAGCACATATTCTCATGTCTCAATCCATCCAAAAATATCCTTCCATCAACCAAACAAACTCTAGCACTCATACAAACCTCAACTCTAGGAACATCTTCCAATGGAAACAAAGTTTGCTTCATCCCATTAGCAACAATAGTATATATTTTCTTCTTTCCGTCATGAGTAGCCTATCTATCATACTGCCAAGGCCTTCCCAACAAAACATGTCATACATCCATAGGCATGATATCATACAAAAATTCATCATGATAATTTCCTATCTTCAATTTCACCAAACATTGTTCACTTACCAGTATCTTATGCTCATCTTGAATCCATGCTATTTGATAGGGTTTCAGGTGTTTCAATCTTTCCAACTTTAATTTGGTCACCATATCTTCAGAAACCAGGTTCTTTGAGCTTCCACTATCAAAAATCACCTTGCAACATTTGCTAGCTACCTTGCATCTGGTCCAAAACAAATTATTTCTCTGCAACGGTTCCTACTCCACCTCACTTTGGCACAATACTCTTCTATTCACCAACACTTCTCCATCTTCAGGTTTGTTAGATGATCCATCATGATCCTCCTCAACAAATGTTGTTCTTCTATTGTTCTCTGTCTTTCTGCTTGTCTCTCCCTAATTACATTCAAATTCTCTATGTCCTCCACCACATTTAAAGCAAGTTCCTTTGAATACTCTTTTCTCCTATCCTTTGTCATCTTTTCTATAACCCTCATTTTAGTAACCACCTTATCCTCCTCTCCTATAAGATTTTCCATCACCTCTATGGTACGAGTTATCATTCTTACTAACTTATTTATCTTTATTCTGATCTATAAAAGGTCCTCTTCCTCCTCCAGTAAAAGTTCTTCCTCTTTGAAATCTTCCACCTCTTCCTCTCTCTCTTTGCTCATGTCTTTTATTCAACTTCTCCTATGCTTTTAGGGAACATTGATATGCCTCTTCCACACTCTACAACTTAATCAAACTAATCTCATCCTGTATAGATGATTTCAAACCATTCACATATCTGGCTACTTGCTCGATCTCATCCTCCAAATGTCCAGATCTGATATTCAACTTGTAGAACTCCTTAGTATACTATGTCACACTTGACTCTTTCTACTTCAAATTCTGCAATTTCTGGAACAAATTGATCTAATAATCTGCAGGCATAAACTTTGTTTTCAACTTATTCACCATCTGATTCCAAGATTTTATCTTTTATTTTCCTCTTCTTTGTCTATTTGTCTACAAATGTTCCCACCAAAGGGATGCATTTCCTTTCAACTTTGTACAAGCAAACTTTAATTTCAAAATCAAAATACTTTTCCATCCACTACAACAGAACAGGAAAATAACACCTAAAATAACATTGGATTTCAGTGTATTTCAGTCCATGAATTGGGCAACTTGGCGGGCGCTAAACTCAGCACAAATAGGCATGGTCATCTTAGCGCCGACTTTTATGCTAACTTTTGCGCCGAAGTTAGTGCTAAAAAATCACAACACCCCTATTAGCGCCTAAAATAGCGCTGGGAAATAGAGCCGAAAATAGCACCTCTGTTAACAACTTAAATAGTGCCGGAAAATAGTGCCCAATTAGGCTTCTGGTTTTGCTTCTATGTCTACTCCCATTTTTGCTTCTAGTTTTGCTTCTAGTTTTGCTTCTGATTTTGCTTATGGTTTTGCTTCACCTTAACGTGTAGAGTAAAAAATTAAATAAACCCCATAACCCCTGTAACTGTTTACTAGTAAAATCCTTACAAAAAATAACCACCATTAATAGTGTTTAGAGTTACATGCTTTAATACAACAAAAGTAGAGGGAGAATTCAAAATCAGACACAGACAAAACACGACCAGTCTTAACGAGCTCCACCTGGACCCAATAGATGCTTGGCTATCTCCTTCAGAGGCTTCTTCTTCTGCCACTTCCCCGACTTCTTTTGGTGCTTCCTTTTCACTTCCAATCCCTACATCTCCGCCTTTGCTTGTTTCAATGAAGAGTTTGAGCGCTTTCCATCCCAAATGCGCTTCCTCATGACAACGAGCTTTGTATTTTCCTTCAGGCCAACGAATAAAGGGTTTGAGCCACGATCTCCCATAGATCTCAATTTTATCATCTACCAGTCCTTCAGAATAATCTAAACCTACACCCAGAACTAGCCATTCGAGAATGAACTGCATGCCTACCAGACAATCTTCATGCCCAATTTTCTACATCACCATCCTCACCATTTCCATTGGTTCGCCTAAATCCAAGCCCCACGCCGCAATTAAGGAGTAAAGATCCATGTTGGTTTGGTATCTGTGTTTCAGAGAGCTGAAATCCTTGCCACAATTCATTTTTGCACACTACACTAGCCGCTCGTTGTCAACAAGGAAAAGCCTCTCCATAAAATGGGCCCAAAGATCTTCATGACTGGAAGGTGAATTTTTCTTCCATTTCTCCTGACAACCAGTGTCGCCACCACCAAAGATTGTTGCAAAGTTTTTCTCGACCCTTTCCAAATGCAATTAACACATCTTAGTCGAGGGCTTTCATTTAACACCATCTTGGATTTCCCATACTTTCTACTAATGAAGTACTACTTCACCACTGCCCGCCACACCTTCCTTCGCTTGTCATGTCAAACCTACTTCACTCGCTTCACCACCTTGTTCATTTAAGGCGTTTTCCTCTCCTGTGTTTTCACCTAAGTTCGCTAACTTAACACCTGTAAAATCCTCCAACCTAAATTCCCTCGTTTCACCAAAATTTAAAGCCCATTTAGATAAGACATCTGCTTCCACATTACCACCTCTTTTAATGTGGCTCACCACAAAAATTTCAATTACGTTCTAGAGGTGCCAAGCATTAATTTTACCTTTCATCACCACCTGAACTATTATTGTAACATGATCATCATCTATAATTAAAACAAGTGAGTCAAATATCTATAATTTAATTGAATTTGACAACATCCATCTTGAGCAGTAAATTAAAATCATCATATGTAATAAATATCCATCCAAAAATCATTGAACACTTTTAATATATATAAATTGACAAGTCAATACTGATAAGATCATCATGATATATAACTAAAACAAGTGAAAGTCAAATATGCCAGTACATCAAAAACATGTCAAAATGATACATGTCCAACAATCAACATAAGTGAAAATGATACATGTACAAATGATATAAATAAAATTGATAAATTATGTAACTCAAACTGATACAAGTCAAGATGATACATGTCCAAATGATATAGTGAAAAATTGAAAATGATACATGTCAATATGATACAACTCAATAATATAGTATTGTAGGCCGTGAAAATGATACATATGATAGTAACCATGAAAAGAGTCATCATAACGGTATATCAACAATGATCCATGATGCAGTCTATATGATCATGAATGTCATTGGTTACTATCACCAACTGTCTCATCATCATCATCACCATCGTGATCATCATCGTCGTCGTCGTCGTCGTCATTATCATCATTGTCATTGGCCTCGGTGTCTTCCACATTTGTGTCATCATCATCCTCTACCATGTGATGTGTACTAGTAGAACCAATATTTTTTGGATCTATATCATGTTGAGGATCATCTTGATCTTCTAGAAGACCCGTGTTCTGCAAAAAAAAACATTTATAATGAAAATTTATTATTTATTTCATATAATAATTTATTTTTTTGTTATATATCCAATATTACAACATATGAGATGAAACCATAATCATATTACATTATATCAAAGTGCACATACCATAATAAAATTTCAAATTCCCTAGCTAATACTTGAGATTGAGATTGTTAACCTTGAGAGAGTATGACTTGGGCAAAAGGCATTTGATATGGCTATTATTTTCAAAGACTTCAAGCGGGATGTACTCCACATTGATGCCATTCCTCAATCTTCACTTGATGGCATCAAGGAATGGTTAAACTCCATGGATATAAAGTATTATGAAAGCAAAATGAACTTGAACTAGTGGCCAATTTTGAAGAGTATTATTGATGATCTAGAAATTTTTTTTGAAGATGGTGGTTGGGAATTTTTGAATATGGAAGCTAGTGATTCTAATTCTGATAATTCAGAAGAGTTAGATCAAGGATATGAACCCTCTGATGTAGAAGAGGAATCAAAATCAGATTTCATGTAGCCACCATCAAGAGTGTTACAAGCCAACAAGATGGAGGGAATTCTTATATAAGGATAATTTTCAATGTTGCAGGTACCAACTTTAATGCCAACTACAATGGAAACATTGAAATTCCCTAGCAGTATTTATGTTAAGGAAATTTCCTTTAGATGTAAGGATTCAAAGCACATCAACCATGTGGTACAGATGATTAAATACTAGAGACGATCTGTAGCAATGAAATATTTTGAAAAGACAAAGAGAGCTACACTGGTGACTCAGGAGAAACTTCAGCTTTCAAAAACAAAGCCAATTAGGCTAGAAGACTTGTGGATCATGCCAACATTTGGTGGAATAGGAAGAAAGATGACTAGAACTCTGGAGGCCCACCATACTGGATTTCCGTATTCAACCATGAGAGAAGAAGAGCGCTGATATCATGTATCAAAACATTAAGCATGCATTCTTCCAGCCAACAGAGAAGGAGATGATTACTTTGCTTCATTTTAATTTGCATAACCATATCACGGCATGGGAACCAAGAAGACCAAGGATGTCCAATTTTATGTGGAGGTAATGGATGTGGTGCAAACTTTAGGAGGGGAAAGAAGGTCAATGCATGATCCTGATGAAATTGAGGAAGAACAGTAAGAGAGGGACAAGAAAAATAAAATCAATATAGAGATTCAAGGATTTGTCAAAGCGAGTAAGAGAGCTATGGGAGAAGCCTCATCTAAAAGATTTTGAACTAGAGTTTGATATACCATTTAGAGAGCTTGGTTTTCATGGAGTTCCTTTCAAAGCCTCTATTTTTATTGTTCCTATGATAAACTATTTGGTAGAGTTGGTGGAATTACCTTTCTTAGTAATCACTATTAGTGAGATTGAGATTGTTAACCTTGAGAGAGTATGACTTGGGAAAAAGGAATTTGATATGGCTATTATTTTCAAAGACTTCAAGTGGGATGTACTTCGCATTGACGCCATTCCCCAATATTCACTTGATGGATTCAAGGAATGGTTGAAATCCATGGATATAAAGTATTATGAAAGTAGAATGAACTTGAATTGGTGGCCAATTTTGAAGAGTATTACTGATGATCTAGATAATTTTTTTGAAGATGGTGATTGGGAATTTTTGAATATGGAAGCTACTGATTTTGATTTTGATAATTTAGAAGAGTTAGATCAAGGATATGAACCCTCTAATGTAGAAGAGGAATCATAATCAGATTTCATGTAGCCACCATCAAGATTGTTACAAGCCAACAAGATGGAGGGAATTCTTATATAAGGATAATTTTCAATGTTGCAGGTACTGGATTTAATGCCAACTACAATGGCAACATTGAAATTCCCTAGCAGTATTTATGTTAAGGAAGTTTCCTTTAGATGCAAGGATTCAAAGCACATCAACCATGTGGTATAGATGATTAAATCCCAGAGATAATCTGTAGCAATGAAAGAGTCTGAAAAGGCAGAGAGAGCTACACTGGTGACTCAGGAGAAACTTCAGCTTTCAAAAACAAAGCCAATTAGGTTGGCAGACTTGTGGATCAGGCCAACATTTGGTGGAAGAGGAAGAAAGATGATAGGAAATCTGGAGACCCACCATACTAGATTTCGGTATTCAACCATGAGATTAGAAGATAGAGCTGATATCATGTATCAAAACATTAAGCATGCATTCTTCCAGTTAGTGGAGAAGGAGATTATTACTTTTCTTCATTTTCATTTGCATAACCATATCACAGAGTGGGAACTAAGAAGACCAAGGATGTCTAGTTTTATGTGGAGGTAATGGATGTGGTGCAAAATTTAGGAGGGGAAAGAAGGTCAATGCATGATCTTGATGAAATTGAGGAAGAACAACAAGAGAGGGACAACAAAAATAAAATCAATACAAAGTTTCAAGGATTTGTCAAAGCAAGTAAAAGAGCTATCGGAGCAGCCTCATCTAAAAGAATTTGAACTAGAGTTTGATATACCATTTAAAGAGATTGGTTTTCATGGAGTTCCTTTCAAATCCTCTGCTTTTATTGTTCCTATGATAAACTATTTGGTAGAGTTAGTGGAATTACCTTTCTTAGTAATCACTATTAATGATATTGAGATTGTTAACCTTGAGAGAGTATGACTTGGGAAAAAGGTATTTGATATGGCTATTATTTTCAAATACTTCAAGCGAGATGTACTCTACATTGACGTCATTCCTCAATCTTCGCTTGATGGCATCAAGGAATGGTTGAACTCCATGGATATAAAGTATTATGAAAGTAGAATGAACTTGAACTGGCGGCCAATTTTGAAGAGTATTACTAATGATCCAGATAATTTTTTTGAAGATGATGGTTGGGAATTTTTGAATATGGAAGCTAGTGATTCTAATTCTGATAATTCAGAAGAGTCATATCAGGGATATGAACCCTTTGATGTAGAATAGGAATCAAAATCAGATTTCATGTAGCCACCATCAAGAGTGTTACAAGCCAACAAGATGGAGGGAATTCTTATATAAGGATAATTTTCAATATTGCAGGTATCGGCTTTAATGCCAACTACAATGGCAACATTGAAATTCCCTAGCAATATTTATGTTAAGGAAATTTCCTTTAGATGCAAGGATTCAAAGCACATCAACCATGTGGTACAGATGATTAAATCCCAAAGATGATATATAGCAATGAAAGAGTCTGAAAAGGTAGAGAGAGCTACATTGGTGACTCAGGAGAAACTTTAACTTTCAAAAACAAAGCCAATTAGGCTGGAAAACATGTGGATCAAGCCAACATTTTGTGGAAGAAGAAGAAAAATGATTGAAACTCTGGAGGCCCACCGTACTAGATTTTGGTATTCAACCATGAGGGCAGAAGAGAGAGCTGATATCATGTATCAAAACATTAAGCATGCATTCTTCCAAACAACAGAGAAGGAGATGATTACTTTACTTCATTTTCATTTGCATAAACATATCATGGTGTGGGAACCAAGAAGACCAAGGATGCCCAGTTTTATGTGGAGGTAATGGATGTGGTCCAAAATTTAGGAGGGGCAAGAAGGTCAATGCATGATCCTGATGAAATTGAGGAAGAACATCAAGAGAGGGACAGGAAAATAAAATCAATACAGAGTTTCAAGGATTTGTCAAAGTGAGTAAGAGAGCTATGAGAGCATCCTCATCTAAAATATTTTGAACTAGAGTTTGATATACCATTTAGAGAGCTTGGTTTTCTTGGAGTTCCTTTTAAAGCCTTTTCTTTTATTAATCCTACAATAAATTTTTTGGCAGAGTTGGTGGAATTATCTTTCTTAGTAATCGCTATTAGTGAGATTGAGATTGTTAACCTTGAGAGAGTAGGACTTGGGAAAAAGGAATTTGATATGGCCATTTTTTTCAAAGAATTCAAGTGGGATGTACTACACATGTAGGACATTTCTCAATATTCGCTTGATGGCATCAAGGAATGGTTGAACTCCATGGATATAAATTATTATGAAAGAAGAATGAACTTGAACTGGTAGCCAATTTGAAGAGTACTGATGATCTAGATAAATTTATTGAAGATGTTTGGTTGGGAATTTTTGAATATGGAAGCTAGTGATTCTGATTCTAATAATTCAGAAGAGTTAGATCAAGGATATGAACCCTCTGATGTAGAAGAGGAATCAAAATCAGATTTCATGTAGCCACCATCAAGAGTGTTACAAGCCAATTAACAAGTTGGAGGGAATTATTATATAAGGATAATTTTCAATGTTGCAGTTACCGACTTTAATGCCAACTACAATGGCAACATTGAAATTCCCTAGCAGTATTTATGTTAAGGAAATTTCCTTTAGATGCAAGGATTCAAAGCACATCAACCATGTGGTACAAATGATTAAATTCCAAAGATAATCTATAGCAATGAAAGAGTTTGAAAAGGCAGAGAGAGCTACATTGGTGACTCGGGAGAAACTTCAGCTTTCAAAAACAAAGCCAATTAGGCTGGCAGATGTGAGGATTGGGCCAGCATTTGGTGGAAGAGGAAGAAAGATGACTGGAACTCTGGAGGCCCACCATACTGGATTTCCGTATTCAACCATGAGAGTAGAAGAGAGAGTTGATATCATGTATCAAAACATTAAACATGCATTATTCCAGCCAGCGAAGAAGGAGATGATTACTTTGCTTCATTTTCATTTGCATAACCATATCATGGCGTGGGAACCAAGAAGACCAAGGATGTCCAGTTTTATGTGGAGGTAATGGATGTGGTCCAAACTTTAGGAGGGGAAAGAAGGTCAATATATGATCCTGATGAAATTGAGGAAGAATAGCAAGAGAGGGACAGGAAAAATAAAATCAATACAAAGTTTCAAGGATTTGTCGAGCGAATAAGAGAGCTTATATGGGAGCAGCCTCATCTAAAAGATTTTGAACTAGACTTTGATATACCATTTAGAGAGATTGGTTTTCATGGAGTTCTTTTCAAAGCCTTTGCTTTTATTGTTCCTATGGTAAAATGTTTGGTAGAGTTGGTGGAATTACCTTTCTTAGTAATCACTATTAGTGAGATTGAGATTGTTAACCTTGAGAGAGTATGACTTGGGAAAAAGGAATTTGATATGGCTATTATTTTCAAATACTTCAAGTGGGATATACTCTGCATTGACGTCATTCCTCAATCTTCACTTGATGGCATCAAGGGATGGATGAACTCCATGTATATAAAGTATTATGAAAGAAAAATGAACTTGAAATGGCGGCCAATTTTGAAGAGTATTACTAATGATCCAAATAAATTTATTAAAGATGTTGGTTGGGAATTTTTAAATATGGAAGCTAGTGATTCTGATTTTGATAATTCAAAAGAGTCAGATCAAGGATATGAACGGTTTGATGTAGAAGAGGAATCAAAATTAGATGAGGAAGGTTCAGAAGATGAATCTCTTGTGGAGTCAGAGGAGGACAAAGAAGAAGAAGAAGATTCTGAAGAGGACGAAGGTAAAACATGGGATGAATTAGAAGCTGAAGCCAAAAATGCATATAAGGAAAAAGGAGACGAGTCTCACAGTGAAGAGGAAAGGTGGAAACGAAAGGTAAAAGCTACAAGGAAGTCTCGGGCACCTGATATTAGAGATTCAAGAGGAATGCCTGCCAAGAGGCATAAAGTCAGATGAATTGAGTTCATCTACATCTTTATACTATTTATTCATGCACATAAATAGTCATCTTATAATCATAAGATTTGAGCTCTATTTACTCATCCTATGCATCAATAAACAACTCAACACAAGAGATGAAAATTGACATATTAACACAACAATATCCAACTAAATTATTGAAACTCAACTATTGATACCTCATTCTCCATCTAGATTAAAAAATCATTCCACTTTTTGTTTTGTAATATGTTCTTTTCAAATTGCTTTGGATGGCGGCCATATTTCTCCTCCTGTCAAAACATGGCACATGGACTAGTTAAACTAATTAATATGCAATCATTTAATTTTTCCAATGAAATAAAAAATATATATCATTTAACATATTAAATATACTTACAAATGTACAGATCAAGGCCTGTAAACCTTTTTGGCCACTGCGATGCATGACATGAAGTTTCTCAAGCCTAGCCTTGGAGGCCTTGTCTTGAAACATATAATAATTCAATTTAACTATGCACAAATAAAATTTAAATATCGTTTAATAAATTTGATATAATCTTATGAGAAAATTAAAATACCTGCATACTCTCCTCACCAAACTTCCTCCGTGCATTAGAATTCTCATATGCTTTTACAAGCTCTCTCCATACTTTCACACTTACATCAATTGGCCTTTTTTTTTGCCTTAGCTCAAGAGGGATTTTTTTTATCTTCTTTGTTTGGTTGCACCAAAATCTCTTGTAGTTTTGAGACATTCATAGCTTTATCTTCTTTACAAACCAACCTGTGCCAAAATCAGTCTCCATGTCATGGATAACTACTTTTTTCAGGTGCATGGGTATCTTTGAGAATGGAAAATGTAGATGGTCTTTGAACCGTTGAAGGCATGATTCCTTCAACCTATTCAAAAACGTTTTCCCAACATCTTTCATTTTGACTTCCCCTGAAACCACCTCGTATTCTATCTTCGTATTGTAGCTACCAATGCAAGATTGAAAACATGGTGTGGTGGAACTTTGTGTCCTAGGACTGGAAGTCTCTGCTCCCTATCCCACATTCTTAGAGTTTACTGTCACTGATTTCCTCTTGGATCCTTTGCTTGATCCAGGACTGGTTGGGGAATCAATTGATTCCCTTTGACATAATTGATTTGTTTGCAATGTTTAAGGGGTGTTAATAGATTGTTTTTCTATGTATCTGGCAAGTGTTGTCCAGTCCACATTAACCAATTTGTTCACTGCCTCTACCCCCAATATGGAATCCAATTCCTCTTTATCTTTGTCAGTCTCATGTCCCTATATATATATATTTAAATTATATTTCTTCTTTTAAATTTAGAAATAAAAACTAAAAAATAAAATTCAAAGAAACAATGGAAACATTTACAAATCTATAAATTGACAATGAATTACCTCATTGTGGCCAGAGTTTGTTGTCAATGCTCGCTTCCCTCCATTGCTTGAAATTTTAAGGTGACCTAGGGAAAATTATTTTCGTCCAGACTATGGAGGCAATTGAAGTACACATTGTCAGGTATGAAATTTTTCATCCAATTTGTGGTATGAAAGTTTTGTTTTGTGGGAAAATATGTCCGTTGCGTTTGCTTAGTGTTGATAACCTAGGGAAAATATGTTCGCTCGGTTTGCTTAGTGTTGATAACCTTATCATGAAAACTCTTTCATAATGCAATCTTGCATGAATTTTTTATGGCATCGGTGACTATGGCGTGGCTAGGCAAAACCAATCTCTTTTTGCATTTATTTTCAGTAGTTGCTCAGCAGTGACCGACCCAATTCCCAAATTTTCCAAGTAGTTCACTATTTCCTTGATACCCAGGTTAGGGAAAGAATACAAAGGCATCCTTGCTTCGTGCTATAATATTTTGAGCCAAAGCTCAAATGGGTAGGGAATTTTTTTTTGTTGGTTTCTCAAAGGTTTTACAATTTATAATGATGGGACAATTTAGAGGTTTCTTGGACTGGTTAGGCCACAAACCAGTAAACAATCATGAATTCAAATGCAATACAAAGAGTAGTAAACAATCACGAATTCAAGCAAGAAAAAAAAAATGTAACCTTACCTATGGTGTCGCAAACTAAATCAAATTTCTCATAAAAATTCAACTTAAAGGTTGACAATCTGTACGAGTTATTTGAGGAGGAGAAGATTAGCAAGACAGCTAGTTTTTTGGTCAAAATTCATAAAATAAGGTCCAACATGGAAAAGAGTTTGGAGATTCCTTAGATTTTTGGTTCTCAGTCCCTTAAGTTGCTTGGTCTCGTGGATGTCATTAAAATCTCTCATTCATTCATCAGTTGCTAGTAGTACCCTGCTCTCTTCCTTCACGTGGTGTTTTTTCCCTTTTTTGTCATCTGATTTCTTCCTTCACGCGGGAAAGTTTTAAATTTTAAATTTTTATTCATTAGTCTCACTTTAGTCAGCATTAGTTAACGCCAAATTTTGGCCATTAATGTAATCTATTTGGGACATATAAGGCGGCGTGAAGTGCACCTAATTTAGCACCTATCATTGTTGTATAGTGACTATTTTCATTGTTGTGTATCATAGGACCTAGAGTGTTAGAAATAATTCCAACTCCTGCCTTGTTTTTGTGACCACCATTGTCTTGTGTCTCCTTCATAAGCTTGGTGCAGTAGAGTGGTTTTTACCACAGTCCCGCACGGTGCTTCATCCTTCTCGGCGGTAATGCGGTAAAAGCTTATGTGGCAGCACACGATTCTTCCTTTTGTTCCTGGTGATGTTGCAATGACTCCTGCAGTCCCGCAAGTCTTCTACCATTGGCATGTGGTAATGCAGTAACCACCACTATCCCACAACTCCTTCATCAGCTTGGTGTGGTAGAGCGGTTTTTACCATAGTCCCACAAGTTGATTTTTCCTTCTCGGTGGTAGTGCGGTGAAAGCTTTTATGGCAGAATTTTTATTCACATAGGAGGCCATGGAGAGAAGACGTGGACAGTGTAGAAATACTAAATCGTTGAGAGAAAAGTGGGTGGAAATAGATGAGACAATGGAATCTACAAATACAATAGAGGTAAGAAGAGAAAGCAACCTCAACCAAAGGAGGAAGGTGTTTATGAATTCACAAATGCTACAATGTAGAGGAGATAGTCATTTTTTTGTCCATGAGGCCTCTGAGGTCAAACTTATTGGTTGAAAATGCACAAGAATGGTGATTAAATGTGATTCCATGATCAAGGGAAAAGTTTGAAAATTAGGATAGCCAAAACATGATATCAATATGTCAAATATATGACTAAAGTGAGGTTTTGTGTTGGATAACATATTCGTTGAAATGATATAATTGGTGTACTAAACATTATTTACTATGTTGTGTACTATAGGGGCAAGACGAGGCCATGGCAACAAATCATGTCATATCAAATGAGGACACAATGGATGAAGTGGGACATTAGGTACTCAAATTTTGACTTAACTTAGGAAAAAATTATATGATGGCATTTTCTGATACATCCATTTTTTTCATAGTATTATTTAAATTTATAATGTATTATCCAATCTTGACATAAATTAATGTATGTTGTTGATAATTTTAGATGAAGATTGGAGAAAATGCAGAGCCTAAGCATTCAACTAGCCAAAGAACAAGATATGTACGTGGACGTGGACCTAAAACTATTAAATCACATAGACGACAGTGGGTGGAAGAGGATATGACAATGGATATTGCAGACACAACAAATGATTGCATTGAAGAAGAGGTAGGTCAGGACTATAGTACATGGGATGAATACTTTGAGAAAATTGTTGTTTGTGGATGCTTTGTATGTCGTGGAAAGAAATAATTCAAACGAGCGATTATACAAAGACATTAAATATATGATGAGATTCTAGTCAGTAGTATGCCTCCTACAATCGATTCAAATCCAATAGGAATTATGGTGAGGAATTTTCCAATTTGATATAAAAAACATGTACACTTCATTTAAACATTCTTTTATATTATTTAAATAACTATTTTTTTCTTAATGGATACTTGCAAGATAAAGTTCTTGGTTTAAAGTTTCCTGGATCACCGACTTCCAACCTAGAGGGAAATGATCATTTATTAGATGATACATCTAACGAAAATATGTGCCAATATACCAGCTTGGAAGATGAGGAATTGACGAAAACAACATAACAAGAACCGGTGTGAAGATGCATAATTTGCTTAAAGACAAGGGGAAGGTGGACTACATACCCTATGAGAATGAATGTGATGGAGATGATGATTTTCCCCTAAGTTTGAGATCAATTTACAAAGAGACATTTGATCGTCGACTATATTGTGCTTGGCCTAGTGATCAACAACTACCTAGAGTGTACGAGGTGTTTCAATTTTGGGGATACAACTACATGATATGACCCTCCAATATTCATGGAGTGAATCTAGGCCTCTTTATTGTCCAAAATTTATATGTTGAATAAGATAGAAACAATTCAAAACAAACCACTAGGAGATTAATGCCATATTATGGTCCATCATATTACAGTGGTGAATGAAGAAGGCTAGTAGAATATAAGCCTAGCATGTCAACATATGGTATAAATTTGAATATGTATACACATCATCTCCAATTGGAAAGTGGAAAAGAAATGAATAGAGGTCATGTTATGTATATAGATGGATGTGCATACACACATAAAAATATTACAGGATTTATAAATAGTAGTAAGGGTAGGGACCCTAATGTAAGACTAAATTGTCAATTTTTTGAGGTTATAAATGATAAAGATGGAGATATGGAAAGAGAGGTTGATAGATTGATAATGGTTGAGGCTAGTATGGACCTTACCATTGGGAATGAGTTATTGATTGATTACCCCTTCTTAAAATGCACTCCTGCGCGAAAGAAGAGGGAAGAACAAGGTCTCCTTAAGGATGTTTTGAAGGGAAGAAAACCAAAGAATAATAAATGTGTGTATTGATGTTTTATAAACTATGTTGTCAAAATTGTGTTTTATAGCAATTATTGTATAAAAAAGGTAGTCTATAAAATAATGTTCCATTATTCAATTGATGTACATATGTTCATACAATTTATATAATGTCTAATATATGTATGTCATTCATGTGCATGTATTTTTCTATGAAGATATTTTGGACCCGAAATGGATATTTGTCATACATTATGATCCAAGATTAAGGCATGTATTTGACGATGCATTAGTGGATACTGAGCAAAACAATGATGGCCAAAAAAATGAGAGAGAGGGATTAGATAACATCAAAGAAATTGACATCCATGATGATGTTGAAGATGGTTATGTTTAGGCACAAGAAGACAACAATATGGATGGTATAGAAAATGATGATCTAAATACATCTGGTAACAATATAGATGGTCTACAATCAAATTTCAATGATGATGAAGATGATGTAGGTCAAGATGAGGATGATTATAATATTAAATACTTGAAAGAACATATGAACATTGACAATGATACACTGGATGGCATTGTAGTAGACAATAATGTTAATGACCAAGACTTCTAAATTTTTAGAATTATTTGCAAACCATGTTTAAAAAGGGATGATTCTTATGGCCTAAACTTTGAAATGCTTCAGTAATATTGTGTTGTACTTAGACAATTGAAAAAGTGTTTTATTCTCCTAGCAAGCTTTTTTATTTTCCATTATAATTCTAGACTAAACAACATTTGCAGGGATGGTCTTTTACACCAATCTTAATTTGTATGAAGTTCACGAACTTTTTTTCAAGCAGTAAATTCCTTTCATAGACAAGTAATGTAAAGGATTCATTTAATAAAAGATAAGTAGTCTCTTTCTGAGGGTAATCCACATGCAAAAAGTAAAAAGCACATAAAAAAAACAATTGTACAGTAGAAAATCAGATTCAATCAGTTATGTATTATTTCGCTTGCACACTTATCTAAAAGACAGTGTATTCACCATACATTTCCCTTGAAAAAGAAAACATGTGCTTTCATTTATTTTTACTGTATATCTCAGAAGTGAAATTGTTGTTACATAATGATGCACTGAGAAAATAATATATACAAAAAAATGCATAGAAAATGTTTGAAATTTAACATGCAACCTACTGTATTGTGCTAAAAGGAATCAAGATTAACTAGGACAAGAAATAAAAAATAAATTTTGATGATTGTACTTAAAAGTGAACAAGATATGAAAAGTGTGGACAATGATGGTGTTGAAATTGAAAACCCTGATTCTGATGATATTACTGTTTTATGTCATTTGAGATAAAGAGCACATACAATTTTATATACATAGCAAATGAAGATTTGAAACTAGTAAATTAAAAAATGTAAACACTAGGCCTTCAAAATGGAAATGATATATGATGATGATAATTTAAAACTAGGCATTGGTTTCCTATTTATATAGGAAGCAACAAGCTATAGGCCTTTTAGAAAAAGAAACTATCTTTCATAACTACTTCTTTTACTAACAACTATTTAATTAGCATAATTAAGGAAATAACAAGACTTAAGACATTTTGACATATGGTTCCATTATTCAATGTAGAAGACTCATGATCATTGATCTGGAAAAGTCTTCCTCTCCATGATGAACGTCCAAATGCTCTCGCCTTAGTGTCCTATTCTTCTAAAACCAAATACTTTTCCTCTCACTGATACACTGTAAAATCCAATGGCCACTTATATTCCTGGATCTTTTGCATGTTTGCAAGATGAGTTTTCCATTGATTATCTAGTAATTCCTTTGTATCATTGACAAACTTTAGGTATCCCGTATCAAGAACAATCAACCCATCCATTATCTGATTTAGCCTGGGAAGACTAGTATCATCATCCTCCTGTATATGAGTTACACACTTATGAACAACCTGATTTAATTCTTTCTTCCACTTATCCAAGTCCTCCAACTGATCACCATGTCTCATGATTTAAGGTATATACCACTATTTGCAGGTATGGAATAAATCCATTCATGTTACAATACTTTTATCAAACCCTTGTACATACTAAAATTCATCAATAATCATCTTCACAGTTTTTTCAATTGGCTTTAATGTTGTGGGTGCATCAAGACTTCTTTGTAGAACTTTGCATAACTTAGCCAAAGTGTGGTGAATAGGCTACCACCTTTTGAACAAAGGATATAATACAAGCATATGTGTCTTTATTTGATCCATTGCCTGCTAAAGCGTTTTATAATTATCATGTACATTCTACAGTTTATCCATAACTGATTTTATCCTGTGCTCAAGAATCTTTTCCATAACTTCACAAATTCATCTTTTCACTTCATCTTGGGTTTGATTGTTGGCCTTCTTTACATCATCCACTAGTTCCTTCTCTAGATTTTTTACCTAATTTGCAGAAATGTTCTTCACAATATCCATTGGAGCAATAGGAGGCTTGTATAACACCATCTCCTTTCTTTGTGAGGGTCTTGTTCCTCTTAATTTTTCTTTCAATTTGACATTCTCCATGAATAGTTTATTAACTTCATCATTTAGGAACCTTTGTTCCTTTTCATACTCCTTCAATCTATCTTCTAATCCCTTAATAGTTGCTTGAGTGAACATGGTTGAATGCATGGTCATTGTGGCTGCCTCCAAAGGGGTGGTATCTTGTATTGTCCTTACCATCACCACCCCTTTCATCCCTTGAATTACATCCAATAATTTTGGCTTCTGTGTATTTTTTCTATTTGATCCATATGGCCAGGGTTTCAATCTTTGGGTTATACCTAGTTCCACTCACACCTTCATCGGAGTCAAATTCTGTAACTAGCATTGGATCTTCCTGGGACCGCACTTGATCAAGCATAAATTTTTTCTTTAATTCCAAGCCAAGGAAAACGAGCATATTGCTCTTCAAGACCATTTCTCTAGCCTTCTAGGGGCTAATGTCAATGTTGTCAACTCTTAATTCCTAGAAATTTTGTGCTCTCATTTCATTTTTCTCCGATTATTTAATTCTTGCTTCAGCTGATTCCATCCTCTCTTGAAATTATTTTATCTTCATATTCATCCAGAAATCCTTAAACTTAGAAGTCTTAATGAATTCATCATCTTCTATGAATCTCCTGGCTGCAATTTCCCTTTCATCTTCATGTACCTCTGTACTTTTTTTTTTCTACATCACCCATCCTTTCCTCATGTTTATGGGCACTAGTCTCAAGGATGGGACGATCAACTTCAATATCACCCTTTCAATGACTGCAGTAATGTAGCTACTTCCTTAGTATCACCCACCTCTTCAGTATCCTCATAAGGTACTAACTGTTCAATTCTTCATGTCTTCTATCTTTTGGGAGGTAACTACTCCATGGGAAGCTCAAAGGTTTCACCTGGGGTATGCTCTGTAGTTGCACCACTATGATGTTCTTCAAGATATGCTTCCTTCTTTCTGTACAAGTCTTCAAATCTACCAATTATCAATTCTATCCTCTTGATGGGGTCCTTTTCCTCAACAAAGTATCCTAGGAAATCCTTGGACCTCCGCTTCATCCTTTCTTCAACCTTCTTCATATATTCCCATTTTTTCCTTCTACTAAGTACATCATTATAAGTAATGCAATTCCTTATGAAATCTTCTTCAAAATCTACTTGGTGTGGCACTGTCATTTTGGTAAGAAGATTGTGCCTTATGTCGTTCATATGATTTTCAAGGTCAAAGGCTCTTTCTTTTCCATATTTCAATGCATATCTTATCTTCAAATAATATTGTAACTCCTCTATTGTGTCTAAGCCTACAGTCCAATCTTCACACTTGGTTTGGTTTGGCAGGAAAGTGCCTTTCATTTGCTTGTGCATTACATCTTTCTCCATCCACATCATTTGCCACCTAAATTCAAGAAATGCTAATCTAAGGGGCACAAATTTTGGTAGTGTGTGTGGAGCAACAGGGCATCCATAAACTCTTATTATTGTAACTTTCGGGAGGAAGAACCAATCTCCAAAATTGTGTGTATGACCCTGCTTTGGTCTTAAAGCCAAAGGTCTCACTAGTTGTAACATTTTGGTTGACAATCTTGGTATTGCATACCCAAGAACTTGAAGGATTCTATGTACAAAGTCTTCATAGAATACAACAAAGCTTGAATTCTTGCATTGACTCTCCCAAATATAGCACCATTTCTAGACAGGTGTGGGATTCCCTTGCTCATCTACTATAGCCAAGTCCATTCTTTTAGTTCGTTGGTCTTTATTCTAGTACAATATCAAATGACATAGTAGGGAATAGTGTATGAATGTAATTAGTGCTCTATCCTCTATAACTTGGGAGAATTCATCATCTAACGCCTTCTCAAGGTATGAAGCAAAGTCATATTCAATATTAGTTTTAGGGTTTTGAATTCTCATGGCCATCATCATTAGGCATATTGGAATTTTATCTTGAGCATCTATCCCCAACACTTGCCAAAGAGCTAAATATGTATTCACAAAGTAATACTGAAAATCTATCACATTAAATGGTTCAATAATGGTAGTAGAGATGGGGAATGTTTTGTTACCAATGCCTCTTTTCATATATAGGGGTACCTCATCAATTCTATAAAAAAAATTTCACCTAGCATAATCCTCCTCACTTTTGCAGGTTTATCTTGGTCAGAGTCTGCTTGTTTAAGCCAAAACACTCAATGATTGCTTTTTTGGTTACTTCTACCAATACTGTGCCATTTGGAAACCTTACTATTTTGGTATTTGAGTGATAGTGTTTGGCTAGCAATCTGATAAATTCTACATCAACAAACACATTGGGACAATCAACCTTGCTATATCCAACATCCAAGTGTTTGACACTGGAATCTTCTTATTTCTCTTACTGTAAAAATACCAAAACAAGTCCCATCCAGATTTGGAAATGAGGGCATCCCTACAACTTTGTGAGGTGTCCACAAGAAACTTCTTATTACCCTCTTTAGTATATCCTAGAAGTATATCTAATATGGGCTGATGGAGTGGTCTCTTCTTTACTTTAGGTTCTTCATCTTTAATTTTAGGCTGACTTTCTTTTACTTCTGATTTTTTTCTTTTAGGAGGCATGTTTTGATTTTCTCTACTATGGCTTTAGATGACAAAACCTTGAAATATTTTTTATATTAACAGAGCTCTTTCAGAGAGTTTTTGTGCCCTTACCTAAGTATTTCACACTTGCAGGACTTCTTCTCGTATCCTTAGCTACTTCCACGCTAGTGCACTACAATTGAGTGTGATATTGGGAAAACTCACTTATCTTTGGATGGCATGGTATTCAGTCATATTAGTTTTGGAAACCCTTAATAATTTAATAGCATTTAATTTTGGCAACTGATGTGATTTGTTGTAAATTGTAATGATGCCATGTTTACCACACTACCGCCTTGCTCAAGGCTTCTTGTTGCAGGGTTGCGGTGTATACCACTCTACCGTATATGTTGCTCACCTTCCCGATGGTATAGTGGTGTATGCTTTTGATCATTACTTGAAGAGTGTCGATGATACAATCTTATTTGTCGTACCGATATCTCAATGTATCATCGACATTAGATCTTATGTTCCTTTGATGTTGGTTGCAAGTGTCGATGAGACAAGTTAATATCTCTTGCCGATGTGCCACTATCTCATCGATATTTTCCTTCAACGTTATTTCTTTATATATCAATGTAACTCATCCATGTCAGGGAGACATGTGATTATTGTTGTAGTATAGAGGTGTTTTTCCCTTCCCTTCTGCTATTTACCGCACTATCGCCTTGCTCAAGGCTTCTTGTTGTAGGGTTGTGGTGTATACTGCTCTACCGCATATGTTGCTCACCTTCCCGGTGGTATAGCGGTGTATGCTTTTGATCATTACTTGAAGAGTGTAGATGAGACAATCTTATTTGTCTTACCGATATCTCAATGTCTCATTGACATTACTTTGTTATATCCAAGAGTTGTGTTTTGTCAAGCACTTGTAGATATACCTTGTCAATGTGACATAAGTGATTCTCTCCTCACTATTCCCATATCTTGTTGACATTTCACTGTTTTACATCGTCAATGAGACATATAAATAAGTTTCTTGGAAATAGGGGTGTCTAAACCAACGCTAAACCCGAAGCTAAACTCGAAGCTAAAGTCAGAGCTAAAAGCGGCACTACACTCGAAGCTAATATCGACTCTAAATACGACATTACTTCAGGTGCTAATTAGTGTCAACTTGTACTGATTGGCACAATAAACGCCAAAAATTGTGCCATCCCGATAAATAGTGCCGATGCTTTTAAAAAAATGCCAAAAAATACATTAAAATAGTGGGTGGAAGCAAAAAATGGAGCAAAAAGTGGAGAAAATCATAGGGATTTGTTGTAGTGATCTATGTTATCCAATCTAGCAATTCTTCTTAATCCAACTTACCATTATAATCTGGTGGATTGAAATTTGGTTTTGTGTTTTCTCAAGTTAGGGCTCTTATGAACCTCTCTTCTCCCTAATCCAAGCCAGGTTGATATTCTCTTCCTCTTTCCTCCTACACTTCTACCTCTTCATCACTTACATCATCAATTGGTCAACCTATTCTTTGGGTTGTTTTGACTACATCTAATCTGGTAGCAATTCCTCTCAACATCTCCATTAAAGTTGGATCTGCATTTCCACACGCTCCATTTCCTCTAACATTTCTTCTTCCCGCCATCTTTAGACAAGTCCTCTGCAGCTATAGGTCAGATCCTTAGTCTCCCACCCCACAAAAAATCTTCAACAAGACTCCGTGAATTTTGACGAACTCTCACGGATCGAATCTCACTCTGATACCAATCTGGTGCAACCATGGTAGGAGGGTCCTCAAAGAGAACAATCTGGACCATGCAGCAAGAGTCACACAATAGAAGCAACAAAAAATATGGAGGAAAATGCAGATTAAAACATGCTCATTAATAGAAATCTCAATTACAGTCAGTCGGCAACATCTGGGCTTATAAATTCGGCTCATAGGCCTAATACAACATGTTCAAAAATACAACATTCCAATATGCTCCTATATGCGAGCTGAAGATCTTACAATTCAGATCAAGAACTTATCTACTTATTATTCGCTACTTTCCTAATGATCTATTACAAGCTTTATATCACATCCTCAGGTCTAGAAACATTTGTGTCAACCAAAGATAATTACAATCTAGACAATGAAAGAAAATGTAACATGTGCATGAATATGTCAGCCTCAAATTTGAATTAATCCTTGGTGAATGCATAGGATGAAGTGTGCACCTATAATTAAGGTTGGGGTCACTCCACAGAACATTTAAAATCACAACGTTAAGATCTGCAAGTCACAGGGACGATCCATGAATCATCAAATTAACCGTTAGGCTTGAAAATTATTCTGGTGTCCGTTCAAGAAACTGCCATCAAATCTAGAAGTGATAACTTGTCAGAAAAAGATCCAATCATGCTCAAATCTTGGAATAATGAAAATGAACATGTCCACGATGAAAATGTAGATCCACAAGGTCTAGTGAACAAATATGATGAATCCACCAACTTGAATTGAACAAGAACAAAAACAAGAACAAAACTGAAAGAAAATATTTTTGGTTGATGCAAGATTGCCAAGAACCAAGGATGCTCCTACATCAACATAAAACTCTTAGAACAAAACTAGACCTTGGGATAGACATATCTGAGGCACAAAAGGACAAGATCATGCAAATGAATTCCTTAGATGAAATGAGAAATTCAGCTCTTCATCATATTGAGATGGTGTAGAACCAATGAGTCAGATGACATGACAAATACATAAAGGAAAAAAAGTTCCAGATAGGTGACGGGGCACTTCTTTATGATTCTAGGTATCAAGACAATGCATGAAAACTGCAAACCAGGTGGTTGGGACCATATGAAGTTGCAGAGGTCTTCTCTAATGGTTTTGTTCAACTCACAACCATTGACCCTGTCAGATTCAAGCTCCTAGTCAATGGTTGCCATCTCAGGTTATGCCATAAACCGACTTCTAAACAAAAATTTATACAAAAATTTATTCAACACTAGACCTCCAAAGTTCCTGCAGCCAAAGGAAGCAGACCTAGTGTCCACCCTTATGACTAGTCAAAGTATGCATGCAATCATAATAAATATTTCCAGTTTTGTGGGAATCAATTTCTCCATCAATAAATCTATCTACCCATCCATCTCCATCCTTTCTTTCTCTTCCATAACTCCACCATCACTTCGCTCCACCATCACTTCGCTCCATCATCACTTCATTTAATAAGCTCAAATATAATTTTAAGGTAACTCATACTTCCTTCCATATTCTTTGCAAATGACACTCCAAATTTTTAGGTACGTGTGTAACAACTTGATGTATCTTAATTATCTTAAATGTATTTGTTTAATTAATGTATATTAATGTTGATGTTTCACATAGAAAATATTTGTACTCTTCCTTGTCACATCATAATTATATCCCATCTTGTGCAGACACATGCTTTAATTTAGGTTGTGGGGGAGAGTGACCCACATTTCCACGTGTCATACATGTCATCCATGCACCAGCATGGCAGCAAATTTGAAATGATATAGTTGAAATGGCAACTTGCATGTATGATATGACACTGAACCAATACCATTTTATTTGATGATACCCCTCATTTATGATTTCTTTAATACCTTATTCATAGTCACAATGTTACCAAAAAGGTAAATTGAAGAGTCATACGACATTGGCGTTAGCACTAGAGAAGATTTGTAGGAAGCAGAAGAAATTGGTTTTTTAGAAGAAGGATTGTAGGAAAGAAAATTTTGCAGAGGTGTTTGCCAGATTGTGAGAAGAAGCAATGTGAGGTCAGCTGATCATAAATAAACCTACAGTTCACCAAGTGATACTGCAGGATGCATTCTCTCTGGCCAAATTTAGAAATTGTGGATGGTTGGACTACTTTCTTAAACTAGACAGTTTCAATGAGGACATTGCTCTGGAGTTTGCACAAACACTTTTTGACAGTAAGGAAATGGTGAAAGGGCTAGAAGTTATAGCCACTGAGGAAAGAATTGTTGAAGTAATGGGGTTGCCTACTGAAGGAGAGCCCTACCTTGCTTCTAGGGATGCTAGGTCAGCTAGGGTAGAATTCACTGAGCCTAGTGATCCTCCGCTTGTTGTAGATAAGCAAGGAACAAGGAGAACTTCTCTGCCAAAAAAATGGAAACAAGTTGTTGTCTACATTATCAAATATATTACCTATGAGGGTTGCCAATCATGCCTTCATTATGTGCATTTTAAGCTTCTGAACCACATGAGACATGGAAGAAGGATGAATGTGCCAAATGTGTTGTACAACCTTCTTGCAATCATGGCAACTAAAACACAAAAAGGTAGGGAAAACTCTATTTTCCATCATTGTTTGATTAAATTGTTAGTAGAAAAATATTTACAAGAAGTGTCTGGTATGTCATGCGAAGAATTTTTGAGCATTGATCAGTTTAGATTAGAAAATGTGGATCCTAGAGGATAGCCCCAGGCTTGTAGGGTTAGTAGGGGTGAGGGCTTACTAAAACCACTCCTGGAGCTTCAAATTTTGGCACAAACCCTCCTGTGGCCGAATCAACAATAGAAATTGGATCCTCTGAATCAGAGTATTTAGATGAAATTTCATCCTCAGACCCTAATTTCAATGTTCTCCCTAAAACTCTAATTTGTACTAGGGCTACCATTCAGAAAGAGGAAGCACAAATGAGAGAGGAAAAAATTAGAAAAGGGAAGGCTAAGGAGCAAACACCAACAAAGTTAAAACCAAGCCCTAGGAAATAGAAAGCTGACGACAATGGTCATCCTATAGCCATTGAGAAACATAAAATACCTCCAAAGAAATCAAAACCAGTTGAGTCAGCTACTAATATGCCTCCAAAAAGAATCCCTAGACTTAGAAGGGCACCTAGGAAGGAGACAAAAGCTCCTAAGGGGCAGGTAAACATAGAAGTGGAAGAAGATTATGAGGGACAAACAAACATAGGGTTGGTAGAGCTTGTTATTATTGTAGAGCATGTTGAAAATTAGGAACCACTGCAACCAGAGCAAGATGAGCAACAAGAACTATTACAATTAGAGCAATTTGAACAGCATGAGCCAGTGCGAGGAAAGATCTTGGTAGGGAAACATAAATCTCCCACTTTTTCATGGGCATCTGTAGCCCTGAACTTATGGAATAAAATGTAAAAGAAAGAAGAGGAGTGGAATAAAGAGAAACTCAAGCTACAGGAAGAAGTCAAAAAGAAGAATGCAAAAATTGAGGAAAAGAATGCAGAGATTGCTACATTCAAGGATAAGGTAGATAATGTGGTGGATCTAGTACCAAAAATGGTGGCATGCAGAACTCCCCCAAGAGTATATGCACTGCATTTAAAGGAGCTTCATCTTTCTTTCAAACTGTCAAGGGTCATTTTAGGTTTAAGCCCTTCCATTGAGACACCGCAAGAATTTTTCCAAGCCTACCAATCCTCTCACCTTGAAGTTAAAAGTTTGTTTTGTGAATTGTACTTGCATAATTATGGTGTTCCTAATGATCATGACTGGAATCCATTGTTATACATTGGGGATATTCACTTGAGGGAATTCATTTCATGGATCCAAAATGAAATTAGTTGGGGGTAGCAATTTAAAATATACAAAGAAAGAGAACTCCATACTCCCTTGTCTCTGAGAGATAAATCAAGTAACCCTTCAAACATTTACTACACCTAGCATAAAATTATTTATAATCCAGAGTAAAAAAACAAGATTATGTCTGCTAAGGAGGAAGCATACTAGGAATATGAGTAGACAGCTGCTACTATAGGAAAAATAGTGTTGGGTTATATATAACAGAGATGGAATAGTTTGCTAGATCAGTTAAAACAGGATGAACCCCATTCCTTGCAAAATTATTCTGCAGCATGTAAACAAATCACTAGGTACATATAGCTTGGAAGGATGAAGCAACACTATTGGCTTCCATTGATATTCTAGCCACCTACTTTGTTGTGTCTAGTACCAGATTACAGATACTATCAGTATGATGTATATACAGAAAGGGCAAGGTGGGGCAGATTAGAAAACAAGCAGGGGTTCTACTGGGATCCAAATTTGGATACTATAGAGACTGATCAAGGACAAGTAGCAATTGGTGACTTCAGAGCTTTGACCAGGCAAAGGAATAGAGTTCCCTCTGCTGGAGGACCAACATATCATTAGGTTGGGGGGAGATGATGAGTCCAAATAATGGCTCAATTTTGATAGGGTTTATCATATATTTGTTGTTGTTACTATGGACTTTAGCACCTGGTTATTGACACTCTCCATGTTATTTCCCTAAATTTATGAACCTTGGGCATGAACTTATCCTTTCGAATTTTGATGATATTAACCTGATATGTTAATTATCTATATTAATTTTACATGTGGTTGAATGAATGTTACTTTAAGGTAATTATGGATATGAAATTTTTTTGTGTGTGCTAATGTCATTATGCAAGTTCACATTAAGATGCATATATAAATGACGCTTGCAAAGTGGAAGAAGTTCATTCCAAATGGTCGGTTGCTAAGGAAGTAAAAAATATGGTCATTAAAGAGGTCAATGGAGGGAAACTCTCAATGGAGGGAAACTTCCAATGTAGGGAAACTCCTAGCTCATGTGGAAGTTGTAACTTACCTTTTAAATGATCATGTTTGTTAGTTGACCAAATCTAGGAGGTGTTGTGCTAGATCTTTGTTGAGGTAGGTTTTTTCAATTTTAGGTAATATAGTTATATTGCTGATATGATGTAATCATGTTTCCAATGAATAAAATGTTATTTTGATTTGCTGCATTTGAGTTAGCTTAGGGAAGACTCATTCAAAGTGGGCCACTTGGTGAGAATTCCATCCATTTAGTTTAATCGTTATTTTTATGTTTAGTAATTAGTTTCAGTCTTGGTAGTTGTCTATTCCTGCAACCATTGGAACTCTGTTATGTGGTTGTTCTTGCAGCCAAGGTAGACAGAGTGACTTCATGTCTGTTTGTTGGGATTTCTATTTCTGTCATCCATTCCAATTTAGTTGTTTATGCTCAGCTTAGTTGATTCATGTTCAACACTTATGTTAATTCCTTTTAAGCATTTAGTTTCCAGTATTGTTCCTTTTCTAGTTATAGGATAAGGATGACTACAGTTGAGTCCCAGTGCACAGACAATGCTGACCCATTTCAAGTTCATGTCCCTAGGTTGACAATGAAATGAACCTTAATGATGAGCAAGATAACTACTTAGTGCAGATATCTAATATCTAAGTTACAACTTTAAGGGTTAGTTATTGAATCATTAGAGGAGGACAGTAGTATGTGCATGTATCTGGGTGTATGCCAAACATATCTTGATATTCCCATACAAATGTAGTTTTATGATTTCTTAACATGGCAATTAAATCTTGAATTTGTGCATTACTCAAATGTGGATTAATATTAAGAGTATGTCCTAGTAGAATTTCCATTGCTTGATATTTTTTAGGTAAATTTATAGCATGTATTTGTGAAGTGGATGGTGAAGATGTGTCAAAAAATAAAAATGGACTATATACCCAATTATGTGGTAATAATTGGTGTAATGTAATAAAATACTGAAGTGATTGTGAATCACTTGATAGAGGAAAGTTCCCAAATGGACAGTTATCTATACATGAATGAAAAAAAAATCTCTCTAAAATATCATCAAATGTGTATCGATTTTGAAAGAAATTAGAAAAATAGTATCCTCAGATAATTCCTCAATATTAAGGGCTTGATCAATTGTTAGAACATGTAGTGATTCTTCCAAATCACTATCAACCCATAGGGGATCTTCAATCTCCAACAATGGTTATGCTGGTGGGTGCAAAGTCAACTATTTCTTCCAATCACCATTAGAAATAACCATATTACCTGATTGACAGTTGATATAAGTGTCTACTACAACCAACCATGGTCTTCCTAAGATTAGAGGGTATCCCCCCAACTTTATTTTTGGCTACAAAATCATAAAATCAGTACGATACTCCCACAAATCAATAGAAATAATGACATCCTCTATCATACCTTCAAGTTTGACTAAGGAATGATTTGCCATTTGTGGGACTATAGGTGTGGGCCTAAGTCCTTGAAGGCATAATTTCTCCTTAGTTTCATTGGTTATAACATTTATAGTAAGTCCTAAATCAATTAATGTATTCAAAATAATCATGTGACCAATTCGCACATGAATCATAGGACTCCCTGGATTTGAATACTTGGGAATAGAAATATTTCCCAACATGATATCAACAAGTTTCCCAATAGCTTGCACAGTCTTTGGATCTTGTTTCTTTTTTAATTTTCGAGTACATGTCTTGAACCATCTTCGTGTATATAGGGATGCCCTTGATTTCTTTCAAAAGAGGAATTTTGATATTAGCATTTATTAATTCATTTATAAGATCAAATTTTGGCTCAGATATTTCATATTGTCTTGGTTGAGACTGAAACCGGTCAGGATATGGAGGCAACTTAGATGGGTCATTTTATTTATCTTGATTTTCATCAAGCTCTTCTAGTGCATCATCTACTTCAATAATGGTGGGTCCTTAAAGGGATTTACCCGACCTTAACTATACTCCATTGATGTCCAATGTGTTGACAGGGTATGTTGGATATCCTACCACCTCATTATTATATACCAGTTGTGCCACCTTATTGTTTGGGCTCGGTGATGGCTAGGTAGGCATTTGTGTCACCTTTGGTGGTTGTGATGGGTTGGATGGTGGATTATTAGATGAAGTTGCTATTGGTGGCAAAAAATGTTGTGGTGCTTGGTATGGAGTAATCATAGGTGGTACGAGATAAGATGGATATGGTTGAAATTGCAATGGTGGCATCCTCCATGCTTGTTGCCAAGGTTGAGGAACATATTAGTTTTACTATTGTGAATAAGGTGGAGGTTATTACCACTCTCCATACCATCCTGGTTGAGCAAGAAAAGGACTAGGTTTACTGCTAGGCCCTAGACTATGAGGTGCATAGAAGTCATTCATCATTGGGGGAATAGTTCATGGAGGCTAAGGCCTTCATTGAGCAATATAGTAAACAAGTTCCTCACTATATTTTGTATATTCCTTGTCTACTGGAAGGGGTTGTAGGGTAGTATTCCTACTGGCATCCTCTAAAGAAGAAATTTTCATTTTATTATGAGGACATTCTTCACTATTATGTTTCTTATAACAAATTGGACAAAATATAGAAAAAACTTTTTTAGCTTCTTCCTATTTTTTATGTGTACAAAGTGCCAATTTTTTTACCCATGTGGCTTAAAAGATCAATTTTGAGATCATCAAGTAACATATCGAGCTCTCATTTTGTGATACATGTGGCACTTCCAAAGAGACATGCTTCCCAAGATATCCTCTTATAGACTAGGTGGATCTTGAATAATTCTTGCAAACATTGCAAATATCATCAAATCTTAGTTTAGAGATATCTCTACCTCCCATAAGATTTAAAATATCCATACATTCATCATGAATTTCCCTAAGAAAAAAACATTTTTTATAGTATCATTATTTAATCTTGTTTGTCTTGTTTTTTGAAAAATAAATGAAAATATTTCAAGATAATCCTCCAAGGTTTCCTCCTCTCGTTGCATCATTCAAAATATTTCATCACAAACTTCTTTCATCTTGCAATATTCTTGATACTTTTTCAAAAACTTCTCCTTCATGTCTTCCCATATTCGAATAGTTTGTGGCCCTAAGCCCATGAACCACCATAATGTTGCATCCTTTAACGTAGCTAGAAATAGCTTGACCTTTTGAGCATCATTTTGGTAGTCATAGATGTGACATAATACATCAAACTCAAATATAAACATGTTAGGATCTTCCATAGAAAGTCCTCAAAAAATAGGAAAAGCAAAATGAGGTATATTTTTCATGGGAGCTTCTTCTCTTGGATGGGCAATGGGAAATTAAAAGGTGACATGATTATTATTAACCAAAAATCTCTCATTTTTGTTGTTATTATCAACCATGGTTTCTAATTCCCAACGAGAATAAAAAAATGAAAATAAATTGGATTATTTATTCTTAAAGGCTTACCACTTCATAGTTTGTAAGATTCTTTGAATATCTTAGCAAGCCGAGGGGTAATGATTTTGGGTAATTCCTATTGTGTGCTAGATGGTGACACAAGATCTAACTCAACAATAGCAGATTCAATTACACATTTCTCAAGGTTGTTGCAAGAATAGAGAAAGGAATGAAGGTGTTTTAATTGATTTCAATTGGTCAACTAGTTATCTACTAGTTGCTATTGGTTGTATATGTTGAGGATATTGAGAAAATTGTATTAAAGGAAGATTGCAAGTATTCAATTGTTTCTCTAGTATTTTCCCTTGTGTCCATGTGGTTCAGATATGTTGGTCATGTTTTTTGAAGGTTTTCATATCCATATGTTTGGTTGATGGCTTGTTGTGAAGTTCGAGTTGTGTTCACTAGTTGTGAACTATGGTTCTCTATGTTTTGGATGAAGTCTAGGAGAAGGTTGTTGGTCCGTATTTCTCTTTGTTGAAGTCTTTTGACTTGCGGTTCAAGAGATAATATGTTTTGATTGAATTGAAGATATTTTTGGTCTCTGGAAGTTCTAAGCTTAATTGTTCTATATGTTTTACATTGGTTTGGCTGACCGTGTGTTGAGTACTATCTTTGAAGTTAATGAAGTGTGTTGGATCTATTTTTGGGTCCCAGTGAAGCATGTTTTTAGGTTTCCCTCATTCTAATTCCACCCTAGGATTTTTGGCGCTGACCTAATTTGAATTTGAAGTTGGATGGCCGACTCTGTATCTTTTTCAAGGTTGGCGATAGTATATATACATGATGAGCTAGTAATGAAAATCGTACATAAGAAAAGAAGGAAGATAAGTGAAAGAGTAGATGCGACATTGATACTATTCATAAAGTGTGTGTGAGTTGTGTGTGGGAGATCAGTGCAAAGCTTAATGCTGAGTTTTTAGATGCAGTGAGTGGAAGGAAAACTCTATCATTCATGCAAGTTGATCAAGTAATTGTGGTGGAATCCTTTGTTGCATTGAGATTGTAGTCTATTTTTATCAAGTCTTATTTGTCTTCTTTGTATCTCTATGGTAGTGAGCCCTCTGGGTTGTATCCCTGTGAATAGTGAGTCCTTATTTCAGGCAATAAGCCTTGTTTTAGGCAATGAGCCTTTTTGTAATTAGTTTTGATATTCTCTATAGTGTGAGTTAATCCTCACCATGTTTTTTCCCTTATTGGGTTTTCCACATAAATATGGTGTTATTGTGTTTATGTGTTGGATTTGAGTTTCTGCATTGATATTTGATGATTAATCATTTAAGCAGTTTTATGCATTAGTTCTGGTGATTGAATTAAATGTTAAAATATGTGACAACTGATTCAGCCCCCCCTCACAATTGTCCTATTCAACAAAGGCTAGGTTCAACCAATTCCTTTTTTGATGATTTACTCACAAATAGTGGCTTCAATCCTTTTTTGGGGTTGTCTTGTTTTTCTAAGCTACTTCCTACACTTTGATAGATCTACCTTTGTCATCCCTACCATGACCCATGCATTTATATGATTTAATACAATGCAAACCAAGGGTAATTTCCTGGGAAAGGTTGACAATTGCACAAACTTTCTCCTTGATGCACTAGTCCTAAATTAACTTTTAGGCCTTTACCACCTTTCCTTGGCAACAACACCAAAATGTTGAGTCAAAATTGAGAACATTAATTCACAATTATGGGTGGTTTTAGATTAACACTTTCAGTTTGCTCTTTTTGTCAATCTATGGAATGTAATATTTTGAAAGGCATAATGGCTATACATACCTAAGGATTGAAGATAGTAAATCAAGCAAGTATGATATGCATTTTATGGAAATAAAGCTATCTAAAACACTGAAATTTATTACAAATTGGGTAGCTTATGGAAATAAATCTATCTAAAACACTAAAATTTATTACAAATAGAATGGCTTATGGAAGTAAATCTTATAGAAAAAATCTTGGTGACAAGAACTATTATACCTCGATGACAGGAACTATTGTACTCTAGAAAAAAAATATAGGAGGATGAAAGTGGAACTACATCATTATTTGGGACATGTAGCAATCTGTGATATTTTTCTTCCATACTTTACAATAGTAAAAGGGTTTAGGATCATCATGAATTTTAACTTCTTTGTCATTGTATGGAAATTTTATGCATTGATGATAGGTAGATGCTATGGCTTGCATGGAATGAATCCATGGGTAGCTCAAAAGGATGTTATATGGCAAGTCAAGGTCCAAGACTTGGCATGTTGTCTCTGCAATTTTGGGACCCACTTTTATAGGTAGCTTGATTGTTCCTTCTGAATCACATTCATTATCATCATAGGACCTTATGGTAATACCTTTTACTCTTTTGATTACTTCCTCAAAATAACCCAAGTGTTTGACTAGTTGAAGGGTATAAATGTTCAAGCCCGCACCTCCATCTATCAAGACTCTTTGACTTTCTATTTGTGAACATATACTTTAAGGTGTAATGCTCGATTTTGAAATGATTGGGATGGAAGATATTTCTCAGTGAATACTAGGCGGTGTGTGGATGTAATGTGCCCCACCATGGCTTGGAACTGATCAATGTCTATGTCATTAGGTGGCGATGAAGATAAGAGAGCTTTATCCAAAATTTCTTTATGTGTGGGTGAAATTCTTAAGAGCTCTAGAATGGAGATTTGGGCTAGTGTCTTCTTGAGATGTTTGATCAAGCTATAATCCATAGGATTGGATTTTGATGGATCTCTTGTTCTAGGGGCTCCTTGAATGTTAACTTTCCCTCTTCATGTGGTGACTCCACACTTAGGATTTGGTCCCTGGATAGTGACAATGGATATATGATTGTCATCACATTGCATATTGCCCACAACATTGTCATAGTTGAGATTAACATTATTGTAGGTTTCAAATTTTCTCGCATCGTTTCCTTCACTATGGTCTGGCATAGGATTCTTGTATATTCCCAAGTCATTATTTTCAGAAGTACCAGGTCATTGGTCGATGTTCACTTCACCATGATCAATTAGATCTTGGATAATATTTTTGAGTTTCATACAGTTTGAAGTCTTGTGTCCTTTAGTGCAATGATATTTACAATAGTCATTCTCATTATACCATCAAGGTTTAAATTGTGGCTTTTCATACCGTCTGAATTTAGGAAGTTTTATTAAGTTAGTTTGAATTAACTTATGCAAAATTGTTTCAATGGGTTCTCCTAATGGAGTGTATTTGTGTCTTGGTGGATAATTGTTTTGTATTGATGGTGGTGGTGCCCTTGGTGGATTAGAGTTTTGGATTTTTGGTTGATCCTATTGTTGCATGTTTGATTGAGATGGAGCGTTTATCACAAATTTTGCATCTACCACACTGTCATTAGTTACATTCTTATTTTTGGCCCATATACGAAGTTTGTCACTTGAACTAGATGGTTGACTTGATTGTCCTTATAGATTTGCACTGCTACTTTAGTGATGAGTGCTCTCTTAATGTTAATCCATTTAGAGATGAGTTCTTCAAAGGTTGCTACACATTTCATTCACAATTGAAAGACAGGATTGGTGTTTAGATTACCTGCAATGATATCTACTTGTTTTTTTTTCTAGTATTGGCCATTTGCACTTACTTTCCTTGTGTCTTTATCTTTGTAGGAAAGAGGCAAAGGCTTCTCCTTTTTTTTGTTTGAGAGTGTATAGTTCCTCTAAGATTATTTTGGCATCAATATTGTAGGATAAATGAGCTACAAATTTATTTATAATTTCTTGAAACGTTTTAATTCCTTGTGGTAGATGTGAGAACCACTCAATAGCTTTCCCACCCAAACTGCGTGGAAAGAGGTGCATTAAATAGGAATCAGTATATGATACCTCCATGCAAGCTATAAATAATTATCTCATGTGCTCTTTAGGGTTACCACGTCCTTTTTATTTATCAAACTTCAATATTTTGAAGTCTAGGGGAAAGGGTAACATTTTGATGCTTCTGTTGAATGGGTATTGACATAAGTCTTGAATAGTTTATGATTTTTTTGTCTTTCCCAGTTATATATCTTGAATATTTTATGTCAACATTTGAATTTTGGAGGATATATTTTTAGGTGGAATGTTTGGTAGCAGATTGTAAGTGTTGTATAGATTTGGATCTTGATATGTAGGTGGGTTTGTGCTGTATGGATTGTATGGAGGTTGAGGACGCATTTGATATTGTGGATTGGGTTGGGGTGGAGGAGGTGTATTGTAAGGTCTATATTGGTGTTGGGGTATGATGTTTATTTAGGGGTTTTGTTGCATGGTTGCTTTTTTTTGTTGTACAAGTAACTATTGTTGAGCTTGCAATAGTTGTTGGGAAAGTTTTTGTTGCACTTGGAGTTGTTGTTTATATTCCATGTTTTGTTGGTTTTGTGGGGTAGGATTCATTTGAGGATTAATATATTGGTGATATTGTTGTTGTTGTGGTGTAGTTATGTATTGGTGTTATGAGTGCATGTTTTGTGGGATAATAATTTGTTGAGGGGGTTGTTCATGGTGTTGTTGATATTGAGGTTGAGTTTGAGGTGATTGTTGATAGTTAGGTTGAAGTGGTTGTTGAGGGGGGTGTTGATATTGAGATTGAAGTGTTTTTCAGTGGGTTGTTGAAGTGGTTGTTGAGGGGGTTGTTTATGGACATGTACGTTTTGTGAGGACGATGTGGTAAGAGGATTGCTCCCATAGTTCATCAAATTTGGATTTGGTATGTTTGAATTTGGTCTATTCGTATTTGGTATGTTCAAAATTTGGTTGGTTGGTGTATGGTGGTGGGTTGTTTGTATTTTGAAAGCCTAGGTTGGTTGGGGTTCCTAAACCTTGAGTATTATATACCAGATTATTATATTGGTTTGAAAAGTTCATTTGATCTGGTCCTTGTAAAGTGACCGTGGGTTGATTTGTTACATTTTTTGAAGAAGGATTAGGTATTTTGTTCAATGACATGATTCACCAAGGGTTCAATTCCTTGTGGATGATTCGTTCTCTAAAATTTAAAAAGGTTAGTTGTTCCCTAAGTTGATTGAAATCAAAGTTGGGGGGGAATTCAACACCAACTTGTGCGATTTTTAACATTTATAAGTTTGGATAAGGACTTAACATAGCATCCACTGCCTTAACAAGAGATGGGTCTTGTTGCATCTCTAATATTTGTTCAAGAGTGAAGTTGTGGAGTTTGTTAGTGATGTCTTCTATGTGGACCATTTCAACTTCAATGAGGTTGGGTTGCATTTTTGTTGGCAAAGGAATTTCATATCCTTTAGGATTAGTTTTAGGCATTCCATAGGCTTGGTCACTAGTACTTGTGGTGGTTGGTGGAGTTGTTCCAATAGGATTCTTCTTCATTTTATTTTGAGATCTAGTTGTGACCATAAAACTTATAATTATCCTAGGAGATATGGATTTTGAAAGTGTATGGAGATGTTTTTATTAGGATATTTGAGTTGCCTCAACTCAAGCTAGTAAAGACACCTTAAGCTTTTTTGGACCAATGATGAATGTTTGGATAGATGGATGGAATGAAACCTTGGATTTTGTAGACGAATTTTGTTTTGGATAAAATATCTTTTTTAAGATGTGTTTAGGGATGATCCTTGCTTGTACTAGATAAATGAGTCCAAGCTAAGGAGGGTGATAACGAGTTTCACAAAATTTGGGAGTAGACTAATGACTCCAAAGCAAGTTAACTCACAATTTTTTGACCCTAATTCAACTAAGCACTTGAAAGAATATATTTTTTCAAGTAAAAAGTCAAACTAGGATATGATGATAGAGATTTGATCCCTAAAGTGAGCTATGTCAATTTCTAGGTTGTTTGTTTTGGATGGATTGGTTTGTTGTTTGTAATGGGGTTGAATTTATCCGATGATGACTAAATATGTTTAGAATAGTCTAAAGTGAAGTAATGATGTGAGATGAAAATGAAAATGTGTAGGTTTGCTGCTATTTTGAATGATTGTGACAAATATAGGTTTATTCTAAATGAATTTCAGGTTTTTAAATGTTTACTGGTCAAAATTTAGAATCTAAAAAATTTAGGGTTTTTTGTTTTTTGTTGACAGTCAAAGGCATCAAACTATTTTCTACAAAGGCATCAAAATACTTGCAAAGGAGCCGAGACACAACAAAAGTGTCACGCTATTGAATCAAGGGCATTGAAATGCATAATTTTAGTTTTACACTAAAACAAAGACGTCGAGATGTGCAAATGTGTTGAGATGCAAACAAAGGTGTTGTTTGGATAAAAAAAAGAAGTGTCAATTTTTATGCAAAGGCATCACACTACAATAGTCAAAAGTGACACTTTTTCTCAAAGGTTGAACTTTTTCAAGTTTGACCTAGGGTTTTGATTTTTTGAAGTCTAATTTGTGTTTAATTGATCTAGCAAGTGATAGAAAATAAAAATACATGTAAGACTAAATCAATTGGATGTTTGGAGGAATTTCACATGTCTTCTTAAACAAGACCATGTTAATTGGTATCATGGATAGATTTACAATAAATACACACCATAGATACACATTTTAATTTAGTGGTAGATCAAGATTATTAGCTTAGAGTAGGCATGCTAATAGAATACCATCCAATTAATGGGTGACTAGATTATGCTAAGGTCATGTGCCACCTTGACACCTCTCACCTTGAAATTAAAATATCCTAATCAAGGAATATGTCGCCTCAACAAAGGTTAGTACATAGAAAGTAACTTCATGCATTGATCCTTGTATGTTGCACCACTTTAAGCTGATAGTTTACAAATGGTTCTTAGGCTTCTAGATTTTATAAGTTTGTAGTAGGGGTTTGTCATGAACAGAGAGCTCATCTGATATTCTCGAGTCGAGAGGGGTCTCCTCTCTTCTCATCACCTATACATGTCTTGATTGATCGAGGGTCATGAGGCTTGGCTTGAAGGACACGAGCCACTCCTTGGGGTACAAATTTCGTTCTCCCCCTTTATATAGCCTACTAGGAAATGTGCTTGAGATTAGAACTTGGGGTTATGATGCCCCCAAACAAGTCTCCTACTTAGAAATAAATAGAAATAGTGTTGTTTTTATCCCCAAAATCATTCTTAGGAGTCATGAGGGGAGAGCATATACAACACTATACTTTAAGGTGTACAAATAGATTGCAAATGAATGGTGTTTTTAATTCCCAAGATCACACTAGGCACAAGAAAAGAGCATACACACACATCCACCTACCAAACATGCCATAGAGTTCTTTTTAAGTGCACCAAGGATTCAAATATGTGGTTCAATTTTAAAAAATCCAAACCAAATGTGTAAGTTGTTGGTAAATTTTAATCCCAATTTGGAGTGTGTATGTTGTTTGTTCATTTTAGTACACCAAGGGAAAATGAAATTTGTAGGTTCATTTTAATTGCACCAAATGAAGTGTGAGATTTGTGTTGTTCTTTTTAGGTACACTAAATTCAAATGTGAAGTTAATTTTAGTTGCACCAAAAGTAAGTGTGAATCACATATTTAAAGAAAAACCTATAACAAAAATATTAGTATTCTTGAATGCTAGTCTTCCTCCATCGATCACCACACACTCCAAACTGTTAGATAAAACCAGGAAAATTAGAAGATTATTAAAGGTTAGTCAAAATAAAGAATTTAAAATTGAATTACAAACCTTAAAAAATAGAAGCACTATTTACCTGACAAAGGCATCGAACTTCAAAAGAAAGGTGTTGCACTACCAGTCTATAAAGGTACCGACCTTTTTCAAAGGTGTCAATTTTCCTGCAAAGGCATCAAACTATTAGCAGGAAAACAGAAAGCAAGTTAGAACATATGAGTGGGTTTTTCGAAAAGGCGTTAGATTGTTGATAGACGGATGCACCTAGTTTTTGTAAAGGCACCACATTTTGACAAAGGCACTGCACTATTACCTGCAAACAAATAGAACACAAAAAGTCAAATGCATCGGGATTTAAACAAAGGCATCAAAATTTAAACTTTAGATGTGTCAAGCTTTGACATAGGCATTGTATTGTCAAAAAAAAAATGTCACACTGTCTTTGTAACATATAAAGCCAAAATAAAATCCACAAAATGATTAGAACAGGGACATGGGTCCCATCAAGCATGCCATAATTTTGTGGGGGAAGTAAGTAAGCGTGAATGAATCAATTAGAGCCTAGAACACTAAGAATTCAAGCAATGGAGATCATACATACCCATACTCAATGAAATTAATTTGCAAAGAAATTCAAAAGGTTTAATCTAATAAATTGAACATAACTCAAAGCAATTAAACAATTAGAAGGTGCAAACCCTCAATCCCATTGTGGATTGATGCATAATTGTGATGTGGATTGCTCAATTGAATGCATAATCCATGTTGCAAAAGCTTGATATGAGAGGGTTGATTCACAAAATAGGTTCTAAAATACTCAAGGTTGGCTCTAGAATTCTAGAGAGTAAGGATACTATAAAGATTGTGAATGATTTTTGAAGAGGAGAGGCTTTGTTTTATAGATTTTAGAAATTTTGATCAACAGTCAAGATTCAATCTTAGGATCAATGGATGATAGAAAATCAAGGAGGTGAGTGTGGATCAAGGAGGATCAATAGTTGAGGATTCATTAGAGGCCAAAATATCCCTTATTTCATGTAAATAGGTTGGAGATATTTTGAATTGGAGGGAAGAATTTGATTTTGAGAAGGGAATATTCTTTGTGCAAGTTGGAGAGTTGGAGGAAAATTATCCAAGTAAACAATTACAAAAATTATTTAATTGTAAGGAAGAGGGGAATCAATATTTTAATTAAATAATTGGGAATTATTTAATCAAGAGGGATTATTAGTGTGAAAATGATGAATTAATCAAATAATATTATTTATTCCATTAATAGGGGAATAAAGTGAATTTAACTAAATAATTGGATATTATTTAATCAAATAGAGGAAATAGATGAAAATGAGGGAAATGATTTTAGTACGTGAGATCAAGATGTGTGATATGCTTAGGAAATTTTTGTTAAACAGGTGTAGGACAACTAAGAGGGGGGGTGAATTAGTTGTCACACAATTCAAACTTAAAACTCAATACTTAATAATTTCTCAACCACGCTGTTATGTTATTAAGTAAGAGCATGAAACAAAAATTAAAAAAAAAAGCAAATCAACATAATGAACACCATATTTTTACGTGGAAAACCCAATGAGGGAAAAACCATGGTGAGGGTTAGCTCACAATATAAAAGATTATAAACAAAATACAAAGGCTCATTGCCTAGAAGAGGACTCACTGTCCAAGTACAAAGGCTCACTACCTACAAAAGGGACTCACTGTCCACAAAAAGGACTCACTATCCAATAGGGAGGCTCACTACCTACAGATACAAAAGAGAACAAAAAGATCCACCACAACAATTAATTCACATCCATAGGATTGTAGAAACCTTCAGCACACTACCTTCAACACTATGAAGAACTGCTATCACAACTCACACACACACCTCTGCTCTTATGAATTGTGGCTCACTTTCGTCACTTTGCATCACATTGTCATACAATTCTTCACAATTTTATTTTCTTTTATACCATCCTCAACCTTAGAAACTTTCTCCAAGGTTGGCCACTGCAAAAACCTTATTTCATAAATTCAAAATAGGTCAGAAACTCAAAATTCCCACGATGGAAAGGAATAAGAGTAGACCAATTAAAAAAAAATTCAAGATAAAAAATAATATCTCGAAACAACCACACACTTCCTTAATTAAATTTTATTCTTCGAATGAAGTGTAAACACTAGGTCAACCAAAACTAATGAAAACACAAATAAACATTGATGTACATGCTTCCCAATCAGAAGATGACGCACAGACGCCACAAAACACTTCTTTATGCACAAGAATACATCTCAGAATCTTCCAAAACAACAAACTTCAATCACTGAACATCTTTCACCAGTCCATCCAGACACTATAAACTCACACTGAAATACTGAAACATGACTTCCGGATCACCAATCTTCAAACCTCTTTTCCAGAGCATAGAAAATACATTCACAAGACATATTCTAGATCCACAAGATTTGAAATGAAATAGAGAAAAAATTGCAGAGAAACAATATTTCACCCAATCCACAGAAGACCAACTTTACCAGAATAGTTCACATACCGGTGAACATAACTTTCACATACCATCAAACTAGAAGCTAAAACTGAAGAGATATCACCACTAAATCACCATTGTCAAACCTTCAGATCCGCACAAGCATAGGATCAACACAGGAGAAATGCAGAGCACATACCGAAGCACATTATGAACACTTTCACAATTCTGTTTTCTCTTCTTTATTTAATTTTTTCAAAAGTGCTTGGAAACTCATCAAACCAACACATCTACAATGACATAAAGATAGATCCATGTACTCACAACATCTCAGTAGCATCTTAGCCATACATGTACAATTTGTAACATATTGAATTGTGTTGACATCAATGACAACATTAATGACAACACCACCAGACTAGCTCACATTTGCAACAATTTTTAGGTGTCTACAACATTAATCAATATATTATTGAAATATTATTTTTTCTTTATCTTTGAATATGTTATATGCCACCTAATGATAACCTTTCCTAATTATTTATCTATTTTTTAAAGTGCATAATTTAGGGAATAGTATAATTTCTAAGACCATAATAGATTTCCTTAAATTGGACCTTTTCTTATTCTTTCCTTATAATTTAGTATTTTCTTTATAATTATTTTATAATTATAATAATTATTGATATTATAATTTATTATTTTCACTTTCTTTTTATTTAATATTTTGAGGTCTAATTCCTTGTTTTGTGATCCTTTCTCCCCCCTTGCTTCTTTCTAAGACCATGTTTGCATCCTAATCCTTCACTTTTCTCTTCCCAATGATGGGTCATTGAGTGTGATCTAAAATATTAATAGAAAACATAGACAACAAATCTAGAAGCAATCTTTATTATTTAACATGGACTATGGAAAAATTATGTCAACTAAATCAATTTGTCCTTAAGCAACCTTATAATATATTCCTTCCAACTATTCCAATGAACTATAGAGTGACAAATACTCCAAAAACATAAGAAAAGGAGTTCTTTTTCAAATTAGGTTGTGACTTAAAAGGCTTAAAATGTTATTTGAAAAGGCACTCAACCAACCAAGCCCTACACACAACCATGTCCAACACTTTTGAGAAAATGGGCAGCCAAGAAAAAAGTATCCATCAATTCTTATTCATTGAGGCATAGAGAACATCTTAAGGAGTTTTAAAATAGATTTTGAAAAACCAATAATCTATAAGCACCTTTTTTCTAAAAAGAATCCCAAGAAAAGCTTTAGCCTTAGGGAGGCACTATTTTCTCCAACAAAGATGAATTGGGAGATCCAAATTTTCAAATATCACTTCTATCACCTTGAACCCTATTTTTGGATAATAATCTCTAATTTTAGAACATGAATAATTTAAGGCTTCAACCTATTCCAAGACCCAACCTTTCCTGGAGCTTATAATTTGAGAAATATCATCATGCTAATCCTCTAGAATAGGCATTCCTTCTAATATTTTCTATCTCCACTTACTGAAACCTTGACAAGTAGAAAAGACCAAATAGTTTCAAACCTTAGGGTCCTAAAATTTTGAAAACATAGCTTTTACCTCCTAAAATTTTCCAAACCCTATAATCGAAGGCAACTCATTAAAAGAGCCCTTCCAAAATACTGCACTTCTACTATCTTTTACTTGCCACATCAAATACTTAGAAACTATGGAATGACAAGAGACAATAAAGTTCCATATACTTTATCCTCTTGGTGGATTGGCCATTATGAATATTCTCAAAGGAATAGGAGATTCTCGGTATTTATTTTGAACAATTTTTACCCATTTCAAATATGGATTTTCCATAATTTTCAAATCCAATTTTTTTTCCAATGCCAAGTTTTGGATTTTCTAATTTCTAAGTCTTGTAAGAAAGTTAAGGTAGAAAAACAACTTCCTACACTAGCCTTGAGATGAGGGTAATGTAAAAAAAAGATCTTTATAATAGTTACAAAAATTAAATAGAAATAAACATAAATATCATGCATACTGTTAGCTCTCAAAAACGCAGGCAAAATGCCTCAAGAGGCTGCCAATCTCTTGATACGTTTTAGGGTAATAGACAAGGTCAGATGTTTTAGACCTTCTACTCTTCATGTGCTGCTAGACCTAGGTGGGTGTACCTATATGAGTGAAGCATACTTAACTTGTACCAATCTCATTGAAATGTTTTTCCCACAGTGGCAGACGGGAGTGGACAAATGAAATCAAATTTGGTATAAATTGTATAGCGATATTCAAAACTAAACCACAATATGTTCAGTTAACAAATGTAAAGAAAATGAATGAATCTAAATGGTGAAAAATGCAGAGACTAGTGCCTTATTGGGTATGCGGAGTCAAATGAAATAGAAATGGGCAACTTATTTCTAGAAAACACTCAAATTGTTTGGCATATGTTTTGTTTATAACTTGTATAAACATGCAAGACTGTGATTACTAAGCTCTTCTTAATGATCCAGATGAATTTTCTTGATTACTGTGATCAACCAAAAGGATTTAATCTTTTCTTGAAAGAACCAATCAATTAACCACATAGATACAACAAATGTGCACTCATAAACTAAATATAAACTTGTTACATCAATTTAAACAACCAGAAAGCATCAATCATGGAGACAACTTTAGTAATACTTTCAATAAATTCAACAGATAATTGACACCAAAAATACGCTACCACATCAACTAATTTTCATAAATATCTCCATTTTGAAATCATGCAACCGTAGTCTATGTTCTGTGGAAATTTTATTCAACTGTATATTATCTACCCTATCTACTGTATATCTACTATCTAATCTAATCTAATCTCTTCATTTACAATCAAAAATGAATATTTATATATCTGCATCTGAAGAGACACATCACTTCGTAATCCCATGTCGGCGAGCAACAGTATTTGGGTTTCAATTAATACTCGCTAAATATTCGCCATGACATCCTGCAGTCATACCGAAGTCCAATGTATCACCGATAGCCATTCTTTCATCTTATGTGTATCAATGTAACATTCAATTGTCGGGGAGACGTCCCATAGACAATACTTCATCTTACTGAGATGTGTTCTTTAATGTATTTTCTAGTCGCTGAGACACAAGCACTTTCTCACCGATGCAACAATACTTCGGCGTGACACACATGTCGGAAAGACTATATAACCTCACACCAAAAACCATTGATAGAATCCCTTTTGTGTTTTTTCGGCAAGACTGGAGCCACTCGCCAAGATATTACATCGATACCGCTTAGCTTGGCCGATAAGCCTCCTCGCATTGGTCGGTGAGACACGCCCCATTCGGTGAGACCACATACCGAATATAATTTGTTTGGCCGAAGTGTATACTCCTACGTCAGTCGGTGAGACAATATAACTTCGCTGTGACTCATCCCGACAAATCCCCTCTTGCCGATATGAATCTTCTGACACCAAGACAATGTGTTATGTCCTGTCGACAGGTGCCTATAGATGAATTTTGATCACTATGACACCAAAGAAGTCTTGCCGATAGACCACAACAGATGTATATTAGAAAAAATACATTATGGGTCGGGGAGACCATGATATCCTCATGCCGATAGGAACTATAATGTGAAATATTCAGACCTGATGGATTTTATGGGGCCATATGGGAAAAATATGCTCATGGTAGGAATTATTTGGAAGTTTATGAGTATGAACAACATGTAAAATCATTAGAATTTTACAGTTCTAACAGTGGCTCCGTCTGGGGATGAATGATTGTGAGATTAGTGCAAGGATCCAGATCATTGGGTGAGTAGACCAGACTCAAGATGATGAATTAGTGAGCAAAATGGAAATGGAAATGAATGCAAAATGGAGATGAACAAAACCCTAAACTACTGTGCATGGAAAATAATTTTAAAGAGGATTAGCAAGAGTTTTCCATGCACTGGCAACCCTTAATCCTCTGTGTTTCAACTTCATCAGTTTTGAACTGTTATGGTTTAAAATTCAAACCACAAATGATGGCTCAAGGCCATCCAAAAGAAAGGCCCATACTTTCCTTTGTCAAACACCTAGTTTTTCCTTGAGTTCATCAGATTATTCTTGAAGACACTCGTGCAATCTTCCCTGTCACTATTATTGAAAGTTCTTAGAGAATCATCGTGCTCAGCTTGGCCCAAATTCCCTTCACCATTCTGCAGTTCAAATTATCCATCATCATGGGACAAATTTTTGTTATCTTCAACATATAAAGTACATGCATATTCAATGCAACATTTCTGATTATCTTTTTCACTGTTATGTATTATGAAACACTCTCCCAGTTGTATTGAAAATTCACCATTAAAGTGCTTCTCTTGAGAAACAAAAAGTTTTGTCACAAACATATCTGACACCTTTTGCACCTCTTTAGTATCTCTATTTGGAGACAACACTAGATCATGACTCATATCTTCAATATCATGCATATATGAACCAATCAATGCTGAACTTCTATCATCCTTGGTATGCAAATAAATGTTTTCTCCACATGAGATAGAAGTTTCAAAATCACATACCTCATCTTGAATATACACAGATTTTTTATCAATTTCAAAGGTTTTTCCATCATTTCGGGAAATTCACTAGGAGTCATATGAATCATTGCACAAAGAATTTTTACTGTCAAGAAAAATGTAAGTTGGACATAGGACTTCAGAATCACCTTCATGTGCACATCTCTGGTATTCAAGAGTTAGCATATCTAAAAATTTCTCACTGCTGAGTGCACATGTTTCTTCTTCCATATCTTCCATTATTTCTCCTTCTTCTTGATCAAATGTATCTTCATGGTATTCAACTACAGCTGGAGGAATTATTTGTTCACTGTCAAATGGACCTGCATTGTTCATTGCTTCTTCTTCTTGACCTCCACAAGAGCTGGAAATATCTCCTTGTTGTAAATCAAGATTCACATGATTTTCCTCAAGCTCTTCCTCACTGTGGCATGATACACAATCCCCTTCTACTTCATTTTCCAATTCATCAACATGGAAATTTTTGAGATCATTATAGTTATTCTCTTCATATGTTGATGCACTCTCCTCTTCATCATCAAATGTATCATGGCTCTCATCTATAGTAGGAAGTGTTATTTGTTCACTATCAAATGAATCAAGATTTCCCATTGCTTCTTCATCCTAATCTTCATAAGAAGTGGAAGAATCCCTTGATTGCAGATCAAAATCCTCAGGTTCGTCATCAGAATCTGAATATTCACTGAATCCCTCATAACATGCACTGCTTTCGTTGTTACAATTTGTTATGCAAGACAAATCTCTTGTATCTTCATCTTCCTCATGTAGGCTATCATATGAATGATATTGACTTGTACATACCTCATCCTCTATTGGATGCATTGTTTGATTAATTCCTCTATACTCATCAGAAATACAACCATTGGATTCAACATTGATAGTGTTCTCATACCTTATCTTCTCCATGGCGTCAATGAATTTATTCACTTGATCACAGGCATGTTGTATTGATAATTATGACCAATAGGATGATTCAGGTTTCCAAACTTTTATGAACTGTGCAACAAAAATGGGTCTTGTAGGCTTACAATTAGGAGGTAATTGCATATATACATTTATCATCTTGTTGTATATGGAACATTTATCTTCTCATTCATGTCTCCTTATGCTAAGAAATGCATCAAAGGAGTAAATTCCATATTCCAATTTTGTGATGGAGTCCTGGCTTTGAGTATACTCATCTTCTTCTGCTTCAAATTGTTGATTCTGGCATACATATCGCTGCAAGTTCTGATTTTTTTGAATCTGTACGAACTTATGGGAAGCCTAGTTTGATGCAGAAAATTTTCCATAGTGCTCGAGAAATTGATCCTGAAATTCATGGAGAGAATTAATAGAAGCTATTGGTAGGCTATAAAACCAATCCCTAGCTTCATGAATGAGTGACATCATAAATAGCCTCATGTGTAAATCCTCATATGGCACATCCAAATCTTGGATGAAAGAATTGAAACTCCTTAAATGATCTTCAATAGAAATTGCACTACTCCCCATAAACTTTGGAACAAGACTTCTCCAACTGCCATCCATAGGGTAAGGGTACAATTGAAACCCTGTCAAGTCAAATTGTCTGATCATTGTTCTACATTGATGAGGGAGAGGGTTAGGTGGGTACTGATACTGGTACAGTGGACTATTGTACTGTGTATGAGGGTGCAACACACATTGTTGACCCTGAGGTGGTTGCGGTAAATGAATGTTCTATTGTACATGATATTCATTACCTGTATTGTGAAAATTCCCAATTGTATCATGAGGCGCTTGAGGAGTCCAATGCCTGCCTACATTTGTGTATCAATTTATATCAAATTTGATTTCATTTGTCCACTCCCATCTGCCATTGTGGGAAAAACATTTCAATGAGATTGGTACAAGTTAAGTATGCTTCACTCATATAGGTACACCTGCCTAGGTCTAGCAGCACATGAAGAGTAGAAGGTCTAAAACATCTGACCTTGTCTGTTACCCTAAAATCTATCAAGATATTGGCAGCCTCTTGAGGCATTTCACCTGCCTTTTTGAGAGCTAACAAATTGGCGACTTTGTCGGGGACAAACATCAGAAAATCCAGTTGAAGACTATCATATAGAGTCATTGAAGAAAGATTTATAATTTGAAATGTTTTGGAAAATGTGATTCTGCTGGGGAGAAGATCAAAAAATAGTCATTTCAAAAGAAACATTTTCCTACTTTCAGAAAAGTAGGTGGCGACTCTGGAAAAAACTTGATGAAGAATGGAATTTGTGTATGGAATAAAAGGGTATTTTGAGAAGTAGCAGTTGATAAGAGGAATTGAAGAATTGAAAAAGAAGAAGTTGCAACCGGACCAACAACTGTTAGAATTCTACAATGAGAATGAATAGCGATATTCAAAACTAAACCATAATATGTTCAGTTAACAGATGTAAAGAAAACGAATGAATCTAAATGGTGAAAAATGTAGAAACTAGTGCCTTATTGGGTATGCGGAGTCAAATGAAATAGAAATGGGAAACTTATTTTTAAAAAACACTCAAATTGTTTGGCATATGTTTTTTTTATAACTTGTATAAACATGCAAGACTGTAATTACTAAGCTCTTCTTAATGATCTAGATGAATTTCCCTGATTACTGTGATCAACCAAAAGGATTTAATCTTTTCTTGAAAGAACCAGTCAATTAACCACATAGATACAACAAATGTGCACTGATAAATTGAACATAAACTTGTTACATCAATTTAAACAACTAGAAAGCATCAATCATGGAGACAACTTTAGTAATACTTTCAATAAATTCAACAGACAATTGACACCAGAAATACGCTGCCACATCAACTGATTTTCATAAATATCTTCATTTTGAAATCATGCAACCGTAGTCTCTATTCTGTGGAAATTTTATTCAACTATATATTATCTACCCTATCTACTGTATATCTACTATCTAATCTAATCTAATCTCTTCATTTACAATCAAAAATGGATATTTATATATCTGCATCTGAAGAGACACATCGCTTCGTAATCCCATGTCGGCGAGCAATAGTATTCGGGTTTTAATTAATACTCGCTAAATATTCGCCGTGACATCCTGCAGTCATACCGAAGTACAATGTCTCGCCGATAGCCATTCTTTCATCTTATGTGTGTCGCTGTAACATTCTGTTGTCGGGGAGACTTCCCATAGACAATACTTCGTCTTACCGAGATGTGTTCTTTAATGTATTTTCTAGTCGCTGAGACACAAGCACTTTCTCACCGATGCAACAATACTTCGACGTGACATGCATGTCGGCAAGACTATATATCCTCACACCGAAAACCATTGATAGAATCCCTTTTGTGTTTTGTCGGCAAGACTAGAGCCACTCGCCAAGATATTACATCGATACCACTTAGCTTGGCCGATAAGCCTCCTTGCATTGGTCGGTGAGACACGCCCCATTCGGTGAGACCACATACCGAATATAATTTGTTTGGCCGAAGTGTATACTCCTGCGCCAGTTGGTGAGACAATATAACTTCGTTGTGACTCATCCCGACGAAGCCCCTCTTGCCGATATGAATCTTCTGTCGCCGAGACAATGTGTTATGTCCTGTCAACAGGTGCCTATAGATGAATTCTAATCGCTGTGACACCAAAGAAGTCTTGTCAATAGACCACAACAGATGTATATTAGCAAAAATACATTATGGGTTGGGGAGACCATGATATCCTCATGCCGATAGGAACTATAATGTGAAATATTCAGACCTGATGGATTTTATGGGGCCATATGGTAGGACTTATTTGGAAGTTTATGAGTATGAACAACATGTAAAATCATCAGAATTTTATAGTTCTAACACATACCACAACATAGTGATTTACATGGGGAAAACCCTTTTGGGAGAAAAACCCCACACTCCAAAAGTTTCCCAATATATTATTTAGAAATCACAAAGATTACAATATATTTATAGAGAAAGCTTCTCACAGGAGTATCAATAACTAGAGATTTAGAGGCAACACAACAACTATCAAACTCTTAGAATACATCATAATACATAGTTGTAATAAAATTACCTCATAAAATAGGGTTGTCTTTTAGGGAAAGATAAGCCAACAAAATATCTACCATCAGATCTGAGACCTAATGATGAATAGTCCAGCTTTAAAATAATAATATATATATAAAATGTGGCTTTCGAGGGCTCTGCCACCAAACTCCTGTCTAAGCTTGTAGTCCCCAGACACCCTCACCAATGAGGTCACCTCTAGATCTTGCAAGGGGGGTACCCTCCCCCCTGCAATCCCCCACACTCAATATATTAAACTATTATAATTGCAAGGTTGAGACACCATTTTTCCTAACAAAGCTCAATCCCCCAATTGATATGGGTTTGTAAATAGAGTCACAAGCTATAAGGAGGAACTTCTTAATATTAGAATTTTCCTACTAGAAGAAACTTTAAATTATGGATTTCAAAGTTTTATAGGTCTTTGTCAATATTTTCAAATAAGACAACAAATAAATCAAAATGAAAGAAATAACCACATTTAGTAATGTGATATATCTTGTGGATGACAACCAATTATCCTTTCATAAAGCCATCTTGGACTTACAAGTATCCAATAGTGGGTCCCAAAGCTTAGTTGAATAGAATCCTTTAAAAAAGGCACCCCAAGATACTTTCCTAGAAGGAATCCCTCTTTTACATTTATAATTCTCATAATTTAGCCTTAGGCAATAAGATCCATTCCAAGAATTTTTGTTTTTGATTTTTTGAAGTTAATATCCTATTGTGAAGCCTTAGAGGAATATTCTATTACTAACATCATGTATTTTTCTTCTTAGCTCTCGAAGATGTAAAATAAGAGAGTGTCATCAACAAATTTCTGATTCATGACTAAACTTACATTCTTGGATATTAAAATGTCAACCAAATCCCTATTCTGTTAGCCACTAAGATAGATCTATTAAGGGAATTTTCTATAATGGCAAAGAGAAGTGGGTAGAGGGGATCCCCTACCTTAGAGCTCTAGATACTCCAAAAAAATCTTGAGGATTTCCATTAACAAGAAATAAAATCCTTGAAGGTAATATTAAATTAAACAATCAATCTAGGCACTTGAAACTAAAATTGAAATGCTCCATCACCTTCATTAGAAATATACAATCCACTTTATCTTAAGACTTCCTAATTTTTAAATTTAATAGCATGCAACTTCTCCTCAAGGTACAAACTAAATTCAAATGGCCTTTTGAGAAATGATTAACCAAGTAAAAAACCACTTTTCTCTTTGACTGAGATTTCAAGAAGAGCCACCTTTAGCCTATTGGCTATATCTTTCAAAAATTATTTGTAAATTTTACTACACAAAGAGATTGACTTGTAGTCATCAAAAGAGACCAGAGCAATAAAGGATTTGTTTGAATCTCTGAGCAAGGTTTTTTTCCTATAATCTTTTACCACCATCTAAACATCCCTTTCAACAAAACCTTAGTATTTTTGAAGTAATTTGGTAGGGAACCTATTGTCTAAGTTTAGTTGATAAATTGCCAACTTTGTTTCCTCCCCCATAAATAGGGTTGGAAGGAGATAATTTTATTCTTCATTTACTAGCCTAATATTATTTTTCAACAAAGAAATTTGAAATCTCAAATCAAATCCTTTTATATTATTTAGAAGATTATGAAGAAAATGAATATCTCTTCATTGATCTTTGATCAATCCTCTACTACTTCCCCCTAAGTCTAAATTTATGCTAGATATCCCAGTCTAGATTCTTTAAGCTTTGAAATAATTATATTTTTTATTTAATTCTATCTCCCTATATCATCCAAACTTTGTGTGACTTCTAACACTAAAAAATATCTTCTCTATCCAAGACTTCTAAGTAGTTAGACAACAACTCTTTTTCCTTTTGAAAAATTTATTGATTCATTCTATTACTTATCACATATTCATTAAGGGAATTGAGGGATTATTCTATAATGTCTTTTTCCACATAGATATCCTTGAAATGAGTTCAATTCTAGATTTTAATGTTTTTGATTAAAACATAAGGGAAAGGGCCTTGATCCCATAAGTCCAAAATAAAAAAATATAAATCATAAAAAATAGTAAAAGGGAACACATGACCAACCATATAGAAAAAGGGAATGCATGCCCAACCACATAGAAAAAGGGAACACAAATCCAACAAAACAACACTAAGGACAAGAAACAATAAAAAATAGTAGGAATCCCCAAAACCAAACTAATAGACCAAAATCCAGTCAGCGATGAGAGAGTCCATAGACTCATCCAAGCCTCCTTGTCAAATAGCTCCTTTTTGTTCTTATCCTCCTTATTTTGATAGTCTTTTCCTTTGGCCAATTTATTTTTCTATTTATTGATTTTTGAGTACCCTAAAATTATTCCTATTATTTCCCTTTTCACAATGCCATCAATTAGCTTTATGATTTTAGAAAGGGAAATTTTCATTTGCTTTAACTTATCCTAGTTGCAGTTGGTTTACATTTTCTTTTCCAAATCCTTCACTTTGATCCATATTTTTGTGGGTTTGGTGTTTTCCTTTCCTTTAGCATCCTGGTCCATATTTGGTGGAGGCATTCTTTTCTCTTCTTTGTCCTTCTCTTCCTCAGACCTTGGAGAAGGTGGAGCCATAATTTCTATCTCCAAAACCTCTATTTCCTCGACATCTTCCTATTCATTATCTTCATCCATATCTTCTTCCTTTTCGTCTTTGTCCTTCTTCTTAGCTTCATATTCCTCTTGGGTTTCCTCCTCAAATCTATTTTGAGAAGAATCCTCATCCCATTCATCATCTTGTTGAGGAAATAATTTCTCATCATCGTTGTCTTCCTCCTCAAATTCAACCATAATTATTTTACCTTTGGTGTTCTTTGAATTATCAACTATTGAGGATTGAGATAGCCTGGGAAATCTTAGACACCCAACACATTGGAACCACTCTCAATCACCCCAAAATTTTATTCTTCACCACCTTGCACATCAAATATGTCTATCATCCCCTCAACCTCAGGGAGATGAGGGTTTTAGAACATTTGGTATTTTTCTTGTCTTTATCTAGCTTACAAACTCGTTGCTTAGTGTCCAATACCTTAATTTTTTGAGGAGGATCCACCAAAAGAAGCTCTTTCTATGGATAGAGTGTGTTAACTCTAGAGGACACATTACCATTTTTACAAGAACCTACTTTACTCACAGAGCTATGGTTAGTTTTGATCTGACTATTCAGAGAAGGGGTAGATTGTTTATTTTCTAAGAGTTTTATTTTCACATTACTCTTGGTAAGGGGTTATGGGTAGGGATCATAGAAAGACAATATTTATATAAGACCATAATTAGGTCCTGGTGCAGGGGGTAGGCTCCTTCAATAATGCAAGTATCTAAAGACAAAAGTAGGTAGAAAGGTAAATTATTATTTTTGCCATGTCTAATGTAATTTAGGATAGGGAAATGCTAACCATGAACAGTCTTAAATATACCCCTAAGAGTGAATTATTTCATGATGTGTAAACTTACCAGGGCCCACATAGCTGAAAAATTCTCTTTGTGAAATCCTTTTTTGAAAATTTCAAGTTTCTCCCCTCCATCAAAAATATACTTATGAACCTTTTGTACTCGCCTTTTCTTTCCTTTTCCACCTTTAGCCCCTTGCAGGTAAGACTAGTAGCTTTCACTATCAATTCATCAGTAACTTTAAGTTGAACTCCCTCAATAGTAACCTCACCTTGTGACCATGAGTTGTCAAATTTGGAGGTAATCTTATAATTATAACCTTTCATAGCCAAAATAAAAGGGGTGCACACCCCATTTTTTAATAGCTCCCACAACTCCATATTCTACTTTAGGGCTTCGCCATAAATAGGCTTTGTTCGTAGATGCAAGCCACTCATATCATCTTTTCTATTGAGCCCCATAGTACCCCTACTAAAAAAATTATTTTTATTTTTAGAGGCCTCAACCGAGTATCAAATCCAAGTGTTGATAGCAGATAAACCCTTCTCTCCTTTTCTCCAAATACTATCATGCAACCTTATGACATTGCAAGTGGTTCCTCTCTTAATTATCATTTCATTTTTGACATATTTACCAACCTTGATGGTACTTTTTTATTATTATTATTATGAGGAGCCTCCTCCACCTCCAATCCCTCAATCAAATTATTTCCTTTAATGGTCATTCTAAAGAAATGACCTCCCTCATGCAAGAAATAAGGCTCGCATGGAGAGAAGGGAAGTATTCATAAAATATCCTCATTCATTTGACAACTTTTATAATTATAGATTATAACAAAATCATAAAGCCCAAACTTGAGTCTTATCCTTCTGATTTGATTATAGAACCACTTGCTATTAAAATCCACATTTTCCATCATAATTGGAGACTATGTGAGTGTCACCTTGATTAATTTATTTCTTTTCTTTTTGAAATGAAGAAAAATGTGGGTGCTTGTTTTTGGAGGTGTGGGATGAAAATATGGAATCAAAGGAAGGTGATGAACCTATTTTTCTTTTAATTTCATTATGAAAAGAGATCTTCCAGAGTTAGGATTGACTTTCAACCCTTAGGTGAGTCAACCCTATTAGGGAATCTACTATTTCCTTTATGATAAAAAATGACAAAAATAACTGAAATGCACTTTGGGGAGATAAAAATAAAATGCTTAATGAATTCAATTATGTGATGTAAAACATGAAATTTATATTTAAAGGATAGTATAAACGAAAACTACAACTTTCAAGCAGATATGAGAAGGGGAAATTGATGTGCACCTATCACCAAAAGTGGTTGTTGAGTGTCTTGATGGGACAAATTCACCCTAGGGTGAATGGGTCTCTGTACAGGGATCCAAAATATGATTTCATAGTCCTTTGATCCTATATTTGCACTCTCAATTCCTCTAGATTCCACTGTTGGAAATTCAGAAATAAATTTTGTTAGTGAGTTTTTGTGGCTTGAAAACTTTGATTATAACTTTGAAAACTTTGTAAAATTACACTTTTGATCCAATTTCAATCCTTCTTCACCTAGAAATCTACAAACACAAAGTGAGGGAAAATTTTTATTTTTGGGTGAATAGGGGTTTGCCTTGGTCAAACCCCATTTTGGTAATTAAACCTTGATAATGAAATATAACAATAAATGACAAGGATTGATGAATGAAGTCTATGTCACAACTCACCAAACCCTTAATGGTGACCCTTAGAGGTCTAAATTCCAACACATCTCTCTAAGGATTATATCTTGCATGAATTGGCTTGAATGGTAGCTTGATTTGATGCTTGGATGCTTGCTTGAATGCTTGAAACCTACATCACAATGTTAGCTCAAAAACATAATATGAACACACATAACTTTGACATAATGATATGATCTTGATTTTTTGTTGTAGATGACTGATAAATCTACTCTTCAATGCTCTCGACAATAATATTTTCTCTTGTGAAATTTGAATTATGCAACTTAGATTTGAATTAATAAAATAACCTTGTATTTATAGGTGTTTATCTAATTTCCTGAAAATTATATTCCATAAGCCAAAATTTGAAACTTGAATTTGAATAATTAAAATGTTGCCAAAAATATATTAAAATTGGGTCTTGGAACTTAAGGAGGACCATTCACCCTTGGGCGAATGGGTCCTAGGACCTAAATCTAGAACACACAATTTCCAAGGTGTTTAAAATAATGTTAGCATTTGTTTAATGCATGTTTCCCTTTCGAAAAATGGGAATAATAAGGCTTAGGAATGCATAATTAGGGAAATTAGATGCTTAATTAATTCCATTTAATTAAGGGGAAACATAGTGTGAAAATGTAAAGGAGTACATTTTCCTACACTACATTTAGCCCCTTCTTTAGTGAGAGAAGGAGCCCTATGCTCAAACTCACACTAAAGTAGATAAATAAGTCAAGAGAGGTATAATTGTACAATTCATTAGAAAGATGAAATAACAAAGATCGAGGAGGATGATCAAACCCCTAGGATCAAAGATCCTGCGGAAAACCAACAAAGGTAAAAAGATACTTGTGAATGCAACAACACTAGATACATCATACAATATCAAAATTAATGCAACAAAAAATATGAACTAGCAAGTTGTGTTATGCCAAGTCTATCAAACATGCTATCATGGCACCACAGGAAAGAAAGTTATGTTATGCAAGGTGGCTACAAGAAGCATGCTCACAAGTGTAGTCCAATATACACTCAATGGGCCCAAACAAGTGAGAAAAACACACACTAGTTCTACAAGGTGTAAACCCATAAAATATGTCTACAGGCTCCCATATGTCATCCATAACAAAATTTATACTCCATGATAACTTTGATAAGGTTCCACATACGACAATCACAAGGCTAGCAAGTTGTGTTATGTTAGAAACTCATGAAACAAAGGCGCCACCAAGAAAGTTGTGTTATGCTTAGTGGCCAAAAGTTTTGGTTTAAGATATTCAAAGGGGTTTTGCTTAGTTCATGAAAGGTCTCACTTTAGGGAAAATCACACTTGATATCACCATCAAGAGAGACTAGTCGAGAGATAAAAGATTAACACCTTAGGGAATGCAAGCCATAGCATTACCACTAAGAGGAATGCCATATACCAAGAAAGGTCACACTCTTGAAGGACATCAATCCCAATGTTTCCAACAAGAAGACACGTCACATGAAATAAGAAGACCACACTTTGAACAAGAGGTCATAATATCAAGCAAGCAACAAGTGGGAGGCATAATGCCCCCCACTTTAAATAAATTTCTAAACATCATGTTGTGAGCAATTACTTTAAAGTAGAATACAATAAAATACAATAGATGAAAGAGACATGAGAGCTTATTTAGAAATCCCTATGCCAAACACATGTTTCCAAATGAAGGTAGGTCATGAAAAGGAGGTTGTCCCCCATATGCAATCCTAAGATAACACATAAGGGATCCACAAATTTGAGGTCAGTGTATGTCTTTGCTACAATGATATAATCAAGCTTGGAATTTTCATCATTCCCCAAATAACTCATAGAAAAATGAGCACAAAGGAATAAAGACACATAGAGAGAGTGAAAAAAAAGGAGAAGCCTTTTGGGTCAACATGGAAGAGACCTAAATATCTCAACGCTTTGCATTGTCCCCAAAAGGAAAACACAAGACAAATAAAAAAGGAAATGGTTAGACAAATAGAATAATGTCATAACAAATTCGCTTCCTTTGTATCCTTGCACCAATGGAGTGACAAGGGTCATCCAAAGTAGGCTTACAAATATAAAGACACACCAAGCAGTATAATATGGGGGATCACATTATGCACATGCAATCACACAAAGAACATGAAAATAAGACATAAAGATAGTATGGCACATGTGAATAGACCTATAGCAAGTTGTTTGTATCCCAATCTTGTTCATCATATGCAGAAGGTGGATGATTGGCTAAAGGGGTAACAAGTGTTGAACTAGGACAATCATCAAGTTCAACACAGGGTGATGCACTCTTGTTAGGAGGATCATCATGGTTGTTATCATCTAAGCTCATAGAAGAGGAAAATAATAAATTCAGCTCATTATGCACTTCCTCATCAATCTTAGCATTCTCATCATCATCATCCAAGTTAATCACAACAAGAGGCCTAATTATAATGTCCATAGAGGTTTCATGTGTCAGTTGTTGTCGAAAAGGTAGAGAATCATCATGCTTTGTTTGGGTTAAATTTTGATTTTGGTTTGTTTTTTTTTTCTTATTTTAACTTTCAAGCAATAACACAATCTCTACGCCCACACTCTTTAGCATTTCAGTTTATTTTTGCATGGTTTTCAAGTTGTGATTATGTTGGAGAGGGTTTATCAACCATAGGTTTCTTTTCTTCCCGCGAGGGAGGAACGAAAGGAACCATAGAAGGTTGGTAAATCACTTTCTCTTTAGGTTTATAAAAATTTTGATCTTGGGAGGCACAATGGGAATTGTATGGTTGTCTCTTGGTCTCTTATATGAAATAGGTGGAGAATTTATCATGGATTTATCTTGGTTACTTGGAAGAGATTTTGGTTCAATCATGGTTTCATCAATGATAGGAAACTTAAACATGGGTTGAGTGATATTGGTAAGAGATAATTCTACTATTCACTTTGCTTTGAACTTTTGGTAAGATTTGAAAATGAATTCCTCATGAGGCTTAATAGGTTGCATAGGTTTGATCCAAAAGAAATCCAATGAGAAATTCCCATGGGAAGACAAAGGATTAAAACTACTATGATGCACAATGAATTTCATTACCAAATGTAGATTTTAAGCATTTATGCACTATCGATGGGATGAAATCCAAGGAGTGTAGCCATGGACAACCTAACTTCACACAAAATTGGTCCAACGACAGGATTACAGAGAATGAGACATTTAATTGCTTTGGTCCAACTTTTAAGGGGAGAGTGTTTGAACCTATCATAGAGCAAGCTAAACCATTATGTGATTTGATCCATGCTTTTGATTTTTCATAAGAATCTTGACAAAGTTCATGCACAAACAATAATTCCTCAATGATCACATTCTTTGCACATACAAGATCAATTAATATATCCCATTTGAAGGCTTTTCATTGATTCTTTTGGTTATGTAAAGAGGACCATTAGGTGTATGTTTAATTATGTCATTTTGTGAGAAAGAAATATTCATAGACAAGTTGGTTTGGCCCTTACGAGGTTGAACATCAACAAATTTGACCATACTCATGTTATTATTGTCTTTTGAATGTAAATTTTATGTTTGAACTATGCACTTGTTTTGACCAATGAACTTGAATGTAAACAATTTCAAAAAATTGCACTCCAAAAAATAAAATTAAGATCTGAAAATAGGAAGATATAAAGCAGAAAAAGATAAATTTATGCCAAAAATTTCAAAAAATGACATGTATAAGGACATATTCACCCTAGGTAAAATGGGTCCTTACACACGGGTTGAAAATATTAAAATTTGGGTTTCTGAGTTGATATTTAGGGTCTTTGATTCAGGTTTTTAACACACTTTTAGTTACACTTTTCCATAAATTTATGATGAAATGCAAGTGCAATTTGATGGAAAATAACAAGAAAAATGACAACTTTCTAAATCTAATTTTGTTTGATTTTTTTGATGTAAATGAATGAAAAACACTAACGTGCATATTACTATGTGAAATAAATACAATTTTTTGAATTTTTGAAGTTTTAAACAATTCAAAATGCAATTTTAAAACCCTATGTGGAATGAAAATTAATGCAATTTTGAAAACCTTAAATGAGATGCAATGAAAACTAAAGCAAGATTATACATTTAGGGTTTGAAAGATCTCCAAATCAGAAAGCTTATAGTGCGAGAATGTCGGGCTCACCAAAGTGAAATGAAGAAAAATATAATGTGCATCAAAATGAAATGAGGAAAAATGTTATTGTTAGTGGGGGTGATGCACCTATCTTTCTTTTAATTTCATTAGGAAAAGATATCTCCCAAAGGTAGCATTGACTTTCAACCTTTAGGTGAATCAACCCTAATAGAGGATCTATTGTTTCCTTTATGAAAAAAAATTCCAAATATGACTGAAATGCACTTTGGGGAGATAAAAATAAAATGCCTAATGAACTCAATTATGTGATGTAAAACATGAAATATAAATTTAAAGGATAGCACAAACAAAAACTACAACTTTCAGGCAGACCTGACAAGTGGAAATTGATTTTCACCTATCACCAAAAGTGGTTGTTGAGTGTCATGTTGGGATAGATTCACCCTAGGGCGAATGGGTCTTTGTATAGGGATCCAAAATCTGATTTCACAATCCTCTAATCTTGGATCTACACTCTTGATTCCTTCAAATTACACTGTCAGAAAATTGGAAATAAATTTTGTAAGTGAGTTTTTGTGGCTTGACAACTTTGACAGCTTTGTGAAATTGCACTTTTGATCCAATTTTAGTCCTTCTTCACCTACAAATCTGAAAACACAAAGAGAGGGAAAAATATTTCTTTTGGGTGAATAGGGGTTTTCCTTGGTCAAACCCCGTTTTGGTAATTAAACCTTCATAATGAAAGATAACTATAAATGACAAGGATTGATGAATGAAAAAGTCTATGTCACAACTCACCAAACCCTTAATGGTTTCCCTTAGAGGAGTAAATTCCAACACATCTCTCTAAGGATTGGATCTTGCATGAGTTGGATTGAATGATAGCTAGATTTCATGCTTGAATGCATTCTTGAATGCTTGAAACCTACATCACAATATTAGCTCTAAAACATAATATAAACACATAACTTTGACATGATGATATGATCTTCATTTTTTGTTATAGATGATTGATAAATCTTCTCTTCAATGCTCTTGATAATAATATTTTCTCTTGTGAAATTTGAATTATGAAACTTAGATTTGAATTGATAAAATAACCTTGTATTTAAAGGTGTTTATCTAATTTCCCAAAATTAGATTCCATAAGCCGACATTTGAAACTTGATTTTGAATCATTAAAATTCGCCAAAAACATATTAAAAATTGGGTCTTGTCACTTAAGGAGGACCCGTTCACCCTTGGGCGAATGGGTCCTAGGACCTAAATCTAGGACACACAATTTACAAGGTGTTTAAAATAATGTTAGCATTTGTTTAATGTCAATTTCCCTTTCAGAAATAGGAATAATAAGGCTTAGGAATGCATATTTTAGGCAATTAGAAGATTAATTAAGTCTAGTTAATTGAGGGGGTGCAAACAGTGTGAAATTTAAAGGAGTACATTTTCCTACACTACACTTTTTATAAAAAAGCATGGGGTGGAAATCAAAGAAATGTTGCCTCACCATTAGATCCTTATTATTCATGCATGTCTGACTCATACCATAGAGAAATTCCACCTCAACCTAAATCATAACCATCATAAACATATAAACCCGATACATAACAAAGTTATGGGAAAAGGCTTTGGATTATTTCCAAGGAAAGAATATTCTTTAAAGTGCTTGGGAGATTTGAATTTAAATTCCAATAGTTTCATTCTTCAAATTGAAGACATAGGTTTCAAGCAATATCAACTATTACATTACCTTCCTTCTGGATGTGTTTGATAGATTCACTTGCTAAAAAAATTGAAGATCATATCTATAAGTCTCCATAAATTTTTGAATCTTCCATGAAGGATCATTGTTATTCTATAAGAGATTAATAATGATTTGAGAATCTCCTTCAACCTCCACTAACTAGTATCCCAACCTCTTTAGTCTCTTTACTCTCCACCATGCTACCAGTCTTTGGCTTCATTATTAGATTTGGAACCAATAGACTTAGTGTATCCTTAAATTAGATCTCCTTTCTCATACCTTATCACTGCACTAGTCATAGCTTCTCTAGGGTTTCCCTTAGAGAACCCATCAAATTTAAGCTTCACCCATCCAATTTTGGGGGACTCCATTTTACATCCCTTCTAGCTATAATTTTACTCCAATTAATTTTGGTGAGAGTTTGAGTGATTCTTTTAGTTTTTTTTACTCCCAGTTCTACAAAAGTGGGTCTTTTTAGAGAAAACAAAAGACTAGGTATTAATGTTATCTTGTAAGTTGTGTCAGATAATTTGGAAGATGACACTTTTATTTCTAACCCAGTCTCTGAACACCCTATTATTCCTCTCTTTTTATAGCTATAAGGTGAGAAAAAAGGGGTTTGTTTCCAAATTTTATAAATGAAAAGATGAGAGTAGGGGGAACTATAGTTCTAGGAGTTGAAAAATATTTTAGATGCAAAGGGTGTTGGATGTTGTGGTTTTTTTGCTGATATGTGGTTGTCATTGATGTCAACACTATTGGCATTAATGTCTTAGAAGTTGTATATGTCAAGGATATTGATAAAATTGTAATGAAATAAGTTGCAGGTTGTCAATGGTGAAGTGAAGTTCAATCTGTTGGCGAGCTTAGTACGTTGATGATTAGAGGTTATGGATTAAAGCATTTTTTTCAAGTATATCTAGTTTATCCACGTTAAGTTTCAGAGATCTGCATGAAGATTTGATTGTGCTATGAAGATTTGTATTCTAACAGTCATTTTGTTGCTTCAGTTGGTGTTCCTGAATGAAGGTGATGAGATTTTAGCAATTTCAGTTATTGCAGATGCTTCTCTAGTGATTCATGATGTTTTTGGATGTTTCTAGATCATGCTCTATCTGTGTTGCACATCCACATTGATCGTTGTGCTCGCAATTGGATATTTTCTCTTGCGTGTTCATGTTTTTCATGTTCTTGGCCGACAGGGTGTTGTAGTGTGTTGTGGATCTTCGAGGATTAATTTTTGAAGGTGGTTCATGTTTGAGAATTTTATTTTGGGTCTCCACTATGTTGTGGCTGACCTTGGTTGATTTGCATTAATAATATTTAATTTTTTGGGCCGACAATTTGTATTCATTTTATTATTTTGTTCAGGCCGACATGTAGCGATGTAATTTCTTGTTGCGGATATATATAAGCAATTGTTTTATCATTTGAAGGAATGAGGATGTGAAGTGTGTGAGTCCTATGTGTGAATAATGTTCAAATCTTTGGAAGGTAGAAGCAGTGTGAAGAAGAGTGAGCAGAGTATGAAGAAGTGTTCATGTGCTTAACTAGAACTGTAATCAGGCATTAGCAAATGATATTTTCTCAGTTCAAATTCCTATAGATGTAATCCATATCTTTGTAAGACATTTTGTCTTCCTTGGGCAGTAAGCCTTTCTTTAATTGAGCAGTGAGCTCTAAGCAGTGTGCTTGAATGCATGTGCATTCCCCATTCATATTTCTTCATACTTTTAACAAGGTATAATCTTGTTGACTGACCTCCACCATGGTTTTTCCCCTAACAGGGTTTCTGGTGTTATGTGTGTTTCTGATGTGTTGTTGATTTATGCTTTCATGGTTATTGATCAGATCTGAGAATAAGTTTAATAAGTTGAATAAGTTTGAAATTCTGTGACAACTGATTCACCCCCCCTCTCAGTTGTATGTCCTTGTGTTTCCAACAAAGGGAAGGTCTAGTAGAGAAATAAGTGGGAAAATACCTCCCCCCACACACATAACAAACTCATATTTGAAGAACAAATGGATCACCATCTCTTCCTATTTTTAATACAAGTTACATCTATTAACAAAAGAGAAGCCCCTCTTGTTCAACTTGTCAATTATGAGAATCTTATTATGGATAACAACCCACTAGAAAAAAATAAATTTTAGGTATCATTTTGTTATTCCTTACCTGGTTCTAGTTAAAGGGGGAATCATTCTTATCATCAACAAGAAAAGTATAAATAGTCCTAACCGAGAAGTATCCTGAAGGGTTAGGAAACCAAAAACAAACATCCTTCTTATCTAAACTATAAAAAATGCATTCACCAATAAGATTTTACAAAATTCAAACCTCCTCCTTCCAAGCTTGTTGACTCCCACTCCATAAGTTTCTTCCACCCAGTTGACTGTCGAAGCCTTTCCACTTGGTATGGGGGATATCCTAATTAATATACCCATGCAAATTAGTACCATTTTTTTTATTAACATGTCTCTAACATGGGAGAGACCTTACATAGAGGAAAAAATATGACCTTCAATCCAATGATCATTTCAAAAGTTAACAACACTTCCATCCCCCACACTCCAAAAAATACCTCTCTTAATCACATTTCTAATCTCGAGTAAGTGGTTCCATATAAAAAAACACTAGGAATATTTGAGAAAGATAGAAAAATAGGGTCTCTATTCTCCAAGTACTTAGCTTTGATAATGTAAGACCAACCTTTGTTCCCTTCCACCAAGTTCCACCCAATTTTTATAAGCAACACGTTTTTGAATTGCTTCAATCCCTTTATCCCTAGACCTCCCTAAATTTTAGGTTTATACAATTTTTCCCATTTAACTAATGATAATATGTTCTTATCCACCACTCTAGACCATAGAAATTTCTTTTTGATCTTTTCAATTCTTTCAGCCATGAAAACAAGAATTTTAAACAATGACAAATAGAAAATACAAATATTATGAAGGGAAGCTTTCAAAAGATGATATTTTCTAACTTGGCTTAACACCTTCACTTTCCATCTAGCCAGCTTCCTCTGCACTCTTTCCACAATATTATTTCAATGTGTTAGATAATTTTTTTGTGGTAAGAGAAATTCCAAGATAAGTGGTAGGTAAAATATCATGTTGGCATCCAAGAATTTTCATAATCTTGTCTTCAAGAATACCCTTAGAGTTAAATCCATAGAGCATACTTTTGTGATAATTGATGTGCTCGCCAAAAAATTTAGCATAAGTATCCAAGATAGACTTCCAAATTTTGGCTTCAACAATTGAAGCAACCCCTGTTGGCAACACAAGGGCAGACAACTGAGAGGGAGGGTGAATCAATTGTCACAAAAATTATACTTATTAAACTTATTCTCAGATCTGATAAATAAGCATGAAAGCATAAAATATCATCACATCAGAAACAAACATAACACCAATATTTTTTATGTGGAAACCCTGTTAGGGGAAAAACCATGGTGGAGGTTAATCCACAAGATTATACCCTATTAAAATTATAAAAGAATTGTAAATGGGAATGCACATGCATTCAAGCACACTGCCTAGAGCTCACTGCTCAAATACAAAAGGCTTACTGCCCAAAGGAAGGCACACTATCTTACAGAAACATTCAGATTACATCCAAAAGATTTTGAACTAAGAAAATAGCATCTGTTAATGCTTGATTATAGTTCCAGTTAAGCACATAAACAACTGCTCACTCTTCTTCACACTTTACTTTTTCCTTTGAAAGATTAGAAAATTATTCACACACAACACACCACTTACACCACACTTCATACACCACTTCCCTCAAATGGTATAAAAAATCACTCATATTTATCCACAACTAAGGATAACATCATCTACATGTTGACTTTAACAAAATATAAAATGTGTACAAACTGTCGGCCCAAATCAATAAACAATTTACAATGTGCACCAAACCATGTCAGCCAAAACATAGTAAGGACCCAAAACAACATCCTCGAAGACAAAACACCTTAAAAAATTATGCCTCGAAGATCCACAACACACTACAATCACCCTATCGGCCATGATCACGAAAAACATGAACACACAAAAGAAAATCACCAATTGCGAGCACAACGATCAATGCAGATCAACAAAATAGATAAAGAATTATCTAGAAACATCCACAAGCATCATGAATCACTACAAAAGCGTCCGCAACAACTCAAATTACTAGAATCACATTATCTTCTTTCATGAACACCAACTGAAGCAACAAAACAACTGTCAAAACACAGATACTCATAACTTGATCAAATCTTCATGTGAACTTCTGAAACTTCAAACTATATGTACTCATCAACAAACCATTTGATCCACAACCTCTTATCATCAATACACTGAGCTAGCCATCATACTGAACTTCACTGCATCACTGACAACCTACAACTTATTTTATTACAATTTTCTCAATATCCTCGACATATACAGCCTTAAAGACATTAATGCCAATAGTTTTGACATCAATGACAACCACATATCAACAACATCCAACAACCCTGAATAGAATAGTGTTATTAAAAAAATTTTGATCGGAGGAGGGGGATGAAGAAGATGTTTATTTCACCCAAAGGAGTTTATAGAAGTTAATTAACTTATGAAAAATATTTCCTAGAGCCTCAACAACAAGAATGGACAAATAAGGGGAGAGGGGTTCCCCTTGTCTTATCCCCTTTTCCCGAAGATAAAAAAATCTTGGGATACCATTCACCATCACCAAATAGGTAGTTCATGAGATACAAGTGTTAATAATTTTAAGTATCTTTCTCCCAAACCTAATTTTTTCTAAAGTTTCCATAAGAAATGGCCTAAGCATTCTATCATAAGCCTTGAAAATATCAAGTTTGAAGAGCATAGTTGGATTTTTGTTGTTCTCTATTGAATGAATAAGTTCATGGGTGGTGTGCACAACATCCAATATCTTCCTACCTAGGAGAAAACCTTTTTGATTGGTGTAAATGAGTTTGTGAAGGATTAGGTTTAATTATATTGACCAACACCTTAGAGAATATCCTATATATAGTATTTCAAATATTAATGAGACTAAAGTCAGTCATAGTAGTAGCCTCCACCACTTTTGGCACTAACACAATGAAGGTTTGATTCAGTTGTTTAAGGACTTACCTGATCTAAAGAAATATCTAGTAGCTATTTAGATGTCTTGAGAGACAATCTCCCAAAAATATTGAAAGGAGGGAACCCATCCAGCCTAGGGGATTTAAAAGCTTCAAATGAGAAAATAGTGGATTTAATTTCTTCCAAAGAAACAACCTTGATCATTTCAATATTATGAACATCATCCAAAACCCGAGGGATAACTTCCACAAACCTAAATATATCATTCAAATCCTAGTTATTCACAACAAAATTCTCTATGAAGAAGGAAACATCAACATCAGCTATATCATCCTCCTCCAAAGTGAAAAAACCATTATTGAGAGTAAGCTTACTTATCATGTTTCTTCTTCTATGTTTTAAAATAGATAGATAGAAGAACTTAGTGTTCCTATATCCTTCCTTAAGCCATTGGATTATAGATTTTTGGTTCCAAAATATTTCCTCTTTCTTCATTAGACTCTACCATTTAGTTTTTAGGGCTCTTTCTTTAGATAAGGTGTCATAATTAGTAATACATTTCTCCATTATGTCTTGAATGGATTTGAGATCATTTAATAGCTTCTCTTTCTTCTAAAAAGTATTTCCAAAGAAAATCCCATTCCATTTTTTCACTTTGTCTTTAACTAACTTTAACTTTAGAGCCAAAGTGAACATCAGTGTTCTTTGAAAGGGGGTATTCCACCACTTTTAATCAACCCTCTGAACTCCATATGGGAGGCCCACATGATCTCATATTTGAAGGAATAAGGGCCTTTTTTAGCAACTTCCTCCTAGTATAGAAGTAGGGATTTATGATCTGGCCCCATCCTAGGGAGAGACTATAGGTTTAAGCTAGGAAAGGTGTTCCAACCATTAGAGATTAAGAATATGTCTAGTTTCACCTAAATTGGATTATTCTCATGCCTTCGATTAGACCAAGTGAATGATTTTAATGTTAATTTTTACATTTTGTATCTTTTCAAAAAGTAAGATAAATTTATAGTAACCTCGACGTTACTCAACCTATCGAGCTTGAACATAAGAAGGGAGGGATCCATAAACAAACAAAAAAAACTTAAAAGGGTAATTTGTAAGTTTGAAATCTCTCTTTAGAACAAGTTAAAACAAAAAAAAATCATAACTATATTATCAATAGGATGTTCCTTTAACAAAGATATAGGCATAGTGACAAATCACTACACAAAAACCTATCCAACCTTTCTACTATAATATTGAATTTTGAACTCTTATTAGTGCAAATGAATAGATCATTCTTGGGTTTGAAATCATGGAATTCACTTTAAATAGAGAAATTAAATAGTCCTCTTGAGACTATGTCCTTCTCTTGTTCCCATATTTCTTGTCTTCATCCAACAAGATGGCAATTGAAGCTACCTCTAATAATTATAAAATCATTGAGCACATAAAGGATGAAGGTAGTTAAAGCATACCAAACTATTTTTTTGAGCACTCACAACCAAGCCATACACATTAATTAGATAAAAAAATAAAATTAATGAGAGTAGAGAGATCTTATTGATTATCCAATTCACTTCATGTGAAACAAAAATTGATCATGGATTCTAAATAATTTCTAGGCATCTCAAATCTCTAATTGACTCTATAAATAAGCTCCTCTAATTTATCCATTTCTAAGTAGTAATTTCTACTTCTTGCTTATTTAATTTAGTTTCTTAAAAAATGAATATATATGCATTAGATATATCTGACTAGTGATTTACAAGGTACCTTTTGCCCTTAACATTCCATGTGAATATCTTTATTTATCTTTTGGAAGGGGGCATCCCTTCCTAGATATCAATAGTATATTAATTTTTAACTAATCTTTAATTTCTCCATCCTTGGTTAGAAGCTCTCTTTTTAATTTCCCCCCTTCTCTTTTGGAACCCAAAATCTAAAATATATTGTAAAGAGGCATATTGATTTACACCTATATCTTTCATATTCACATTCTTCAAACCTCCTTTTGAAAAAGCTTCTTTCTTAAAAAAAAATCCTTGGATCTTACACTAGCTATACCATCTCTATTTGGATCCTCTTCCTAGTCTTCAAGTTTTGCTAAAGGTGGTGAACCATGGAAAGTGTTGGTGAGGAATAATATCAAGTTGGATGTTCCTAAGTAGGCTAAGACCTATAAAACACTCCCACTATGTGATATTCTCATTTCCAAATACCCTATAACTCCTGCAAGCTCAGAGGTGTTTAAAGTCTATGGAAAGCTTGAGAAATTATAAAAAATAAAGTAAGCATCTACAAGGCTTTATCTAACTCTAGCTCCATCACCAAGTTTCTTAAAAATGGATGAAATGTGAACCTAACAAAATCAAAATGGAAAACTATTTTTAAACTAATATGGTCTAGTGGGTTGGAGCCTAAAAAGGCATGTTTTAGATGGTTATTGTTGTTACAAAACCTACCTTACAAACTAAATCATACTAATTTTGAATTATACAATATGTGTAGATTACTTGAATTTGTTAAACATATTTTTTTATTGTTTCGATACAAAGGAAATTTGGAAAGTGTTATGCAATAATCAAATGTTGTGGGGAGGAATTGGGGAAACTAACTAGAAGAAAATTCTTATTGGGGCAGATATAAAATTAGGAAACTAATATAAACTATTTTGGATTATCATGTCAACTGAAATATTGTGGAATATTTGGAAGGCAATAAATGAGGAAAAATTTAAAAGGTCCAAGAGGACACTTATTGAGTCTTCAAAAAGACTCACTTTTCTTAATGTTGCATTGCAGGTTACTATGACCATAGAGATTTCAAGGGGTAAGTTCATGAAGCTACTAGGAGAAGGTACTATGCATACGTAGTGTAGGAAATTGTATACCTTTACAATTTCACATTATGTTTGGGTCCCTTCATTTATTGGACTTAATTAAGCTTCTAATTTTCCAAAGTATGCATTTCAAAGCCTTATTATTCCTATTTTTTGAAATGGAAATTGACATTTGATTAATGCTATCAATAATTAAATCATAGTGGAGCATGTGTGCTCTGGACTTATAGGCCAGGGCCCATTCACCCAAGGGTGAATGGGTACCCTTTAAGTCCTAAGACCCATTTTTAAATATGTTGTAGGAATCAAGGTCCTAGCATCATGTTGAAGCTTATGTGTGCTCATGTCATCTTGTGAAGGCTGATAGCATTGTTGATCCTAAAGCATCCAATAATTTTTAAGTGTCCAAATCTATCAAGAAAAGAAAGATCAAGTTCCTTGAAGTGATGTGTTTTTCTTTAGTCCTCTAAGGGAAGCCATTGAAGGTTTGGTTAGTTGTAGCAAGTAGGTGTTCATTCATCATTTCCTTCTCCATTGTCATTATCTTTCTATCAAGGTTTGATTACCAAACTTGGGGTTTGACTATGGAAAACCCCCATTCAAACAAAATAATTTTTCTCTTTGTGTATGTGTAGATTAATTGTTGAATAAGGATCGAAGATCTTGAAGAGAAATTTTACATTGTTGCATAAGTTTTCATCATTGTTGTTAATCCACACAAACTAGGTTGCAAACTTAATTTTTATTTTCCTACAATGGAACCTATTAGGTCTCAAAAACGCAGGTTTTGAACCTTAAGAGGGTGCCAATCTCTTAGTACATTTTTGGCTAATGAATGGGGAAAATATGATTGATAACCCCCTACTCTTTAGGCTCTGCTAAACCTAGGTGGGTGTACCTAAATGATAAGGCATATTTAAAGGTTTAAATATAGTCTCTAACTTGGACGATCTATTCACAATGGCAAGTGGACATGAAATAGATGCTAGGCTAATAATTAATTCCTATTGTTGATGTTTTGAGAATCAAGTGTATGAGTAAAGTTTGTGTAAAATGTTCTAAGTATGACTAGTTCCTAATCCTATTGGGCGAATGGAGTCAGATTTGTGTGATGATGGAGATAAATATGTAAGGTAGGTGGATCTACTTTTTATCTTAACTCTAACTTGTTGGGCACTTAGATGTTTGCAGCTTGTAAAAACGTGCAAGTTTGTCAGTTACTGTAATCTTCTTTATGAATCCTAGTGTTATTCTCCCATATTACTGTGATATCATGAAAGGATTTTTAATTCTTAACTTGAGGGAAACCAATTAAAATAATCAATTTAAAAGTATTTTTAATCCCTAGCAGGAACCAATTAAAATGAGTTACTTGAAAGGGATTTAATTCACTCTAGCTAGAACCCAATGAAGAAAATCACACAACAATAGCAAATGTGTCCTAAAAAATTGTATGAATTTGAATAATTAAGGAAAACCACTTTTGAGATAGCACAACAACATATAGGAATGAATATTAATACAACAGTTGAACACTGGAAATAGATCACCGATTATGAATAGTCTTCTCCATTACATTGCTTCAAAAGATATACATTAATAGCAGAAGTTTTTGAGATGTGAAAATGGATGAGTGGAATATGATATATTAATGGATGCACTTATATACTACTACTAATGATGATGATCCAAAACTGAGCCTTGGTTTCCCCTTTTATATGGGAAGCAACAAGCTACAAACCCGTTACAAAAAGGTGTGTCTTTTCATAAACTTAACTAACTAATTGTAATAAAAGAAATCAGTTAAGGAAACAAGAATAGATAGTGACACTTGCTCTATTATTCATCATAGATAACTCGCAACCTCTCAGGATCTAGAAAAGTTCTCTTCTCCATGATAAAGTGCTTGATCATCCTGCAGACCTCAACTCAATACCTATTTTTCCACATTTGAGGCCCCTCCAGTTCTGGTGATGAATAGGTTCATTTCTGACAAGTGCTCGATGTAATCCTCCTTGACATGAGTGTCAAAATTTGAAAGAGAATCCATCATATTATACTCCATATAAATTATACCCTCTAGTTGCTTATGGGTATTGTCCCTTACCATCTCTTTGTCATTGATTATCTCGAGTGCTCATGGTAGTATTTGAGCCAGTTCATCCTTCCAATGGTCTTGTCCTTTAAGTCCTCCTTCATCATTGAAAAACATAGGAAATGGGATATCCAACAGTTGGTCAAAATCATCAATCTCATCCTTAATCTTGGCATGAAACTCCTCATGTCGATTGATTAACTCATTATATCTGTGGAGGATTTTTTCGTTCATGATTTCCTTACCGATCAATTAATCCTTCTTCTCTTCCATACAAACCTATAATTTCTCATGTTTATGAAGAGTAGAATGCACTTTTACAAAGAGTTCCCAATATTGGTCATCCTGGTTCATTACCTTCTCAAACCTCTTCATGATTATCTCAGAGATCATCTCAAATTTGATATTTTTTAATCTTTGTCTCTAATTCATTACATTTCTTTTGAACTTTATCATGGCAACGCTTCTAGTATATAACATCCTCCATGGCATCTAATACGTTCTTTTAATAGCCTACCCATGGAAAATATAATTCTAATGAAGAGGAAGAGGGTAATTTATCTCTATAACTAGCTACCTCTTTCTTTCATTTATCATTCTCTCTTATCAATCTCTCAACCTGAGCCTTATTGAACTTAGCCACATTTATGTTTAATTCTATTGTATCAATAGGATTATTATTCCCCACCCTATGTACCAAGAGATGTCCAAACACTTGGTTTGGATTACTAATGATGGAAAGTCTCTTGTCTTGGGGATATAGTGCCCAAATCAATAATGTAGCTTCATCTCGATTATAACCTGACCCTGAATACATTTTGTCACTCTCCTCTTCTGTTAGGTGAAATGTCTTATCTCCTCTTTTCCTAAAGCTATCAAACACTATGGCAGAACTAATGTCCCATCCTGGTAAGAGCAAGACCCTAGCCTCTTGAATTATTTATCTTCCTCTCTCAAGGGTGATAGCTTCTAGTTCCTGATCTACCTCCTTTCTCATTTCTTCCAAGGTGGTTGCCTCTTGTTCAAGAGTGATATCTTTCATCCTTTTTCTTATCACTCTACCTTTGTATTCATAGACAAATGACCTGAACTCTGAAGTCTTAATGAAGTCACTGTTAGAAAAAAACTCTTGACTATCCTAGACTCTCACATCATCATAGAGTTCATTTGATGTTTCAAATTTAATAATACTTTGTTCATGGGATGGCTCATACTGTGTGACAATGGGTGCATTTATTTTTTCAACCTCATCCTCTCCTTCATCACTTTCCTCTTCATCCTTTTCCTCACTCATGGGAGTATCCACAGACAAACTCACTTCTGGAGTAGGTTGTGAGGGTATATAACTAAGGGGTTCCATATTCTTAGCTTGCATTTTAGGGAAAGTTGTCACATGTGTTTCAAAGACCATAGGGGGCACATCTCTAGTTAGTTCATCCTCATGAGTTCAGCTACTCAACTCTTTCTAAGGGGTTTTTCACATCATTGAATGCTTTTATATGTGAAGGGTTATTCTCCTTCCTCCATGCCTTAGCTAACATGATCTTGTTGTATGTGGCCATCCTTTGTGTTGTCAAATCTTCATCGCAATTTCTTATCACATCATCCATAGAGAACTGATGTTCATACTTAGATAGTGTTTGTGACAATTTTTCCTTATTGATAATTTTTTTTTAATCAAAATTATTTCTCATTCCCTAATGGAAAATTGTAATATTTCAATTTCTTATCAATTTATTCATATCCTTCACCAAAAAAATTTGTGAAATATCCAAACCACAAAGTACTTGGCATAATAGATTGTTTATTATGCCCTTTAAGATGCTTAGCATCTAATTTGGCCAACTGTCTCACATTCTCTAAATAGGCCACCCTATCAGGAACCGTTCTTTGTAGCAAGTGTGGGGCTCCTTCAAACCCATATGCTCTAATCATAGTGCAATCAAAAAACATGTACCAATCTCCCCAATTATGATTCACTTTTTTCCTAGGATCCTTCTCTTTTGGTCTAAGAAACCTTTGTACTCCAAGAGACAAGTTTTAATCACATGGATGCCCCAACAATTTTACCAAGGGTTTAACAATATACTCAAAGTATAAATAATGGGATCTCCCATATCGAGGTCCACATCTAAATTGGTTTGAAATTTCCATCCTCATCAATATCCCTTATCCTTAATTCCTCTCCCCAAAGTCCTTTAGCTTATCCTTCATATAAAATTAAGTGCATGAACAGGGAATAATGTTTAAAATTAATATAATCACTACTATTTTTTATTCTCTCCAGTCCTTGATTTAGAGCACTGGCTAGATAGCCAGGATAATCAAATGATCTAGCATCTCAACTTTGTACATCTATTTCCAAGACCATTGGGGCTATTAACATGAGAGCTGAAACTTCCACTCCCAATACTTGTCCTGTAGTGTAATATGCATATTGAAAATATTGCTCGAATAGCTCTTCATGAAAGGGAGGGTGTTTGCTGCTGGAAAACCTTTTGAGTTGATTCCCTTCCTCCCAGAGCCTATGTAATGGAAATTTGCATCTTTTATAGCTAGTGTCCATGTAGTGATATTTTGTCAACAGGTCTTTCACTGCGAAAGGAAAATTCATAGTGCAATCTAATTGGAATACAGTGGAAATAAAGTTGTTGGATATGATGATGAACTCAGACCCATCATGTAATTGAATTTCTCATCATTTGGGGTCATATCTGATAGCTAGTGCCTTAACCAACTCTAAATTGATGAATACATTAGGCACAACCACCTTTCCCAAGTTCATTTTCCATGGATTAAAGACAGGTTGGAACCTATATTGTTTTCTATAGTGGTAGATAAATAGTTCATACTCTCTTTGTGATGTCCATACATCCCCTAAGTCTTTGTGTTTATCCCATAACTTGTCCATATAAAGAATTTAATTGTGCACTCCTCTTAGGCCTTTCCTTGACCTAGGACATTGGTCAATCAAGTCTTCGTTTAAGAGTCTAGCTTTTGTTTTTTGTCTCTTAACCTTCGGTGTTCCTAAGATTCCTTCCATTATTTAGAATCCTAGCTTCTTGATAATTCTTTTCTCTTCAAAGAAATTTCTTAGTTGGGATTCGTATACTTGTATCACGCTTGCTTCCTTTCACTTTTTGACTATGCAACAATGGGGTTCCTCTAGCTCGTTTACTCCACTCCTGCCTTATGTAAGCTTCTCCAATTTTCAATGGTCAAAATGAGATCAATTTGAGATATACATTGCTCGGCTCTGGCTCATAAATGATGCACTTCCTCTCTTTATTGTCATCAGGGAAGTCATTAAATTTAAATATCTCCTCGATATCTTGGGTTGTCATATTAGTCAAAAACAATCATCATCGTTATGTCAGAGGGACTATGATTTTTCTCCTGTCGATATCCATTTCTCTCTTCGACAAACTTTATGTCATTACCCTTTCCTTTGAGGTATTGGTGGGACACCAGATAATCTCTCCCCAATATGCTTTAGTCCCTCTGATACCTTTCCTTAGCTTATATTTGATTGCTTATGATATGACTTTTCTCTTCATGTGTTATTAGCTCATTGGGGGACCCTTGATCATATCCTACCGATAACCATCGTTCTTGTTGATACTCTTTTTTTTTTTTCATTGTATCAGGGAGACCGATTTTTCTATCATCCCAATATCCTTATGTCTCCCTGATATTACTTACCGGTGCACATTTGTTCTTTAATAAATGCCTTTATTATGTCATGTATCCATTCATCAGTGGGACTCCATGTCTTCTCTCACTGATATGCTTTAGTGTCTTCAAAACATTATGTTTGGGCTATCAGGGGGATAATAAGGTATGTCTTGTTGATATGCATTACTCACTCCGATGAATTTACCATAGTTAGCTTTGTCAGTCTATCAAAGAGATTGTGTTAGAAGTCTGCCTGATATGGTTTTGTCTTATCGATGGTTTATGTTTTGTGGTTTTCTCCATCGATTCATTGAAGAGACCATGATGAAGGTTCCCCCGATGTGGTATTGTCATGTCGATATATCTTATATTACCAAGGTAATACTTGAGAAAGGGGAATTTCTTAGAGTAATAATTGGAGACTTTATTTTATTTACAATGGTAGGTTTCAGAGCTATATACATTGGGAAAATCCTATGTCAAATATTGTGTAAGGTCAAGGGAAATGGGGCTTATGATGGAAATAAAATGAAAAATAAAAATGAAGGCATGTGAAATTCATGGTGGATTTTTAGCTCCAACAAAACCTGTAAAATAGAAGCTAAAATCCAACATTATAGGATTGTCAAAAGTATTTTCAAAATCCTTAACCAGGACCCATTTTCCCTAGGGCGAACCTATCCTTCAATAGATCTCAAAACCAAATTTTTGTGATAAGTGCATGTGTCCTAACCCTTCTCGGATCTACCTGTAAACTGTAATTTTGTTTTTGTACTTTTAGGACTTCACATTTCATGTTTTAGGTCTTAATTCATTTATTTTGAGCATTGCAAATTATTTTAATTTGGTTTCAAATTTTTCCTATTGTCCTAAGGATTGATATCTAGGTTTGATTGACTCACCATTGAGGTTGAAAGTCAATCTTTACACATTGTGATCTCTTTCCTAGTGAAATGCCCTTAGGGAAAGACACAAATAAAGAAAACACCCCCTTAACATTAAGGACCCCCTTATTGTTTAAGAACAATCTTTCCCCACATTTCATTTTGGTGAACCTAACATTGTACATCATACCTTTTCTAATTTAGAGATCCTTGAAACCCTAGATCTAGGTTTTGCATCATCTTGTTTTGAATTAGGGTTATATATTGTGTGTTACACCATTTAAACTCATAAAAATCTAAAAATATTGCATAAATTCTACATAATAACTTACATTAAGGTTAAATTTATTTATTTAGATCAGCATTTCATTTAAAATTACATTAAAAAAGTTGTCATTTTGTTCATACATTATCATTCAAATTGTATTTTACATTTTCACTAATTTTTTGGAAAAATTGTTATTGAAGAATTTATTTGCAGTTAGGAACAATGAGCTTAAATATCAAGTTAAACACTTAGATTTAAATTTTTTATAACCCTATCCTACGACTCATTCACCCTAGGGAAAACCTGTCTTGGTATAGGTGATTTTCCAAAATTCTGCACACTGCTTTGTATCTTCCTGCTTCATTTTCTTGTATTTGCAAATCTCTATTTTAGTTTTATAAATTGCATATTTCTATAATTGTTTGCATTTGGTTCAATTGGTTAAAGATAGTGCATTGTTTGTGTAAATAGTATATTTGACTGTTCAGTCATATCTATAATAGGAAACAATGCAAACAACCACAATCTACAATCCTAAACTCAACAAGATCTAATTCAATCAATGGAAAAAATGCAATAATAGATAAAACCAAATTCAAACAAATGATACTTTTACCTTTACCGTATTGTCATGGATGACTTTCATTGTTCTTCTTATTTTGCTTTGTCTCTCAAAAATGGATATGTTATTCTTTCGCTATGAGCTTCAAGTATATGCGATGATCGCAATGATGCAAATGTCGAAGTTTCAAGGTTTGTGGTTAGCCATCAACATGCTATAAAGACTTGCTTTTATAGAAATGCTTGTTTCAAATGAATGATCTAGATTCAAATATGAAAGACGAAGAACAATGGTCAAGGTCTATTGAGAGGAAATAGATTGAAGAGTTGATTGATTCAATCAAGGGAATTGATGGGATAATTAGTGGAAATTGATTGATTAATCAATGAGATTGATTGATTAATCAATGAGATTGACTGATTAATTAGTGAGATTGATTGACTAGTCAATAGATTTGATTGAATAATCAATGGGATTGATTGATTAGTTAATGTTTGAGAGAATAATTAATTAATTAATTAATTAATCATTGGAGGTGAAATAGGGGGATTATATAATTAATTTAATTATTTAATCTAGGAATGGGAAAGTGGTTTAATTAAATAATTAGTAATAATTATTTATTTTAAGAAGGGTGCTTGATGTTTAATTAGACAATTAATTATAACTATTTAATTAAAATAGAAGAATAAGTGTAATTAGCGACATAATTAAATAAATAAGTTTTGTTTAATCAATCAAGAAGAATAATGTTAATTAGGACATATTTAAATAAATAATATTTATTTAATTAGTCATAAAGGGTGAATTAGAATGAATAAATTAAATAATGTAAAATTACTTAATTAATAGAAAAATATGATATTTTCTAATAATTAAATAATAAGGCATTATTTAATCATTTAGGGAGAAGAGTGAAAATTAGTAAAAAGGTGTTGCTCGCAAGTTAAGACAATTTCGGGTATCTAGATTATGCCCCTCTTTGATACAATGTGTTTTTATAGCATCGTGTCAAATAAAATAAAAAAATTCATGCTCAGGAGTTGCCTCAATATGCCCTAGTGATGGCAGCATAGGATAATGCCACCTCAAAAAAAAATTCAAAGTTTGAAAAAAAATCATTTTTTTTGGGAAATTGTTCTGATAAGCTAATTTGATAGTGTTGAGTACGTTGGTAGCAAAAGATTTTAATTTTAGGACCTTTGGGGTGTCCGTATTTACATTTGAAGTCCAAGGTTGATGCGTCCAGTAATAAAGTTCATTACACTTTGCCACCTTAAGGTCTATAAATAGGCCCTAGGGGGGTCAAAAAAGTTTATTTGTGCATTTTTTTTTAGAAGTTTAAGAGCTTTGAGGTGAGATTGGCTTGAGGAGATCTGCAGAGATTTCACTTGTACTAGCTGCTACACATCATGGATATCACATCAGGACCTTCTGATGGCTCGAGGGATTAGGCAATACAGTATGTGCACTTTCCTTGATTTCTTTTTTTTTACTAGATTTTAGGGGTTGAAAATGACCAAGCAAATGCGGTGCAACTTCATTCATCACATATGATGTCACATTCACTACATTTGTTGAGTTGTGACACAAGTGTGAAATAGAGCCACCATTGATTAGGCTGGTCACAATTGATTGTTGCATTGCAATTGTGATGGTATACCACATGTGTAGCTTAGCAAATTGTATTTGTTGTTATGCACTGCATATGAATGGTAGTGCACCGCAATTTCTTTAGTCTACTCACAATATTTGTATGATGCATTGGTAAGTTGCATTTGCTGGATAACACGATGAATCTGAATTTTAGGAAAATTGAGTCAGTTTGTGATAAAATTTTCTCTGTGTAAAAGGTCTAATAGGTTCATTTAGGTTTTTTGATTGACATAATGTGATTTTCTTTTGATCGCAGTTGAGATCTCCACCTATTTATACCCGAGAGAGTTGGACTTCCTCATTCAAGTTACGAGACCACCTGTTTGAGGAGGAGAGAGATGTTCTTCATGCTCTGGGATTGTACCATGCCACATTTATGCCCCTGATTCAGGCTAATCGAGGTCTTCTCACTACTTTAGCAGAGCAATGGCACTACGAGACTAGTTCCTTTCATTTACCCACATGAGAGGCCACCATTACATTAGAGGACATCTAGCGCATACTTCAACTTTTGATCCATGGGGAGAAGGTTTTTTATGATCCCGACCATGGTCTTGCTACCATTCGAAGATTTTCGATATAGATGATCTATATTTGCTTGGTGTAGAGGATTACGAGATCCTTAGGATACTCTAGCAGATAGATATGAGATGTTGATTATTTTCATTTGTAGTGTCATTGGAGGTGTTGTGATACTAGATCATCAAGGACACAAGTTCCCTGTTGGATGGGGAGAGATGCTTATAGGCATGATGGAGCATGCCACCATATATGCTTGGGGACCATGCATGCTTGCCATGCTATACTTCTAGCTCCATGATGTGGCATATCGAGAGGCTCAGTCGATCAATTGTGGTACTACTCTTCTCATGGTATGGGCATGGGAGCATATTGTTGTTGTGAGACCACCTATAGAGAGACATCTACTATTTGGGCTTCCTTATGCATACTTGTATGGAGGCACAATGACATAGACACGAGTTGGTGATGTTGTGGCACTAGCGAAATGTCATAGATCTATTGGATTCATTTACTTAGAGACCATACCATCAGTTTCCACCCTAGGAGGACGATGGTGAGAATTTTCCATATTACCAACAGACATGGTATATTATTGGTCGTACAATTTTGACTCAACACATCATCGAGCAAAACCTACCAAAGCGGGTTCTTTGGCAGTTCAGAGAGCAATAGGGTGTTCCTATTGGTATTACAAAGTTCGCTCGATATTTTCGAGAGGTTCCCCAATGGGACCTATGATCAGTGTGTAGGTGGTGGAGCAAGAGTAGATCTGCTTCAACCAATTGAGTGGGGTACCCCTATAGAGGTGATGGATGCAGGAAACATTGAAGAGTATGATGCATGTTGGGCCCAGCATAAGCCCACACCATATATAGATCTTGATTAGCCAGCTCCAATAGAGAGTCTCAATAGAGGTCCTCATGGCATATTTCAAGGGAGAGGATGGGGGAGAGGGGATGGTGGTGGTTGGGGTGGTCGAGGAGATGGGGATGATGGAGGGGGTTGTGGTGGTAGATTTGGATATAGTGGTAGAGGGGATAGAGGTCGGGGTGATAAATGTCAGGGTGATAGACGTAGGAGAGATAGAGGTGGGCTTCCACATCAGATATTGAGGCAAGAGAGGGAGCAGTAGAGGGATGATGTTCCTTGCTAGGAGGAGATATTTTGAGCTACACAAGTATAAGTGGATGTCACTCCTCATCAAGAGGAGGTGCATATGGAGGAGGTTATGGTAGAGGAGGTGATAGAGGAAGGAGAGATAGAGGTGGGCTTCCACTGTGAATGTTGAGGTGAGAGAGGGAGTAATAGAGGGATGATGTTCCTTGTCAAGAGGAGAGGGTCAAAGCTACACAAGTATTGGTAGATGTCACTCCTCATCAGGAGGTGGTGTAGATGGAGGAGGTGGTAGGATATGTAGAGATGGATGTGGGTGTGGGGGAGTTTAGGGTGAAGGAGATAGATGATGGTGTTTCCATACTAGAGGAGGAGGCTTCATGGGAGATAGAGATTGAGGAGATTCTAAAGGATGTGCCCATTAGGGAGGCTCCATTGGACATTATGGAGGTGGATGTAGAGGAGAGAGTACCAGAACCATAGGTTGTGATAGTACAGGTGCAGTTGCAGGAAATGATGATATAGGTTCAAGGGCTACAGGGGTAGGTCGCTTAGATGATGGCTAAGTGAGTGTAGCAATGAAAATAGTATGCCCCACCTTTTAGGAATGGAGTACAAATGTAGGAATCCTATTTCACATTTGTTACACTCAAGGAAACCTTAGAGATCTCAATCTAAAGATAGAAAAGAGGAAAGAGATATTGCAATAAGGTATCCTAGGGTATGATCAAAGACAATAAGAGGGTTCACCACAAAGCTAGGGCTTGGAAAGATAAGAAATGAATGCAACATGAAAAGTACTATGCAAAACCTAACCAAATGACCTACAAAATGAAACTGAAATGGAGAATAATAAACTAAGAATGAAAAGAGGTGCACCTAGAAGAAGGATGAGGTAAAAAAAGATTCAAAACCCTGAAAAACTTTATGTTTGGTTCCACTGGGACTCATATGTCATTCTGGGAGATTTAGTCCCAGACTGGGTTTTATATGCCAAAACTGGAATTTAATAATGCTTAATTTGATTCTCCTGAAACCCAAAAAATGGCAGTACTAGAACTCATACGTCCAAGGTGGCGTATTAGTCCCAATATGCTTTTTTAGAGGGTTAAGACCTAAATCTACTCTCCTAACTCTAATCTTTCTGTCATACTTTGTTTTTGGATTTGAAATCCTAATTTGCAACTTGTAGGTGAATTTTAGTGAAGATGACAGCCTTGTGATGACTTGATGACTTTCTTCCATTTTGTAACCTAATCTTCAAAGGATCTTTAAGCTCCAAGACACCTAGATCTACAATCACACACCAAAGAGAAGAGAAATTTTTTTATTTTTAGGGAATAGGGGTTTGCCTTGGTTAAACCCCGTTTAGGTAATTAAACCTTGTGATGAAACAATGAAATGTGAAAATGAAACATGAAATATGAAACATGCACAATGATACCTTGAAAGATGTCTTGAGATTTAAATCAACAATCTAACATGAAGTGGCCATGTAGAATGTAGATCTTGATCTTGAACTTTGATATGAAATAATGCTTGCAAATGAATCTAGGATGCTACATCACAACACTAGCTCAACAACATGCTTGATGCTTGATGATCTTGACATGATGGATCTCGAATTGCTGCAACAATTGATGAAGATATCAACCCTTGAATGATTTATAAATGCTTTTTTAAACTCTCTTGATGCTCTTGTGAAGTCTTGTAATCATAAACTTTCTATTAGGAATGCTCTCTTAAAAGTCTTAAGTGAAAATGAGTGAAATAACCTTGAATTTATACTTATTTATGTCAAATTTCTCGACATTACGACACTACAAGCCAACATTAGATCTAGGAGGACAAAATCCCACCAAGAATTTGAATTAAATTTGATTTTGGGCCACATGGGATTCATACACCACAATGGTGTATGAGTGCCATTAGGCTTAACTATGGGACACATTTTTCAAAAATGCTTAGAATGATGTAAAATCATGATCGAGGCCCAAAAACCTAGGTGGGACTCATATGCCCAAACTAGTGTATGAGTCCCAAATCACTAAATCTAGGCCACACAACCTAAAAACACCTAAATTATGATTGTATGTTGGTTTATGTCAGGATTATCCTCAGAAAGATGCATTAATTAAGGCTTGTGGATGCAAAATAGGGGCAATTAAGGCACAAAGAAGCTCAATTATTTAATAAAACACTAGATTAGTGTGAAATTCTTAGGATACACTTTACAACACCATAAATAATGCATAATTAAGTTCATTTAGTTTACAAGGGCCCAAAACTTAATTCAAAGGTGCAAATAAATACACTTTACAACATCAAATTAAGGAAAAATTAGGTCAATTTAACTCAAAAGGGCCCTAAATCCATTGTGAATATGTAAAACACATTACAACACTATATCAAGGTGACATTAGGTCTATTTCAATGTTAATCATTCCCAAATTGAGGAAAAGGGATACTTTTTTCATTGTTACATCTAGCCCCCACTTTAGTGAGAGGATGAACTTGCTTCAAACTCACACTAAAGTAGAAATTCAAGAGGGGTCCACGTGCACCGATATGAATGGTCTAGGATGACAAAGATCAAAGGAGTGGTCAAGCCCCCAAGATCCAAGATCCTACATCAAACCAGCATAATCACAAAAGGACATGCGCAAGGTGTATAATATGTAGCATCAAGATACACAAACATGTAATATCAATGATAAAGAAAACCAAAAACAAGTAAAAATAAAAATATGTGGATCGAGCCTCAATCATTTGTCCAATGCAATGTGGATCGGATCTAAGTTTTTTGTCCAAAATTAATGCTCACTAAGGCAACGAAACTTCAGGTTGTCCATTGGGTGAGTAATCCAAAAGGGTAAGATACATACACATGCGGTCGGTATGCACTAACAACACACACACGAGTGGCTATGGGAAATTCATGCCTTGGTTCGGCTTCCCATCCAACCATACCAAAATTATACCGCCTGATAACTTTGATAATTCTCCACACAATAATGAACTTCAAGCTTCATGAGGCAAGCAAAGCTTCGTATGCTTGACACCCATGAACAAATAAGATGGCTCCATAGGCATGAAAAGTTTGTTATTAAAGGTGGCCATATAACTGATGTAGTAAGTGTGAAATAGTGTAAGGAACGTTCAAAGTGATTTTCCATAGTTCATGTAAGGTATCTTCTTAGGGGAACATCATTCCTAATGTCTCCAAGAGAGGACAAGTCAAAAAAATATCACGCTCTTAGAGGAAATCAAGCCCAATGACACCACCAAGAAGAGGATGCATTGCAAGAATAAAGAAAATCGCATAGTGAAACATGAGTGTCTATGTAATTTCACAAGTGAGTCAACTTGAGGCATGTCCTCCACATCCCAAGCTTTCTCTTATATGTACATGAAAGGTGGTCAACTATCCAAAAGAGACAACAACAAGTGACATATGAGGACAAGGCTACCTAACCCCTTTCCCCCACTTAGTGTAGGACAAGGGTGAGCCAAATAGGATGAAAACAAGTATCAATTAGGGGAACTAGGTGCTTCAACACAAGGAAGAGCACCACACTCCTTAAGAAGTTGAATCTTGTTACCCAAAGCCTTACATTCATTAGTAGAATGACCATGAACTCTATGATATGTGAAAAATGAACTCTTGTAGTAGAATTTCTTTCATGTTCTTGGACAGAGAGATATCAAGCGATCTTGGAGAAGTCTCAAAAAGATACTCTCTTGATAAAAAGTAGAAGATGTTCCTTTACTTGCACAAGATGTCATACACACACTAAATGATAAGGCCTTAGATGAAAATGGAGATAAGGGTGGTAAACCTAGATCTTTCTTGAAAGAGTATGGTATATTTGGCTTTGTGCTTTCATTGCATCCATGTTTGGGAGGAAGTTTGTGCCCAAGACCATAACAATCTTCCAATTCATATGAAGGGGGTTTATGCTTTCGAGAAGGATTGGCTTCTTCATGAGAACACAAATCCTTTTTAGGTTTCTTGAAGTTATGCATCGTCCTCTCATGAAGGATAGGAGTTAAATAGCCCCCATCACCATCATGGGCTAATGTTGTTGACGTAGAACCAAGTTGATCAAATGAAACACAAGGTTGTTTTGGTTTAGATTATGAGATGTTGTACTCTCCTATAAAGGAAGGTATAAAATCTAATGAACCCCAATAATCACTAGAACTTGTGTCTAAAAGTGAATCGTTTGTATATGACTTTATACTTTGAGGGTGAAATCTTGGATTATTTATTGAAACGAGGTGTAAAATCTAACGATCCCCAATTATCACTAAAGAGTTTCATTGTAAGTGAAATAGGATTGAAATCAACTTGTATAGGTTCAAATTTTGATTTTAGAATGTTATGATCATATGATTTATAGCTTCATTCATCTGCTTCAACCGTGTATATCTTGTTGTTGTATTCAAATTTCATCACACCATGAAGAGTAGATGGGACTCCTTTCATACCATGAATCCATGGTCTCCCTACAAGAAGGTTGTATCAAAGAGGTCCTGGCATGATATGGATAGGGGTAGGAGACATTACAGATCTGACCTCAATAGGTAATGTGATCATTCCGAGTGGTTTCCTATCAACATTTTTAAAGACATAAATATTAACATCATTAAGTTGAATGAGCCTCTTGTCTACGCAAATTTTATCTAGGAGGTCAATGCTACAAACATTAAGACCTACTCCATTATCTATGAGAGTGTGCCTAACTATAGTTTCATTAATGATCACATTTATCATCAAGGCTTCATTTTTATTTTGAAACTCAAGTGAGGGTAATTCATGTTTAGGGAATGAGATTTATGACTATGTGACATGCATGTGATCAAAGGAGGGTGGTACATTATTTAATTTCATATAATATTGAATCTCCTCTTGCTTTATTTGTAATATTTCTTGGAATAGACGACGGTATGTAGGTGATAGTTGAATAAGTTGTCATATGGATACATTAGCGGAGTCTTTTTAAGGTCTTCAACACTAGGAAAAATATGTTGATGCAATGGTAATGAAGTGGGAGTGATTTTTGGTTGCCTACATGTTTGAGCAACTGAGTTATAACTCAGTCGCTGCAAAACATTGTTACTATTAGGTTACATCATAGATTTCAAGAAACCTCTTATTTTCTTATGTGATTCACTAATGGGAGGTGACATAGGAGGCTCGCTAAGTAAAGGAGATCCAATTTGTGTTGTCATGATCTCAGAAAACTTGTATTTATTTGCATGATCTCTTAGTGAAGAGGATTCTAATGTCACTTCATCATCTTCAACTAAGGAAGCCTCATTACTAGTGTTTGAAAGACATGTGTCAATTTTCTCATTTTATTGCACCATGATATCCTCCCTAGGGGGAGAGTTTTTAGGAGAACTACAAACTATTCATGACATTTAGAGGTTGGTTCTTCTAAAATGACTTCATCACAAGTAAGGGAGTTATCAATGGTTGAATTTTTTTGTTTGTCGATGATGGTGTTTGCTTGTTCAATAATGTTTTCCCTAAGAGAGGGGAGACACATAAGATTCACATGAATCTTATTGATTTTATTTTCTAACATCAAAGTTTCATCCTCGCCATTAGGAGAGATACTAGGAGAAGAATGAATGTGAGTGTCATTTTTATCTATGATTTCATCTTCTTTCACCAAAACATTCTCACAAGCAAGAGATGAATGGAGAATGGGTATGGTGATGTTTAGAAATGTGTCTATGATATCATTCTCTTGCCATAATATCTTCCCAAGGGGGAGGAGGAGAAGGACAAGCAAGAATATCATGATTCTCAACGATTGCATCTTCTTTCACCAAGATACCTTCGTCACTAACAGGAGAGGTATAGGGAGAATAATAATTATGATCATCATGGTTATCTATGCTTGTATCCTCTTCTATCACATCACTCCCACAAGTAGGAGAGATAAGAGGGGTTTTAGGTTTAAGGAAAGCATCAACATTTTGACTTTCTTGCACTAAGAGAATCTCATAACTAGGAAATGTATTGAATGAATGACTAACATTTTTATTGACTAACTTTTTCTTTGCAAACTTGGAAAAGATAGATACCAAAATTTTGTGAAAAGTAATCTATGCAATCTTAAAATGGAAAGAAACTTTAAAATGAAACACAATGACCTAGAATGAAATGTGTAAATGCAATTTTCAGATTTCAAACAAGGTAATTTACTGATTACACTATGCAACAATCTAAAAATGAAATGTTGTAAATGAAAATGTGGAATTAAAAAATACATGAAATGAACCGATTTAAGCTAGATCTAGTGAAATGCATATAATAGAAACTTAGCCAATTCAAACAGATAACTAATGATAGCAAACAGAAGTGCAAAAAAAGGGTTTCCAATGCTATAAATGACAGTTTTAGGGCTGATCTGGGGCTAATTCGCCCAAAGGGGCATATGATTCCCAGTCAAGGTATTTTAGGGGTTTAAATATTGGAAAATGCACAACATAGAAATCCCAAAAAGTAGGTAAAATAACCTATACAGAGACTAAATTTCCGAAAGGGGTGAATGAGTCCCGAATTAGTCTTTTTGCACCATTTTCAGCAAATTATGTGTAAATGCTATGTTTTCTGGTTAGGATGATGTCTAGGCTAAGTGTAAATGCAGTTTTCAGGTGAAATTCAATGATGCAAGATACAAAAAATGCAAGCTATATGCACTTTCACTAATGCAAGAATTTGAAACCCTAGATGCTAATTAACTAATGCAAATTCAATTCAAGCTAGATCTCAAATGATGATGCACTCCAAAACAGAAAAAAGGGGTGTTCACATCAGGTTCCCCAAAATGAAACAATGGAAATAAGGTGCTCCACCTTTTAGGAATGGAGTACAAAGGTAGGGATCCTATTTCACACTTGTTACACTCAAGGAAACCTTAGAGATCTCAATCTGAAGATAGAAAAGAGGAAAGAGATCTTGCAATAAGGTATCCTAGGGTATGATCAAAGATAATAAGAGGTTTCACCACCAAGCTAGGGCTTGGAAATACAAGAAATGAATGCAACATGCAAAGTACTATGCAAAACTTAACCAAATGACCTAGGAAATGAAACTAAAATGCAAAATCATAAACTAAGAATGAACAGAGGTGCACCTGGAAGAAGGATGAGGTCAAAAAAAGCTTCAAAACCCTAAAAACTTGTTGTTTGGTTCCCACTAGGACTTACACACCAATCTAGGCGATTTAGTCCCAAATTGGGTTTTCTATGCCAAAACTAGAATCTGACAGTGCTTAATCTAAATCTCATGAAACCCATAAAATGGTAGTACTAGGACTCATACGCCCAAGGTGGCATATCAGTCCCAATATGTTTTAGTGGACTGAGGATCATCAGTGCGGGTCAATTACACTTGATCCATGATTAATCGAAGCATGATTTAGCCACTAAACCTCAATCACAAACAAGATCATTCATATTAAAAATTAAACTAAGCATCTATTGAAACTAAAAAATTAAAAACTAAAAAAACAATAGTAAATTCCAAAACTAACCCATTTGAAACTTATGTTGTTTTGGAATTGGTGTCGTGTTGATGTGGAACAATGACCCTTTCCTAATCCTATGATTTGTGATCCTGTTTCAATCGATTCTATGGAAGAGAATCAATGAAACCATTGTGGTAAATGGATGAAAACCTAATTTATGCTAAATTAAACATGATGCAAGCTTAGTTAACATGATTTTATGCTAAAATTGATCTAACTATGCAATTGCTAAGCTAATCTAAGGTAATTCTAAGCTAAAATATGGAAACCCTAATTTATAAACAAGCTAAGATGGATGCATGGAAGCCATTAATGGAAGATTAAAGTTATTATGCAACTAAAAATGAACTAAAATTAGCTAAAAGTGAGTAAATTGAGAGTGTGAATGTAAGTGAGTTTAACAACATAAGTTTGCAATTGAAAGATGGCTCCATTTTGTTTAAAGTAAAATATAAATTAAATGTTTGGTTTATTTTTTGTAATCTATGTGATCCAAATTGCCTCTAATATGTCTCCATGAAGTTATTAAAATGATATAATGCAGATAAATGAGTTATTAAATAACTCATGGTAAGAAGAAGCTTCATATACACTTGCAACAAAGAGCTCTAGATACTTGAGGCAGTTAACTCCTAAACGCTTTAGAAGGATTTGAAGAAATAATGAGAAGATAGAGAATACTCCCAACACACTCCTACATTCATGAAAAATCATGGAGTATTAGTCATTCCTAAATTAATGGGATGAGTATTTGTTTCATGTTGAGTTTTAAGATCTCTCACAGTTATTAAATTGCATGCTTCCTTCTTCCACCAAAGATAACTCAAGTTACCACATCACTCAAATGTTTTTTCATGATTATAGTATGTTATTCATGCTAAGGATCAATGATTTGGTCGACTGAACTGAAGAATAATTCCTTCATTCACATTCAACACTTGAAGACTTCCTACAAATCATGTGCCCAAAAATTGTGAAAAATGTAGTCTCAGTAAAACAGCGATATCTCCCCCGTTTCGCAACAAAATTCAAAATGATCTAGAAACTAGATTTGAAGGGATAAAAACCCTTTTGATCATTTGGCGTGATTTGTAGCAGGGAAGGAGCAGTACATGTCAGAAAATGACTAAGACAAAAGTGGCATGATGGAGGACAACAACTTCAATTTTCTTAAAGTTTTGTAAATGACCTCTCAAAAATAGGATCTTGGATCCACATTCTTAGTGGATTCATTGGATAAATATAGAAAATGAATTATATAAATACAATGTAATCATTTGATCAAAGAGAGGGGATTAGAAAGGCTTGTTTCAGCCTGAGGAAGTAGGATAGATCTAGTTTCATTTTCCAAGCAATGTAATTCCAGATTTCTAGATTAAATTTGAATCCAAGAAAGATTTTCATTTCCAACAATTGTGAAGTAGTTTAGCCTTTTCAATTCTTGCAAGTGTTCCTTAGATTAGTTCCCTTTCATGCAAATTTCCTTTCATGCAAATAGGATTTATTTTGCAAGTAGAATAGACTGTCAAGCAAGTTTTCTACTTTCTCTCTTGCAAATAGCCATGGACACCACCTTGGATTGATAAATTAACTAATGAGGATTACAATGACCCCATCATTTTTGGCACCGTTTCCAGGGATAGGTGTCATTAGGGAAGGGATAAAATTAGTTTGGAAGCCTTTTAGATTTAGAAGCTCCTCAAGAAATATTTGTCTCTCAAAACCCCCCAAAATACCAACTCTAAGGAGAAACCCCCCTATCTATTTCAGAATATCCTTAGTTGGAGGACCACCACTCCAAGTCCTAACAAAGTATATTTCTTTAAGGAAAGAATTGATGGATTATTGCTTGCAAGAGGTGCAGAATACAATGACGAGATCTTATCTTCATTACAAAAGCTTGCAAGGAAGAGATTTATTTGGAGACCTTCAAAATCCAAGAATGGTTGCCCAATCAGATTTTTGAAGTCAAAGAAGGGCTGCCCAATCAGAGATTTGAAGAACAAGGAGTTGTTTCCAGTCATGCATGCAATAGATTAGAAGGAAGGATTGTAAGATCTCTCCAATCAGCCCATGTATTTACTAGAATTAGAAATCATGAAGAGGGTTTCCACTAAAAAGGAAGGTGAAACATTGAGTTTCAAAAAAATTGTCATCTTCTTTTCATTATCTTCTCTCTAAAAATTCAACGCATGGAAACATACTTTGAGAAAGGGAAGATATTTTTCAGAACCATTTAATGGTTATGTGTAACCTCTCTACATCATTAAGTAGAGTAGGTTAGGGTAGATTTGATTTTTGCAAATAAGTGCTTTGTACATGTTGTTTCCTCTTCTCTTAGGTTGTAAGCATGTAATTTTCTATGCAATTTGTTGCTCTAAAAACTTGTAGCAGATATTTTGGCATTATGGATGACTGGTTAGTGCAAAAAAAATAATGATGAAGCAATCTGAGTTGGTATTCAAAGTAAGAGATCAAGTTGCAGCTCTCAAAATTTGAAGAAATTATTTGCATGTAGCATGGAGAAAGTGAACTACAACTCATGTGTGATGGTTGCATAGAAAACTAAGATAAAATCAGGTATTTACTTTATTATTTTACTCTTATTCAACTTAAATTTCTTTCATTTTACTCAATCCACTCAAAAGAAGAAGAATAAAAACATCTAAAAGAAATTCTAAGATTTAAGGAGAAATTTGAACCTATCTAGAGCTATTTTGGAACTGTTTTGGAACTGTTCTAGAGCTTTCTAGAGCTTTCAAGAGCTTTCAGGAGCTTTCAGGAGCTGTTAGGAACTGTTCAGGAGCTGTTAGGAGCTACCCGGAGAAACTCTTAAAAAAAATGAATTTATTGAATTTGAAGGCTCATTATGAGTTGCAGAGGGACCTGCAACATTTTATGTATGGGGTAAATGATGAGACCATAAATTGTCTCATATTTTATCAAAGAAAATCATCTATTTCTTCCTAATGCATTAGTGTTAAAGTGGATTTGAGTAATGATTGAAAGTTCTTTAGCTTGTTTAAAGTAAAATATAAAGTAAATGTTTGGTTTATTTTTTGTAATCTATGTGATCCAAATTGCATCTAATATGGCTCCATGAAGTGTTTAAAATGATATAATGCAGATAAATGAGTTATTAAATAACTCATGGTAAGAAGAAGCTTCATAGACACTTGCAACAGAGAGCTCTAGATACTTGAGGCAGTTAACTCCTGAAAGATTTAGAAGGCTTTGAAGAAATAGTGAGAATATAGAGAATACTCCCAACACACTCCTACATTCATGAAAAATCATGGAGCATCATTCATTCCTAAATTAATGGGATGAGTATTTGTTTCATGTTGAGTTTTAAGATCTCTCACAATTATTAAATTTCATGCTTCCTTCTTCCACCAAAGATAACTCAAGTTACCACATAACTCAAATGTTTTTGCATGATTATAGCATGTTACTCATGCTAAGGATCAATGATTTGGTCGACTGAACTAAAGAATAATTCCTTCATTCATGTTCAACACTTGAAGACTTCCTACAAATCAGGCGCCTAGAAATTATGAAAAATGCAGTCTCGGTAAAACAATGATATCTCCCTCATTTCTCAACAAAATTAAAAAATTAAAAATGATCTAGAAACTAGATTTGAAGGGATAAAAACCCTTTTGAGAATTTGGTGTGATTTGTATCAGGGAAGGAGTAGTACATGTCAGAAAATGACTAAGACAAAAGTGGCGTGATGGAGGACAACAACTTCAATTTTCTTAAAGTTTTGTAAACGACCCCTCAAAAATAGGATCTTGGATCCACACTCTTAGTGGATTCATTGGATAAATATAGAATATGAATTATTTAAATACAATTTAATCATTTTATCAAAGAGATGGGATTAGAAAGGCTTGTTTCAGCCTGAGGAAATAGGATAGATCTAGTTTCATTTTCCAAGCAATGTAATTCCAAATTTCTAGATTAAATTTAATCCAAGAAAGCTTTTCATTTCCAGAAATTGTGAAGTATTTTAGCCTTTTCAATTCTTACAAGTGTTCCTTAGATTAGTTCCCTTTCATGCAACTTTCCTTTCATGCAAATAGGATTTATTTTTGCAAGTAGAAGAGACTATCAAGCAAGTTTTCTACTTTCTCTCTTGCAGATAGCCATGGACACCGCCTTGGATTGATAAATTAAATGATGAGGATTACAATGACCCCATCAAATTTTTCTCCAAACAGTATCCTATTTATAGGAGATCAAATGAGAAATGGAGGCTTGATATTGAAAAATCTAATCAACAGTCAAGGATGGAGGAAAATAGGAGAAATGGAACATGGATTCTTATCAACAGGTGAGAATACAAGATGAGAATTAATCAACGGCTCACGCTTGTTCCAAAAAAAACACACTTTTGACCTGCACACATAGGTCACTAGGTTACTTTCTCAAGAGGTTAAAGGTTTAGCTTGTTCAAGAAGCCAAGTGAGATGGTTGGAGGAGAGAGAATATTCTTTGGAATATTATCATGGGTGAGGAAATAAATATTTTTAAAATTAAAAGAAATTTTTAATTGTGCAAAAAAGGGATAAGGAATATTCCATGGGAATATTCCCCTTTTGGAGGAAGATTAGTTTAATTTTTAATTAAACAAGCTTTAATCATGCAATAAGGGGATTTGAAGAATTAAAGTGATATTCATTAATTAAATGATTTAATGAATGGGGGATAGATGAAATAAGCCAAGAAGGGTCACTTTCAATTCATTTGTGTATTCACACCTTGGAGATTCTTCTTGTTTTGAGCTCTGACCCTCCAATGAAATGACTCGACATGAGCTCCCCAGGCACATTTCTAATTGAGTTCGAGAGTATCAGCAGATTCCAGGCTCAGGACCACCAGTATGTAACTCCAAACTTGATTTGAAATTTGACTTTTTGATGCATTTATTTCTCTTTAAAGTTTAAAATTTGGCAGCATCGCTATATAGTGATGCCCATTTGAAAATTGGAAATGCTAAAATTATTTATAGCGATGCATTTTTATATAGTGACGCACTTCGCGATTTAAAATTAGGGTTTCTAATTTTATTGCAATGCATACTTATATAGTGACACACATGCCAATTTGAAAGCTAGGGTTAGGATTTCCAAATTTTAAATCATGGCGCACATGTATATGGTGACACACTTTGCAATTTACAATTTGAAATGCCTTTGGGCATCGCAATTTGAAATTTAAATATAGCGACGCTATTGTAAATAGCAACGCTATTGTGATTTTTGAGCTAAAAATTCCAAACTAATTTATTTTTTATTTATTTTTTGATGTCGTGTGCTTCTTGAGTGCAGGAGATCATTGCATCATTGATGTCACGCGAGCACAAGCCCACAACATTGGAGAGATTGGGTGATTTTTCCAAGTTACGCTAGGAGCACCTGGGAGAGATCGACCTTTGGTACGTTGCATATGCACTCATCATCCAGACTCATCTAGCGATGATGAATACCTTGTGCGAGATATGGCACAATGAGACCTCATCTTTTCACCTTCCAACTGGTGAGGTGACGATGACCTTGGAGGATGCATGGCATATTTTGCATTTGTCGATACATGGCGAGCGGGTGATCTTTTATGTCAATGCCGAGTACAATGCTTGTCATGAGGTGATGAACTTGAAGAACATTACCTTAGTCACATCATAGATTGACCTCAAGATGTATAGAGGTCATGTGCCCACATTCTGATTGATCATTGTAGCTATCATTTCAAGTTTGGTCGCTCTTGACCGACGCAACAGAGGGTTCAGTTCAGGATAGGGCCTAGCATGGCACTAAATGCTTCATAGGAGGACACTTTTTGCATGGGGGCAAGTGATGTTGGCCCACTATATCATTACATGCATGACTTTGTTTATTGTGATAGAAGAGCCATTGGTGCAAGGGTGACTCTGCTTCATATTTAAGCATGGGAGCATATTGTTGTGCTCCGACCGATTATATAGATGACAAACATCAAATCAGATGATCCTGTGATTCGGTGGTACAGAGGTGTGATCACTCTGTGGCACACTAGAAATATTGGGATCCCCTACTAGAAGAGGGTGCTAGACGACATGATAGTTTTCAGGTGGCATTCATGACTATAGATGCCACCATGGTATGACGATGCTCGGTAGTTATTCTTCACCGAGACAGACCCGATACATGCAGGGTCACAAGCATACCATCATCGAGCGGTACTTGCCAGACATAGTGACGAGGAAATTCGAAGAGCAACAGGACATGTCATATGATGCCTATAGGGCTATTTTTGTGAGGTTTTCTCAAGATTTTCCCACAAGGGGACCTATTATTCCAGCTCCAAAAGTGGTGGAGTGATTTAGACAATTGGCGGCTCATCCATGGACCTATGACTAGGGTCAGGCAGTAGCACTGACTACACTTGCTTATGATGCTCGGTTCACTCCTCCTTAGCATTTGATAGATCTAGTAGGTGCTCCTCTGTGAGGGAGGCCCAGAGGTAGGGAAGTCGATAGAGGCATAGGACAGGGTGGCCAGGATGGCCATGATGGAAAAATTATGGGGTTTCCACTAGTTGGACAACAACCTCCTCAACAGCCTCCAATTTAGCAGTAGGTAGCACAATAGCAAGCAGCGCTGCCACCACTACCAGATCCCAGAGATATACAGATCTAGCAACTGTAGCAACAGGTGCAGGTTTTGACAGGTTTGCGGGATTAGGCCCGCTAGCAAATTTTGGCTATTACTGCTGAGCAAGATCAGGCTAGGTAGTAGGTGGTGGCCATTACAGTAGAGAGAGACCATGCTCAACAGTAGCTTTAGGTTGTGACCGAAGAGAGAGATCAGGAGATTGGTCGGTGACAACAGTTAGAGGCCCTCACAACAGCTACTCAAGGAAGGATTGTATCTACCAGATTATACAAAGAGGCCCTGATTGAGGCATCATATTACAAAATGCATTACCATTGTGATGTTCCAATGCCACTAAGACAACCTGATTATTCATAGCATAGCGATGCATGGCCCAAGGTTGAGGATCAACCAGAGAGGCAGGTCGAAGAGGGTAGCAACCATCAGAGCTAGCCTTATTTTGTATAGACACTTTTTGACTTTTGTCGCCAAATTATTTCACACAAATATACATTCACAGGTTCCTTTTTTATAGCCTCATGGATATTGTATTTATGATCATTATACATACACTGATTTAGATTTTGTACCATGAAATTCATTTTTTGATATATATGATACATATATAGATTCTATATGATGTGTTCATCTTATTTGATGCTTATATTTTATTATGTATGGATGCACTTTACCTTTCATGCCTATGTGATATGCGACGATACATGAGATGAAATGAGATGGATGCAATGTTATATTATTTTTCAGTATCTTTTTAGGATATGCTATGTGATATGATATGTGATGCAGATGTTATGGATGCATTGCTTTTTTATGTATTTTCTATGCAGTTTTATGATGCGATGATTATGTATGCATATGGTTGTCTAGATGGATAATGCAGATGTTTATGCTTATGATATGATATGTGATCTATGCTTGTGCAATAATTTAAGATGATTAGATTAAAATATATATATTATTCGTCAAAACTTAAATGATGATGCAAAATGTATGATATATGATGTGATATGCTATGATGGTGCAAGATGGATGTTTTAGATTATACCATGATTATGAAATGCATGTATTCTGATTATTTTTGGATGCAGGATGGATGCATTGATGATGTTTTTATTGACTATCATGATAACAAGTTAGTGTGGAGAGAAAGAAGAAACAAGAACGAATGACCATTGATTTTGATGATTGCTTCAAAAGATCCAACAAGTCTATGATCCACCGATACTTTATTAGATATGGTGACGAGACATGCATGATGAGGATGAATGAAAGATGATGAGTTGCTCACATTTTAGGGTTGGTATTTTTCGTTGTTCCTTATTGTTTGATATAACACATAGACACAATGCATCAAGGTATTGATAACTAGGACGACGTTGTATCTAGTGTAATGGACTTTGACTTTGCAAATAGATAGGATAGTTCATGTTCACATCTTGACATACGAAAATATTGTTGGAATGTAAGTTAGAAACTTAGAATATATTGGACCAAAGCATATGCAATAGCCAACAACATACTCCAAACAACCTTCCTACACACAACTAAGCAAGTACGTGCCAAGATTATTTTACAAGAGTACCCACAAGCACAACAAACGAAAGATAATGATTGATGCCCCATTCCTTTCTCTCTAAATTGTTTTGATAGACATCATCGAGAGGTCCTCGAAATGGGTCATTAAGATAAATCATAAGAAAAGATCAAAGACAAATAGTCAGTGTTGTTTATATTTCTAGCCAGTTTAATTTTAGCTAAGGTGATTTCCAATAATGATGTCCATCATAGAAAGGATACATCCTAGGACATGTTGATTAGATGGTTTTTTGATGTTAGGATGATGATTCTAAGATGAGTTGTTGATATACACTTCACTGATGCATTTTCCTATGATCTAGACTTTAGGTTTTGACAATTAGGTCCTCACTTTACGACTTGCTATACCCATTTTCTATTTATTTTTCCAAAGGTTGAAGATGACAATCGATTTATTATGGGTGAAAGTTTATTTCGGGTGAAAGTGAGATGGGATGGATGGGTTTTGGATTTTTTGGAATAGTTCAATGTTTTTGGTATTTTGAAAATGTTCTGAGGTTGTTTTTGATCTTTTTGAAAGTTTATGTGAATGTTTATGTTTTCGGTTATTTGAGGTTGTTTAGGGATTTTCAATTTTTTCTAATGTTTTTGGATTTTCAATTTTATAATGTTTTTTTGTTTTCTGATATTTTTATGTTTTTGAGGTTTTCAAATATTTGGATTTTTTTGTGTTTTTTGAGTTATCTGAATGTTTTGGGATTTTTTGAGTTATTTGGATGTTTTGGGATTTTCTGAGTTTTGACCAAGAACCTAACCTAATGACCTATCCTAGGGGTCTCGGTGGCTGATCAAAGATAAGCCTTGCCCACATTATACATGCAAAGACCACATAGTTCGACTGACTTGACTTATTAACAAGATGAGATATGAACATTTGAGAGATGCTGGTTTATTATGACGAACTTCTAAAAGACTGACCTAGGGTGTCTCGTAGGTTGATCAAAGATAATCCTTGCCTACGTTCAAGCTCAAAGACAATGTAGTTCGACAAGGGTATCACTTTTTTTTGGATTTTCGATGTTTGACCTTTTTAGGATTTTTATGTGTTTTGGATGTTTATGATTTTTACTATTACAATGTTTTGAATGTTTTTGGATTTTAGCTATATAGGATTTTGCAAATGTTTTTGAATTTTCTAATGGACATTTTACGAATGTTTTTTGGGATTTTTGATGAGATTTTATTGATGTTTTTGGTATTTTTGAATGACCTTAAGATATACAAGAGCCCAATATGATCCATAATGAATTTCCCCTAGCATGACATGCGATAGACTACCTCGATATAGGTAGGAAAAACTAACCTTTGGAATGTGCCAAGTAGTACTAAAGGAATACGATACTTCACAACATCAAGCTATGATAAGGACATGGATAGGCAATGGATAAATGGTGATGCAAAGAATGATAGGACAAAAGAGCCAAAGAATAGATGGAGGTGCTTTAATTACACAAGGCGTCTGTTTTCCAAGTTTTCACCAAGGCACTTTCCCAAAGTGCCATCGAAGTGATTTTCACTAGAGGATGATTTTTTTTCTTTACTTTTAATCCTTTCTCTCTTTTTTTTTTTAATTTTGATTTTTTTAATTTTTTTGTATTTTCAGATTTACACCCTTCAAAACTAGGCATAAAACTTTTTAAGATGCAATTTGTTGGTTGGTTCCTGCAAGGGTTCACCTGCAGGTGTTGACAAATGATATGCTCTTGATCCATAGCTTGTTTTGATGACAAAGAGACCCAACCATTTAGGCTCAAACTTTCCTTTACTGTCTTGATCTAGAAGGTTCTTTTGATATTTCTTTAGGAAAAGATCCCCTACTTGGAAAGACCAACATTTTATCCTCTTGTTATAGTTTTGTTTCAGTTAGTTTTGATATACTTGCAAGTGATTGAGTGTGTTAAGACTACGCTCATTCAAGAATTCTAGCTCATTCAACCGAGATACTTTGTATTCTTCATCTGTGATCAGGTTCTATAGTGACACTCACAATGATGGTAGCTCAACCTCAATAGGAAAGATGGCTTCTAATCCATAGACCAAGGAGAAAGGGGTTGCACCTATGGCCAGGCATATTCTGGTTTGATAGGCCCAGAGAGCGGGATTCAGCTGTAGATGCCAGTCACAACCAGCTTCATTAACTATTTTCTTTAGGATTTTTAGGATAGTTTTGTTTGTAGCCTTAGCTTGGCCATTGCCTTGTGGATAATACTGGGTAGAGAATCGGTGTTGGATATTTAATCTTTGACACAACTCTTTCACATCCTGATTGTTAAAGGGTGTTTCGTTGTATGAGATTAGGGTTTGTGGAGCACCATAACGATAGATTAAATAGTTTAGGATAAACTTGGTAATTTGTTTCCTCATTATGTAGGTCATGGTAATGGCTTCAACCCACTTAGTAAAGTACTCAGTGGTAGTTATAATAAACTTGTGACGATTGGATGAGGTTGGGGTGATTTTTCCTATGAGGTCAAGCCCCTACTATGAGAAAGGCCAAGGCGTGATCATGGGTTGCAATTCTTGAGTTGGGGTATAGATCAAATCCCCATGCTATTGAAACTAAACACACTTCTGCACATACTGATGAGCTTTCTTTTCTTTGGTCAGCCACTAGTACCTAGTCCTCAACAGTTTCTTAGCTAATGTCATACCACTAGAATGGGATCCACATATGCCATCATGCACTTCTGTTAAGGAAGTTAAGGCTTCCTCTTGCTTAATACATCGTGTAAATTTCCCCTTGATGCTTTGACGATAAAGGGTATCACCTAAGATCATGAATTAGCATGCCTTTTTAACAAAGGTCTTGTTAAGGTTTGAGGTGATATTGGATGGGAGGGTTCCTCTGCTTAGGTAGGTAAAGATGTCATGGTACCACAAGGATCTAAGACCAACAATGACACACACGAATTTTTCTTCAGGGATCTCAAAAGTTGGTACAAGAAGTTGTTCTACCAAGAATTCACATTGGAGGACATTATTTGGCATGTCTAGTAGTGATTCAATCATTTCCATGGCACCTGCTACTCTGTTGTTTATGCGAGGAATCTGCTCAAAAGTTATGTCCATAAAAAGGTCCTTGAGATTTTCCACCATCTTTTTGTAAGGAGTGAGCTTGTCATCCTTAGTTTGATAGTCGTCATTGACTTGGTTGATAACCAGCTATGAGACTCCATAGACTTTCATCTCTTGTATCTGTCATTGAACCGTTATCCATAGACCTATGATTAGGGTTCATACTCATCAATGTTGTTAGTATAGGGGAATGATAGTTGGTATGACTTTGGAATGCAATCACCTTGATGGGTGATGAAAATAATACCTGCTCCTGATCCATGTTGGGTGAACAATCCATCAAAGTACATCTTCCACTGAGTTGTGAGATTGATGAGAAACACTTATTCATCAGGGAATTCATATATCAAAGGGTTCTCTACATAGATGGGTGCCTCTGCTATTTGGTCTGCAATCACTTATCCTTTGATTACCTTATGCTCTACATACTCTATGTCAAACTTCGTTAAGACCATCACCCATTTTTCCATTCACCTTGTGAGAGTTGCTTTGGATAATAAGTATTTGAGTGGGTCAATCTTTGCAATGAGCTTGATTTGATGTGACAACATGTGGTGCTTGAACTTTTGTGAAGAAAAAACTATTTCTAGGCATGCCTTCTCAATAGGTGAATAGTTCATTCCATAGCCCACCAAGGTTATGATGATGTAGTAAATAGCTCTTTCCTTTCTGTTTTCATCATGTTGTGCCAGTAGAGATCCTAGTGTTGTTGGTGTTATTGAGATATACAAGATCAGTGGTTTGTTTGGTATCAATGGCATGAGTATTGGAGGTGTTAGTAGATAATATTTGATTTTCTAGAAATCTTTATCACACTTCTCATCCCACTTGTAGGTTATCCCTTTATGGAGAAGATGTGAAAAGGGATGGATTTTATCTTATAGTTGTGCTATGAACCTCTTGATGGATTACATTCTTCCTTGTAACCCTCTCATCTGCTTTAGTGTTTACGGTGGTTCCATGTCAAGGATGGCTTTTACATTTGTTGGATCAATTTCTATCCCTCTTTGTGAGACGATGAAGCCAAGAAGTTTCCCTGATGTGACCACAAAGACACACTTTTTTAGATTTAGCCTTACTTTGTATTCTTCTAGCCTGTCAAAGATGGGTCCTAAGACTTGTATGTGCTCACTTTCTTTCTTTTTTTCCAAAATATCATCCACATAATCTTTGATTGTTTTGTGGATCATGTCATGGAAGATGAGGGTCATTTCTCTTTGATAGGTTGCTCCTACATTCTTTAGCCTGAAGGGCATCACATTCCAACAACAGGTTCCCCATGGACAAGTGAACGCAATTTTATGTTGATCTTCCTTAGCGATTATGATTTTATTGTAGCCTAGAAAACCATCCATGAGCGACAACATTTCATGCCCAGCGATTAAGTCTATAACGAGTTCAATGTTAGGAAGAGGGAAATCATCCTTTAGACATTCCTTGTTTAATTCTCTGAAATCAGTGCATATTTTGATGCCCCCATTGGGTTTTGAGATTGGTACTAGGTTTGAAACTCACTCAGGATAATCTATCAGTCAGATGAATCCAACGTCAAGAAGCTTTTGTAACTCAAGTTTGATAAAGAGTGCTATATAAGGGTACATCCTCCTTAATTTCTATTTGACTGGCTTAGCTTCAACATAGACTACTAAATGGTGCACAACTACTTCAGGATCAAGGCCTCGAATATCTATGGATGACCATGCAAAGTTATCTCTACACTCCTTCAAGAATGTTACTAGGCTCTTCTATTCTCCATCCAACAAGGATTCAGAATAGAAGGTGATGTTAGCTGCTTCTTCTATACCCACATTGACTAGAGTGGCCTTTTCTGCTAGCACTCCTGACTTTTCTGGATGAATTGCACTAAGGGGGAGACTGAATCCCTCATCCTTGGGAACCTTAGAGAGGTTTTCACCATCGGATGCATCCTTTGTTTTTACTATTTTAGGATCAGAAAGTGCCACAGTGTGGTTTTCACTTAAGGATTTACATGTTAGTTGCATTTCATTAATTTTGTGACTGAAGGATTCAATCATCTCCCATAGTATGCTCACGTGTCTAGCTCTATGTCAAAACCTGCTTTGTGATCTGCCCATGGTAAGTTATCATAGAGTCCCATGAATTATGAGATCACTTCATCATTTTTTAATAAATCCAGAATTGGTGGTCCTTGTTGGTCCATGTCAATGAGTTGTGGGTAGACTAGGAATATTTCAGTTGGTTGATTTTTTGGAGTAAAGGATGTAACATATATCATAAAGAGGGTGTTGTTCTCAAATAGATCGGCAACATCAAGAGGGAAGTCATCTAAGGTCATATCACACAATGTAGGTAACCAAGAAGAATCCTCAACCCGTTTAGCAGAAGTACCTTTTCCAATAAGGGTGGCCCTGCTAGTGGTACAACCTAGGCTAAGATTCTTTAGTCGTTTCTCAGGAATGATGGGTTCTAGCAAACCATTATCATTTTATCCTAGCTTCTCATTCTTGTTATATCCCCAATTCTTCATGAGCTGCAATCCTTTCTTATCTTCTTCCATGGGAAGAATAGGAACAGGCCGTTCATCTTGATAGAGGAGTTTAGAGATATCTCCTTCATTGATATCTTCTTGGTTCAAATCCCCCCACTTGGTGAAGGTAGTAGTTGCCATCTTGATTATTTCGGGTTCTTTGGTGCTAGATGTGGGTTTCCCATGAGACTGAGGAAAAATAGGTAACTCTCCTAACACAAAGGCGTCTTTCAATAGCTTTTAGTTCCCACAACCATCATCTTGGATTACAGCTTTGACATCAGGTATAATCTACACAATAGATGTTTTTGCTTGTGAGGTGGATGCAAGGGATGATGGATCAACAAATGAGGTGGAAGGTGTAGGTACCTCATCATTCTTGGGTATTTGGGGGATTTTATAGAACTTGGATTCAAGACTTTTGCAATAGTAAAAAGGCTCAGGGTCTCCATGGAAGGTGATTTCTCTGCCCTCATAAGGAAACTTTACACATTGATGATAAGTCGAGGCTACAACTTTTAAAGCATGGATCCATGGTCGACCAAGTAAGATGTTATAGGGAAGATCAAGATCAAGCACTTGGAATGTAGTTTTTTCAATGAGAGGTCCCACTTGAATGGGAAGTGCAATGATTCCTTGTGATACTCGTTCTTGGTAGTCATATGCTCTGATGGTGGTACTCTTTGTCCTCTCAATAGTATCCTCTAAATAGCCCAAATTTTTGATCAATTTAAGGGAGCAAATGTTCAATCCAACACCTCCATCTGCTAAGACTCTTTATACCTTATTCTTATGAATTACAACCTTCAAGTGTAAAGCACGGTTATGAGATGGTTGTGATGGTAGGTCTTGCTCAAAGAAGGTGAGAAGATGATTACCGATATGGCCTACCATAGCTTGAAATTGATTGGTATCAATATCCTCAGGGATAGATGACTCTAATAAAGCTTTTTCCAAGATTTCCCTATGTGCAAGTGATAGCCTCAACAATTCTAGATTGATATATGTGCAGGGGACTTTTTGAGTTGTTCTAAGAGATTGTACTTGCTAGTACTTGATGCTAGTGAAGTAGGTTGTGCCCTAGATTGGGGTGGGACTCCTTGGATGGTGACTTTACCACACCACATGGTGACTCCACACTCTACATTATTCCATTTTATGGTGATGACAATGATGATGCTATCATACAAAGCAGCTACATTGGAATAGGTATATTGCACGTTTGTGTAATCCTTAGCTTTTCTAGTGTTTTTTGCTTTGTTATAATCTTCCATAGGGTTATCGTATATCTTAAGATCCAGCTAGTACCTCAACATATATGGTGTCATTCTCTATGAGGTATTGGATAATGTTTTTGAGCCTTATGCAATTTGTTGTTTTGTGTCCTTTGATCTTATGAAAGTCACAGAGGTCATTTGCATTGTACTAGGATGGTTTTTCTTATAGTTCTTGGTAGTTTTCAAAGTTAGGAAGTGTGATCAGATTTGAATCTACCAACTTTTTCATGATAGTTTTGATAGCTGTGTGTACTTGTGTTTAAGGTAGTTCTTGTTAGGGGTTTTCGTTTGCATTTTGGTGTTATTGATCTGATTGTTCTGAGAAGGTTTCATTTGTTGAATAGTTGGTTGGATGTTAGCAACTTGATTGTTGTTTGGCCTTGAAGCACTTAGGATTACCTTAGCATCTACCACACCATCATTTTCCACATTCTTGTTCTTAGCCCAGACACGAGACTTGTCATTTGAACTAGTTGATGGGTGGTTGTCTTTGTAAGCTTGAGTATTTCCCTGTGAGATTAGAGCTCTCTCGATGTTAAGGGCTCTAGGGACAAGCTCGTCATATGATGTGATGCATTACATTTTCAAGTGGAAGGATAGATCTGGATCTAGATTGGCAACAATGATTCCTACTTGTTGTTCATCAGGAAGAGGCCACTTGCTCTTACTATCTCTCTATCTCCACCATTGTAAGAAATTAGTGGAAGTTTCTCCTTTATTTTTCCTAAGAGTGTATAATTACTCTAGACTAACATCCATGTCAAGATTGAAGGAGAAGTGATTGATGAATTTATTAGTAATTTCTTGAAAAAATTTGATACCATGAGGTAGACAAGAAAACCAATCCATAGCAGGACCTATTAAACTTCGAGGGAAGAGGCGCATCAAATGTGAATCATTGTAAGCCACCTCCATGCACATGACATTATATTATTTGATATGGTTCACAATACTTCCTCTCCCTTTATATTTTTCAAATTTGGGGATTTCAAAACCAGGAGGGAATGGTACCATTGCTATGTTTCGATCAAATGGATATGGACACAACTTTTGTGTATGGGGCTTCTTTGCCTTGCCCATGCGAAGGTCCTACATTTCTTATGAGAGCACTTTAAATTGGGATGCTAGATTGTCTTGTGGGTTGGGTGGAGGAACATATGGTGGGATGATGGATGAATTGTATGGGGTGTATGGTGGTGTAAGATTTGGTGAAGGTGATTGGGGTATTGATGTATATGTTCCTAATGTGTTTGGATTGATGATGTTCGATTGAGGATTATAATAAGAACCTTGTTGTTGTTGGGAATACTGTTGAGCTAGTAAGGCTTGTTGTTGAGCTTCTTGTTGTTGTTGTTGTGCCACTAGGGCTCATTGTTGGGCCTTTTGTTGTTGTGTTGCTAAAGCTGCTTGATGGGCTTGATGTTGTTGTGTTGCTAAGGCTGCTTGTTGTTGTTGTTGTTGTTGTTGTTGTTGTTGTTGTGCTTGTGTTGCTAAGGCTGCTTGTTGTGTTGCTAGGGCTACTTCTTATTGTTGTTTTTGTTGTTTTCGATGATGATGATGATGATGATGTGTTAAGGCTGCTTGATATGTTGCCACTTGCAAATAAGCTTGTTGTGTTTGTTGTAAGGCTAAGGCATGCACTTGCAATGAGGGATCAAGTGGTTGTTGGGACATCGATGGAGGATTGTGGGTGTTGGTTTTTTGAGTGGGTAATGGATTGGTGATGAGAGGTTGGGGATTTCCTTGGTTCAACATTCCTTGTAAGATAATGGATTAAGAGGGAAGAATGTATGTTTGAGATCTTGTTTGATTTGGAATAGTAAAGGAGATGGTGGGAAATGGTGAGGATGGTGTCATTAGATTATGTGATGGAAATGATACACTAGGACCTTGATTCCATTGATTAAAAAGGTTTCCTTGTCCCATTTCTAGAGGATTTCCTTGTCTTAGGGATGTAAATAATGTACTACCTATGTTGGTAGGATTTGTTACCAAGGGATTGCTTTGGGATGAGTTGAGAATAGATGGTGTGGATGTGTTTTGTGAAACCAATGGTATGGATGAACCAATTGGAGGATTGGATAAGGATGTCCCTATTTTCTTCAAGGGTTGACTCTGAGGTATGGTATTTATATACCCTTGCGTGTTGTTTTGAGATAATTGATCCACACTGCTTTGTGTGATGGCAGGCACTCTTGTGGTAGTCATGCATATGGATGAAGAAGGATGTCACCGATATGTGGAAGTCATGGTGGAGTAATGAAGTTTGAGAGGTGTGTACGGTTGTTTAGGATCTTTCAAAACGATAGGAGCACCAAAGGTAGATTAGACATGTAAAATTGACTAAACACTTATCACAAATTCAGAATGTCTCGAAATGACCCTGAAGCGACTCGGAACAACTCTGAATCAACTCAAAACATCTTAGAACAACCCTGAAGTGGATTGAAAAAACTCTGAATCAACTTGGAATGTCTTGGCACGACCCCAGAACAACTCAGAACAACTCTAGATCAACTCAAAACATCTCGAAACGACCCAAAAATGACTCAAAACAACTTTGAATCAACTCGGAATGTCTCGGAACGACCCCGAAACAACTCTGAATCAACTCGAAATGTCTCAGAATGACTCTGAATCAACTTAGAATGACTCTTAATCAACTCAAAATGACTCTGAATCAACCTGGAACATCTCGGAACATCTCTGAATCATCTTGAAATCATCCCACAACATCTCATAATGCATCAAATGGCATCGAACGACATCGAAAACCCTATTTCCTCTATTAATTAAATAATACAACATTATTTAATTTATTCACATTTCATCATTCTCGACAAATTAAATAAATACTGTTTATTTAGTAAAGTCTTGAAAACCCTAATTCTACTATTAATCGAATAATACAACGTTATATGATTAATTCACATTTCATCATTTCGACCTAGTTAAATAAATTACATTTATTTAATAAAGTCCTAATCTTATCTTTTTTCGTCCTGATTAGTCAGACAACACTAATTATTTGATTACATCACTAATTCACCTTATTCCTCAAAATTGATTAAATTATTAAATCATAATAATTTAATTATCACACTTTTCCTCTAAAATTTGAATAAATTAAATCAAACTATTAAAATTATCAAAAATCAAATGAAAATGAAAATGGAATTAATTAATTAATTAATATCCCTCACCCACTTTTTGATTGAGAAAATCATGGATTGCTAACTAAGCAATCTAATTTTGCTAACTCAACCATCTAATTCCTAACTCAACCCTAATTGATCAATCAATTGCTAACTAAGCAATCAAAATCCTAACTATCCAATCTATTCTTCAATCACCCTAATTGTGCAATCAACTTTGCACAATCTCCTCATGTCTAAATCCTCTCAACTCATTTTGACCGTTGATCTGGATATTCTCCAACGCGATCTTGACTATTGATTCAAAATTATTTTTCCTATAAAACAAACCTCTCCCTTCACAAATAAGGATCAAAATTTCAACTTACCTTATGCAACAAAGTGCTATCAAGATCACCATTGATAGAGCTTCATCATTTCTTCAAGAAAAAGCATTAATCATCAAGATTTTGTGTACAAGCAATGGAGGCTTTGCAGTGATACGAACAACCCAACATCATGCAAATACACTCCAACATGGGATGGTAATCTTTTCTTTTGTTATTTGTGTAAGTGTGGAAAAATTAAACTAAATAAAATTAAATACACCTCTTAATGAAACATTGTATCAAGATTAAACATGAATTAAACTAATATAAAATAGAGAAAATATTGAAAGCATCTCATTGTCTCCTATCTCCAAATATTTATGAGTCATGGGAAGGCTCTCAAATTTGATAAAGTACTATGACTATTAAAATGCCTATTTAGAGAATGGAATGATGCTAAATGTTGTGATTGTGATGATGGATAATAAAACTAATAGCTATGATGCTACTATAAATGAATCCTGATGGATGAAAGCTACAGTAAAAAGAAACTATGATGTTGTCGTGATATGAAATCTATTGATGCTAAGATGTTAAATGATCATTGACACTAATGCTATTGCTATTGCTATTGCTTGAGTGTTGTGAATGCTGCAGAGTAAGTTTTCTCAAAGATCTGGGATCCATTCTTTGCTTCGGAAGGTTGTATATATAGATTTCCAACAGTAGTTTTGCACAGGGGTAATACAACAGAGGCTGAGATTCAATCTGGAGATTTGAATGGTAAGAGATGAGAAGGTGGAGCTGATTATGGGGATTGTTCCTCCCCATGAAAACACCAGGCAAGATGAGAGGAAATATTTGAGGAAGAAGATTGAGAGGATTGCCTACAGGTTTGTCCCCAAGGATTTTCTCGTGAATGCCAGTTAAATTAATTAGATTTGAAAAATCTAATTTTATTGGTGAGTGAATAGAGGGATTTGCATGATTCCTTTTATTTAAATATTTTTGATTTATTTAAATTAGCAAAAAGGGAGAAAAATAATTTAAATAAATAAACTATAGAAGTTTGTTTATTAAATTAAATAGAAGTATGATAATTAAAAAATAAAGTATAAAGCTTTATTAATTAATTAAAATTGAATATGATGTAATAATTAAATAATGCCAACTATAAAGTTGTTTATTTAATTAAAACTAAAGAAATAGGAGAATTTAGAATGTGAACTATTTAAATAAGTATTTAATTTATTTAATAGTAGATGAATTTGAATATGATATTTAAATAAAATTTGTTTATTTAAATAAGACGAAAAATAATTGAATCAAGATTGAAGAATTATGATGAACTATTTAAATAAATATTTCCTATTTATTTAATAGTAGAGGATTTTAAGGATTAATTAATTAAATAAGTCGTATTTAATTAATCAGATTTCTCCAGACCATTTTTAGGTGTATAATTTTTCCCCTCTTTGAAGTTATGTGTTTACGCATTGCTTCAAAGATAATTTTGTGTTGTTGCTGCTAGTATCGACGAAAAAATTTCAGTGTGCCCCAACATGATTTTCCAAGTGATTGATGGATATATATGCCCCCTTGGGAGATAAATTGATGATTATTTTTTTTTGAATTTTTCTGGAATTTTTCAAATTTTTATGATTTTCTGATGATTTGATGTAGATTCAATGAAGATTTGATGATGAAATAATTTATCTCCCGATAATTGATGTAGAAAGTGCCCCTGGATGAATTTCAATTAATCTCCCTTTTCAAAAAAAATTAAATCAATCCCACAAAAATCCCTTTTCAAATAACCTATAAAAGGCTCAAAAGGTCCTTTTCAACTTCATTTGTACATTTGACTTTTTGAAACTTTGTGAGAGAGATTTTTGTGCCACTTGGAGTGAGATGTTGATTCCATATCACACCCACCGTTTCGAGCGTGTTCAAGGACATCAGCGGCCAGTCGCGTTCAGACCTCCGGTACGACTATTTTTTTCCTTGATTTTCGTGCATTTTCCTCATTTTATGTATTTGCGGTTTTATGATTTTAAAATTTCTTTTAGCACTTTACAAGTCCGTTGTAGCCCTTTTCCAATTTTAGCACTTTGGAATTATGTTCTAGCACGTCACTAGGCTAGTTCAGTACTTTAAAAAAGTGTAGCGCTTAGGAGGTTTGTTTTAGCACTTAAGTTGGTTAGATTAGCGCTTTCAGGACTTTAGCGCTTAGATCCGATTTTGTAGCGCTTAAGCTTCCTATTTTAGCGCGTTCAAAGTTTTAGCGCTTTGACCTAAAGTGTTAGCACTTTGACCAAATAGAATGGCGCTTTGTCCGTATGTAATAGCGCTTTTGTTTGATGAAATGGCACATGTCATTTTTTTAGTGCTTTGAATGCCTTTTTTAGCGCATTCAAATCAAAGTGATGTAATGTTTGTCAATTTGTCCTTGATTTTGTCAATTTCTGAACGTATCAGCTGTTGGTTTGATATGATTGATTTGTCTAATCAAATACATGATTTTTTGACCTCATGATAGGTGAGGTCTTATGTTTGTTTTGATGATAAATATCCTCATGATAGGCGAGGAATAATTATGATTGACATACCTCATGATAAGCGAGGTTGATTTGATGCATTAATGATTGACCTAATGATAGGCGAGGTTCATTGATGTTTGCTCATGAGATTTGATCAAAATTCTCACTAAGAGTTGATTGGATTTGATAGGGTAATTTGATGTTTTTGATGATTAACATGAATTAATTGACTTTTATCTTTTTATGATAATAGGAGTGATTGGGGAACCTCCAAGTTCGAGAGCATTTCCCTTAGACATTTGATCTTATACCACAGTTGGCACAGCCTGAGATGACTATTATCACACGTTGTGGATTGTCTCCCCTTCTATATATGCCCCAGATTATGATTAATCAGGGTTTGTTGACAACGCTAGTCAAGACGTGGCATAGTGATCACAACACCTTTCATCTTCCTAGTGGTGAGATGACAGTCACCCCAGAGGATTTCTGACGGATTCTGCAACTTTAGATTGTTGGAGATATTGTCACATATGATTCTACAAAGTAGGGTGGGACTGATGCCCTTCGTAGAGTGTTTCAGGATGATCATATTGTTGGAGAGCAGATTCCATGGCGTGAGATGGTTGATTCATATGCCACTTTTCCTACAGTACTTTTTGGTTTCATCAGAGGATTCCTTAGTCCTGATCGCAGGTCTAAGGGATTCTCAGCTGGTTGGAGCTGAGTTTTAGAGAGTATGGTTGTTCATGGCACCAGATTTTCTTAGGGCATGTGTATGCTTGCCCATTTATATCATGATTTACATTCAGTTGTGTATCGCAGTGGTTAGAGTTTATCGGTCAACATTACTTTGCTTCAGGTATGGGTGTGGGAGCACATCGTTGTCATGCGTCCAGTTCTAGTTAGACAGAGGCCACACATGAGACCTTATGTGTTTAAATATGTCAGCCGGCTTACTCAGTCCAGACTAGGTAATTTAGATTATTAGAGGAGAGTTATTGATGACATAGAATATGTGACATGGAGTCCCTACCTAGATTGTGATCATTGGGACGATGATGATATTCAGCTACCATTTCTTTGTCAGTCAATAATCTTGATTGGCCGTGCTTGTCGAGTACTGTAGAGATTCTTGATCAGACGGGTGTTTAGACAGTATGGGATGGTACATAGTATGCCCCAAGGTGTTGCTCATTATGCTCATCGTCAATCAAATTTTGCAGATTGGGGGAATTTTTGTCATATGTTGCTGCTATCCAGGAGTTTTAGGCCTTGCATCCTTTTGAGTGGGATCTTCGTCCCACTATTGTTGAGTCACCAGTTACAACTGACTATGTTGAGTATCTGGCTCTACATCCTTTCCCTCATCTTACCATTCCAGATGAGCCTACCCCATTACTTGCAGAGGAGGATGTTCTCGTTGCGCATGGTCAGAGACGGAGGAGAGAGGATGTTGGAGAGGTTGAGGAAGAGGATGTTGGTGTGGTTGGTGAGGTAGATGTTGATTTTGAGGGGATGTTGGTGTTGAGAGCAGTGAAGATGAGAGAAACGGGGATGATAGCAGTGGTGAGGATTATAGATTTGATAATGGAGAGGCTACAGTTGGGTCAAGCCTTGTTTTAGATTTTCTAGATGAGACTATGCATCGTAAGAGGCAGGCTATGGGAGGTATTTCAAAGCAGCTGCAGATAGTGGATCTTCAGGTTCAGTTAGAGACTTCTCGGGAGCAACTTGTGTAGATGTAGGGTTTAGTAGAGCAAACCTAGGCTCATATGCAGGCCCGGGCCCAATCTCATGCAGAGGCTCTAGTGTCAGTGCAGGATTACTTAGCCATAGCACAGTCACATATTGCATCATTGACTATCGAGAGGGATGTCGCTAGGAAGGTTGCAATTAGTTCCCAGGCTCAGATTGCATCTTTGACAGGTGAGAGGGATGCCGCCAAGTTTGCAATAGAGGGTGCTCAAGCTTCTGCTGAGAGATTACAGAGACTGACAGATGCTACCTCCTTAGCAGATTATATGCGAGAGGTTGCTTGTATTGGCGAGGAGATTGAGTTTTATAGAGCGAGATATTATGACGCAGTTCCTTCTGAGCAAAGAGTCAGCTATGCACGATCTCATTCTACCAAGTCACATTCTAGGACTGTCAGTGCGGGTGTTATGGAGCCTCTACATAGAGATCCCAGGGATCCTAGTTCCTTTGGTGGTAGGGGTCCTGATCCTACAATGCCTACACTGTCTATAGCCAACAACACATGATTGTTGTTTGTGTTTTACATTTGAGATGTGATGTACACTTTGATTATTTAGATATATAGCCATTTTTGATGTTCTATCTCTCTTCATTTCAGACATCATTATATACTTGACATTGTGATTTTGATATATATGAGATGCAGTGGATTCTTCGGTCTATTATGTGTTCTATATGATTCTTTGATGGAGGCATTTTCTTCTATGTTCTATATGCTATGTGATGGTTTTATTATTATGATGGTATGCTTTGATATGATGTTGTTCTATCTATGATGTGTATAATGGTAATGTATGGATGCATGTTATATGGATACATGATGTATGTGGATTCATGATTATGGATATGATGTGTTTAAATGATATACTATATGTGATGTAAATGAAAATAAATGATGTAATAAAATGGATGAAAATGTTGAATGATATATGATGCAATAAATTGATGGACTTTATGATAAAATGGATGGATTATATATGAATGTGTGATATGTGATATAATAAATGGATGGATTTAATGAGATATGATGATGTATGTTTTTGAAAATGGAATGATAGAGATATATGTTTGTTGAGATTTTTGTTATGATATGATGAGAATGCAAAATGATTTGATTGAAATGTATGAATGATGAAATGATGATGTAAATTCTTTTAATGTATGTAAATGAATACGATGATGCAACTATATGATCATGATGATGTTTTTGTTAATGTCAAGTATACTCATTCTATTATGAGAAAAGATAATCATTTAATGAATGATTCACCAATTTTGTAACAAATACTTTACAAATGTAACACTATTAGGAATGTATCTATTTTACCATGCAAATCTATATGCAAACATAGGCATTTTAACAGTACTTTTGTGCTTTGTATCATCATTGAGCTTATAAAATGTTGAAAGTGAGTACAAGCATCGACGGTATAATGTAAACCAATGATGACCTAAGTACTACTTTCATGATTTTTGATATTGCACGCAAACACAAGCATCGAGGTATAATTAAACCGAGATGACTTGAGCATTTTTTGCTTAAATAGACAAGAATTAATCACTTTCTTATGTGAATTGCAATGTCATCAGTGATACTTTGAATAGCACATCTCGCGACAATTCACACAGTAATGATGATTAACTCACAAACAACAGACAAGGAAAATTACCATTCTTCTTCCTAGCTTCTCTAGTTCAATACATCATTGAGTTGCTCCAAAGAAATGATAACAATGATCAAAAGTAGAACATATCTCACATTTTCTTATAGTATTCAATCATTATTCAGATTAGATCATCCATCCTGATTTTATGATGTTTTTGTGTTTTCAAGATTTTGGATCAAACCTAACCTAAAGACCCATCCTAGGGGCCTCAGAGGCTGATCAATGATTAGCCTTTCCTACGTTATACATGCAGAGACCACGTAGTTCGACTGACTCAGACTCTTGTTTTTGGATCTTTCGATACTGACTTTTTGACTTGTTTTTTGGATTTTTTGATGTGATATGGATGTTTGATGTGTTTCCGATGGTGTTTGATGTTCATGTTGGGTTTTATTTCAAACATTGTTTTTGTTTCCTTTTTCTTATGTTCTTTGCCTATTTGGTTTAGCTTGATGTTATATTGCCCCCAATGATGTCAGATGTTGCCCCCATGCCAGTGGTGAGACATGATCACGTGATGTGATATGATAGTGGATGCAAAAATGTTGATGGGAAAAGTAATGACCATGAAATGTGTTTAAATAGATGGGAGAGTTGATTCGAATCACCAATAGCGCCTATTTCCAAGTTTTCACTACATGTTTTTATTACACTTTTTCATTCTTTTTTTATTTTTTTGTATTTTTTTATTTTTCTAATTTTATTTTTTCTGTCACCAGGACACCTGTTTGCCAGGTTTTCATCAAGGTAACCATTTTCTGAAACTTAATTCATGCACTAAGTGATTTAGGTATAGAAATTTATGAGATGGATATTGTTGATAAGTTCATCAAACAGATCGCCTTCAGGTGTTGACAATTGATATGCTCTTGATCCATACACTGATGTGATTACAAAGGGACCTAGCTAGTTAGGTCCAAACTTCCCTTTCTTTTCTCTATCCTATTGATTCCTAGGGTTTTCCTTTAGGACCAAATCTCCCACTTGAAAGATTCTAGGTTTTACCTTGTGATTGTAACTCCTTGACATTCGTTGTTGGTAGGCCTTCAAATGATTAACTGCTTGCTAAAAACGTTCATCCAATAGTTCCAATTATTGTAGCCTAGAGACTCTGTAATCCTCATCTACTATGATACCCTTCAGTGAAACACAGAGTGATGGTATTTCTACCTCAATTGGTAGAATGGCCTTTGATCCATACACCAAGGCGTATGGTGTAGCTCATGTTGGTGTTCTGATGTTGGTTTTGTAGGCCCATAGTGTAGGATTTAACTGAACATGCCAATCACGTCCAACATCGTTTACCATCTTCTTTAGTATTTTTAGGATTGTCTTGTTTGAGGCTTCTGCTTGGCCATTTCCCTGTGGATAGTACAATGTTGAAAATGATGTTGAATATGGAATTGTTCACATAATTCCTAGACGTCCTAATTTTTAAAAGGCCTACCATTATCTGTGACAATGGATTGAGTTACCCTATACTGACAGATGAGGTAGTTGAGTATGAAAGATGAAATCTGTTTTCTAGTGAAAGTTGTCAAAGGAACTGCTTCTATCCATTTTGTGAAATACTTTGTTACCATGATGATGAACTTGTTCCCATTAGATGAAGAAGGATTTATTTTCCCTACCAAATCCACTCCCCATTGACAAAAGGGCCATGTGGATGTGAAAGGTTGTAACTCTTGCACCAATGCATGAATTAGATTACCATGAATTTGACATTTCTGACACTTTTTAACATATTGATAGGCCTCCCTCTCCATGTTCGGCCAGTAATACCCTAAACGAAGGAGTTTCTTAGCTAGGGTTAGCCCACTTGAATGGGTCCCACAAATACCTTCATGGACCTCTCGTAAGGATGTTTCAAATTTGTGGTCCTCCAGACACTGGAGAAGAGTACCATCTAGACCTCGACGGTAAAGGATGTTAGCGATTAATGTATGTAGCGCAGATTGACAGATAAAGTTACGCTTTTGGTTTCTAGAGAGATCAAGAGGAAGAATGTTATCTTTTAGGTAAGTATGGATCTCTCCATATTGTGAGGATTGAGTGTTGGTTATTTGGCATATGGTCTGTGAATCAGGATTATCATATGCAGGATTAGATACTTGTTCAACCATAAACTCATATCGACCTTTCTTTTCTGGTAATTGCAAAAGGGATGCAATTGTCCCCATGGAATCCACGGCTTTGTTTTTTTCCTTTGGTATTCGCTCAAACTTGATATCCATGAAGTACTTTTTAAGATCATCTATCATTTTCTTATAAGGCATGAGCTTCTCGTCCTTTGTTTGATACTCATCATTTACTTGATAGATGACAAGCTATGAGTCCCCATACACTTGCATTTCTATGATTTTCCATTCAATAGCTACTTTGATGTTGATAATCAATGCTTTGTACTCAGCTATATTTTTTGTACATGGAAACATTAACCTATAGGATCTTGGAATGGTGTGTCCTTGAGGTGTGACAAATAGAATTCCTGCACCAGCTCCTCTTTGTATATATGATCCATCAAAATAAAGCCTCCATTGTTGTGTTGTAATATTTAGGATGTCGGCATCTGGAAATTCAATGTTCATTGGATGATGATCCTGTAATGGAGCTTCGACTAGTTGATCCTCTATTACTTGTCCTTTGATGGCTCTCATGTTGACATATTGGATGTCAAACTCACTTAAGATCATGACCCATTTTGCAAGTCTCCCTGTTAGAGAAGCTTTACCGAGTAGGTATTTCAATGGGTCTATTTTCGCTATGAGCCTGACTGTATGAGTCAACATGTAGTGTCACAACTACTGTGTTGAAAATACCACTGCCAAATAAGCCTTTTCTATGAATGTATAGTTTATTTCATATCCGTTGAGAGTCTTGTTGATGTAGTAAATTGCTTGTTCTTTTCCTTTAGAATCCTCCTATGCTAATAGAGCTCCTAAAGATATGTCAGTTGTTGTGATATACAGTAATAGTGTTCTTTCTGCTATGGGTGGCATGAGTATTGGAGGTGACACCAAATACTGCTTTATCTGACTAAAAGTTGTTTCACAGTTATGATCCCATTTGAATGAAACATTTTTATGAAGTAGATGATTAAATGGGTGACTCTTATCTGCCAGCTGGGAGATAAATCTCTTGATGGATTGTAACCTGCCTTGTAGGGACCGTAATTGACTGATATTTTTAGGTGGTGACATCTCCATTATTGCTTTAACTTTAGCTAGATCCACTTCAATACCTTTTTCTAAAACTATGTAACAAAGAAGTTTTGTTGATGTCACCCCAAAGACACATTTCTTCAGGTTCAACCTTACATTGAATTTTTCCAATCTAGTGAATATTTTATCAATTATTTCTAGATGTCCTTCACTAGTGTGTGATTTTGCTAAGATTTCATCCACATAATCTTCAATGAAAGTATGCATCATGTCATGGAAAATTGTGGTCATTGCCTATTGAAATGTCGCACCTGTATTTTTCAATCCAAAGGGCATGACATTCCAGTAGAATGTACCCCAAGGGAAAGTGAATGTCATATTTTCTTGATCTTTAGGTGCTATTTTTATTTAATTATATCCTAAGAAGCCATCCATTATAGATAACATGGCATGTCCTATTGTTAGATCAACAATTATGTCAATGATGGGCAAAGGAAAATCATCCTTTGGGCATGCCTTGTTTAAATCCATGAAATTCGTGCATATTCTGATGCTATTATCAGTTTTGGATACTCGCACAATATTTGAGATCCATTCTGCATAATCTATGGACCTGATAAAACCTACATCCAATAATTTCTTCAGCTCAACTTTAACCATAAGGGTGATGTTGGGATGCATCTTTCTCAATTTTTGTTTGACCGGTTTGATTCCCTTTGGTAGTGATAGATGATGCATTAGGAGTTTTGGATCCAATCCTGGCATGTCAGAATAAGACCATGCAAAATTTATGTGTCGTTTCTCAAAGAATCTGGTGAATGCAAGCTTCTCCTATTTTGTCATGGATGTTGCTAGATGTAAGATCTTTGCCTTTTCAATTGTTCCTAGATTTATAGACTGTGTCGGCTCTACTAGTACCGATGATCTGTCATGGTAATGCTCTAGGAGAGTGTCAAATCTTTCATCCTTCAGCGCCTCAGAAAGATTTTCACTATTGGATACTTTCTTTATTTTTCTCTTTTCAAAGTCTAATGCTGCCTTAGAGAGGTTTTCACCATTAGTTTTATTTTTCTTGTTATCATTTTTGCAACTGAAAGATTTGGCACCCTCCTGTTATAAAGCATTGATATGAGTGTTATGGATAGTACTTGTATTAGTTTCATCACTACAAAGATAATTTATGATGGAATCATCATTTGAAAAGATTGGCATAAGAATAGGTTCAATGGGTTCCTAGTCAATAAGTTTGGGGTGCATTAAAGGTAACAAGTCATTAGATCGAATAAGGTCAACTGTTGTAAGTGTCATGATAGCTAGGTGGTCAAAGTTATTGGTAGGAAGTTCAAGGTCTATGATAGTACTCACCTCCAAGTCTTCTGACTCACTCGATGTCTTATCGTCCTCACTTGAGTCATCAATATTTGTTGATCCCATAACAAATGTTCTATTTCCTAAACTTTGTCCCTCCTCTTGTAAGGGTGTATATACTTGGATAACATCAATCTATTTTTCAGTATAGGATGTAGTAGATAAATGATCCCATTCATATTCGTTGGAGTCTATGTCGGAGCCATCTCTCATTTGTTGTATCCTTTCTACTGATTTTTGGGTTTCTTCCTCTTTTTGTTTAGTTATGTAGCCTAATCTTGTTTTGTCTTTAGGATGTAATGTTAGAGGTTGAATGGGTTCAATAATACCGTCCTTTCTCTTTCCAATTGGTCCTTGACCTTCATAGCCCTATTTCTCTAAAATGGCCTTCCCTTTTCCTTATTGATCTATTTTGATGCTGACATTCATTGATGTTGACGCTTCCTCGTCTTTGTATAGCCAATTGAGACTGGCTTTGTCTTCTGACTCATCTTCAAGTGTACCAGCTTTTATAAACCTTTCATTTAGAGTTGTGATGGGTTGCGATGAACTTGGAGTATTTAATATGGGTTGTCCATATGTTTTTGGTGACGATAGCAACTGTGATAGGCACAAAGATTACTCAAGAGAATATTCTCCTAAGCCCTTTTCCTTTATCTGAACCTTGTCTAAAATTTGATGTGATAATTCGTTCATAGGACCTTTGGTGTTTGATATAGTCGTGTCTGCAACAATTGTTTCTTTCTCTAGATTCTTCTTCTCAACCCATTTAGATGTGAAATTGGGTTGGCTATCAATAGTGGATGAAGTGGAGGTGTTGAATTCTCTATTATGAGGTACCAGAGTGTCTTGAGTTGCTTTTAACATGTTGCAAGTCTATGGATTATTGTTGTCAGTTGATATGGTGACCTCCTGTCTGTTTACTAGAAATTTCAGACATTGATGGTATGTTGAAGGTACCACTTGCATTTCATGGATACATGGATGACCCAATAGTATGTTGTATGTTATATCCTTGTCTAACACTTGACAAACAATGTTTTTGACAATCGACCCTACTTGAATTGGAAGTATAATAAGCCCTTTAGAAGACCTTTCCTCTTCATCATATGCCTTTTTTATTTTTCTCCTAGCGTCAATGGTGTTGTCAAAATAGCCTATTGCATGAATCAGTTTCAAGGTACAAATATTTAAACCATCTCCTCCATCTATTAGAACATGCTTGACATGGTGTTTATGGATCAAAACTTCTATATGCAAGGCTGCATTATGGGGGTGATTTAAAGATACATCATCTTTTTTAGAGAATGACAGACAATGAGGTGTGGTGAGATGTCCCACCATGGCTTGGAATTGACAAACATCCAAATTATTAGGGACCATTGTAGCTACCAGAGCCTGTTCCAAAAATTCTTTGTGTGATGGTGAAATTTTGAGAAGTTCTAGAATGGATATTTGCTTAGGTATCTTTTGTAATTGGTCCACGATATTGTAGTGATGTGATGGGGGAGTGTTTTTTTTGGAGGAAATTCCTTTCAGTATTACTTTGGATTGCCCCCTTGTCGTTATATTGACTTGTGGATGGTCTTGTGTTTCCCTAATTTTTAGGACATTGATTTGATTATCAAATGTGTTTGTGCTTGGCATTATGTTCAGGGATTCAATGTTATTGATGTTTGTGTCATCTCTTTGATTATCAATGTAATTTTTCTCTACCTCAGAAAGGAAAAGAATGGTGGTGTCATAGACATAGTTTATAATTTTCCCTTACCACTAGAAGAAGACTCTCCTTTTTCATAGTTGGGTAATGGATTGGTAAATGCAGTGTGATCATTGTTTGTTTGATTCCCTTCGACAAACACCTTCTTGGCTTCGATCAAGTCTTGTATTAGGTGTTTTAATTGCATACAATCATTTGTTTTATGTCCTTTATTCTTATGGAAATTATAATAATCTACATCGTTCCACCAGGATGGTTTTACCTTTGGATCCCAATTTTGAGCTTCTGGTAAAGTAATAAGTTTGTTCGCAATGAGTTCTCTCATTGTTGATTCCAACGTTTGTCCTAATGGGGTGAATTTCTATCGATTGGATTGTCTTTGGTATGACGGTCGAGATTCTCCATTGTTGGTGTTATTGTTTTGAGTAGTGCTCTGATTGTTATTTTGGTTTTCATTTTGATTTTTTTGACAGTTGATGCTGTCAAATTGAATACTGGTTTTATATTGTCAGTTGTATGTTCATTGCTTCCAGTTTTTTTGTTTTTCTACCAAAATTTTGGCTTGTCATTGTTTCCATAGTGATTTGTGTTGTTGGATGTTTCACTGTAGTGCTTAATCACTCCTCGTTTGACTAGGGCTTCTTCGATTTTGAGCCCATTCTCAATTAATTTTTTGAATATTGGGGGACATTGCAATTCGAGTCTATAACTCATCTGATCATTTAAGTTGTCTATAAATAATTCAATCTTCTCCTCTCCAGGTATAGATCGAGGATATCTAGCAAACAACTTTCTCCATCGTTGTAAGAATGATAAGAATGTCTCGCCATTTTTTTGTTTCAGGTTGTATAGATCCTTAATGGTTACGTCATGTGTTATGTTGAAGGAGAATTAAGAAATGAATTTGTTGACCAGTTCTTCGAAGGATCTAATCCCTGGTTGTAATTTTGAGAACCACTCCATACAATGGGCCCCCAAACTCCTAGGAAATAACCTCATGAGGTATGTATCTTCTTGTACAAACTCGAGGCTCATTGTTCTAAATTCCCATACATGGTCAATCAGGTTTACTTTTCCATTGTATTTTCCATATTTAGGAAACTCACAATGCCTTGGGAAGGGTATCATATCCACACATGGATGAAAAGGGTAAGGAAAAATGTCCTTTAATAAATATTTTTTTATGTTTCTTGTTTGCATGTTTTGAATTTGTTGTTGTAGGGTTTGCATTCGAGTTGTTAAAGCAACCGCTTGGTCCGTATCCTGGATGTGGTTTGGTTCTGTTTCATTGGTTCTAGGTGTTTCCTTCAACCGATTGATGTCAAAATCTTTCAGAAGTTTGGCACCTAACTCTGCTAACATCAAGAGGTATTTCTTCATGTCTTGTTCTAAGACCTTTTCCATAAATTTATGAAAATTTGGGTCTTGTTGAGCGTGTTGTATATTCTCTTGTGTTATTTCGTTGTTTTCATGTTGTTGGTATCGGAAAAAAGGGTTTTCTTCAGTCATGTTTAGATTTTCAGTTTCCTTCTCTCTGAGTTTTTGTCTTTGCAACCTTGTTAAGATTGACATATAAGTTTTGGTTGTTTTTCACTAAACTTAGATCTTCTATGTGGTGCTAGTGTCAATTTGATTTTAATGAAGCCCAATAGAATGATGTATTCTATTGACGAGGCTAAGTTAAAATTCCTGATTACCGAGTTTTGTTTCATGATGGTAGGATGTCAAAATCCTGATGAGGAAACTTGACTCAATAATCTAGGTTTTGTTTTGATAATTGGAAACTTTGTATTTTGCAAGATCTAGGTTTTTTTTTTAAATAATTTATTTGCAAGAACCTACTTGGTTTGAGGTTTTTATGACACTATCTGATTTGTAAAATATTTTTGACTGGTAAAATCTTGTGTTTTTTATGTCAATATGTCTGACAGTTATTTCAAAAGATTCTCTATTTTTTTATGTTTTGTGGAAGCGCTAATACAAAGGGCAAAAGTGCTAAAACAGAATGCAGAAGTGCTAGAATTTCTGGTAAAAGTGTTGTAAAATAGAGTAGAAACACTAAGACAGAGTGCAAAAGCGCTAAAAGACCGACTGGTAATTGACACTGGTAATGTTTGATAATGAAAGAGCACTATAAAATTAATCAGAAGCGTAGAAACAGATGCCAGAAGCTTTATTTTTTACTGTGTAAGCGCTAAAAGATGGCTCAGAAGTGCTAGAACGGTCTATAGAAGTGCTATGACACTGGAATTTTCTGACAGAGTTTGGTTTGTTGTTGACAGAAGCATTGTAAGATTGCTCAGAAGCACTAAAAAAGATGGTGGAAGTGCTATAGTTTTTGTTTAATGCCAAGTAGGGGGTGGCAATATGGGTCTCTCAGCTGCTATGTCTTCTTTCTCTTCTTCATCTAAGACTATGGATGTTGTTAGGAATTGATGGGGTGTTTTGTTCATTTCAAAAATAAATGTTCTTAAACTACTGATAATGTTAGTTTGAGTGCCTTCAATGTGTACGTTACCAGGTTGAAATATTGGTGTGGTTAGCCCTAGTTGTTGAATGGGAGTTGTAGGTCACCAAATGGTCATAAGGTATGTTGTATGATGGTTTCAATACCTTATTGTAATTTCATTCATTACCTATTTCCAGGCAGGAGGTAGTAACATGGGTCTTCCTACTGCTATGTTTGTCTTTTCTTCTTTTTCATTCAGAATGATGGATGTTGTAAGAAACTAATGGAGTGTTTTGTTTTCCTCAAAAATAAATTCCCTCAAGCTACTGATAATGTCAGTTAGGCCATTTTCAAGGTGTATAAGGCTAGGTTGTATGATTGGCACTATAAGGCCTAGTTGTTGAATGGGAGTTGTAGGTCGCCAAATGGTCATATGGTGGTAACTCCTTGATTTTGGATGTCAACCTAAGGTTTCCAAAGACTTGTCTATTGTAAGAACTGATCAAGTCTGGTGGATTATTCTATGGCGGGTTGTGGAATGGAAGATTGACGAATACGTTGACTATGGTTAGGTTCTTGTGAAAGGGCTCTTCTCTGAATATAGGCTTGTGAAGTCAATGGTTCTACAACATAATCATTAGTGTAACCTCTAGCGAAATCATGAAAGAACATTCTATGAGAAGCAAACTCTTCATATTCTAATACAAAAAATGTCTTCTTTGCAAAAGATGTATGTAACTAAGTGGTGTCTTGGGTTTTCTAATTATCTTGGCAAGAGATTTTCTGAAAAACTTAGTGGTTTTCCAATCTCTAATCATATATTCTCAGTTTTTATTTCATCTAATTTGTTTGTATTTTTCAGGATGGTCTTTTATCTGAATTTAAATGATTTTGGAATACACAACACTCAAATGAAGACAGTTGTTTTTAAGAGTTGTAATCTAAACAGATTGTGTATGTTCAAAAGAACCACGGATGGTCTTATTTTCACTGGTTTGATAACAATAAAGTACTTCAAACATAATCACTCTTAATATTCAAAAGGTCATTGTTATACTCAACAACCCACATCTTAAAATTGTGTTGACTCACACAGTTGTGTCACCCCCTACATGGCGCCTGTGTTTTTGTCTTTTCCGGGTGTGTACTCAAGGTTATATTTCTCGATCCCCTGAGCAAACAGTCTGTGGCAATTATATGGTGAGTGTCTTGGGGGCAGATTCTTCCCTCCCCTTGCACTGCGAGGATTACAATGTCTGGTTACTGACTTGGCTGGATACTACACTAGGTTCTTAAAAAGGGTTTTCGTTCAGAGCAGCAAGTGATAAACTCCTTGAGGAGACCTCCCAACCTTTAGAACATAGTTTTTGGGGATGGTTATCATGCACACTTCTGGCAAAGGTGGGTTTCCCCAAATTCGCTTTAAATTTTAAAGTGGGGTGGAAAACCTGGCTTTGGTTGTTACCCACTTAGGTCGTTCCTATAGGGTGAGTACTTTTTTCCACTATGACAGGCCTTCTAAAGGATGTAATAAACCTTGAAGAATACATAAAAAGGATGAGTCTAGCTTTTTGGATCACCCAGTTAAGGGGAGAGCATATGCCTATCAACCATACAAACACAAAAATCACTTGTTCAATTTTAGAGCCCAAACAACAATTTTCTAATCTATGTGAAGTTGTTGCTTCACAGTGAAGATGTTGCTTCACAAAAAGACATGGTGTTCATTTTTAAATCCCAAATTGAAAAGTCTAGTGACTACCCTAGATTGATAAATTTTTAATCCAAATGAAAATGTGACTATCCTAGGATTGATTCATTTTTAAACCAATTGAAGAAGTGCCTATCCTAGATTGATTCTTTTTAGTCTAACTGAAGAAATGAAATTTACTAGCCGCGGATGCGTTAGATCCAGAAAATGAATTACATAGAAGCGCTATGACAGTGGTCAGAAGCGCTATAGAAATACTCAAAAGTGCTATAGAAATATCCAGAAGCACTATAGAAATAGCCAGAAGCGCTATATAATTTTACAAACGCGCTAAAACAGATGCTAGAAGTGAATTGTTGGCCTATGCTGGAAGGTAATGATCGAAGCACTAAAATAGTCCTTCAAAGCACTATATTTTTCTTTGGAAGCGCTAAAAGATGGCTCAGATGAGCTATAGTTTGTCTCAGAAGCGCTATAGAATCTTCTAATCACGCTAAAACAATTTACGCCAAATTCCTATATGAAAGCTTTCCAAAAAAACTTGTTAAAAACATGGGGTTTAGCCCCACCGTGGATGACAAAATGTAAGTGTGGAAAAAGTAAACTAAATACACCTCTTAATGAAACATTGTATCAAGATTAAACATGAATTAAACTAATTTAAAATAGAGAAAAGCTTGAAAGCGTCTCATTGTCTCCTATCTCCAAAGATTTATGAGTCACGAGAAGGCTCTCAGATTTGATAAAGTATTGTGACTATTAAAATGCCTATTCAGATAATGGAATGATGCTAAATGTTGTGATTGTGATGATGGATAATAAAACTAACATCTATGATGCTACTGTAAATGAAGCCTGATGGATGAAAGCTACAGTAAAAAGAAACTATGATGTTCTCATGATATGAAATCTATTGATCCTAAGATGATAAATGATAATTGATGCTAATGCTATTGCTATTGCTATTGCTTGAGTGTTGTGAATGTTGCAAAGTAAGTTTGCTCAAAGATCTGGGATCCATTCTTTGCTTCAGAAGGTTGTATATATAGATTTTCGGCAGCAATTTTGCACAGGGGTATCACAGTAGAGGCTGAGATTCAATCTGGAGATTTGAATGGTAAGAGATGAGAAGGTGGAGTTGATTATGGGGATTGTTCCTCCCCATGAAAACACTAGGCAAGATGAGAGGAAATATTTGAGGAAGAAGATTAAGAGGATTTCCTGCAGGTTTTTCCACGAGGCTTTTCCCATGAATGCCAGTTAAATTAATTAGATTTGAAAAATCTAATTTTATTGGTGAGTGAATAGAGGGATTTGCTTTATGCCTTTTATTTAAATATTTTTTATTTATTTAAATTAGCAAAAAGGGAGATAAATAATTTAAATAAATAAACTATAGAAGTTTGTTTATTAAATTAAATAGAAGAAGTATGATAATTAAACAATAAAGTATAAAGCTTTATTTATTTAATTTAAGATTGAATATGACGTAATAATTAAATAATGCCAACTATAAAGTTGTTTATTTAATTAAAACTGAAGAAATAGGAGAATTTAGAATGTGAACTATTTAAATAAGTATTTAATTTATTTAATAGTAGATGAATTTGAATATGATATTTAAATAAAATTTTCTTATTTAAATAAGACGAAAATAATTGAATCAAGATTGGAGAATTATGATGAACTATTTAAATAAATATCCTATTTATTTAATAGTAGAGAATTTTAAGGATTAATTAATTAAATAAGTCGTATTTAATTAATCAGATTTCTCCAAACCATTTTTAGGTGTATACAATTTGAATTTTTTTTGTTAATTTTAGGATCTCATTTCGTTCAAATAGCTTAGATTTGCACATTTCATGAGTGATGGAATAGGATAGATTAAGTGTTTTTGAATTACATTAGTTTCTGATTTCAATCTCGCACTTGATCTTTTTTTCGCATATTTCTTGATGGATTCCTTCCCCCTCACACATTATGGCATGCTTGGTGGGACCTAGGTCCTCCTCACTAATATTTTTATGAGCTAAGTTGCAAGTTACAGGGTTCTGAGAGCTTTCAGAGACATTTCACGGACTGCCCAACAAAAGCTTGGTTTTGACTGGCAAAATTTGTGAGCTTTTTCCACAAAGATCAATGCCTTTGCCATGGGAATGGCGCCTTTTCTCTAAAACCAACGCTTTTTCTCTAAAAAGCACACTTTTTCTTTTTTCTAAGTTTTCACCTTTACGAAAAATTTGAGCTTTTGCCAAAAATTATGAGCTTTTGCAAATTTGTTTTTCTGAGCTTTTGATTTTTCTTCTAAGCATTTACTCTGGAAGACAAGTGCACAGATCCTGCACTATTGTAATGAACCTCCTTGCTAATGTTTGCTTGTTTCACAGGAACTAATGGGTTTTATATAGGGTTTGAAACACATTAACTTATTTTATGCAAGGAAGACAATCAATCCAAGCTGCTTTTAGATCCACAAGCATTTTTTATTAACTTAGGAAAACTTTCATTTGGTGCACTAAAATGAACAACACAAACTCACATCTAGTTTTGGTGTTGCTAAAATGAACCAATTTTAAAGCTTTCTAAGTTAGGAATTTCCTTTTGGTGCTCTAAAATGAACAATAACAAACTCTCACATTTTGATTTTGGTGCTATCTAAAATGAACAAATTTGAAGCTTTCTAAAGTAGGAACTTCCTTTGGTGCTCTAAAATGAACAAAAACAACTCTCACACTTGATTTGGTGTTGTTAAAATAAACCATTTGAAGCTTTCTAAAGTAGGAATTATCTTTTGGTGCTCATAAAAAGAACATAAAACACTTCAATTTTGGGCTCTAAAAATGAACACATTTCATGTTTTCATAATTAGGAACCTTTAAATTTGGTGCATAAAAAGAGCACAAACGTCTTTCAATTTTTTGACAAACATAAAATTTATATTTGTTGACCATTAACATGACCAGGCCTGATTTTCTTAGAAACATTTCAACTTTGGGGCTTAAAATGAACAAAATGTTTTTGTTATTTTCACACCATTGCTATCTTAATTGCTTGATGTCCTAAACACTTCAATTGGTGCAAAGATAAAAAGAATTTTTCATTTTTACTTGCATATTCTTGGGGATAACACTGCTCAAGGTGTTTAAAATGAATCAATTTTCAATGAATTATCTTCTATGCATGCATTGATTGGAAAGCTAAAGTGTTTTTTCTTCTCCCCTCGCACCATTTTGGTGATCTTGGGTGAGCGAAGAACATTTTTGAGCTTCGCATTTATTTTAAAATTTTACCTTCTTAGAGGGCCTGCCTATTAAGACACATCCCACATTGGAGAACTCATAGGCGGCCTAAGCGGTACTTTCGTTCTGGATCGCTATATAAATATTTTGTGAGTGTGAGGAAAGTTCATCACTCATCGGGTGCAAATGTCCTATACAAACGTATTCTTCCTCAATATCCTTGTGATGCGTAAAAACCCAAAAGGGTTGGAAGGATCTTAATTGAACAAAACACCACATGTGTAGGTGTGTGAAAATAATATCCCCAGAACATGACTAAGAGCGAATTGTTTTAGAAGCCACCCTATTATCCAAAACATTCTTTGAAAGTGGTGCATTGGAATTTACTTCCGAGAAGTTACTTGCCAAGTCTGACTATAGGCCCGTGCCATAAGTTGCATGTAAAATCATCTCTTCAGAGCATGAGGTAGGCCCACCTAAGAGGATGGTTTCTCTCCACTAGGGTTGTAATTGTTTGTTAATGTTAAACTTGCCCAATTACATTCAAAAAAACAATTGTGACATCAAATTATGTGCTTGACTTAAAGAAAAAGAACACATCAAAACAAACATTGAACAAGATGGTCAAACCACAAACCCTTTGAGTTAGTGTATACTTGCGAAAAAAGCCTTATGTTTGTACTCCTTGAAAGGATTTATCCTTAAATGTTTCTGAACATTTCAGTTTTATTTTCAGGTTGCATTGATCAAAGTAAATACTTTGGTGACTATGGCTTGGGTGTTGTGATTTCACAACTTGAGCTATAGACATTCAAGTCACATAAATTCCATGCTTGTGAGTTAGTCTAGTGCTATTATATCATTTGCCATATTCAAGAAACACAAAGGAAACAAACACAAAGAGGTTACAAATTACCATTCCAACTCACAATATTTTTGCTAAACACTTAGGGGAAAACAAACTGAAGGTGCTTATAAGGTCATTACTTGAACAAGACACTTGGAAAATTAGATTGGTCACAAAGTCTACCACTCATTATTCCCATACTACTTATTTGAAATCAAAATCCAACAATACATTAGGATCATTCCTCTACTCAAAAAATCTATGATATCAACAGTTACTTGGAACTCACAAACAGTTCAAGTATCTTTCCCACAACATATCCTCTAGATCAGGAAGTGGAATATCGACCCTAGTTCTTCAGCATTTTTATTTTTGAAAAGTAGCTACATTCCAAAACAACACTCAAGCATTAGGGTTTTTGAGTTTCATAGAAAACCACCCCATAATACCACACCTTATGACCATTTGGCGACCCACTGCTCCCATTCAACAACCAAGCCTTGTAGCACCAATTATTCAACCTAGTCTCACGCATATTGAAGGTGCACAAACCGACATCATAAGCAGTTTGAGAACCTTTATATTTGAGAAAAATGAAACAACCCATCAATTTTTCACCACATCAATCATCTTAAACAAAGAGGAAGAAAAACCAAACATAGCAGCCAAAAGACCCATATTACTACCTCTCGCATGGCAATAGGTATGATCCTCTTGGAAATGTAAACCGAGTGACCTTATGATAGGTTATTGAGTATCAAAACATCCCTGAAACATGTTGATCTATTACCCAAATTACTCTTATCAAGGGTCACAACATCAAATAGGGCAACGACATCAAGGGTTTCAAAATCACCATCAAGGAATAAATCCAAAACATCAAATTTCCCTAGATAAAATTGAGAGAGATCTTGAGGAAATTAAATGAAAATGAAATACAACATATCATCAACACCTTATTCAAGGTTGGAAAATTACATATCTACAACAAATGGATAGTATTCCACAAACACCTTAATATCCACATCAACAAAACTTCCAATATCCACAATATCAAGAAGTTTCGCAAAACCAAAGTGTACCTCAAGTGCAATATCAAAATGTACCTCAATTGCAGTATCAAGGAGTTCAACAAAATCAAGAGCAAAACAACCAAGAAAAGCCACACAGGAAAGATTACCTACCAGAAAGGAAATTCACCCCTTTGGGAGAAACTTTAGAGGTAATCATGCATGAACTAGTACAACATGAGCTTATCAAGATCAATGACAGTACAATCTATGGTGAACCAAGTTGTAAACTCCCTTGGTATAACAAGTACGAACAATGTGAGTTCCATAAAATCAAGGGTCACACAATGAACAGATGTGCTACACTCAAAAATATCATCAAGACATCATTTTGCAAGGAGAAATAACTATTAAAGGGCCATCTACCAATGACAACAATGATAATGTCTCAACCTCAAAAGTTGAAAACAACAATCAAGAGCTATCTATCACAGATCACATTGGCAATGCCTCTACTTCATCCAGTGAGCAAGAGGACATACATCAAGAATTTATTCCCAAGCATGCTCAAACTCAATCACTCAGGCTAGCAATGATTTTGTCCAAAATATATTGACATCATCCAACCTCATGGTGGTACATATTGAGGTTCAAGAGATTCTTAACCTGACATTTATACCCAATGTAGAAAAGTTGAACCAAGAGTTATCACCCATATGCCCACAATTTGAGGAAATCCAAGGATCTTTTATAGGAAATCCTTTCTTTGAAATTGATCCATGTCAAGAATGTGAACCAAAGCATGTTGAAGATAATACCACACAGATTCAAGATCAAGAATCCCTATCATCAAAATATTACAATGACTTGGTAGATATCTTCCAAGACATCCAAGGCCTTCCAAAAGAACACATCCATATGCAAAGCACACATACATCTACCCATGAGATGCTTACTCCTAATGGACATGTAGATGATCTTCATCCAAAACAAGAGTCTCATACTCTTAATATCAGTATCATGGAACAAGAGTCACCTACTCTTCACATCTGTACACACGATTAAGATATAGTAGAAACTATAGACCTATCAGAAAATGATCAAGAAGAAGCATTAAGATTAGAAACATCCTCCAGGAAGGTTGAAGACATCAAGCATGAAAATATGGAGCATAGTATCTTAAAATCAGAAAAGATAATTGATAATCCTGAGCAGCAGAGCATTGGGTATACAACATTCAGAGATGCACAAATATATTTTGAAGGGCCATCAAAATATTATATGATATAGGATCAAGTTCAAGATATCAATCAAGAAGTTATCCCACCTATGAAGGATCCTATCAGTGAAGAAGCTATCACATTTAAAGATCCACAATAGAGAAGAGAAGGATTAGCACCTTGTTTCCAAGGTAAGACATATCCTATTTCTCAACAAATGAATTATCAAGACAGAGTAGCATGCCTACATGAATAAGTTATCTTAGCACCAGTGCAAATTATTGGCAATCCTAAGCATCAAGGTCTTGGTTATTCAGCAAGTAAAGAATCTAAACATATCGGTGATACCTCTATTATACCAGGGGAAACTTTATCTAATGCAAGCATCAACATAGAGAGCATGAAGAATCCTTATGATGAAATTGCTACAAACACTACAACTAGCCATATCATGAATCATCATCCACATATTTTTTCACCCTCTCATTGCAACCAACAACAAGAGAAAAAGTTATACCCAAGAAAGGAACAATTCATTGAAGCAAATGAATTAGCAAAACAAAATGGAAAAGAAAGATTCAAATGGATACAAAAGAAAAAACAAGAAAATAATCCCTATCAAACTCCATTAGTCAAAGAAACTATGGAGAAAAATCAAAAAGGGAAGTTCATCCATCAAAAAAGTCCAACAATACAAAATAAATCTTCAAGAGCGACCTACAAGGTATATCAAGATGTTGGTCCCAATCGAATCTCCATATCCACCCATTGTTCCTCATCATCCCAAGTTTGGAGATTCAAAGGTTCCAAACTATCAACCAATCCATCTGAATATCATATCCCTCAACGCATTTTTCCATCCAAGATATCCAAATCTCACATTGACCATGTGTTAGCAACAACTCTTTATCATAAGGACTCTAAGGGCACTCTATCACAATGTACGCATCAAGATAAGGTTAACTCCGGTATCAACAAGGAAGACAAGAATTATCAGGGGTTACATTCAAGCACTTGTATCCTAGAAAAACAACTCCTCCAAGCAGGATATCAATGGCATGTCATGACAGCAACAACAACCATATCAACACCAACAACATCTACATTAGTACCACCAAGTGGTTCAAACATGAGTATAAAATCATCACCATGATGAAAACCTGGTAAACAAGCATCTTGTGTGGCATCAAAAATAAAACAAAAACAAAAAAACAAAATAAAAAAATTAATAAAAAACAAAAAAAATCAAGAAAATAGTCAAGAGAAAAACCGTCCTCTAGTGAAAACCACTACGGTGGCACTTTGGACAAGTACCATGATGAAAACCTGGCAAACATACATCATGTGTAGAATCGAACATCTACGTGTGCCATTTCAAGTGGAAGCATCTCAGTTGATCCATAATAAATCTGTAGACACTGAAATCTGGTTTAGGCCTGTGACTTCAATATTCTTCATAATTCGTATTCTTCATGGTCATGATTAAATAATGATAATTATTTAATTGTTCTCTATAGTCTTCATTTCTTCTATTAATTAAATAATCTTTATTTATTTAATTCGCACTTTTCTTTATTCTATCTGATTAATTAAATAAACGCATTTTATTTAATTATGTTACTAATTAACCTTATTCTTCTTGTCAAATTAAATAAATTATTATTTAATTTACTCTTTATCATACTTCAACTATAATTAAATAAATTCTTTATTTATTTAATTATTCATTTAAAGTCCCTTCATCATTTAATTAAATAAATCTTATTTATTTAATTATTCTTCAAATATCAAATCTTGAATTAAATGAATTATTTAATTCATGAATTCTATTTTAACGCATTCCTCTATATTTAGATAATTGTGTGAGTTATCTAAGTATTCACTTTTACTCGACTCAAAGATATATTCAAATCGCTTAGTTAACTCTTGATTTAATGTCTAAGTGGCATTCTTGAGTAATCTCTTCGTCAAATAATTCAATCATTTAGTGCTAACTCAATTGCGTGTACATGCATATTAATTAAATATTCTTATTTAATTAATTAAACCTTGTGCGTGCATTCGAACAAGAGTTGCTTTAATCCATCTTCATCTTTGTCATGCAAAGATAATTCTTCTATTTTCGAATACCAAACTAGAAGATTAAATCATTTATTTAATCTTTAATCCTATTTCTAATTTGTATCACTCATGTCACTACTGACAGTTATCATAATGCACGACTAATCAATCAATCTCAACCATCTGTTGATCTTTCAATCTTGGCCTGTTGTTCGAATAGTCAATTTTCTATAAATTGATCTATCATTCTTCATTCCAACCTCTTGAAAACTCGCGAAATCTTATGACTTTTGAGAGCATTTATCTTGAATCTTTGAAGTTTTGCTAAATCACTATCATAGGCTATACTTGCACGAACTTACGAGAAATCTGAGGGCAATTATACTACACAAGCAAAATGGAGAAGGGAAATTGAGATGAATCATGGAAATACGTACGAATTTGGTGAGATTGTTTCAGTTTGTTCACGTTTTTAACTTCCTTTGTTCTTTGTTGCTTAGCATTAGATTGGTATTTTAGATTTGTATTGCATGTTTGCTTCTAATCTTTGTCTTGTGCACTTTCTTGGCATTACATTTGGTGAACCCGACGTGAAGACACCATCTTCGCGTATCCGTAGATTTTTATTTTGATTTTTGCGGGTTTTTCGTACGGAACGACACATCAGCTTGATGAAACACCACAATTGAAATTAATAGATGCATCAGTTTGACAAAGCGACGCAATTGATTTCCTGAACCGCATCTGACACCCGAAATGCCGCCTCTGAAAAACCATGATGCATCTGAATAATCATGAATCGCAATTGACTGGTGAATACCGAGACGCAATTGAAGAGAATATCGACGCATCTGACTGGTAACACAGCGACGCAATTGACTGGTAACCTTTATTTATGTTTTCAGAAATATGAAATTTTCAATTAGTTTGTGTGTTACTAATATCTAATTTTGAGTGTGCAGCCTTTTGGAAGTTAACAAGTTTTCGCACGACGATTGATGAAGACGATATTGAAAACTACTAACAAATTTTTCTGCAGGACGCTTGTCAAAGACCCTAGTTAATTTTTGAAACAGATTGTTTGGTAGCGTAGCAAATCTTTCATTTGGTTTAAAATTAACAAGTTTCTATTGTGTTTGGTGCAAAAGCACATCTATGTAATTACCCTTACGATTTGGTACATCAAAGTATCCTCTCCCCTTGCGCATTCGTGCGATCCTGGGTGTAAGAGAAATGGTTACCAACTCTAGAACTTGGGCCTGTTCTGGTGGGAAAAAGTACTCACCCCAGGACGACTCAGACCGGTAGCACCTTGAACCCGAGGGACTTCCAGCCGGTATATAAAAGTGGGTTCTTGGGGAAAACCCAAGAATCACGAGTGTGGTTTCGACGAGATGGATCCGAAAGGGGACTCTCACCGTATGGATCATGCCCCATGAACGGAATGCCTATATTAAACACCTTTTGTTTTAGAGACCAACCGTTCTATTGGCCATTACTTGGTATAGTGCAGGGTACAGTATCATGCTCGAAGACACTCACTACTGATCCCCTTGAGTAGAGATAGCAGTTCTTGGGAGGTCATTGCCGAAAGAATTCAAAATTGGTGTGCTCGAAAGACGTTAATGAGCCATGGAGGGGAGCCAATTCCACCAAATTTCTAAGCTATCCGCTCTCGAGAAGGAAAGGTGTTTATCACCAATCCGGGGTATTTAGGTGGGCTATACCAAGTATACAAACCCTAAGCCTTATGGCCTATTAGGATGTGCTTGTCTATTGTCAACTTAAACGTTCTTTGAGTCTAAAATCAAACTGAAAATGATGTCTTATGATTGTTCTTGTTTGCTAAAATTTGATCACGAAAAACGGAGTCAGTTTTAAATCTTAGGTCACTAAAAATTTCACAGAGAGTCACAACTGTTCACCAGAAGGTCGCAATTGATTTTTAGAGTCGCATCTGTTAAACTTTGAGTCGCATCTATTATGAGTCGCATCTGTTTAACTTTGAGTCGCATCGGTTATTACGAGTCGCATTTGTTTAGCTTTGAGTCGCATATGTTATTACAAGTCGCATTTGTTTAACTTCGAGTCGCATCTGTTAGAAGGTTAACCGCATCTGTCAGAGTCACACATTGAACTTTACCAGAGAAACACAATTGATCACTGGAAAACCGCAACTGGTAAACTTGACCGCATATGTGAGATCCTGCGACGCATCTGTCTGATTATCAGAAAACCAAAATTCACAGTCACTGTCCAGTCAACACGATTATACCAGTTTTAGTTGTCTTCACGCAAATAGTCCTTGAACAGAAACTTGAAACGATTTGCTCAATTTTGCATCCTTTAGGTTCATTCGATCATTACCATAGTTGTCTTAATTCAGAGTTTAGTTTCATCTTAGAATACATATTACCTTGCATCAAACTTCTAGAAAGGTCACTTTTACAAACTTTAGGATTGGTCCACCATCTATACTCTAGAAAAATCATAGCGTCAACAAAATCTGTCATTGAATCTAGTCCTATCATTTTATCCTTTGTCCTACAGAGATTCCATCCTAGCTCATCAGTCTAGTTAGGAAACTCAACTTGTTTTTGATCCTCGTCCTATATTGGTTCCTTGACTTAACTAGATTGACGCCTTGGTTAGACTTTAGGTAGTTGGTCCCTCCGTCTTAGGTTACAAAATTGATTCCCATAGAAGTTCACTTAGACTTTGCACCTTTAGATCTTAGTCATCCTAGAACATTCATTATTTTGCATAAGAAAATCCCAAAAATATAGACTAGAGTCATACTGTCCATAGACGAAGTTTTGCATTCCTTGCATATTGAGCTTATCTTACATGGTTGAAACTAGGTCTAAGAGAAAAGAGAGATAAAAGATGTTGAACCCAAACGAATTCATTAACCCATTCTCCACTAGACCTCACAGGACTTTACTAGACCAATTCACCACTAGAAACACTCAGGGACACATTACAGTAGAGGACATAGAGGCTGCAACACAAGACCCTGAATTTGCCTCTTTTGTGGATGAGTACCTAGCAAACGATCATCAATGATACTTAGCCAAATTGCTAGCTGAAGGCGCTACTTTACCCCCAAGATTTGATATCAGCACCTTACAAACTCAACCTACCCAAGGTACAAACAAAACGACTGCCAGTACTACTGTACCTCAGGTAAATAAAACCATACCATCTGGCATACCTACACATAGTACAACAGTCCATACATCTCCATTTGGTACGTCTGGCATGACATCAGGATTTAACTTCACTGTAGGGGCATCATCATCCACTCCCTTTGGTCCTCTTGTTGGGAGTAAGAGATCTAAAACATCAACCTCTACACCAAATATCACTGTCACGAATACCATACCATAGTTAACAGCTATACCTCATGTCAGTACCATACAGCAGTCAACGGCCATACCTAGTGTTCAGGTCACTAGTACTATACCGCAGACTACACAAACAGGAGGCATTCCCTCTTTCCAATATGGCAATCAAAATCTATTCTCCCAGATTGGCAGTCAGAATCCATTCACCCAGATTCTGAATCAGAATCCTTTTTCACAGATTCGTAGTAAGAATCCATTCACATAGATTCCAAGTCAAAACCAATTTACATCAATTCTGAATCAGAATCCTTTCTCCCAGATTGGTAGTTAGAATTCGTTCACATGGATCCCAGGTCAACACCAATTTATGTAGATTCCAGACCAGAACACATTTACCAACATTCCAAATCCAAATCCACCTTAGATACCAGCGTTCAATCAAAACCCATCACGAGACTTTGGATTTCAGAATACGTACACGGATCCACATAATCCCCCTAGCACATCTTTGACCCAAGTTGACGTCTTACAAACACAAATGCATGCATTACACACGCAAATGGATAACATGTCGGTGTCAACTAAGAAATCATTTTCAACAAAGGAAATATGCCCTTTTCCCTTTGACAGATCATTGTACATGACCCCTTTCCCTCACGGATATGTCATACCAAATCTCCTTAAGTAAAATGGAAAACATAATCCAATAGAACATATAAGGGAATTTTCTACCATATGCATAGATGTCGCTTATGACCCCACGTATCTTATGAGATTATTTCCAAGAAGTCTTGTAGGAATTGCACTAGAATGGTTTTCAGGTCTAGATTCTGGCATTAGATCTTGGGGTGAACTGGTTGAGAAATTTGTGGAGCAATTCTCCTTCAACATAGACCACGAGATAAATATAGCAACCTTGTGTCACACAACGCAAGACGAAGGGGAAAAATTCATTGCTTTTTTCCAGAGATGGAGAACTATAGCTAGTAGGTGTCCTGTCGAGATACCTGAAAAATAAAAAGTTACAATGTTTCAAGAAAACCTTCATGCAAAACTCAGGAGTAACTTAAGGGTACATTGTTGTACATCTTTTTCAAAACTAGTGGAAAAAGGGGTTATAATAGAGAAGGATCTCATTGAAAAGGGCGATCTCAAGACATCAACATCCAATAGAAACCCGATCGTACAAAACACCCCCACTGATAGAAACAGATTTTGGTCTCGCAACAAAAATGTCACCAATGATGGGGTGGTTGATGCTAAAACGCTACAAGCAGGACCCCTTCTCACATTACAAGGACCTCATACTTTTGCCAACACGCTTAATGTTGTCAATCAACCTCCTACTGTGGTCCAAAATACTCAACGTCCACAACAAAGGAGATTTCAAAAACGTGAGTTCACTCCCTTAGGGGAACCCATTGAGTCGGTGTTCAAACAACTGTTACAACATAATCTTATACAGCTACAAGAACCAAGACAATACGATCCAGGACAATTTAAACCAGCTTGGTGGGATGACAATGCCTTTTTTGATTATCATAGAACTAAGGGACATAACCTACAAAACCGTCGGCAACTGAAGAATATCATACAGGATCTTGTCGAAAGGAGAATTATTGAAGTTAGTGGACAAAAAATAAAGTCATCAAACACTGATCATCAAGTCTTTTTAGACCCACTACATGACCATGGAAAAGGAATTATCCCCAGTTCAAGTACTAAGACCAATATGTCAGCCAACTATGCGAGTATCAAGCATGATTATAATAGTGGAAAAATCATTCACTTCCTTCGCGCCACCAATGAGAATATGAATACCATTACTATCAATACTAATCCTGAGTGTGCGGTCAATACTCATCATACTAAGTTCACTATCCAAGGCCCTCCATCGTAGAAAACACCCCAACCTTCCAAGTTACAATATAACCTTCTTGACCAGTTGGGGAAGACCCCAGCCCAAATCTCAATCTTGGAATTGTTACGTATTTCCCCTGAGCATCGATCTGTTCTCGATAAAGCTTTACAAAACACCACGGTCCCTAATGACCTTGATGTCAATCGTTTCCAGGAAATGGTGGGCTACTTGACCAATAATCACCATGCCACATTTTCTAAACAAGACTATGCAACTGAAAAGACGAACCACAACGACCCTTTACATCTAGAAGTCCTTGTTGATGACACCAAAGTTAGACGAGTTTTGGTAGACGGAGGAGCAGGGTTAAATCTATGTACTTTAAAACTAATTAAGGCCTTAGGTATCTCAGAAGCATGCGTAGACACGACCAAGAGTATTTTCATTAAATCTTATGATGATGAGGAAAGAAAATCAAAGGGAGTGGTTACACTTCCTATCAGAATTGGTCCTGTAGTGATGGAAACAAAGTTCCAGGTCTTGGATCTCACCCTTCCTTATAACCTTCTGCTAGGAAGACCATGGATTCATGCCATGAAGGCGGTCCCTTCCACATATCATCAGTGTCTTAAATTCCCTTACCATGGCACAGAAATAACTATAGATGGTGATCCTGATCCATTTCAATATTGCACCAATCTAAAAGAGATCCCCCAACGCCAAGTACCAGTAAACCAAGAGGCCTCATCGTCCAATTCATCCTCCTATGTTGATCCAGCCACACTCACTCGAACATCTATTTCACCCTCAATTCCTACCACTCCTAGGGTTGAGATCCAAAACAAGGGTTGTGGAGAATATTACATGAAGACATCTTATTGTGTCATTCATTTGATTCCTCCTAAGTCATACGGTTTACCTACATCAGATAGGAGACAATCTATGGTGACTATACACATTCCTCCCACAACAACTTTTACTAAATGGGGTGAATTAACCAAAGAGGTCGTAGATGTGGAAGATGTTACTTCCTGGTTGTATAAGGAAGATAAGGAGGAACCTCTCTCACTTGCTTACATTCCTACAGATCTATATGGTAAAGGTTTCAAAATTATGCAAAGCAAGGGATACGATGGACAAAGTGGGTTGGGCTTAAATCAAGATGGAAGGATTGAACCAATCTTTGTTTCTTAATGGCCAAAAGGAGTGGGGCTAGGGTTTCAACTGATTCAGATTGGCATTCCAAGTATCACATCACCCTTAATCGAGGAAGTAAGTGCTTCAGAAGATATTAAGACATCTCACGAACCAGTGGACCAATATCATTGTGACTCCCCTGACTCTAATGATTATGAGTGGGATTCCCTATCCTCTACCTCTTCCATGGATCTTGACAAGTTATTTGGAGAACTTGACTTCATGCTAAGTCCCTCACCAAATCCATTGAATTCCTATCCACCAAAGAAAATGACAAAGGAGGAGTGGTTTAAACACTACTATTGGGAATCACTTGATCCTACCTCTTGGCAACCTGAGCCATCTATTTCTGATAGTCAAACCTTTGCATTAGGCCCACCTATCAATCTGTCTAGACCTAAACCTAAGAACAAACAGGATTTAGTACAAAACTTTTGTGACCATATGAATAACTCAATCCTTACCTTGACCCCATTAAACTTTGATAACTCTGACGATGACATGCCCTTAGTCTATCCCCAACTCATTGATTGGGATCAACAAGACACACCCGTCTTAGACATTTTTGAGAACAACGAAGCAATTGCTGAGTTCCTGGGATTACGAGAAGGCATACCTAACAGGGATCATAAGGCTGGTTTTACCATTGACTTGGACAACAAAGCATATTTTGAGGAATCTGTTCAATCCTCCAATCGCAAAAATGAGAAAAAGAATAAAAAGGACGAGTCTCTAGGTGAAAACCGAAATGCACCTTTAGATAGTGAAAAAGTAAAAAGAAAGGATGCATCCGAAGGTGAAAACCTCTCTGAGGCACCTAAGGATGGAGGTTTGAACATTCTCCCCGTTGCACAGGAAAAGTCACCCATGCTCGTTGAAGAATTAGTAGAAGTGAACATAGGTACAAAAGAGAATCCTCGACTGGTTTATTTTGCAGCGTCATTAACAACAGAAGAGCAACCAGAATTTCACAACTTCTTTGCATAGAGACAGATAAATTTTGCTTGGTCATATTTCGACATGCCGAGGTTGGATCCTAAAATTGTTCTGCATCATTTTCCCTTACAACCAGGTGCCAAACCAGTGAAACAAAAATTGAGAAAAATGCACCCATAGATTGCTTTGTTAGTCAAGGAAGAACTCAAGAAACTCTTAGACGTTGGTTTCATCAGATCTATCGACTATGCAGATTGGATTTCCAATCTTGTACCAGTCACTAAACCAACTGGGGGCATCTGCATCTACACTGATTTTAGAGATATTAACAAAGCTTGTCCTAAGGATGACTTCCCTTTGCCTAACATAGACATGATAGTTGACATGACAGCAGGATATGAGATGTTGTCCCTTATGGATGGATTTTTAGGGTATAACCAGATTAGAATTGCAACCGAAGACCAACCTAAAATGGCTTTCACTTGCCCTTGGGGAACGTATTGCTGGAATGTTATGCCCTTCGGACTCAAGAATGCTGGAGCGACCTATCAACGTGCCATGACTACTATCTTTCATGATCTAGTACACACTCTTATGGAGGATTATGTCGATGACCTTATTGTAAAATCCAAGACAAGGGCAGAACATTTACAAGTTTTAGATAAGATATTTCAGAGGCTGGAGAAGTATAAAGTGAGACTCAATCCAAAGAAATGTGTGTTTGAAGTCAAGTCAAGAAAGCTGTTAGGTTATATCATTTCTAGACGAGGCATTGAAGTGGATCCGGCTAAGGTAAAAGCAATCATGGACATGCCTCCACCCACTAATCTTAGTCAACTAAGGACATTACAGGGAAGGTTGCAATCTATCAGAAGATTTATAGTGCAGTTAGCAGATAAGACACATCATTTTCAACATCTACTTAAGAAAGGAGTACCCTTTGCATGGACAGCTAGGTGTGGAGAGGCTTTTCAACTGATTAAAGAATATTTACTCACACCACCTATCTTAATGCCACCTGTTGAAGGAAGACCATTGATTCTTTATATTACAACAACCCATTCATCACTCGGAGTATTGCTTGCATAGAATGACAATGAAGGTCATGAAAGGGTAGTCTATTATATCAGTCGGACTTTGGTAGGTTATGAGCTCAACTATAGTACCATTGAACGTGCCTGTCTTGCAGTAGTATTTGCTACTCAAAAGTTGAGGCACTATATGCTAAACCATCAAACAATGTTGATTGCTAAAATAGGCCCTCTGAAATATCTTCTCAGCAAGGTAGCATTAACAGGGCAGCTGGCCAAATGGGTTATGATACTTAGTGAGTATGATATCCAGTATGTAGAAAGAAAGGCTATTAAAGGATGGGTCATTGTTGATCAATTAGCTGACTCACCCATACAGGAAGATCACCCATTAGTTGCAGACTTTCCTGATGAGTTCATATTCACAATTGACACAAACATAACATGGAAACTGTACTTTGATGGCTCACATACAAATCATGGTTCAGGGGCTGGTATATTGTTTATTACACCACAAGGTGATTCCATCCCTAAGTAATTCAGGATTACATTCCCATGCACTAACAACATAGCAGAGTATGAAGCTCTAGTGATAGGGTTACGCATGGCAGTCAAGTGGAAAATTAAGAACCTACAGGTATATGGTGATTCCCAACTGGTAATCAGACAGGTAAATGATGATTATGAGACTAAGGATGAGAAGCTTGCCCCCTACAAATGGATGGATGATAGCTTTAAGGATTACTTCGACAAACTCAACTTTTATCAGATACCTCATGTTTTGAACAGGGCAGCAGACGCTATGGCTATAATTGCATCACTTCTTGACATTCCTAACAACGTGCCTAAGTTTGAGTTCTTGGTAGAACAGCTTTTGGTCCCAGCCTACGATATCCCAGATTCTGAAATGGTGTGTGACATTGTTGGTCCTGATTCCCCATGGTACAAAGAAATCTATGATTACCTTCATGACGAAGTCATACCCACTGGCCTATCAAATAACCAACGTAGGACATTCCTCCGCAAGTCAGCCAAATACACCATCGTCGGAGACACCCTATATAGACGTGCCTTAGATAATACCTTACTGAGATGTCTTGATTCTACTGAAGCACAAGCAACCTTGCGTGGGGTGCATGAGGGTATATGTGGTTCCCATTCTAGTGGTCCTACCTTAGCCAAAAAGATTATGAGACTAGGTTATTACTGGCCTACTATGGAAAAAGACTCATATGTCTTTATAACGAAATGCTGCCAATGCCAAGTTCATGGAGACTTGATACATGCCCCAGCATAGGAGCTTCGTCCTATAACCTCACCATGGCCCTTTTCCCAATGGGGACTCGACCTCATAGGTAAGATCCATCCCACATCATCTAATGGACACAAATTCATTATCACTGCCACTGAATATTTTACGAAGTGGATTGAAGCCATTCCTATGACATACATTACCGGCACACAGATTTCTAAATTTATCCTGAATTATATCATCTGTCGATATGGTGTCCCTCAATCCATAATCACTGATAATGGCCGCCCATTTAAGAACCAAGAAGTCTGCCATCTGTGTGATGAATTCCATATCCAACATCACTTCTCCACTCCATACTACCCACAAGGTAACGCCAAGCAAAGGCATCTAACAAGACCATCATTAGAATCCTCAAGAAGACTGTCAATGATGCTGGTCGGACTGGCATTTATAGCTTAACCCGCCTTATGGGCTTATCGCACAAGTATTCGTACTCCCACTGGTGCTACTCCATATTCACTTATATTTGGTTCTGAAGCTATTATGCCTATTGAGGTCGAGATTCCTTCCCTAAGGGTATCCTTGAAAGGCCACATTGATGATGAAGAGTACCGAGTATCGAGACTCCATGAGCTAGAATTCCTGGATGACCGAAGATAGAAGGCACTAGACCATCTCCAAGCATATCAGAATCGCCTTCGTCATAGCTATAACAGGAAGGTATTGAACAGAAACTTTGACATTGGTGACCTGGTTTTAATGGAGAACCCAAAGAATCAAGCAAAAAGAGACAAACCAGGAAAGTTTGAACCAAATTCGTTAGGACCTTATGTTGTTACGGAAGCTTTTGGATCAGGAGCGTACCAACTCTCTACTCCTGAAGGGGAACCATTGTCCTCACTAATCAATAGTCTACATCTAAAGTTCTATGCATAGCTTTTGGGAGCCTTTGTCTTAATTAGCAAAAATACAAAAAAAAATTAGAAAATCACAAAAATCGTTATCAAGGTGAAAACCTGGCAAATAGGCGTCTTGGTAACACCAAAAAAATTAGATAATATAGAAAATAGTAAAGACAAATCATTCGTCCAATAGTGAAAACCACTTTGGTGGCGCTTTGGATAGGTACCATGGTGAAAACCTGGAAAACAAGCGCCATGTGTAGTTAACTCTGCTCCTTTGTCTACTATTATTCTAACATAGTCCTTATCCCTGTACATAGTCCACTACCCTGTACATAGTCCACTACCCTATACATATTACCTATCCCTGTACATATCCCTTATCTTTCATACCCATCACTTGTATATACCATTCATAATAAGTGGTAGTCTTTCCCATAACCAGGAACGATTGACATCGAGTGCATTTCATATCCCCCATTTTACCCTATTCATAATCAATTGGTCTTATACTCGATTGGGGGTAGACACTTGACCTGTGTCATATTGATTCTTCCATTGGCTGTGTTGAAGACGTAAAACCATGGAAAATCCACAAACATCGCAAAATGTCCTGAGAAAATACAAAAACATCAGAAAACTTCAAAAGGACAAAAAAATCAAAACATTTCAAAAATCCAAAAACAGAGTCAAAGTCAGTCACACTTGTCAGTCTTTGTCATTTGTCGAACTACGTTGCCTCTGCGACGGACGTAGGCAAGGCCATCTGCCGATGTGCCCCGAGGCATTAGGTCAATCCGTTTAGGTTTGTCTGTATAAAATCATGATTCAATCCATATGTCTATATGTCAAGGTCATGGGTCGTGTCAAACTACGAGGTCTCTGCGTGTATAACGTAGGCAAGGCCATCAATCGATGAGCCCCCGAGGCCGCACTAGGTCAGTCCATTAGGGTTCGTCATATTCACTTTCACACACGTCTTCTATTTGGGGTCAGTCTTGTCAGTCAAATTCAAGTCGAACTATGAGGTCTCTGCGTGTATAACGTAGGCAAGGCCATCAATCGATGGGCCCCGGAGGCCGCACTAGGTTAGTCCTTTAGGGTTTTTCGTCACACACAGTCCATTGTCAACACGTCATATCAAGTCATGCATCAATCTAGTGAAAAAGGCAGCAATGTCTCTAAGTCAAATCAAACAACTTTCCAAACGAAACAATCAACACAAATCAACTTATGTCTGCTACAAGATGTGTCCTTCCTAGAAATAGGCATCATCAAAGCAACCAACCTGAGTCTTGTTCAGGATGAGTCCTTCCTGAATACAGCTATCAGCAAAACAATCTATGTCTTATACAAGATGAGTCCTTCCTGCATAATTGACATTGTCAAACAATCAAAAATAGCCTTACACAGGTTATCACATCAATGGCATCTGACTCAACGTCTTATACGATACATGTCTTTCTAAAACCAGGCTTTGTCATGCCTTATACAGATAGTCATAACATCGAAACCAGACTCACAGTCTTATCTGGTATGTGTATCTCCTGACATCAGGCTCTATCAATCAATCCTTCTATCAATCAACATGAATCAAACAAACAAGATCAAGTTTTGGCAAATATTTTATTGGATTTTTGACTTTATGGCTTATTTATCTTATCATTTATCTTGAATTGATGAATGGGATTCATGTTACTAGCTTTCTCAAGGATGTCTCGTGAAGGATTTAGAGAAGCAACGATGTATCAGAATTCTGTTTTCTTTGACTGTTGTTTGTCCACTGTATTTTAAATTGATTTTGAGTCATGTTACTAGTTTCCTCAAGGATGTCCCATGAAGGATTAAGAGGAGCAATGACGTCTCATGACTCGTCTTTTACTTTGTTTGCTATCTGTGGTTTGTCCTGACAAAAAGACTGGGGCAACTTGTGCCCTTAGTATGAGTTAATGACAATCCTTGTCTGCGACTATCTGTTATTAGCAAGTGGATGACCTTGCACACCTTGATCTATGTCCTATCATGGTGTTTTTCTCCATTTGCATTAGTCCTGCCCAATGATGATAAAGTGCAATACCTTTTGTGATATAGCGAAACATCGAAGATTGCTAATACTAACATCTATATCCTATCTTTTGTTCCTTCTCAATCTTTCTTTCCGCACTAACAGTTCTTCTTTCTTGCATTATGATGGAGTCCTATGACACAAAACATTATACATCATCCTGCATCAACGTACATGTTAGAAAAATACATACATAAAGGCATATTCCATATCTAGATCATCATGGCATAATAGACATTCATCATCAAACAATACATATCATAAGCATTCCATGTACAAAGCAACTGTAAATATATGCATCATATTACATTTGTATGAGCATCACATGTAGCCGGCATTATACATATAACATCATATTGCATCTCATAATTTATAAACCGCATACATCATATAGAATCAACATTATATCATTAGTTGCATATACACATCATAAAATAGATATCATCATCCATCACATAAGCATGTCATATATAAACATCATATGTACAAATAAACAATGACAATTAATACATAGAAATGCATATCATGAGAATCACCGCCAAAATCATATATATATATATATATCGCTCCACCGTGTCACATCACAATGTCATAATGTATCAATAATACATGGAAGCCCGCAGGCTATAGGATCATAATACAATGTCTCAATGTATCTCTGGAAGTATCCCTATCCTGAACTACCACTGATGTCATGCCTGGAGTGTGTGGAGGAATGATGATGGGAACCCGACGACTTGTGAGCTGAGGGAGATCTGTCATACGGACCTGCTCTACGTGGCTGCTCCACCCCCTTTGTGCTAACTGTCCTAGTGTGGGTCCTGGTCTGGGACCTACTACTATGTGCCTCTGAGAAACTGGGAGCCCGTCTCTCTGGCGGAACCTCTGCCTCATAGAGATCCCGGTAGTATCTCTCTCTTTCCCCAACTCTGACTAGCTCTCTGGCAAAAGCAACTGATGGTCTCGTGCACAATGCTCTAAGCTCTGAGAATCTCTGCTCTGTCTCCTGTCGCTGAGCTATAGCCTGATCTCTATCCATGATGGCTTTGTCCCTCTCTATCTGGTATGCATCCCTCTCAGACATCAACACTCTCATCTGCTCCTCTAGGGATGCCACCTGCGCACACAATGTGGCTGTGTCAGGATCCACTGCCCCCGTGTCCTCCTATCTGGCCCTCGCTACCCCATCATCCTCCTCATCCAACTCCTCTAGGATCTGATCCTGAATCTTTCTCTCATGATCATCATTCTCCTCATCATCCTCCTGGTAGGCACCCAACAAACCCAAGGCATCAATCTCTACCTCCTCTCTGCCTGCCTCCTCGATACCTACCTCCTCCTCTGCTGGGATGTCTAAAATAGCCACCTCCGTAGGCTGTACCGCCTCCCCCCTATTGCAGCATCCACCTCCTCTCCTCCTCTACCAATGTCTGGTATGGCCACATCCTCATCTCCTCGTCCCTCCTCACGGATCGGTGACAATGGTGGCCCTCGTCCCCTCTGACCACGTCTCCCTCTCCTACCTCCTCGCCGTCCACCTTGGCCATCATCTCCTCCATCACCACGACCTCCTCTGTCTCCTCAACCTCTACCTCTGCCACGCCTGCCTCATGGACCTGTCCCTTGCCGCTCTACCGGTGCTAGCCGCTCTGGATCTGTCAGTGGAATCGGTCTGTGTACTACCCACCACTGATCGTACTCCTCTATGGTTCCTGGATCTACTGGACCATCCCTCCATCCCCATGGAACTGCCTATAGTGCATCAATGTCGGCCTCTGCTATGGCAACAATAATCTCTGGACCCCATAGGGGGACCTCTTGCAATGATCTCGCAAACTCTGCCCGTCCTCTCGGTACATCCTGTACCTCTCCAAACTGCCGCAGGACACGATCTGGCAACTGACGCTCTATAATGTGGACATGTGACACTATCCACCCAAACAAGAACTATACGTGTCGACAAAATGGAAAATGCTCATCCTCGTCTGACCAATCAGCACAGCCCAAGTATGGTCTCCATGTAAACTGCACCATAGTGTCTATGGCATGTCTGAAGTAACCCATATCTCCTATGTGGTGTTGAGTGTTAGCCCCCACATACCGGAAGGCATAAGGAGCTCCGTGTGGAAGATCCACTGTCACTGGTGGCCGGAAAATGGCGATGTGTTCCCATGCCCATACCATCAGGAGCGTGGTACCACAACTCATAGACTGTGCCTCTCAGTAGGAAATATCATGCAAATGAAAGTATAACATCCTGAGCAGACATGAACCCCAAGCATACACCACCCGACGCTCTAGCATGCCTACTAGCATCTCCCCCCATCCCACGGGAAAACCATGACCTCAGCGGTCAGGAAGTACTATGCCGCCTATCAATGTATACAATAGACAGTCTAGCTGCCTATACCTCTGAGCCAACACCCGCCACCTAATCTCATAGTCGTCAAATCCTAACTGCTTAATGTTCGCATGTGGGTAGTATCTGCACATCTCGGCTACACCCCTCTGGGTATCATACGTCACTCGTGTGCCTCTAATAGGAAGTCTGAGGATCTTGTAGACATCCTCTAAGGTAACAGTGGCCTCTCCAGTCGGTAGGTGAAAAGACGATGTCTCTGAGTGCCACCGCTCACACAAAGTTGTCAATAATCCACAGTTCACCTGAATCTGGGGCATGTCTGTCACGTGAAGTAGACCAAGCTGCCAAAGGAAACGTCGCTCTGCACTCCGCAAACTGTCCCTGAACCGAAAAGTCGTCGGCCTCGACTCTCGAGTATATATTGTATCCAACACAACCTGCAATGGCATTGTACATGCCTCATGTCAGCATCAATCATCTATTCTAGTGCAAAATGACTATCTTAACTGCAAATCAAATGCGTCATTATTTTGCACATGCGTCATTATTTTTCACATGCATCACTATTTAACATATGCGGTACATAAAATACACATGCGTCATTTTATTATTCACATGCGTCATTATTTTTCAAATGCGGCTAATTATATCACAAGTGTGTTGCACTAAAACAACTGCGTTGAAATAAATAACATTGCGTTGAGGCATATTCAAATGCGTTTCAAACTAATCAAATGCGATGCAAAATTTCAACTGCGTTTCAAAATAAACACATGCGGCTATTCTACATGCATATGCGTTACATTTTATCAAAAGTGGTTCATAAATATACAAATGCGTTGAACCGCAAACAACCTATGCAAAACAGTTACGTGAAATTGCAGATACAGCTTTTTGCACGCAGATGCGTCGTTCATGCACACAAATGCGGTGTTTTAACAAAATGATGCATAAAAAAAACTTGAATTAAATGCATAAATTTGCGCGCAAATGAAAAATTTCAAAAGCCAAGTTTAAGGTACATACCGGGGGGTCCACATCGGCTAGCCTCTGGAAGGTCCGGATCCTGTATGCGCGATGGTGAGTGTTCGGAACGGGCGACATCCTCGCTGTGGGTGCAGAGCAAATTCTCAATTCTAGGGCTAAGTGGGTGAAAATGAATTGGTTTTTACCCACATTCCTATATATACCTAGGGCTTAGGTGGCATTTCTTTCCTATTGGCCGCGTCGGCTTCCAATTTCTAATAACCCGTACTCATCCCTAGCATTTCCAACCCCAATTCCGTCAACTCCACTGCATTTCTGGCTATCCAATGAACTAATCAGGATCATTTTCAAAAAAAAATTTAAACATTTTGAAAATTTGTCAATTTTCCCGAGGGGGCATACCTTCACCTATTTTACACTGGGGCATTATTGGGGCATATTTCATATCGATTTTCTTTGACACAACGCCGAAATGACATTGTATCAAAGAGGGGCAAATGTAGACACTGAAATCTGGTTTAGGCCTGCGACTTCAATATTCTTCATAATTCGTATTCTTCATGGTCATGATTAAATAATGATAATTATTTAATTGTTCTCTATAGTCTTCATTTCTTCTATTTATTTATTTTTGGTCGGTAAACTATAGTATTTATTAATTAAAATATAAAAGATTCTGAAGATTACAAAGCCATGAAACAGGGTAACCCTGCGCGAGAGAACATACTGCTCAAGCCAATGTACCGGCGAGCCCAACCCTGACAAGACAAAAAACCCAAACACCCAAAAGATACCCGAAATACATTCAACTTTGAATAACACAGAAAAAACATTCCAGGGGGGTACATCACAATGCTGGGATCAAAACCATTTGCTTCTGAAAACTTTCAAAATCTGCACTGTAAAAAAAAAATGTCTCCACCAAAAACTAAAGCCCTTCTGAACCCCATTCCGCTCTAGCAAAAAAAGTCATCACCCCCTACGGTCGCCACCCCAAAACCAGAGAGAAACAACCATAATATTTGAACAATGCTCCCATCCAAAGCCATCAACTTAAACGCAAAACACATACTCAAAAAATATCAGCATCCTTTTTTGCACCCGAAACCATTCGAGCTAGGAGACCTACCTAGCAATTCTTCCACCTTTACCACGACCCCTGCCTCCAAAACGTCTGCGTCTTGGAAGTCTGCTATAATTAATTAAATAAATTCTTTATTTATTTAATTATTCATTTAAAGTCCCTTCATCATTTAATTAAATAAATCTTATTTATTTAATTATTCTTCAAATATCAAATCTTGAATTAAATGAATTATTTAATTCATGAATTCTATTTTAACGCATTCCTCTATATTTAGATAATTGTGTGAGTTATCTAAGTATTCACTTTTACTCGACTCAAAGATATATTCAAATCGCTAAGTTAACTCTTGATTTAATGTCTAAGTGGCGTTCTCGAGTAATCTCTTCGTCAAATAATTCAATCATTCAGTGCTAACTCAATTGCGTGTACATGCATATTAATTAAATATTCTTATTTAATTAATTAAACCTTGTGCGTGCATTTGAACAAGAGTTTCTTTAATCCATCTTCATATTTGTCATGCAAAGATAATTCTTCTGTTTTTGAATACCAAACTAGAAGATTAAATCATTTATTTAATCTTTAATCCTATTTCTAATTTGTATCGCTCATGTCACTACTGACAGTTATCATAATGCATGACTAATCAGTCAATCTCAACCATCTGTTGATCTTTCAATCTTGGCCTGTCGTTCGAATAATCAATTTTCTATAAATTGATCTATCATTCTTCATTCCAACCTCTCGAAAACTCGTGAAATCTTATGACTTTTGAGAGCACTTATCTTGAATCTTCGAAGTTTTGCTAAATCACTATCATAGGCTATACTTGCATGAACTTACGAGAAATCTGAGGGCAATTATACTACACAAGCAAAATGGAGAAGGGCAATCGAGATGAATCATGGAAATATGTACGAATTTGGTGAGATTGTTTCAGTTTGTTCATGTTTTTAACTTCCTTTGTTCTTTGTTGCTTAGCATTAGATTGGCATTTTAGATTTTTATTGCATGTTTTCTTCTAATCTTTGTCTTGTGCACTTTCTTGGCGTTACAAAATCCAATCCATTTTTATCCAAACCCACCATACCTTGATCTTGAAAAATGTTCGGTGTACACTTTACACTTGCTTATGGAAAACATCTTGACATGGGTCACTATCATTGATATTATTCTATCCAGCATTATCTGAGCCATGAGGTATTTTCCATAGGGGCATACTCTATCCAAACATGTTATCCTATCACAAGAGATCCCATTACCTACATTGTTAGACACTGGGGGCAAGTACTTACATCTTGCTTTAGAATAAATCTTGATCTATGTCTTCTAGCTCACATTGTGATCTAGGCATTATCCAAACAACAAGGTGTGCCACATGGTACCTTTTGCAATTCGTTACCATCAACAAGGTATCCCACCAATGCACTATCAGGGTAGCCTTCAAAACAACTCGGTATCCCGCCAACGCACTATCAGGGTAGCCTTCAAAAATCAATTTGTTCCAACAACAAGGTATACCGCTAATGCACTTCCAAGGTAACCTTCAAAGATACCCACAACATGGATTATTCCTTCACTCGAAAATTCTAAGATATCAACAGTTACTTGAACCCTACAACTAGTTCAAGTAAGCTTTTCCGCAACATATCCTCTAGAACACAAAGTGAAATATCAACCCAAGTTATTAATATCTTACACCCCAGGCAAGAGGGTAAAAATCCAAAAAACATTTAGAAAACCACAAAAGATCAAAAACATCTAGAAAAACCACAAAAGACAAAAACATCAGAAAACAAAAAAAAAGACAAAAACATTTGAAAAAAATCAAAGACAAAACAACATCACGGGATTAGTCCTTCACTCAAACAGTCTAAGATATCAACATTTGCTTGAACCTCACAGCTATTGGAAGTAAATTTCTTGCAACATATCCTCTAGACACATAAGTGGAATATCAATCCAGATTATCAATGTTATTTACCCAAAAATAAAGTTTATACTTCGATTCAAATGAGCGAACTATGAGTCTATGCGTGTACAAGGTAGGCAAGGCTTATCTTTGATGAGCCCCCAAGCCCCTAGGTTAGTCCCAAAAAAATGTCAAAAACATTCATAAAACTTAGAAAAATAAAAAGATCCATGTATGCCATCACAATTCACAATAAAACATCATCCATAATAAATAGATCGTCACACTCACCCTTTGACAAAATAAACAAAACAAAAAAAGCAAGCATCAACAATTGGAACCTTAAAGCAGAAAATCACGGGATAATTTGATCACAAATTGAAATAAAACAAGACCAAGTATAATATACATATCTTTTTGACAAGACCCAACAACATCCTGAGATATGTCTTAACAGATCCATTCCTATGATAGACATGATCAACACCGGATAATAGACCCACCCCAAACAGATATGGAAAGTGATATAATGGCATTGTTTTATCTTTTGTTGTCTTATTTTTTGTGATTTACATTATTAACTCATTCCCAGGATCTCTCAAGGATGTCCATAAGGATTTAGAGAAGAAGGAATGGGGGAAATTGAGCATCATTTCAATTTGTTGTTTGTGTATACTCTTGTTATACTACCATGGCAAATACTTGCTTTGTTTTGTGTGTGGAAGTCATCTTTGAAACATTTCATGTAACAGTGACATGTTAGGTTCTTAATACCTCTTGTGTTACTAGTCCGACATGTTTTTAAAGCTTCTCACGCATACACTCTAACAAGGTTTCCATATGTCTGGTATGAGCAAGAATACTCCTTGTTTGTAGAGTCAAAGTCCATGCAATAAATACAAAGTCGCCTTGGTCATTAATACCCTAGTGCATCGTATTTATTTTCTATATAAAAATGGATTGTTCAAAATGCAAAGTCTCTAAAGCAAAGCAAAAGCAAATCATCACTACTAACAACATCACATTTCTATCTATCATCAATATTTCTTCTAAATTCTCATCACATTTCTATCTACCATCAATATTTCTTCTAATTAACATCACACTTCTATCAAATCATCAACATTTATTCTAAGTAAGATCTGCATAGCAATATCATTAGTACCATTCTACATTCACAATAACGGTAACATACATCATGATGATATTAAATCAATAAAAATATCATGTATGGGGCATACATTTTCACATCATAAACATACATCATCATATATCCTCATCACATGAGTATAAAACGAGAATGAATCGAAGAAGGTATATATCATATATATCATCATCAAAAAGGAGAATACATCATCAGTGTGATAAGATATACAAAATCACAATATTTATACGAGACCTGGACTGGGCTAATGAGTATAGGAATACAAAATACATGTCTACAAAATGCCTCTAAATAGGGAACAACATAAAGATCAAGTACCCAAAATAAGACCCTAGCGGGAAAAGGACAGAACCCTATGAATCACCAAAACGATTTGGTTGTCTCACAGATTGATCACTTGCACCACCAACTGTACCATCACCGCCCATAGAACTAGGCTCTCCAAACTGTGGATGTCGAGCACCCCTGGGAACAACAGCCTCATATAAAGTTTGATAGTAGGTAGACCTCTACAAGTAATGATCACATTCTGCCTTGAGAGTATCTCTCTCTCTGTGGTCAGCAACTGTACAAAAGCCTCTGCAGCATGTTGTCGACCACTCTCGCTATCCCGCTCGATCCTCAAGATATTTATCTGAGCCTCTATAGCATGTCGTCGACCACTCTTTCTATCCTGCTTGGTCCTCAAAATGTCTATCTAAGCCTCTGCAGCCTATCATCTCGCTATCTCTGCATCTTTGGCAGCAGTCATCTAAGCTAATAGTATGTCTCCATCCCTAGCTAATGGAGGAGGATCCAGAACCCACCTACGACCCTACACTTGAGGTGGTTGCTCATCCTGATCACCCTACACTCTATCACAATGAGCTCTACCTTGAGCTCTATCCAATTGCTCTGCAAGGACCTCAATATGCTATCACTCCCAACGATGACCTGTAATACCTAATCTACCTAAAGCAGGAGTACCCTTGGGAAAAGTAAGTCTCAAAGGCCTATAGCGAGACCACCACTCATCATAGTCATCAGAGGTACCTAGATCTGTGGGACCAATTGACCAACCCCAATCAACTGGGGCAAGTGCTTTGAACTCAATAATAGCAATAACTATATCTAGCTGAATACCCCATACACAAACCTCCCATGACGTCCGACCAAAATGAGCCTCATAAGTATCAAGAACTCGGCCCTGTATCTCCCCAAATTGATGACATACTCTATCTGGTAGCTAATTCTCTAGCACAATATTAGAACTACCAAGCAACCAACGAGTCTGTCGACAATAGACAAGGTGATCTACATCCTTTGGCCAAGCATCACACCCCAAATATGGTCTCCACACAAAACCAAGAATATCATCAAAAACTCAACGCCAATAAGGAAGATCTCTAGGCAAGGTGTAGTGCACAAAATCCCCATAACAATATGAGTATGGATCATCAAGGTGACAATCCTATATCCCATCTGGCCGAGCAACTACAATGTGCTCCCATGCCCACACATGCAAAAGTGAGACACCAGTGGAAATAGATTTCCCGCCCCAATACACTACCTCGTGCATATCTCTATACAAGTGAGCAAGAAGACATGGACCCCAAGCATATCTCATCCAATGCTAAAGCATATTATCAATGCACACACCCCAACCTATGGGAAACTATCGACCTTAGCTATCAGGAACAAGTCCTTAAATCAAACCACATAGAACAAGCGAGATAGGATCTGCACTGTCAAAAAAATCAAAAAAATCAATCTTTGACTGATGTATTGTCAAGTGTCAAGCACCTAACACACGCTGCATAGTAGGGATACCATGTTGAATATGATACGTAGCCAACTCCCCATGGATAGAAAGATGAAGTATCCTCCATACATCCTCAAGTGTGATAGTCGCATCTCCTGTAGGTAGATGAAACGAGGATGTTTATGAATGCCACTGTTCCACCAATGCGGTCATCATGGTAGTATGAGTCTTGATAGGAGGAATATAGAAAATGTACACTAGTACCACAACATCAAGAAATTCCCACTCTAACACACCAAAATGGGCAATGGGATAGAACAAATGTCACAGAAGTCTCTCCCTAGGTTGTAGTACGCTAAGGCCAACCTACAATCGTTTTCAAACTATAATGTTAGGGTTTCACTCTAAACAAATGGGAGACACAATATAGCATAAAACATGATGAAAAATGAAATTTAGGATGACAAACAAACACATGTTAGGGTTCCAAGCAAAAGATAAAGTAAAACAAAGCAGAAGGAGTCAAAAGCAAAGGTTTTGAGCAAATGCTTAGAAAACACAAAACAAAATTGAGATTTTCAGGAAAAAGCGAGCTTTTCAAGCAAAGGTGAGCTTTTTCAAGAAAATGCTCAAAAACAAAGGAAATAAAATATGACAAAGGCGAGGAAATATGGCAAAGGCGAGCTTCCAGGGCCTCAAACAATCAAAGGTGAGCTTTTAGAGCAAAGGCGAGCTTTTATAGCAAATGCTCAAAAAATAAAGGCGAGGATCCTGAGCAAAGGCGAGGAAACATGGAAAAGGTGTGGATCCTAGGAAAGTGTGTGGATTCTTAGTAGGAAAAGGCATGAAAACCGAGGCAAAGGCATGGAAAATAATAAATTTTGCTTTTGACCTAGAAAACTTTGTACATGCAAAATGAGAACGAAAAAAGACGAAAGCAAAAAAGCGAGAAGGTACATACCAGGCCACCAATGTCTGACGGTCTTCCAACCTCTCGAACAAGCTCAGAACGATGTGGGGCTCCACCAAAATGTGACATTGCTCCTCAAAAAACTGACAAAATGAGAGAACCATAGACAAGAATTAGCTATAGAGTCAAAACACAAATGAACTACCTACAAGACAAATTGCCTATATAAGCCTCAAGAAAACCCCAATTTCTACTTAGGGAAACTTTTTACTTTCAAAATAGAAGCTCATAGAAACATCAGAACAAGAAACGAAGAACCTATACACCTAATTCTATGACCTAAACACATCAGAACGAAAATAAAATAGAATCGTGAGCTTGACCTCAAAACTTGAAATTTTTAGTCAACCTTTCGAGGGGGTAGCATAGAGTCTTACCAATCATTCCACAAAAAATTGGGGCATAGTGGGGCATAATTTTTTTCAAAAACACTTGATAACACTTAATCTTAAAAATAGAATCTTTGAAACAAAGCAACCAGTACTTTGTATCAAAGAGGGGAAAATGTAGACATGTAAAATTGACTTAACACTTATCACAAATTTAGAATGTCTCTGAATGACCTTGAAGTGACTCGGAACAACTCTGAATCAACTCAAAACGTCTCGAAATGACCCCGAAGTGACTCAAAACAAACTTTGAATCAACTCGGAATGACCTCGAAACAACTCTAAATCAACTCGGAACGTCTCGAAATGACCCCGAAACGACTCAGAACAACTCTAAATCAACCCAGAACGTCTCGGAATGACCCCAAAATGACTTGAAAAAAATCTGAATCAACTCAGAATGTCTCGAAATAACTTTGAATCAACTCGGAATGACTCTGAATCAACTTTAAATGACTCGGAATCAACCCAAAACAACTCGAAACATCTCTGAATCATCTCGAAATCATCTCGAAATCATCCCAAGACATCTCATAATGCATCAAATGGCATCAAACGACATTGAAAACCCTATTTCCTCTATTAATTAAATAATACAACATTATTTAATTAATTCACATTTCATCATTCTCGATAAATTAAATAAATACCGTTTATTTAGTAAAGTCTTGAAAACCCTAATTCTACTATTAATTGAATAATACAACGTTATTTGATTAATTCACATTTCATCATTTCAACCTAGTTAAATAAATTATTTAATAAATTCTTAATCTTATCTTATTTCTTCCTGATTAGTCAAACAACACTAATTATTTGATTACGTCACTAATTCACCTTATTCCTCAAAATTGATTAAATTATTAAATCATAATAATTTAATTATCACACTTTTCCTCCAAAATTTGAATAAATTAAATCAAACTATTCAAATTATAAAAAATCAAAATGGAATTAATTAATTAATTTAATTAAGTAATTAATATCCCTCACCCACTTTTTGATTGAGAAAATCATGGATTGCTAACTAAGCAATCTATTTTTGCTAACTCAACCATCTAATTCCTAACTCAGCCCTAATTGATCAATCAATTTCTAACTAATCAATCAAAATCCTAACTAGCCAAACTATTCTTCAATCACCCTAATTGTGCAATCAACTTTGCACAATCTCCTCATGTCTAAATCCTCTCAACTCATTTTGACCGTTGATCTGGATATTCTCCAACGCGATCTTGACCATTGATTCAAAATTGCTTTTCCTATAAAACAAACCTCTCCCTTCACAAAAAAGGATTATAATTTCAACTTACCTTATGCAACAAAGTGCTATCAAGATCACCATTGATAGAGCTTCATCATTTCTTTAAGAATAAGCATTAATCATCAAGCTTTTGTGTACAATCAACGAAGGCTTTGCAATGATACGAACAACCCAACATCATGCAAATACACTCCAACATAGGATGGTAATCTTTTATTTTGTTATTTGAATTCGTTTTGTTAATCTTAGGATCTCATTTCATTCAAATAGATTAGATTTGCACATTTCATGAGTGATGGAATAGGATAGATTGTGTTTTTGAATTAGATTAGTTTTTTATTTCAATCTTGCATTTGATCTTGTTTTTCGCATATTTCCTAATGGATTCCTTCCCCCTCACGCAGGTAGGTGTCCAAGTGGTTGTGTGAGATGGGGAATTGGTTTCAAGTGTCCCCAAAAGTGTGTTACTTTCAAATGAAAGAGCATGACCAAAGTCTTGAGCAAGGCTTGTTGCAATATTGGGAATGTAGGTTTGATGTAGCCCTAGTGATGGAGTTGTGAAGCCCTCTGTCAAAGTCTATGCAACAAATGATGGGGAGATAGGAGCTATATTTTCAAAGGCTTGATGTTCAATGAGTTCTTCCCTAGTGAGTTCAAATGGATTGTTTGTGATATCTTCTATCTCATCTGGCCCTGATGGGGATGAAGGTTGTTACGATGGTGTAACTTGACTTCTTGGATCAAATTCTAAAGGATTTGGATCACTTGAGGTAAATGTAACTTTTTCTATCTCCATGATTCTCTTGTGTTGTGATTTGTGATGTTTGAACTCTCTAGTTGACTCAAATCTAGGTAAAAGGGATGCTCTAAGTCTTTTTGGAGCAATGGATAATGGGGGATGAAAAGGTGGATGATATGGGAGAGTGATCTTTGCAATTGTTTTTGCATAGCACTTTTGACTTTCACTTGATGTTTTGATGTTGGGATAAAGGATGTTGATGAACTTGTAAATATTTAGGGTAGACTCATGACCTTCAAGATAAATTAGTTCAAAGATGATAACTAACTTCACTAAATGCATGGAAAAGGATACATTTCACATACAAAATAGCCAAGTTAGGGGGTTGGTTTGATAGATGTTCAAGTCACAAATTTTTGGTGTATTCGAAACTTTTGCAAAGATAGGTGAAGTGGAGGATGAAATTTTGATGAAGGGATGAACAAGTTGTTTGACCCAATGTTGACATAAAGTGAACCTTTGTTTTGACAAGACCAAAGTAGTGAGAATGATGCTATACCTCTAAATTTTTCAAATCCTAAAGACTAATGTTGACTTAGATAAGAGGATAGATGGGGGTGTGTAAACTTGTTTGGTTTCTTAACAAGAGGTTGTGATTGCAGTAAAGTATTAAGGCCCACTTCCTACTGAATTTGGAATTACGATACCTACATTTGTAATGGCAAGATGTAGATCTTCCCCTACGGATTTTTATTTTGTGATAGATCATTTAGGGGAGTTCAAGATCATGATTATGTGAGAAATTGGAAACGTTGGAAAAGACCAAGATTCTGACAATAATAGAAGGAATACAATTTTGGATTGTGTCTTGAAGTACATTTGTAAAAGTTATATACCAACCTAGTTTTAGTTTCGTGAAGTTCCCAAAGATGCTTCTTGAGAGCTTTTGGACTAAGATGTCTAAGTCTAAAATGATGACCTGTAGACCTTACTTTAGGGATCCTGACTTTGCGTGAAATCATTTAGAAACAATTTATGTTTGTAAAGGAAAGGAAGATATTTATTGCCACACTGGTGGTGGTAATGTGGGCCTTCTAGCCTCAATATTAGCTTGTTCCTCTTCTTCGTCTAAAATGGTTGTTGCATTTCTCCACTGGGTATTTGTTTCTTTGGTTTCAAAAGTGAATCTTCTCAAACTACTAATGAGATCGATGTGTTCTCCATTAATGAGTTCAAAGTTTGGTTTAATTATAGCACCTAGAAGATCAGGTTGTTCAACAGGAGCAATCAGTCTCCAAATAGTCATGTGGGGTTCATTTTTCAATTTATCTTGCTTAATGAGTTTATTTTACCACAATCACTTGTCTTGATTAAGTTCTCAAACTAAATGTTTATGTCAAAAACATCATAACTTTCACAATGTCCATTTTGTGAGAATCATGAGGTTGAAGCCATAATTTCCTAAGTTGTCTTTGTAAAATATGGATTTTGATATAAGTCAAGATATTTAGAAATCTCTAAGTATAGAAATCCTTAGGATAGGCAGTAATATCAAGGCTATTTTCAAGAGGTATCCATATTTAGGTCAAAGTGTTTGAAATTTTGAGGAAGATAGTGGATGTCTATTTTTTTAATGTTTTGAAACCAAGCAATGTATTAAATTGACTCACAATAATTGACAACCCTAGGTTTGAAATGGCTATACTCATTGAATCCCCACTCGGATTTCTCCAAACACTAAACAATGTAAACAGTTAGAGATTTGGCAACACTAGCTCCCCTCCACAACACACACTTCTTGGGACCACCAAATCTCAAAATCCTTAAAATTCGGAGATCAAAAGGATTTTTCCATTTCTACATTTGAATAGTACAAATGTGGGGTGGCTTTAGAACGAGCGTTCTTGCACCAACAAGTATTAAGGATTTTGGATTCTAAACAATGGTTCATAGTAAGGGCTTCCAATTTAGGGGGTGCAATGATAAAATCTTTCAAGAGGTCTCCCAACCCTTACAAGGGCTTTACGAATCATAAAGATATTGGGAGAGAGATATCATGTACCGCATCCCATTGATCACAATTTTCATTACAACCACACATTTATATAATGGTTTGGAAGAGCTTGGCTTTAGCTCTTTACTGCTTGGGTCATTCCCTTCTTTCAAAGCGGGGAGGCAAGCCCTCTAAGGATAAATGATAGCAAGGAAGTACATCCATAGTTCGATCATCTTCATTCGTATGAACAAAGAGAGAACACATGCTATGCCTTTTTCTCACACTCACAAGGGGGTTTTGTTTTAATCAAAATTGAAAGATGTAGGTGATTATATAGTGTTAAAGAATGTTTTTGTTTCTCAGGGTCGCCAAATGGAATGAGAGAATTGAATACGCATTCAATAACAAAAGTGTAAATCATAAAACATAGCAAACAATTGTAAATTTTAACCCCTAAGCTAAGATGACTTCATTTTATGCACCAAACGAAATATTAAGTTGCTTTGTTCAATTTTAAACCCAAAAGACAATGATGAGACGAGGGTTCAATTTTAGTCCTGTTTGAGCATTCATTTTAAACCCAATTAAAGTCTAGTGAGGTCCTACAATAGAAAGTAGAAAGCATAAAAATTTGGGTTATAATTGCCACAAAAGCATCAAACACTTGTTACAATTATAGAATTTCAAGAGAAGAAGGTTTTCACTTTAGCTCCATGTCATCCAACCTATAAAACCTTGTTAGTCTAACAACTAGAACAATGTTAGAAGTGCATTAGTGATCTAGCAAATTGAGAAAATTAAAGCACATGTCAAAAAATGGTCATAAAACCTCTTACCTTGGTTGGGCATCGTTGAACATGATAGCGTTAGGATTTGAAATCTGGTCGTCGCTCTAGTGAATTTGGGTGTCGCTCTGCAATAGAAATAGAGAGCACGATAGCGTTAGGATTTTGTCAGGCGTCGCTCTAATGAATTTGGGGGCGTCACCATTTGAAGTCTTTGATACCTCTATATTAAATTAGCATCACCAAATTTAAATCAACGCTAGTGCATTTAATCAGCGTTATTGTTTCAAACTGAGATAGCATCGCTATATGGTGACTCTCTTCAAAGTGTGTGGGTGTATTTGATTTGGGCATCATTGTATTTGCAAAAAAGCAAACAAACAAAGTTTGAGCCAAAAATTGATTAAATTTACGGTTTACCCTCCTTCTAGCACTAGAATGTGGACTGAGGATCATCAGTACAAATTGATTACGCTTGATCCATGATGAATCGAAGAATAATTTAGCCACTAAGCCTCAATCACAAAAAAAATCATTCAAATTGAAAATTAAACTAAGCATCTATTGAAACTAAAAATTAAAAACTACAAAAACAATAGTTAAATTCTTGTTTTGGAATTGGTGTCATGTTGATGTGGAACAACGACCCTTTCCCAAACCCATGTTTTGTGAGCCTATTTCAATTGATTCTATGGAAGAGAATCAATGAAACCATTGTGATAAATGGATGAAAACCTAATTTATACTAAATTAAACATGATACAAGCTAAGTTAACATGATTTTATGCTAAAATTGATATAACTATGCAATTGCTAAGCTAATCTAAGCTAATTCTAAGCTAAAAGATGGCAACCCTAATTTATAAACAAGCTAAGATGGATGCATGGAAGCCATTAATTGAAGCTTAAAGCTATTATGCAACTAAAAATGAATTAAGATTAGCTAAAAGTGAGTAAATTGAGAGTGTGAATGCAAGTGAGTTCAACAACATAAGTTTGCAATTGAAAGATGGATCCATTTGTCTCCAAATAGTGTCTTATTTATAGGAGAGAAAATGAGAAATGGAGGTTTGAGATTGAAAAAACTAATCAACGGTCAAGGATGGAGGAAAATAGGAGACATGGATCATAGATTCTCATCAACGGGTGAGAATACAAGATGAGGATTAATCAAGGGCTCACATTTGTTCAAAACAAACACACTTTTGACCTGCACACACAGGTCAACAGGTGACTTGCTCAAGAGGTTAAAGGTTTAGCTTGTTCAAGAAGCCAAGTGAGATGATTGGAGGAGAGAGAATATTCTTTGAAATATTCTCATGGGTGAGGAAATAGATATTTTGCAAATTAAAAGAAAGTTTTAATTGTGCAAAAAAGGGCTAAGGAATATTCCATGGGAATATTCCCCTTTTGGAGGAAGATTAGTTTAATTGTTAATTAAACAAGGTTTAATCATGCAATTAGGGGATTTGAAGAATTAAAGTGATATTCATTAAATTAAATGATTTAATGAATGGGGGATAGATGAAATACATTAAATTAAATAACTTAGGGTTATTTAAATAAATTAGAAGACTTAGGGAATTAAATTAAATATTTTGATTTACTTTATTTAATAGGATGAAATATTAGCGTGAAAGGGGTTGAATTAACCCGATTTGTATTAACTAGGTTAATAGATGAAAATGATGCAATTAATTAATTAGCTAGGCTAATTCAATTAATTTAGCGAAAAGAGGATGGATTTCGAGAGGAAATAATATTAGTAAACCTAATTCGAGTGTATGATATTGTCTAGGACATTTTTTAGTGTCTACAATTTTTTCAAAGGGTTAAGACCTGAATCTGCTCTCCTAACTCTGCTCTTTCTGTCACACTTTATTTCCATATCTAAAACCCTGATTTACAATCTATAGGTGACTTTTAGTGAAGATGACAACCTTGTGATGACTTGATGAGTTTCTTCCACCTTGCAACCTAATCTTCAAAGGATCTTCAAGCTCAAAGGCACCTAGATCTGTAATCACACACCAAAGAAAAGAGAAATTTTTTGATTGTTAGGGAATAGGGGTTTGCCTTGGACAAACCTTGTTTAGGTAATTAAACCTTGTGACGAAACAATGAAATATAACATGAAACATGAAATATGAAACATGCACAATGACACCTTGAAAGATGTCTTGAGATGTAAATCAACAATTTAACATGAAGTGGTCGTGTAGAATGTAGATCTTGATCTTGAACTTTGATATGAAATAATGCTTGCAAATGGATATAGGATGCTACATCGCAACACTAGCTCAACAACATGCTTGATGCTTGATGATCTTGACATGATGATGGATCTCGAATTGCTGCAACAATTGATGAAGAACTCTACCCTTGAATGCTTTAGAAATGCTCTTGTAAACTCTCTTGATGCTCTTGTGAAGTCTTGTAATCATAAAATTGCTATTAGGAATTATTTCTTAAGTCTTAGGTGAAAATGAGTGAAATAACCTTGTATTTATACTTATTTATGCCAAATTTTCTGAAATTACAACACTAGAAGCCGACATTAGATCTAGGAGGAAAAAACCCTGCCAAGAATTTGAATTAAATTTTATTTTGGGCCACATGGGAGTCATATGCCACAAGTGGCGTATGAGTCCCATTAAGCTTAACTATGGCACACATTTTTCAAAAATGCTTGGAATGATGTAAAATCAAGATTGGGGCCCAAAAACCTAGGTGGGAATCATACGTCCAAAGTGGCATATGAGTCCTAGATCACTAAATATAGGCCACACAACCTAAAAACACTTGAATTATGATTGGAGGTTGGTTTATGTCAGGATTATACTCAGAAAGATGCATTAATTAAGGCTTGTGGATGCAAAATAAGGCCAATTAAAGCATAAAAAAGCCCAATTATTTAATAAAACCCTAGATTAGTGTGAAAGTGTTAGGATACACATTACAACACCATAAATAAGGCATAATTAAGTTCATTTAGTTTACAAGGGCCCAAAACTTAATGCGAAGGTGCAAATAAATACACTTTACAACACTAAATTAAGGCAAGATTAGCTCAACTAAGCTTAAAAGGGCCCTAAATCCAATGTGAATATGTAAAAATCATTAAAAAACTAGATCAAGGCAATATTAGGTCTATTTTAATGTTAATCATTCCCAAATTAAGTGAGGAAAAGGGATAATTTTTTTGTTGTTACAATGAGATATGGTGATGATCAGAGTGCAAAGGGTCGAGCAATAGTCTATCAGTTTCATTGATTTAGTCAGTGGAGGTACTACAAATTTAGGTTGGACACTTCATCAGTCTAGCAGAGCTGAGCAGTATTACAAGGATCTGTCGAGAGGGAAGTGCCAACAGCGGAGAGGGTGCCTAGTTTCACACAAAGCTAGAGTAGGTCTCATTCCAAGAGATCACAAAGTAGTGGAGGGGTGTCCTAGTTTAGCTCATCATTCGCATAGGGATCAATCACGACTATCAGGGTCAGGCCATAAAGAGGATAGACCTCCATCAGGTGGCATGGGCAACATAGGCTAGGCCTATTTGTATATGTATATTTTTATCAAGCTTGTGAGCTCCACATTTTTGGCAGTCATTTGATATTGTATTGTGACACATTTTTTGCATATATATATATGAGATACATCATTTTTAGAGGCGATTACATGATGTGTTATTTGTTATGCATATTTCTATACGATGGATGTTTTTGGATGCATATGATATTTATGTATGATTTTATTTATGGATGGATTCACATGATATATGATTTATGCTTACATGTATGATGTGATGTATGGATATTTATGTTCTATGATGTGATTTATGATGCTTATATGATGTAGATGATGATAACATTATATGTTTAAAACATGTTATGTCATATTTCATTTGATGTTATATGGATGATGGTGATTCTAAAATGTGATGCCATATTATATATCTTTTTGTATTTCCTTATGCAATATGTATGACCTATATGATATATGATGTTATAACATGATTGTGGATGCAAGATGATGCAACTCAAAAAAAAAAAAATTGGCATAGAATGCCATAGAGATGATCACAAGACCATCAGAAGAAATGTTAGTACAAAGAAATGGTTAGTAAGGAGTGAAGAACCAATTAGATAGATCATTCATTCAAATCGAGATTGATGTATTGATTGCTATTACTTGAGATTTCAACAGTGCATGTTTTATCATCATAGAGTGTTTTTTGTGTTTATGGAGCAAGTCAATGTATGCACACCTAAGCATGAATTTGTGAAGGTGCATTTTGTTTTCGTTTGCTTAAAGATATGATATATGGACAAGTGGATAGTGTATGCCAAGTTGACACAAACCTTGGTGACATTTAGTGTCCATTTGTTAGAGATTAAGATACGTCAGCAAGAATTTTCCTGATTAAGATTAGCGCCAATAGAACCTTATTGGAATATGTGAGGAAATAACCATAGAGCATGTTTCTCCTACTACAAGAAAGTGTTGGCTAACCTTTGACTTGCATAAGATGTTTTGACTATGCCAAATAGAATCCCAATCACACAAAAGGACCTTAGTTGCCCCAGTCATGTTACCAAGACAAACCACAAGCAAAAATCAACAAAAAGAAATGCCATAATCCATCATCGCTACTCTAATCACTTGTGGATATCCTCAAGTAGCTTAGGAATATGACATAACATAAATCAGATAAGATAAGACTAAACTAGACCAAATGAATCAACAACTATTAGACCTTTTTGTCTACTGAGAAGTGTTTGGTATGTTTTCAAAAGATTATATTTGTTTTAAGGAGTGAGACATTTCATGTAAGACACCTTGTTTGGTTTTGATAATGAAATATCCTAGAAGACAAATGATTTTGATAAGTAACATTTGTAGGCATTTGATCATCCTAGTTGAAAGCTAGTTTGGGTTGTGTCATCTATTGTTTCATGTTTTGTTTAAGATCAGTTCTTGTGTAGGATATCTTGTTTGTTTCTGTCTGATCCATCAATTTTCAACAAAGAATAGTTTTATTATGAAATTCATACTTTGATCAAAAGTTTATTGTGATGGACCCTAAAGGGATTTGCCTATGCCTTGGGGGCTCATTAGTGATGGCCTTGCCTACGTGACAAATGTAGAGACAACATAGTTCGATTGACCATGATAAGTGACATTTTATTCTAGCAATATGAACTATGATGGACCTTAAAGGACATATACCTACACCTCAGGGGATCATCAATGACTAACCTTGCCTATGTACACACATAGAGGTAATGTAGTTTGATACCATAAATTGACATCGTTTTTAATTTTTTGATACTTTATATGACTGTTTTTGGATTTTTGAAGGATATTTGAATGTTTTGATTTTTTTTAATGTTTCAATATTTTTGTATTTTTGTGATAATATCCTCAGATACCATGTGTAAGATCCTTTTGAAACCTATAGGTTGAGGATTTCCCCCAGTCTAGAACAGGACTAGTTTTTATGAAAGGGTGAATATGATAAGTGGTTTGACACTAAATGTTTTATCAATCTTGAGCCATGAGAAAGGGTGAGAAGGATTTTATTATGCAAGAGCATATGCTTGAGTTATTATGGATGGAATCAGCTATGAATCTAACTACACATGGTACTTGTTTGCTAGGTTTTCACCATGGTACTTATCCAAAATGCCACCAAAATGATTTTCACTATAGGCTAGATTATTTTTCTCTCTTTTTTTTTTCATTTTTTGATATAATGGTATCTCTAGAGGTATGTATAGTACTTACAAAGGTGACTGCTATTGATAGGATCAAATAGCAATTCACCCTTAGGATTAATCAGTTGATAAGCACCATATTTGTATACTATTGTGATGATATAAGGACCCAACTAGTTAGGCTCAAACTTGCTTGGTTTTTCTCTTTGTTATTGGTTCGTAGGATTCTCTTTTAAGATTGGGTCACTAATGTCAAAGTTTCAGACCTTGACTCTCTTATTATAGCTTGCAAGTGGACCAACACCGTTTGTCTTCTTTTATCCATAATTCTAGCTTGTATAACTTGGAGATTCGATAATCTTCATCATCAATGAAATTTTGCATGGACACTATCAAGGATGGGACCTTGACCTAAATCGGGAGGATGGCTTCAGAACCGAAGACAAGGGAATAAGGTGTGGCACTAGTAGGAGTGTGAATGCTTGTATGATAAGCCCATAAGACTAGATTTAGTTGTATATGCCAATCTTATCCATCGCCATTGACAATCTTTTTTAGGATCTTTATAATGGTTTTATTAGATACCTCCGCTTGACCATTACCCTAGGGATAATATGGAGTGGAAAAGTGGTCGTGGATGTGGTATATTTCACATAATTACTTGACGTCTTGGTTTTTGAAGGGACACCCATTATCTATTACTATGGATAAAGGAACACCATACCAGTATATGATATAGTTTAGTATGAACTTTGAAATTTGTTTATTGGTGATATATACCATCGGTATAATTTTGATCCATTTAGTGAAATATTCTATTGTATTTATTATGAACTTGTGTCCATTAGCAGATGTAGGATGAATCTTCCCGGTGAGGTTGAGTCCCCATTGAGAGAAAGGCCAAGGTGAGGTAACTAGATGAAGTCCCTGTGCCAGTGCATGTAACAGGTCACCATGGATTTGACATTGTCAACATTTCTTTATAAATTGATATGAATCACCTTCCATTGTAGGCCAGTAGTACCTTATCTCAGTAGCTTATTGGCCAGGGTAGGACCACTAGAGTGAGCCTTGTATATACCCTCGTGTATTTCTTGTAAACCTATCTTTGATTCCTCTATGTTGAGACATCTAAGAAGGCTAGTATCTATACTATGAGGATAAAGGCTATTTGCAATGATAACATACTTATCCATTGGTCAGATAAAGGTTTTTCATTGGTTGTTGGACAAGTCAATAGGTAGGATTTGGGAATGAAAGTAGTCATATATATTCTTAAACCAAGGTGAATTGGGACAAACAATCTTGCACGCGAGCTCAAATTCGAGGACATCAAATGCAAGGATCAAAAGTTGTTCCACCAAAAACTCACTCTGATGCAAATTATTTGGAATGTTCAAGAGAGTCCTAATGGTGGCCATGGCATCAACTACCTTTTTCTGCACTCTTGGTATTTGTATAAATAGAATGGTGTCAAAGTATTTTTAGAATTTGTCTACCATTTTATTATACGGTACTAGTTTGTCATCCTTAATCTCATATTCATTATTGACTTGTAAAATCACTAATTGCGAGTCGTCGTATACCTACAAGTTTTGATTTTCTATTTGATTGCTTCCCTCAGACTCGTGAGTTAGGTTTCATATTCCGCTATGTTGCTCATGCACGGGAATGTGATCCTACATGACTTAGGGATATTGTCCCCTTGTGATGTGATGAACAAGACACCAACTCTTGAACTGTGATGTGTGTACGATCCATCAAAGTACATTTTCCACTTTGTAGATGCATCTAACTTGAAGATTTCCTTATCTGAGAATTCAGATATAAGAGGTGTGAATTCCTATGTAGGGGCCTTTGCTAACTGATCAACAATTACTTTCCCTTTAATCACTTTCCTTTCCACATATTTAATGTCAAACTCGTTGAGGAGCATTACCTATTTCACTAGTTGACCTATTAAGGTGGCCTTGTTGAGTAAGTACTTCAGTGGATCAATTTTCGCTATCAGCTTGGTTTGTAGATTTAACATGTACTATCATAATTTATATGTAGAAAAGATTACATAAAGACATGCCCGCTCTATGGGAGTATAATTAGGTTCATACCCTACAAGGGTACAATTGATATAATATATTACGCATTCCTTCCCATCTTCATCATTTTTTTTCTAGGAGAGCTCCTAGTGTAGATGATATTTTGATATGTATAAAATGAGTGGTTTCCCATTGATAGGTGACCTCAGTACCGATGGTGATAGTACATAGTATTTGATCTATTGAAAATCCTATTGAAAAGAATCGATCCATTTGAAATGGACACCCTTGCGAAGGAGATACTAAAAGGGGTGGCACTTGTCTACCAGTTGTGTTATAAACCTGTGAATAAATTACAGTTTTCACTATAGGCTTCTTAACTGTGTGAGATTGGAAGGTGGCGACATGTCTATGATGCATTTCACCTTTGTAAGATCAACCTTTATTCCTTTATATGAAATAATGTATCCGAGGAGCTTCCTGGAAGTTACTCCAAAGACACATTTCTTCAAGTTTATTCGAACCTTATATTCTTCCAACCTTGTAAAAATTTTGTCTAGTATTCCTAGGTGATCATCCCTTGTGAGGGACTTTTCCAGGAAGTCATCAACATAGTCCTCCATTAGTTTATGCATCATGTTGTGGAAGATTACAGTCATTTCCCTCTGATAGGTAGCTCTGACATTTTTAAGACTGAAGGGCATGACATTCCAATAGTATTTACCCCAAGCATAGGTAAAGGCTATCTTGTGTTGATATTTTGATGCAATTCTAATTTGATTATATCCAGAGAAACCATCCATCAATGATAACATCTCATATCCTACCATAAGATCCACAATCATGTCTATATTGGGTAACGGGAAATCATCCTTTAGACAAGCCTTGTCTAGATCCTTGAAGTTGATGCAAATATGGATGCCCCCAATCAGCTTGGTGACTAGTAACAGATTTGAAATTTAGTTTGCATAATCGTTGGGTCTTATGAACCCAACATCCAATAGTTTCTTTAGCTTTGCATTAACTAATAAGGAAATTTATGGGTTCATCTTCCTCAACTTTTCCTTGAAAGGTTTAGCATTAGGAAGAAGAGGTAGGTGATGGAGGACAAGTTCAGGGTCTAGTCCAGGCATGTCTACATAAGACCACATAAAGTTGATTTTCCTCTTCGAGAAAAAATTGGTAAAGTTTGGCTTCTCTACATATATCAAGGACACTACAAAGTGTATGCTTTTTTAATCTTACGATGTGCTGATGTTGACCTCTTGTGACTTCTCAACCAACATTAGGGATTTTTCTTGATTTGTGGGGAGCGGGTCCAACCTTCTATCCTTAGGTGCCTTAAGGAGGTTTTCACCTTCGGATACGTCCTTTTTTTTATCTTTTTCTATGTATGTAGGTGCCTTTTGGTTTTCACCTACAGACTTGTTTTTCTTTATTTCTTTTGTTTTGTGACTGGAAGGTGGGGTCGACTCCCCATAGTTTGCAATCATGTCAAGATCAATGATGAATCCAACCTTGTGATCCCCACTTGGTATACCTTCTATGAGTCCCATGAACTTAGCAATTGCTTCATCATTTTTGAAGTGGTCCAAGATTGGTGGACCTTGTTGTTCCCAATCAATTAATTGGGGGTGAAGTAACATGTTATCATTAGTATTAGAAAAACTTAAGGATGAGGTAGATAGGGTAAAGATGGAGGAATCAACAAGATCCTTAAAGGTATTGATCTAGACATGGAATTTAGTGTCATCGGTAGGGGATTCAGGTTCAAGACCTATCCTAGATGTCTCAAAAAATTTAGATGCATTAATGACTTTCTTTTGAATACCATAGTGTTAGGTCATGAGCCCAAAATATGCTCATAGTTTGGATATCATGATGTACTTTTAATACCTTTACTTTTGTTGTTCATGGTTGTTTAACTTTTCTGAAACCTTTATTGAGGGATATCCTGTAGCAATACACTTTCATGTTCCTGCAACCTATCATGTTGACTTATCTATATTTATTACCCTGTTTGACTCCCTAAATGATTGGTATAACACATGTAGTTTTTGAATGATGAAATAGATTTAAATATGTGATTAATGAATGGATATTGTGTATGTGCCATGCACCTTTTCTTTCGCATTTGTTACCTTGTGTTTCACAGGTTGTTGAAGAAAGTATGATCGAGTCAAGCGCAGCCGATCTCGGCCTTGCAATAAAGTCCATTTCCTGCATGACTTCGAGGAAGCTCTGGCGAAGACTCTTTGACCGAAACTGTTGGGAAGGATTTTAAATATTGGTTAATCTAGAAAGAGTGGAGTGCTAGATTCTCTCTGGATCGGGTTGAGTGGATAAACTCATTTATGAAGTTTGTTCCTCGATTTCGGGATACATTTTACATCCACGTCTTTCTCTGTTAGGGTTAGTTAGTTAGTTGTTTTCCTGATTTAAATAAGTGTTCCTCCTGCACGGGTGAACAAGGAAGAGAGAAGCATAGTGAGATAGAAAGATATCATGTAAGAGTCAGTATGATAATAAAAAGCAGCATCTATATGACAAGAGACAGAGTTTGTTGTTAGTTTTCATATGGACAGAACAATGTATACCATTTTGAGTTTATGAATAAAGTTTGATGAAATTCTGAGTTCAGTACTTGCGTAATTAGTTGATGCTTGCTAAGGGGGCCCACTTAGTAAGTATTTGTAGTTAGTTAGTTAGCTGTTCCTTTTCTGTTGATCATCAGTTAGATTTCATCTTTGAATTTTTTGTGCAAACTCAGTCTTATATTGTTCCTACAGCATCAGGAATCCATCCCTGTGTTTGTTCATGCAGCATAAGGCCAGTTTATAGTTTGTCTCTCAGTTGTAGCTATTATGATTTCAACTTTGGTTAGATTATGGTTGAGTTAAAAGAACTTTGCATTACCTTCCTGTAGTGTAGGTAGAATTATTTCCAAGTATTTATTTCTGTTAAGTTGTGACTGAAACTAGTTCTTAGTGCATATATTGTGCTGCTCCATTTCAAGTATACGTTCCCTGGTTTGACAAGTAAATGAACGGCCATGAAAAGATATTAGTCGCCTGCTGGAGTGTCCAATTCCCAAGATAGGTTTTGCCATGATTTTCATATCTTTTTGTGGGCATGACCATTTTTTGCGCCGTTGTCGGGGATGGTGTCAAGCTAAGAACCTGTCAGAAGTCATTTTTAGCATCAGTTTAGTTGTTAGTCAAGAATTTTCAAAATCCTTCAAATCATATTCATTATATTGCATGCATAGAAGAAGAAACGTGCTGGGAAGGTTTCTCCCTAAAAACCTATTTTTTGAACTGCCATTTGACCCAACTGACGAAGAACCTGAGGAAAATCCATTTGCTCTGATACTACAACAAGCAAATATGGCAAATAATCCACCTAATCCACCTCCTGATTTTGAGTTTCCTATTGTTTCCCAGCGAGATACTGATAACCTTAAAAATATTCCTTCTTCATTACTTCCCAAGTTCTATGGCCTAGTTATAGAGGACCCAAAAACTTTCCTGTTTGAGTTTGATATCCTCTGTCGCAGTTATGACTACACTTCAAATGCTCACAAGCTGAAGTTGTTTCCTTCCACCTTGAAGGAAGGAGACCTTAGATGGTTCATGAGTTTGGGAAGAGGTGTTGTTGATAGTTGGGCAGCCATGCAAACAAAATTCCTTGAGAAATATAAGGAATATTGTAAGAGTGGTAGTAAGGGAGACGATATATTTAGAATTCAGCAAAAGGAGGATGAAAGCCTGGAAGACTATATCTCAAGATTCTTGTTTTCCTTGAAAAAGAATTCAAACCATACTCTCAACGAAGAATCTCATAAACTACTTTTTCTAAGGGAAATCAGTGATACCTGTATAGACGCCCTAGACCTGATGGGAGGAGGTGATATAACTCAACTGCCTTGGGATGATATCAAGAAAATATGTCTTAATTACTCCCGAGCAAATGTGAAGAAGGGTAGAGGTCATCAAGCTACAGTGGGGAAATCCTCTACTAATGGAGTTTCCCGGATGGAGATCACAAATTTGTTGTCAGATTTCAAACAGGATATCATAAACAACATGGCTACACAGTTGGACACTATGCAAGCTCAGAAGAAACATGAGGAAGCTGAAGCAATCCTGGCGGAGTTTTGTCCACATTGTAGACAGAAGAAACGTGACTACAAATGCAAGATGGTAGCCAACATGGAGGCTAAACAGTTGCCTACTAATTTTAAGATGATAGAAGGTGATGATGACCAAGTCTTCTTTGTTGCCCAAAGGAGGCCATGGGCCCCAAGACAAGGTATGCCTCAGGATCCTTTGCAAAATTTTGGTTCATATAATAGTCAATGGAAAAACCTGTACCCTCCAAACTATGGGCCATACTCCCAACCTCAGTCAAATAACCCTTGGCCAAATGCCCAGCAAAATCGTTGGCAATCCTCACAAGGGAATTGGCAATCACCACAGCAAAATTAGTGGCAGCCTCCACAAGGGAATTGGCAGCAGCCCAACCAATGGAGAGGAGGCCAACAATGGTCAAATCCACCCACTAGTTTCCTGTAGCAACCCCAACAACAATCCATTATGCCACCTCCTACAACTAATCAAGGTCAGAATCCAAAATCAACCCAACTACCTGCTCAAGCAGCACCTAATCCAAATAACCAGCAATTGCAGCAGCAACAAGTCTATTTTGTTGATCCTAATCATCATCCTGCCTATGCTCTTAACCTGAATAATATTAATTTACGTTCAGGAACCGTATTGCCCACACCATCTCCTCCCATAATCTCAGAATTACCATATGAGGAGACTGACCAAGAAGAAGATATCAATGACCAAGCCCAACCAAATCAGCCAGTTCATATTCCATCATTACCTAAACCATCTGATAAAGTGTCCCCTCCTTTCCCACAAAGGTTGGAAGGTGAAAATGTGAAAAAATAAGAGGAACCTACCTTTGACATCCTTGACCAGCTAAAGCATATATGTGTGAAAATTCCCTTGTTCCAAGCAATCAAAGAAGTACCTATCTATGGCAAGGCCATCAAGGAGGCATGTTTGAAGAAACCAGGGAGGAAAAAGAAAGACCCTCAAACTGTCCATGTAATAGGCCAACTCTCTGACTTAATGCTAGGGAAGCTAAGCATCCCAAAATATTTAGATCCAGGAAGTCCTGTTGTGGAAATAAATGTTAATGGGTTGCAAGTTAAAAATGCTTTAGTAGATCTTGGTGCAGCTATCAATGTCATGACAAAGGACCTGGTTGTAAAACTTAATATTTCAGACCTAAGGACTACACCGACAATATTACAACTTGCTGATAGCTCAACTGTCAAACCTGATGGGGTAGTTGAAGACCCGGTAGTCACCTTGGATTCTTGGGAGTACCCTACTGATTTTATGGTCTTATCTCCAAAGGCATCATTGGGGGGATACCCTATCATACTAGGAAGGCCTTGGTTGGCTACTGCTGATGCTTGCATTGGTTGTAGGTCAGGTGACATGACAATATCTGATGGATATAGCACAAAAAAGCTTACCCTCTATTCTCCAGCTCTGCCCCAACTTGAGTCTGGAGATGTTGTTTGGCTAGATTTGGGAGAAGAGGAGGAAGTGAACTCTGTGGCCAATTTAATGATGATTACCAGAGAGTCTTTCATTGCACAACAAGAAGAAGAAGATATATTGTCCAATATCCTGCTGAATAACTATGGTACTAAATACTTTCATTGTGAAAAAAATCCTTGTTCCTTGCAGACTATTCTTCTTCCGTCTACATCAGCTCATTATCCTGCAGCAATTGATTGCTTACACACCTTACTACCCCATGAGGTAGACATGCCATTTCTGTCTAAAGTATCTATGATAGACTTAACTTCCCAAGTTGAGATAGCTACAGGAAAAACCTTGAGCATTAATAAAAACCTCACCAGTGAGCAACAAGAATCTATGATCAAAATGCTTACCAATCATAAGTCAGCTTTTGCTTGGGAATATGGTGATATGACGGGTTTAGACCCAAAACTCTGTACACATCGCATATACATTAATAGTGAGTTCAGACCTGTCAGGCAACCTCAAAGAAGAATCAATCCAGCTTTGAGAGAAATTGTTAAAAAAGAATTACAGAAAATGTTAACAGCTAGCTTTATCTACCCAATCTCTGATAATCAGTGGGTTTCCCCATTGGTCATTGTTCCTAAGAAAGGAGGAAAATTGAGGGTATGTGTAGATTACAGAGAGCTCAACTTGGCAACAAAGAAAGATTACTTTCCTCTTCCATTCATTGATCAAGTTTTAGATAATTTAGCTGGAAAAAAAGTACTCATTCTTAGATGGCTTCAGTGGGTACAATCAAATCAAGATTGCTCCTGAGGATCAAGAAAAGACTACTTTTACATGCCCTTGGGGAACGTTTGCCTACTCAGTTTTTCCTTTTGGTATCTGTAATGCTCCTGCAACTTTCCAGAGGGCAATTATAAGTATCTTCTCAGACAGCTCATATGATTGCATGGAAATATACATGGATGACTTTACTGTTTATGCTACAACATTTGAGGAAGCTCATGCCAACTTGGAGAAAGTACTACAGAGATGTGAAGATCATAACCTATCGCTGAATAGTCAAAAGTGTTTCATGATGATGCAGGAGGGAATAGTGCTTGGTCACTATATTTCTGCTGCAGAAATTCAAGTTGATCCTGCTAAGATTGAGGTCATCTCTAAGCTACCCTCTCTTACTAAGCAGAAAGAGGTACGAAGCTTTCTAGGCTATGTTGGATACTATAGAAGATTCATCAAGGACTTTAGCCAAATAGCAAGCCCCTTATATAGTCTATTGAAGAAAGAAGCAATTTTTTCTTGGACAAAGGAATGTGAAAAAGCATTTCTTGACTTGAAAGTCGCCCTTACATAGGCACCTATTCTAAAAGGACCTGATTGGTCACTTCCATTTCATATTCATACTGATGCATTGGATTATGCAATTGGAGTAGTGTTAGGGCAAAAGGATGGTTCGACATAACATGCACTCTACTATATAAGTAAAAATCTGCAAGGGGTTGAATTCAACTACACTGTTACAGAAAAAGAAATGTTGGCAATCATCTATGTCCTCAATAAATTTAGGCATTACATCACTGGTTATCAGATATTTGTCCACACTGATCATGCAGCAATCCGATATCTCGTGAACAAAAGCTCAATATTTGGGAGACTGGCAAGATGGTTATTGCTGATGCGGGAATTTGACATTACAATAGTGGACAAGCCAGGTAAAGCCAATGTGGTTGCTGATTTCCTTTCTAGAATTCAAAAGCAAGATGAATCTGCACTTATTGAAGACTCATTTTCTGATGAGCACCTGTTTTCAATCAAGGTTATTCACCCATGGTATGCTGATATAGCAAATTATCTGGCCACAGGAAGAACTCCTCCTCACTTCTCCCCTAAGGAAAAGAGATTATTGGTAGAGAAAAGCTTTAACTTTTCTTAGATTGCAGATTGCATGTTTTACACAGGGCCAGATCAAGTTATGAGGAGATGTGTACAAGAGGACACTCATGACATATTGCATGCAAGCCATGATGAGCCGTGTGGTGGACATTTTGCTGCCAAAAGAACAGCAATGAAAATTTTAAATACTGGTTACTATTGGCCAACCTTGCATAGTGATGCAGCCAAATATACCAGGAGATGTGACAGATGCCAAAGGATGGGAAGACCAACTCGATCTGATGAGATGCCTCTATTTCCACAAGTTGTAGTTGCACCCTTCAGCAAATGGGGACTGGATTTTGTAGGACCAATTGATCCACCTTCTAATGGTAAGTCCTACATCCTTATATGCACAAATTATGTCACAAAATGGGTAAAGACTAAACCTATGAAACATGATAGGGATAATAAAGTGGTTGAATTCCTCTATGAGGAAATATTTACTAGGTTTGGTGTTCCTAGGGAGATAGTGACAGATCAAGGAGCATAATTTACTTCTACATTTATCACAGCTTTAGTCAATGAATACAATATACGTCACATAAAATCAACTCCTTATCACCCCTAGGCCAATGGCCAGGTTGAGGTCACCAATAGGGACATAGAGGCCATTTTGACTAAAACTGTGGATTTGCATAGGAAGGACTGGGCCACAAGGTTACCAGAAGCTATATGGGCCTACCGTACTACCTAGAAGACTGCTATAGGATATACACCTTTTGAAATGGTGTATGGTAAAATAGCTGTGATGCCAATAGAATTCAAACATAAGACTCTCAGAACAGCACTAGAGATGGACATGGACTTAACAAATGCACAAAAGGATAGAATCATGCAGCTCAATGCTCTAGATGAGCTCTGAAAGAATGCCCTGCAGCACACTGAGATAATACAGAATCAGAGAATAAAGTGACATGATAAATACATTAAGGAAAATAAATTCAAAATAGGAGATTGGGCTCTACTTTATGACTCCCGATATAAGGACAGTCCAGGAAAACTACAGACCAGATGATTGGGCCCGTATGAAATTGAGAATGTATTTGCTAATGGTTCAGTTCAACTTGTTACAATTGATCCTATTAGATTCAAGCTGTTAGTTAATGGACACTGCCTCCGGTTGTACCATAAACCAGTCTCAAAAGAAGAATTCATGCAGCAGTTCATGCAGGATCCTACCGCTAATCTTCCTGCAGCCAAAGGCTTTAGCCTTTCTCCTGTAGCTTCGCCGTAATTTTGAAATGCATGCTCATAATAAAGGTTTCCTTTTTAAGGAAACCCCTTTTTCTTCATTTCCACTTGTCGCCACATCTCACTTCTTTATCTTCCATCCCATCCATCCCATCCATCTGTTCCATCCATTCATCTCGTCTGCCCACGTCACCCATCCACTTCATTCATCTGCACCATAATTATGATATCATTCCCAACTGTCACCTCATGCCGAAGCCGTCATCTTTCTCAACACATACAACCATTTATTGAAAGGTATGCCATATCTTTTGTTATCGTATATTTGATTTATTTCATTTTATTCATTTACTACTATGTTTGTATCAGTCATTATTACTCGATCTCCGCCTATTCTTTAGTATATGTGAGGACACATGTCATACTCTAAGTAGGGGGTGGGATAATCCACTTTTTAAAACCTGTCTTTTCGCCGCTGTCACAACTGCTCAGATAATCTTTCTTTATTATTTTTTTTGATACTTTCCAAATATGATCGCATGGCTTTTTCATTGCATGTTTTTCATTGTAAATCACAATTTAAAATTGCTTGTTTAAAAAGTTCATTTTTGGAAAAGAAGAGAAAAGTGACAGCAAAACTGAAAAGAACCAGAACAGAAAGGGAAGAAAGGGAAATTTTTGGATTTTCAGAAAAGAGTTGAGTTCAGCTAAGGAAAAACTGTGAACATGGGTGGTCAACTGGTAAGACATGGTCTTGTAGCTCATGAGTTATTAATGCAAAATCCTCAAACAGCCCAAGCATTCAACCTATGTGGTTGGCTGAATTACTTTTTGAGTTTAAATTCTTTCAATGAGGAGGCTGCAGGCGAATTTTTGAGAACCCTTTCTGAAGGGGAGGCTACTGTATGGGGTCTAACAGTTGTTGTAACTAAAGAAAGAATTGTTGAGGTAACCGGGCTTCCAGCCGTTGGAGAAATTTTTTCTTCGGATGCTGTCTCTGTAAGGGCTAAATTTACAATACCCACTGACGGACCTTTGGAAGTCTCCAAGCAGGGATGCAAGCGAGTGTCGTTGCCTCCTCCATACCTAGAATACGCTGCTTTCATAATCAGGTATTTAACATGTGAAGGACGTTTCTCTTACCTACATTCTTACCATTTCAAATTGTTAAGTCATATGAGGCATGGGTTAGCTGTAAATGTTCTGAACTTTTTGTTAAAATTTCTGGAACAATGTGCCCACGGAACCCAACAAGGGAAAGATAATTCTATTGCTCACCATGGTCTCATAAAATTGTTGATTGAACGCTCTTTGAGAGATATATCACCTCTTTCCTGGCAACAATTTGTTGCCCAAAAGAGCTTGCAAATTCCAGAACCCCCTAGGGCACTTACCCCACGGCCTCGAAAAAAGATAGAGGAAATGGCATCTACCAATAGAAGAACAAGGCAAGGGTCATCTGCTCCTGTAGCACCTGGTCCTGCAGCTCTCACACCAGAGTCCTCTACCTGGGTGCAAACTAGGGCTGCCAGTAGGAGAGAGAGAGAGGCAAAACAAAGGCAGGAGAGTCATATGGGGCGGAACAAACCCCAGAATCTGACCCTCATTCTCAGAAAAGGCAACGATCTTCTTCTGCAGCATCTTCCCCTACAACATTGTCTCCTACAGCAACACCTGTTGCCATCACCAGTTCACCATCATCCTCTGACAAGGCAGAACCTTCTAGGCAATTCAAAAAGAGGAAGGCTACGAGAGCACCTCCTGTTGCCGCAACATTGCCATGAAGAGTTTCCACAAGTAAACAATGTAAAGTATCCCCTACTTCACCTCAACCTGAGGTTATTATAATTTCAGAAGAATCTGTAGAGTCTGAATATGAAGTTTCTTAGAATGTGTCTAAGAGTGTTGCACAGAGTTCATTTGATATTCCTGAAGAACAAATTGAGACAAGGGAAGTTGAGCATAATGAAAGGGGGGCACCAAGTCTCGACGACTTGGCTGTTGCGGCTATGCAGATTTCAGAGGAAGCACAGTCTTCTCCACTACAGCAATAGGAATTCATCCTGCGGCAAGAAGAGGAATAGACTGAACAATTGGACGTAGCCAATGAAGCCTCATTTCTCCCTGCAACTTGTCAAGCCATTGTCGTTTATAAAAAGACATTTTTGATTGAGTTTTTGGAATATGTCAAAGCTACATGGAAACCGGTCACATTGCAAACCCTGACTTTCCGCCACCTAGCTCAGACTGAAATGCAACAAAGTCTATGGGAGGAAGAAAAGAAGAAACTAAAAAGGGAAGTTGAAAGGCAGAAAAAGGAAATTCAGGAGTTAAAGGAGAAAATGGATGAAATGCTGAAGGTAACTGGTCAGATTATGGAATGCAGACCACCACCCAGAGTTTATGCTCTGTGCCTCAAGGAACAATTCTTATGGTTCCAACTAATGAGAATTTCTAGAAATCAAGATCCTATACTTCACACTGCAAAATAATTTTACGATGCATACAAGGCAGCCCCTAATTGGCTAAGAAATTCTTTGTGTGAATTTTATTTACATGGCTTTTTAATTCCATTTGAAACGGAGTGGAATCCCCTTCTATATATTGGCAACATCCATTTGAGATCACTTATGTCTTGGGTGGAAAATGAAGCAAATTATGGTAGGCAATGGGAAACATATGAAGAAGTCGAAAGGCATGAGCCTATTCCATTGCGCCCTGAGAGTTCAGAACCCCACGCAATGTTGAAAACCTGGCTTAGTCTGGCATATGGCTTTAATAATGATACAGCCAGGATGAAAATATTTGATCTCAGAAAATAGGTATATGATGAGTTCCAAGAACAACCATACTCATTTTGGAGACTGTCATACTCCAGAATTGAAAAGAGGTGGGAGAGATTAACTGTTGGGTTAAGAAGGTCTGAGCCTCACAGTCCCCTAAATTTTACGGCAGCTCTTAAACGATCAAGCAGATACATACAGTTGGGACTTCAAAAGAGGTTTGAATTATGGTTTCCCTTAACATTTAGACCTCTTGTGCTATTATGGCCCCTTTATCCCTACCAGGCTACAAACATTAATGAAGATATAGAAGCTCGTAGGTATGAAAGGTGGCAGACTTACAGAGGTTTTTATTACAGATTTGGAACTCCATTTCAGGGTCATGCTTCAACCACTGATTTCAGAGAGACCACCAGAAAGTTTAATGCTGGAGGACCAGCATTGGGTTAAGTAGGGGGCAAATGATGAGCCCAAAATATGCTCATAGTTTGGATATCATGATGTACTTTTAATACCTTTACTTTTGTTGTTCATGGTTGTTTAACTTTTCTGAAACCTTTATTGGGGGATATCCTGTAGCAATACACTTTCATGTTCCTGCAGCCTATCATATTGACTTATCTATATTTATTACCCCATTTGACTCCCTAAATGACTAGTATAACGCATGTAGTTTTTGAATGATGAAATAGATTTAAATATGTGATTAATGAATGGATATTGTGTATGTGCCATGCACCTTTTCTTTCGCATCTGTTACCTTGTGTTTCACAGGTTGTTGAAGAAAGTATGATCGAGTCAAGCGCAACCAATCTCGGCCTTGCAGTAAAGTCCATTTCCTGCACGACTTCGAGGAAGCTCTGGTGAAGACTCTTTGACCGAAACTGTTGGGAAGGATTTTAAATATCGGTTAATCTGGAAAGAGTGGAGTGCTAGATTCTCTCTGGATCGGGTTGAGCGGATAAACTCATTTATGAAGTTTGTTCCTCGATTTTAGGATACATTTTACATCCACGTCTTTCTCTGTTAGGGTTAGTTAGTTAGTTGTTTTCCTTATTTAAATAAGTGTTCCTCCTGTGCGGGTGAACAAGGAAGAGAGAAGCATAGTGAGATAGAAAGATATCATGTAAGAGTCAGTATGATAATAAAAAGCAGCATCTGTATGACAAGAGATAGAGTTTGTTGTTAGTTTTCATATGGACAAAACAATGTATACCATTCTGAGTTTATGAATAAAGTTTGATGAAATTCTGAGTTCAGTACTTGCGTAATTAGTTGATGCTTGCTAAGGGGGCCCACTTAGTAAGTATCTATAGTTAGTTAGTTAGCTATTCCTTTTCTGTTGATCATCAGTTAGATTTCATCTTTGAAGTTTCTGTGCAAACTTAGTCTTATATTGTTCCTGCAGCATCGGGAATCCATCCCTGTGTTTGTTCCTGTAGCATAAGGCCAGTTTATAGTTTGTCTCTCAGTTGTAGCTATTATGATTTCTGCTTTGGTTAGATTATGGTTGAGTTAAGAGAACTTTGCATTACCTTCCTGTAGCGTAGGTAGAATTCTTTCCAAGTATTTATTTCCGTTAAGTTGTGACTGAAACTAGTTCTTAGTGCATATATTGTGCTGCTCCATTTCAAGTATACGTTCCCTGGTTTGACAAGTAAATGAACGACCATGAAAAGATATTAGTCGCCTGCTGGAATGTCCAATTCCCAGGATAGGTTTTTTCGTGATTTTCATATCCTTTTGTGGGCGCGACCACTAGGAGCTTCCACTTTTAGCAGTTGATATCCCAACCCTTTGTTTTGTGACCATTTTCTTGCTAGGATAGGTTTGGTCATACCTTGTTTCTATAATCAAAGGCCAATGTAACCATCATAGCCTTTTTGTTTCATTATATCAAAACCCTTTCCATTTTTGTCCACAGGTAGATTTTCATGTATCTCATCCTCTTCATCTCTATATAACCACTTAGAGGGGTCTTCATTGATACATTCCTTTCCCAATTTTCCCCACTTGGTGAAGGTTGTGGGTGGGCGATATTGAATCATCACCTTGGGATATTTCTTAATGTGATGGGGTTTGCCATACTATTTTGGTGCAAATGGTATCTTCCCTATGTAGAACATACTTTCAATATTATATTCTCCAACTCCATCGTCCTAGACCTGGACCTTGGTTTTAGGGAGTTTTGTTCGTAATGGAAAAGATTTTGATATAAAATTTGGGTCAATGTAGTGTGATGAGGAAGGGGTAGATGAGCTTTGCCTATGGCTAGGTTATTAATGCTTAGGTGTTCCTCTTAGGCTATTGCAATATTGAAAGGGGTCAAGATCATCAAAAATAGTAATCTCTGCACCATTGTATGGAAACTTCAAACATTGATGGTATATTGAAGGGATAACCTTCATGGAGTGAATCCATGGGTGTCCAAGAAAAAGCTTATAGGGTAGGTTTAGATCCAGAACTTGAAACACCATGTCTTGTACAACAAGACCCACTCTGAATGGTAAAATGATGATGCCATTGGGGGAGCATTCCATATCATCATATATGCATATCATGATCCTCTTCGACTCATTTATACAAGCCTCAGAGAATCCCATGGTAGTTACAAGTTTTAGTGTGCATATATTCAACCCAACTCCACCATCTATCAAAACTCATATGATTTTGGGTTTATTAACGTATACTTCGAGGTGTAATGGTTCATTGTGATTTGGTGTTTGAAAAGTATCGTCATGCTCAGTGAATGTTATATGATGGGCAGTAGCTAAAAATTCTACCATGGCCTAGAATTGATTCACATTTAAGTCTGTGGGGATGAATGAATCTTGCAATGATTTGTCTAGAATAACCTTATGCTTTGGAGAGGTGTGTAGCAACTCGAGAATTAAGATTTGAGCTAGGGTTTTTCCTAGATGGTCAAGTAAGTTATACTCGTGTGTTGGTCAAGGTTTAGAATGGGCTCCTTGTAGAGTCACCTTTGATCGCTTGGTGACAATTGCACATTCAAGATTTTTATTTTTGATGGTGATGATGGATATGTTATGATTGATGATTGGATGTGGTTTACTATGTACTCATAGGCGACACTAGTATAATTTATGTCAGCTTTTTCACCAATTCTGAAACTTGAGGCTTTTCCCTTCCCATGGTTTTATAAAGGGTCTTTGAAGATCATGCGATCTTTGTTAGAGGTTTCTGGTTGGTTATCTATTTGGATATCACCCTGCTCTATGTGGTCTTGTATAATGTTTTTAATTTGAAGCAAGTGGGTATTTTATTCCCTTTAGTTCTATGATAGTCACATAAATTGTTATCATTCCACCAGGTTGGTTTGAATGAACCTGGCTCATAATGTCTAATCTTCGATAAGCGGATGACATTATTTTGTAGATTTTTTTGTAAAATTTCCTCAATTGGTTCCCCTAAGGGAGTGTATTTTTGTATCGGTTGGGGGGGGGGCCTAGGAGGACCACATCGTGTGTTGCTTTGCACCACATTAGCAATTGGCTCTTGCTTCTGTGGAGGTTTATTGTTGTTCATTGTTGTGGGTCCTTTCAAATTTAGCACATGATGAAATTTATTTATGAGCTTTGCATCTACAATGCCATCATTTGTCACATTTTTATTTTGTGACCAAAATTTGTTTTCATTTGGTTTAGAATTATGAGAAGAATAATTGTTATTCTCCTTAAAAAAATTCACAAGCCCTTTTGCGATGAGGGCTTTCTTGATGGACAATCCTTTCTATATCACCTCCTCAAATGTGTTAGAGCAATAAATTTGTAAGTGGAAAATTACCTCCTTGTTGAGGTTCTCCATAAAAATTTGGACCAATTGCTTCTCTAATATATGGCAGACACACTTACTGGCTAAGCTTCACCATCTTTGTAGGAATGACGAGAAGGTCTCGCCATCTTTTTTATTTTTAGCACATAGATGGGTAATGTTGATATTAGTTGATATATTGTAGGAAAAGTGTATGATGAACTTGTCCATTAGTTCACTCCAAGTTTGTATACCTAGAGGTAAGGGTGCAAACCATTCAAGGGCTTGTCCTCCCGGACTCCATGAAAAGAGTCGCATGAGGTATGTATGCACTCATGTGCCACATTTAAAGAGGATATATGGAACTCCTGTATGTGTTCAATGAGGTCTCTCTTTCCCTTATATTTGTCAAATTTAGGGATTATGAAATTCATGGGAAAGGGGGTCATGTGAATGCTCCTATCGAAAGGGTAAGAGCATGGGTCCTCCATCGAGTAGGTTTTCTTACTCCCAGTTACATGCATATTGGTTATTTGGTGTTGCAACATCTGTAACTACTGGGCCATGTGATCCATGGGTGATGGTGTTGCTGGAACTATGGTGGGATGGATATATTGCAAGGAACCTTGTGAGGGGTTCCCAAATGGGTGAGTGTTGTGTTGTGGATTGAATCCATGCATATTTTGATGTTGATGCACGGGTGGAATATGTTGGTGAAATTTTGATGTGTATGTAGGATTTTGAGTAAATGATGATGGTGGTGGCGGAACGCTAACACTAGCTGTGAATGATGTACCAAGATTGTTTGGTATTTGTGGATGGGGTTGAGTAAACCCAATTTTGTATGCAAAACCATGATAGTTTGGTTGTTGTGAAGGGGTTTAAGAAAACCCAAATGTGGAGTGTGAACCAAGATTGTTTGGTTGTTGTGGAGGTGGGGGTTGATTAAAACCAAATGTATACGCGAAACCATGACTATTCGGTTGCTACAAAGGTGGGGGGTGATTAAACCCAAATAATGATGACAAACCCAGATTGTTAGGTTGTTGTGGAGGGAGTTGAGAAAACCCAAATGTAGATTGTGAACCAAGATTGTTTGGTTCTTGTTGGGGTGGAGTGATGGACCTATTTCGAAAAAGGATTGAGTCCTTATCAGAGGTGTATTTACATTTTGTGAAGTGGATGTGGTACCCACTTGTGGTCCTAGATATAAAGGGTTGGTCTTTCATATCTTAATTGGTGTATTTGAATGGGTGAAAGTTTGGGCTACAACCGTAGTGTGGGTTGGTGTTGTAGTAGTAGATGTGGAGGAAAATGGATTTGCCATGGGTTTGGTGAATATTGGTGATGGTGGAACATTCACAGTTGATGAATAATGAGATGTTTGTGTATGCAACATGCATGTGTTCAATTGTGATGTGGGTGGTGATGTAGTAGGTGTTAATGATGGTGGAGGTCTATTCATGACACCTAATACTAGTGTTATAGTGTTAGGAATCTCCCCTATGATGGAGTTTATATCGAAGTCGGATGGTAGCCTAGCTCCATGTTGTGCCAATTGCATGAAATATTGGTTGGGGTCTAGTGATACGATTTCGTCAATGATTCTCAAGATCTTTGGATCTTGAGATGAATTTTTTATTTCTTCAAGCATGAGCCCTCAGTTTACCTCTTCCAAAGTATAACTCTCAAAAGGGGGAAGAGTCTAATTTATGAGTTTGTGTGACTATTAGGATTTTCACCAAAGTTCATTTCACTAGTTGTGTTGCACATCATATTAGATGATGAGTCCATCTCTTATTTTGATTTGTGATCATATGACAACCATAAAAGTGATGGTGCTTTGACTTTGTCTTTTTCTAGATTTTTTTTTCTTGGTTTTTTCATGAATTTTTTTGGTATGAATGCAACTAAGATGAATCTACTTTATGTTTTTTGGTATTTTTTATTTTTGGAAATTTTGGAAGGTACAAGACTGAGATGAAAACTATGATTTTTTTATAATATTTCGCTAAATGCAAAAGACCTTTGTTACCTTGACTTTAGATCCTAAAAGATGATAACCAAGTGACAAATTTTTCAATTTTGGGACTAATGTAACCATGTGTAAAATCCTAAACCTCTAAGTGATTGTGATGGTTTTGATTAAAAAGTGATTCCACAACTAGACTAATGAGTTGGGTTTCAAATTTTGTTGATGGGATGGATTGTAAAAGATGAGGTTTTGATGATTCTCCAAATGATAACTCTAGACTTTGACTTCTAAACTTGTTTTTAGTTTTTATACTTCAAGATTTTCAAGACAAGATTGTTAAGAACTTGTATGATATGACACTAAAATGATGATGTTTTAACCTAGGAAAGCTAAAAATTTACTAAAAATATAGGAAAAGGTGATTGTTAGGATTTTGAATTTTGTTGTAAAAAGATCAATTTTAAGCAACCTCTATAAATAAACTCTATTTTATTTGTCAGAAAAAATGCGACAGAGAAAACCACAGATGTAGTGCACAAGTTTATGACTGATGTATAGTCTATAATAGATATGTTGCAAAACCAGTCAGATGCATTGCACACAAATGTGATTTTGTTTGTTTACTAAGGTAGGATTTTGACTAACAGAGAGATGTAGTGCTTTACCAAACAAATGCATTGCAATTGCCAATGAATGCATTGTAGTCACCAACAAATGCGTCACACTTTTTCTACAGTGTAGATACACAATTGTGACGTATAGGCTGACAGATGAAGTGCACAAGTTTTGTCAAAAAAATGGCCTCTAAGGAACCCTAATCTTGTTTAATTTTCTAATTTTAGATGTAATTCAATTTGATAAAACATTGAAAATAGTTGTTTGATAAGTTATTAGTTTTTAATTTTGTTATTGTTTTGTGTCCAATGATAAGAATGTTTACACTTTGTTAATAACAAGACTCAAACATTCATAAAATAATGTAGTAGTAGAATGGGTGTGTAATTGTAGGTAGGCCCACCTCCTATTTAAGGGGTAAATGCTTAGAAATATTAGGTATTTGAACAATTGGTTCAATTATAAAAACACCTTCACTATACAAAGGAAGATAATAGACGTCTAGTGACATAGGGTCATTGACAGACACCATGGGAACACCTTTTGATTCTTAAGAACTATTTCTAGTAACTCAAGAAGATCTATCTCAACCTAAGAAAGGACAAATGTAGTGTTTTTCCAAATGAATGCATCACAGTCGCCAATGAATGCGTCACAGTCACTGAAAAATGTATCACACTTTTTCTGTGGTGTAGATACATAGTTGCGACGTATAGGTTGATAGATGCAGTGTACAAGTTTTATAAAAAAAAACCTCTAAGGAACCCTAATCTTGTTTAATTTTCTAATTTTAGATGTAATTCAATTTGATAAAACATAGAAAATAATTGTTTGATAAGTTATTAGTTTTTGATTTTGTGATTGTTTTGTGTCCAATGATAAGAATGTTTACACTTTGGTAATAACAAGACTCAAAAATTCACAATCTAATGTAGTAGTAGAATGGGTGTGTAACTATAGGTAGGCCCACCTCCCATTTAAGGGGTAAATGCTTAGAACTATTAGGTATTTGAACAATTGGTTCAATTGTAAAAACACCTTCACTATACGGAGGCAGCTAATAGACATCTAGTCACACAGTGTTGTTGACTGACACCATGGGCACACCTTCTTTTGATTCTTAAGAACTATTGCTAGTAACTCAAGAAGATCTATCTCAACCTAAGAAAGTACATGATGAGTAGCTTCAAGGTACAATTTGCATCCCTTACACCACTTTAGAAGTTACGTTTGAAGGACCTCAATGATCTCTACAACAAAAGGTTTCTAGTGGGTAGATCTCTATGAACACTGTCGACCTCTCAGATGTCTCTTTAGGGCTCAGAAAACCAAACACCCCTAGTGAAATTCTAGAGCGCTACATGCACGGATCGAACTACAACTTTTACTCTCATCCTATTTCTATACTGCATCAAAAAATGTCGCTTGAGGTTGATCCCTTGGGTTCTCCATGAGGATGTATCCCAAGGTAGGACTCATACTTTAAAAAAATGGGGAAGGTTTACATGTTACTATTTCTCATCACCTAAGGTCACACGAAGCACAAGGGGAGAGGATACGTAGTAATACGCCTTCGGTAACAAGATTGACGTGCACAAGTGCACCATATACAATAATCACTAGTTCTTTTTTATTACACCAAAGGAAGTGTGCAATTTGTTTGTTAATTTTAGAGCACTAGGTGAAATATGGCATGTTCAAACACACTGTTCATTTTAAATATAGATTGCAAAATGAGATTTGTATTGTTCTTTTTAAGAGCACTAAAACCAAATGTTTGAGATTGTATTGTTCTTTTTAAGAGCACTAAAAAGAAATGTGTGAGATCATGTTCATTTTAAGCACTAAAAAAAAAATGTGAGATCATTCAAAAAATTGCCACAAGTTGGAAATAAACAGATTAGTAACACAAAAAATTGTACCCTACTAAAGAAAATTAAAAAATAGAAAAGTGCAACTCAACCTTTTACCTTTATGTCTATGACAATCACTTGTGGTGCAAGAAGACTCAAATGTGTTGCATAGAGAAGTGATTGTGGTGCATAGAGACCTAGATGCGGCATTCTGACAAGCAACTACAGTGTTTTGTGTATCGATTGTGGTGCATCATACTTCGATTATAACATAAAAAGACTTGGATGTGGTGAACTAGTTCAACTTGCAAAAAGGAATAGAAAATAATAGTGATAGGTGCGAAAAACTTTGTATACATCATTGAGATCAATAAATGCGTTGAACGATCAATTGATTGCGGTGTAGGACCCCACGATTGCATCGTTATTTTCTGTGATTGCATTGCACTTCCTGTAGCTTCACAAAAACCTAATTTCGTATAGAAATTGTTAAGAATGTGAGATTCGCGTCAGTTTCACCAAAATATAAATAAAAATTTTTACCTTCTAGTCATAGAGATAATAGGAAACAATGTAAACAACCACAATTTGTAATCCTAAACTCGACAAGATCCAATTTAGTCAATGGAAAACATGCACTAATAGATAAAACCAGATACAATCAAATGATACTTTTACCTTTATCGTATTGCCATGGATGACTTCCATTGTTCTTCTTAGTTTAATTTTCTCTCAAAATTGGGTATGCTATTCTTTTTCTATGAGCTTCAAGTGTATGTGATGATCGCAATGATGCAAACACCAAAGTTTCAAGGTTTGTGGTTAGCCATTAACGTGCTATGAAGGCTTGCTTTTATATAAATGTTTGTTTCAAATGAACGATCTAGATTCAAAGATGAAAGATGAAGATCAATGGTTAAGGTCCATTGAGAGGAAATAGATGGGAGAGTTAATTGGCTTGATTGATTCAATCAAGGGAATTGATGGGATAATTTGTGGAAATTTATTGATTAGTCAATGGGATTGATTGGTTAGTCAATGGATTTGATTGAATAATCAATTGGATTGATTGATTAGTCAATGTTTGAGAGAATTATTAATTAATTAATTAATCATTGGAGGAATGTGCAAATAAAGATTGATTAATAAATAAATACTTATTTATTAATAAATAATGTTGGAGGTGAAATAGGGGAATTAAATAATTAATTGAATTATTTAATTTAGGAATGGGAAAGTGGTTTAGATAAATAATTAGTAACAATTATTTAATTTAAGAAGGGTGTTTGATGTTTAATTAAACAATTAATGATAACTATTTAATTAAAATAGAAGAATAAGTGTAATTAGCGACATAAATAAATAAATGAGGTTTATTTAATTAATCAAGAAGAATAATGTTAATTAAGAAATAATTAAATAAATAGGATTTATTTAATTAGTTAGAAAGGGTGAATTAGAATTAATTAATTAATTAATGTAAAATCACTTAATTAATAACAAAATATGATATTTGCTAATAATTAAATAATAAGGAATTATTTAATCATTTAGGGAGAAGAGTGAAAATTAGTAAAATGGTGTTGCTCGCAGGTCAGGACAATTTTGGGTATCTATAGTTTGAAAGCAAAATTTGCATTAAAAAAAAATATTTTTCAGGTTTTTGAATCTAAAATCAATCAATTATCATATTTCAGATCTGAAATTTACATTAAAAATTCATTCAAACATTTATTCATACTCGCATTTGAATCTCATCATGGATATGTGTTTTGGTCAAATGTGGATGTCTTTAAAATCTCTGGTTATCATAATTAATGTTCTATTTTCAAATCTTGTTGAACACTTTAAGAATTTTTGTTATAAGTGAAACACTGAAAAACAGGTTTTATCAAAATGAGATGATTGGATATATGATGCACCTATCTTTCTTGTTTCATTAGGAAAAAGAGATCCCCAAAGGTAGGATTGACTTTCAACCCTTAGGTGAGTCAAGATAGGGAAAATATGCCCTAAATACACTTTTGGGAGAGAAACCAAAAATACTAAATGAACTTAATTATGCAATGTGAAACTTGAATCATCAATTTAAAGCAGAACACAATAAGAAACAACAAACTTCTGACATATTTGAGAAGGGTAAGTTGATGTGTACCAGTCACCAAAAGTTGTTGCTGATCTTGGGATAGATTTGCCCTAGGGAAAATGGGTCCTGCTAGAGGGGTCCAAAATTTGATTTCACAGTCCTTTGCCCCTTGATCTGCACTCCTAATTTCTTTGGATCTCATTGTTGGAAAGTCAGAAATAAATTATGTAAGTAAGATTATGTGTCTTGACAAATTTGATAACAACTTTGACAACTTTGCAAAATTGCACTTTGATCCAATTTCACTCCTTCTTCACTTGTAAATTTTCAAACACACAAAGAGGAGATTTTTTTTTGTTTTTGGTGTATAAGGGTTTGCCTTGGGCAAACCCTAGTTTGGTAATTAAACCTTGATAATGGAGTAATAATGAAAGGAAGGTATGGCGAATGAACACTAGCTTGTTGCAACTCACCAAACCCTTTAATGGTTGCCCTTAGAGGACTAGAGTCTAACATATCTCTCCAAGGATTGGATCTTGCATGAATGGCTTGATTGGATTCTTGATTTGACACTTGATTTGATGCTTGAATGCTAGAAACCTACATCACAATGTTAGCTCCAAAAACATGCATGAATGAAAATAACTTTGACATGATGATCTTGATCTTGATTGCTGATCTAAAAGACTGACAAATTTTCTTTTAAATGCTCTAGAAAATAATATTTGCTATAGGATACTCTCATAAAAATTCTAGGATTTGGAATGATAAAAGACCTTGTTTTTATAGGTGATTTTCTAATTTCCTGACAATTAAACATTAAAGGCTGACAATTGTAATTGTAATTTAGATCATAAAAAATACTGCCAAAAACATATTAAAAAATGGGGTCCTAAACTTAAGGAGGACCCATTCGCCCTTGGGCGAATGGGTCCTAGGCCCTAAACCTAGGACACACATTTTCCAAGATGTGTAATTTGATGTTTTCAATTGTTTAATGTAGGTTCCCCTTTCGGAAAATGAAATTAATTAGGCTTTTAAATGTATAATTAGGTCAATTAGAGGCTTAAGTAAGTCCAATTAATTAAGGGGATGCAAACATAGTGTGAAAATGTAAAGGAGTACATTTTTCGACACTACAACAAGCATACAAATATGAAGTTATTTCCTCTCTTTTCTTGTTTTTCGTTGATCCCTCTCCCACTATCTCTCCTATGTGTGAGTTTAGTTTGGTGAAAGAGAATACAAATGACAATCATAAGTGTTCTTCTCTCGATACCTCTCTTACTTGTGATAAAGGTGTCTTGGTGTTAGAAGATCCAATCATTGAGCGCCATGAGAATCTTGTTTATTTCTCTCTTGTTACATCTCCCACTTGGGAAGATATTGCTGGGAAAGAGGATAAAATCATTGATACATTTCCTCCAAAAGATAGTGAGACAACTTGTTTGGATGAAAGTGATAAGGTCACCCTAGATGCTCCACCTTTACACCAAACCATGGCCCAATCAAGTAAAAATCATAAGCCTAACAAATTCAAGCAGCCTAAAGTCTATGATGCTCTTTAACATTTACATCCCCTATTATATGAATTCAAAACTGAGCATGATTTCTATACACTTTTACATTGTGGGTTAATTGAATTATCCCCTAAACCTCATTGATTAACCAAGAAACAAGAGATACAAGTGGACCATATTGTTTGTATCATAAAATTTTTAGACACTATAACAATGATTGTGATGATTTACAAGAACTATTAAGACAATTTGAGCCCTTTGGGGATCAAATTGGATAGCATGCATACACTTTGCTCCTTTCCATGTGATAGTTGTAGAATCATAGCATAATCACTATTACATGTATTGCACTTTATGTTAATCATTTTTCCATATTGCAAGGAGCATCATATCATAATTTATATCGGCTCATCCTTGTCCTACATTTGGGGGGGGGGGCAAGGGGTTTGACAACTTTGTCTTAGTATGGCACTTGTCGTTGCCCCTTTGGCTAGTTATCTATCTTCCGTATATGATGAACAAGATTGGGATGTGGATGACCTGCTATAGGTTGGCTCACATGTGACATACTATCTTTCTTTTCTTTCCATGTTCTTGGTGATTGCATGTATGTAATGTGATCTCCCATACCATGCTTCTTGTCGTACCTTTATGTTTGTGATTTTTCTTTGGATGACCCTTGTTACTTTGTTGGTGCAAGGATACAAAGGAAGTGAACCTATTGTGACATTCTTCTATTTGCATCTCCATTATTCTATCTATCATAAACATATTCTTTTCTTCTTGTCTTGTGTTTTCCTTTTGGGGACAATGCAAGGCATCAAGACATCCAAGTCTCTTCCATGTTGACCCAAAAGCTTTTTCTTCGTTTTCACTCTCCATGTGTCATTCCTCATTTGTGTTCATTGTTCCACAAAGTATTTGGAGAATGATGATGGTTCCGAGCTCTATTATATCATTGTAGTAAAGACATGCACTGACCTCAAATATGTGTTATCTTTTTGGATTACATGTGGGGTAAGCCTTTCCTTTTTCATGACACAACTTTATTTAGAAACATATGATTGGCATAGGGCTTTCCAAATAAGCTCTCATGACCTTTTTATTAATTTGAATTTATCAATTTCTACTTTAAAGTGATTGCTCACAGCATGGTGTTTAGCAATTCCTTTAAGGTGGGGGCATACATTGGCATTATTTCATTTTGGCATTTTTTGCTTCACTTTTATTCGCAGAGGTTATACTTAGTGTAGATTTGGCATAACACACTAACCATTTTATGGCACCTTATCAAAGTTATATCAGGAAGTATAACTTTTGGTATGGTTGAAGTATGGGAGACCTGTAGGCCTGGTGTGACCTTCCCATCTACCACCCCTTTTCTTTTAGTTTATGGGTACACACCTTGTAGACCTAGTGTGTGTTTCTCATTTTTCCTTCGGGGCTCACCTAGTGTATACCGGTCTACACTAGCCCTTGTGAGCATATTTTATGGATGTGGCATAATGCAACATGCTAGTCCATCCTTTTTCCTTTTTTTTACATTGACTTTGACATTGCATGCTTGTGTATCTTGTCTAGCTGCATGTATCTTACACGTCTTGTGTGTCCCTTTTTCCTTATGTTGGTTTTCCATGGGATCTTTGATCCTAGGGGCTTGATCATCCTCCTTGATCCTTGTCATTCTATCTTTCTAACATTTGTACACTTGGACCTCTCTTAACACATATTTGTCTACTTTAGTGTGAGTTTGAGCATAAGTTCATAATTTCACTAAAGTGGGGGCTAAATGTAGTGTAGGAAATTTTATACCTTTACAATTTCACATTATGTTGGGGTCCCTTAATTTATTGAACTTAATTAAGCTTCTAATTTGTCAAATTATGCATTCCAAAGCCTTATTATTCCTATTTTTTGAAAGGGAAACCAATATTTAATTAATGTAATCACTAATTAAATCACATTAGAGCATGTGTTTCCTCCCAAGGGTGAATGGGTCCCCTTTAAGTCCTAAGACCCATTTTAAAATATGTTTTTGGTGGTAGTTTAATGATTCAAGTTCAACTTGTAATTGTTAGCTTTTGGAATCTAATTTTTAGAAAATTAGATAAACACCTATAAATACCTAGTCTTTTTATCATTTGAAATCTAAGGGAAAATAAGAAACATTATCAAGACTTCATATGAGCAAATATTATTGTCAAGAGCATTCAAGAGAAGATTTATCAATCATTTGTTGCAACAATCAAGGTCTTGACATCATGTTCAAGTTTATGTGTGTTCATGTCATCTTGTGAAGGCTAATATGTATTGTTGATCCTAAAACATCCAAGCATTTTAAAGTGTCCAAATTCATCAAGCAAAGCAAGATCAAGTTCCTTGGAATGATGTGTTTGTCTTTAGTCCTCTAAGGGAAGCCATTGAAGGTTTGGTGAGTTGTAGCCAACAAGTTTTCATTCATCATTTGCTTCTCCATTTTCATTATCTTTCTACCAAGATTTAATTACCAAACTTGAAGTTTGACTAAGGCAAACCCCCATTCAAACAAAACAATTTTTCTCTTTATGTATGTGTAGATTACAAGTTGAAGAAGGATTGAAGATCTTGAAGAGAAATTTTGCATTGTTGCATAAGTTGTCATCATTGTTGTCAAGCCACAAAAACTAGGTTGCATACTTTATTTTTGACTTTTCAATAGTTCCAACCTGTGCAAAATAGAAGCTAAAATCCAACATTAGAGAACCACCAAAAGTATTTTTAGAAGCCCTAACTAGGACCCATTCGCTCTAAGGTGAACTTGTCCTTTAGTAGATCTCAAAACTAACTTTGGGTGACAAGTGCAAGTGTCCTAATCCTTCTTAGATCTCCCTGCAAACTATGATTTCAGTTTTTGTACTTTCAAGAATTTACATTTCATGTTCTAGGTCTTATAATTCATTTAGTTTGAGCATTACAAATCATTTTAATTTGGTTTCAAATTTATCCTATTATCTTAAGGACTGAGATCCAGGTTTGATTGACTCACCATTGAGGTTGAAAGTCAATATTTACACCTTGTGATCTCTTGCCTAATGAAATGCCCTTAGGGAAAGACATAAATAAAGAAAACACCCCCTTAACATTAAGGACCCCCTTATTGTTTAAGGATAATCTTTCCCCACATTTTAGCATGTTAATAAAGAAGAAATAAGATATGGACATAGTTGGCACTATGATTAGTTTGACAATTCACCCTTATTGAAAAGCCTTAGAGAATTCCTGAAAATGTTGAATGAAAGTGAAGAAGAGAACTAAAGGAAAATAAAGGAAAAAAAGGGAGCCAAATTCCATGTCAACTTTGGGTGGGATTCAACCATAGAAGTTGTTAGATTCAATGAGGAGATATCAAAAATTAATCCTCCAATAGGATGGGGTGATCTAGACATGTATAGTGAGATTTTTTTTTAAATATGCTAATGAATATGTCACTATTTTTTGATAGTATGGTTATATCAACATATAGCACTATTAAAAGCTATTTTGTAATTGGCATACACTATGTTGTAAATGAAATTGTCTTACCAATTGTGTAGTTGCAAGCTATATTATGGACAACAATAATAGTTTGTAATAGCCGGTATAGAGTTAGTATAGCTATAATATAGATGACATTAGTAGTTTTGCTATAGTTGTAAGGTGATAGATATCATGGGATAGCATCAAGAATAATAGCTACATTATATGAAACTATATAATCATGTTTATACTATATTCAATACAAAAAAGAACAAAGGAAGCACTCAACTATGTAACCTTATAGCTAAATGCATACATCCAAACAAATGTGTATTTATATATACAAACCTAAAGGAGAAACAAAAAGTGAGAATGCAAGGAAGTCAAAGAGAGAGTATGCATACAAAAAATTATCTAAGTGATAAGAATAAAAAAGAAATTCAGGGGTTTAAGAATACTAATAAATATATATCTACAAATATAAATACCTTAAGATAAGAGTTTGGTTATGTGTATACAATTGTAGGTTTAGGTGAATAAGAAAGAGAGAATGAAGAAAAAAATATATATATATATATATAAAGAGAATACAACCAAAAAAGTTAATACTAAGTGGTTGCCACACCATATACATAATAAGAGAATGAAAATATACACCTATAAATATAAGAATGCAAAGTGTGTATGTATACTCTTCTATTTCTATGTATACACACAACACACATATATATAGGAATAAATGAGAGGATGAATAAACATAAAAATGAGAAGGAAAGATAGATAAAAAAAACACTTAACAAATAATTAAGAATATAAATAGTTGGGAAAGAATATAAGCTTAATGAAAAATTTTATCTAATAAAAGTTCATATATATTTATAAATATATACTTTCTCCTTATGAGAAAATAAATAGATGATAATTTAAAATACATAAAGAAGTAGATGCATTGAACCCAGGTAAATGATATGCAAGCTCAACAATCTAAAAAAATAGCAAGCCATAATAGAAATCACTAAGTGAGAAAATATACATAGGCCTAAGCATGGGAAAATGCTTTGGAGATGCAAACATCTAGCTCAACATGATAACCGCTCCATAAAAGATAGGGGTAATAATCCAAAGAGGCCAAAAGATGAAGAGGAAATAGATAAATTGACGAAGGAGCAATTAGAGAGAAAATCTTAGGAGGAAAGAAGGGGGAGGAGGGCCATGTAGTTGTGGATCCCTTAGAGATAAAAAGAGAGGAGAGGAAGAAGAGAACGAGGAGGGAGAGAGGAGAAAATAATAAAAGAGCAAGGATAAAGGTGAAATAAGGAATGAAGAGAAGAGAAAAGAGGAGGAAGACCTAGATGGGAAAAAAGAAAAATAAGGGAAGATTCGACCTAAGGAGAGAAAGGTCAATACGGGTGGCAATGTTAGTTTCTAAGGTTGGATAACAAAGGTTCCCAAGATAGACTCAAAATCCACCCTTCATCATGATTGAGATTAATGGGGTGATTGTTAATTTCTATGACTTCCTTGAGTTTTATCTTGATTAATTTATATTCTTTGAACAAGATTTAGATATTTTCTAAACATATATGGTGTTTGATTGATGAGGAGTGGTCAAATAAGAACAATTTAAGTACCCAATCATGTTTAATGTTGACACTATGATCTTTGATTTTTGTGTTGAAAGAGAAACTTGTTTCACCTATATAATTTTTGCCACATAAACAAACAACCTTGTAGACTCTCGAGTTAAGAAATATGTCTCTAGAGTCTTTGAGATAGTTGATCTAATTTTTAATGTTGGAAAGGTTTTGAAGGTACACCAAATATGTGATGAAGACAACTTAAACCAAGATTTGGCCCATCTTTGTAAATTCTTCAAATTGAATGGGTACACAAGCAAGCAAATCTCAATATTCCTCAACCTAGCTGAGTCCTATTTCTTTTCCAACATCAAATCTACCCAACCTTCGATTCTCCCAAGTGCTTTACTTCTCTATATTTAAGGCATCTCCCACAAAATATCTAAAATCCTTCTTAAAAATGGCCTTTGATGTGCTTTCAAGCCCTTTTCAACATTAAAAAATTGGATGCCCTCTCTCAAAGACTCTAAAGGCATATTTCTTGACTCGATAGTCTACAAGGCCATCTATTCCTAGAAAACATTAAATAGGTGAAACATGTCACTCTTTCAACACTAGAATCAAAGAGCATAATGCCGAAAAATAGAACATGAGCAAGTTCTTAAATTAGCATAGATGATCATTCCTCATCAACCAAACATCATATATTTTTAGAAAACACAAATTTTGTTCACATAAGACAAATTCTTTAAGAAAAAATTCAAGGAAGCAATATAAATCAAGTATCACTCCACTAACCTCAATTGTGATGAAGGGTAGAGTTTGAGTCTATCTTGGAAACCTTTATTATCCAACCTTAGAAACCTTCTTCTCTCTCGAGGTTATCTCTCTAATCAATCCACTCTCAATTTAGTTGTGTCCTCTTCGTCTTTTAGCCCCTTTGGATTATTATCCCACCTTTTCTTGTGTGGAGTGGTTATCTTGTTGTGTTGGTTATTTGTGTCTCCAAAAAATTTGCCCATATTTAGGCCTATTTGCATCTTCTCACTTAGTGATTTCTATTATGGCTTGCTAATTTTTTAGATTGTTAAGCTTGCACACCATTTATTTGGGTTCAATGCAGGTCTACTAATTTATATGTTTTAAATAATCATTTGCTTATTTTCTCATATCTCGTTATTTTCTCATAAGGATAAAGTAAATATTTATAATTATGTAGGAACTTTGTACTAGATAATATTTTTCATTGAGTTTATCTTCTCCCCTAATTATTTATATGCTCTTTGTTAAGTACTTATTTAATTTACTTTTCCTTCTCATTTTTGTATTTATTCATCCTATCATGTACTACTATATATACATATACATATACATATATATTGTATTATATGGGTGTGTATACATATAAATATAAGGATAACACATATGCATTTGCATTCTTATATTTATAGGTGTATAATTTCATTCTCTTTTTCCTATATATGATGTGACATTTGCTTAGCCTTAACTTTTTTTTGCACATATTCTCTTTTGCTATTCATATATTTTAGAATTCATATTATTCATTATTTGTTATACTTTTCCTTTTCTTCATGCACTTGCTTATTAACCAAACTCTTATGTTAAGGTAGTTATATTTATAGATATATAAAAATATATAATTATATAGGAATATTTATTATTATTCCCAAACCCCTAATTCATTTTTATTCTCATCGCTTAGATAAGTTTTTATATGTATATTCTCTCCTCGACTTCTTTTTTTTTGCTTTCTTTTTCTCTTCTATATACACACACATTTGTTTGGATGTATACATTTAACTACAATGTTACAAATAGTAGTGTGCTTCCTTGTTCTTACTTTTTCTTATATTCTTATCCTCACATGTTTTTTGGTAGTTTTTGATGCTCTCAATTTTATTGCATATGTTGTTTTCGTTCTCATTTATTCACAAATTTATATGTAGGCATTCTTTTTGTTTCTCATTTTTAAACTTTGCATTCTCTTTTATGTTTTATAATTTATCACTTTATACTTATACATATATACCCTATAGATTTATTCTCTTAGATTCACGAATATATGAAAATTTTAATTTTTTATGTTTTCTTACATATTGTATGTGTGTATGTTGATAATTTTATTTATCAATATAGAAGGTGCATTTATGACATTTACTTATATTGTATGTTTGTATGTTTAATTACAAGATCCCGTGTAATAAATTTGGTCTTAAATATAAGAATACTATAGGTTGTGGATACACATTTAAGATAATATATAACTCATTTGTGTGTGTACATGTTCTTAATTGCTTTAAGTGTGTGTATATATATTTGTTGTTTTATTTATATCATAATTTAAAAAGGTTTAATTCTTTTCTTTGCATATATCTATATATACTTGTATCACAATTTTCCATAATCAATAAGATTGTTATAATTATAATTATGTGATTTTTCACAAGCCAACTTTAAGTAATCTTGTATATATTTATATGTAGTCTTTTCTAATTATTGTGTGTTCTCTTTTGAATGCAATCATATAGATTCCTATAGGTGTCTTTAACATTTGTATGTCTTATTTATTCTTTACATTTCTTATTTAGGTATGTTTTAGTTTTGGTTTTTCAATAATTAAAAAAATGTGTCTATCTTGTCACATCCTTGCACCTTGAACCATATGCAACTTCTCCCCCTTCCCTCTCTTTTTTAGTCACCCTTGTGTTGCAACAAACCAATTTTTTGTCTCTTTGAGCTCTCTATCATCTTGATGATGGATCACAAAGTGCAAATTGAAACATTGATACAAACAATCTCATACAATCAAATCTAAAAATAACAATGATCTACATTCGAATCAATTATGCTAATACTCTAAAAATAGAATCTTAACAATTTTGTCGAAGAAGAATATATAACAAAAATGACATATTACTTTATTAAAATTTATGACAAATGAATCATTATCAATAAAAAAAATTAAAAAAGCAGGTAAAGACCGTGATTTAATGGTTGACACTTTAGTTGATTTACTCTCGAGAAACCCTAGACTACATAGTCTCATAAACACCATTAAAAACTTTGATTTCCATCAACCAAAATCATCAACAAGGAAATTAGTCCGAACCCCGAAAGAAAGTGGTGTTTAAAAAAAAGGTTAAGGGCACACTTTCACCATGTCGCCTCCCCCGGAAGACACAAAGCCTTTTGAATGTCTCCTCAAGCTTTTTAGTTTTAGGTATGGAGTCTCGATTCTCACTCACCGATCACGCGTTTCCACACGAGCAAAAGAACGAGATACGTAGGCAGGGAAGGACAAATCCACGGTCGTCAAAAAGCTCTGTCGGTATCAAGTAGCAAGACGCCTCTATTTTATGTGCCATGAATTACGAGGAGGTTCATTTGGATTCATTTGGAAGCAACCAAATTTATTCCAAAGTAGAGCGGAAAAATAATGGAAGGGACAGGCACAAAATAGGCGCAAGGAGAGAGGAATTGAAGGACGGCAAGAATGGTAGAGGGGGTCAAATTGATGGCGTTACAGGTGACAGAGGGGCAGGGGCAGGGGCAGGGGCAGTACCAGCGCCTGAGTGAAATGTCGGTAGATAGTCTGCAAAACTCTTCTTGCTATGGCGGAGGGTACGTGTCTGTGTCGAGCAACAGCAGCGTGGGCTCCAACTCGATCATGGCGTCACTTATACAACGCACACGGACTCGAACTCGCAAGGGGCTAACGGCGGGAAGTGTGGTTCATCCTGGTGGGGGCGGTGGATTGGGAGACGATGCCCTAGCGCAGGCCCTCATGGACGACCGCTATCCCACGGAGGCGCTCAAAGAATACATTGACTGGACCATCGACTTACGGAACCTCAACATGGGACCCGCCTTCGCGCAGGGCGCCTTCGGCAAGCTCTTCAAGGCCACCTATAAGGGCGAGGACGTTGCCGTCAAGATTCTTGAGCGTCCACAAAATGATGACGAAAAGGCTCAGGTTATTCTAATTCTTTCTCAGTTTCTTTTATATCCAATCTCAAAACATAATTTTCTTTCCTAGAGAATTGAACGGGTTGGATGCTGTTTTAGTTGCTAAATTCCCCTCATTGTGGGTAGCATTTGGCTTAATTGCTACCATCTCTTCCATCAAATTCCCTCTTTTACACTATGCCGGAGTTCACCTAATTTTAGTACTTTATCATTTCTCTCAGGTTCTGAACTTTGATCTCCACTTCGGAAACCCATTTGCTTGTATCACTTGTGCCCGGCAATGTATATCCAGCCATCAAGATGTACCTTTGGTCATCCCTGGATGATCGGCGCAATGATCTTTGACAGTTAGAGTTTGAGAGATGGAAGATGGATTTGCGCACTGGCTATCCGTCAAACTCCCCCTTACCCTATGCCGGAGTTCGCCTAATTTAGCACTACATTATTTATTCCTGGTTTTTAACTTTGACGTCCACCTCGAAAACCCATTTGCTTTTGGAAAGTGAGCTGGGCAATTTATATCCATTTATCCCTAATTTTGAACGTTGATCTCCATCTTGAAAGCGCATTTGCTCTTATTACTTGAGCCTAGGAATGCATTTCCAGCTATCAAGAGGTGCCAATTGTCATCCCCTGATGATTGGCACAGTAATCTTTGACAGTTACAGTTTGAGAGATGGGAGATGGATTAAGGAAGTGGCCATCCAGTATGTTCACCATGCATAGTGAATGCTAGATAACTGGTGGCTCTAGGGATGGCCACTAGTGCATCCTAATGGCTAATAGACACGGCCCTTGAGCTCATCCCATTGAACACGATTGCAACTCATTACTAACATTAATGTGGCCTAGTATTTATGTTCATGTTGCCATCTACCTTTTAATATGTAGTCAACGGGTGAATAATTTTCTGCAGATCATGGAGCAGCAGTTTCGGCAGGAGGTGATGATGCTGGCAACCCTGCGCCACCAGAATGTGGTGAGGTTTATTGGGGCCTGTAGGAAGCCTCTGGTGTGGTGTATTGTAACGGAGTATGCAAAAGGGGGATCAGTGAGGCAGTCTTTGGCAAAGAAGAATAATGGGCCTGTAGCGCTTAGGGATACAGTGAAGCAAGCACTAGATGTGGCAAGGGGGATGGAGTATCTGCACAGCCTTCTTTATATTCACAGGGACCTTAAGTCAGATAACCTGTTGATAGGTGCAGACAAGAGTATTAAGATTGCAGATTTTGGTGTGGCCAGAATTGAGGTACAGTCTGAAGGGATGACACCAGAGACTGGGACATATAGGTGGATGGCACCGTAAGTTTTTCCTCTTTCCTTCTCCTCGGATTTTAAAAAATGATAAATTAAACTGGTTAAAATCCTCACCCTCCTTTACTATCAATCTTAATCTGACTCTTTGCTTAGAAGTTTTGTCCGAAGGGATATTTTTTCCATTAATGTTCATAATAGAATTGTACACAACTTCGTTGTATTCCAATTTTGGCTTCCATTGATACAGGGAACCATGTCATTGTCTAGGCAATTGCACTGCTTTAGAAATAATCCATGGCCCGAGGGACTATTTTTAAGATGTGATTATTGGTATTGAGAGCATAATAAGTTGTTTGTCCTTCTTTTCATTTTTATTGATTTATTAGGCATTGATCATTAATTGGCATTGCTTCACCTGTCTACTTGACTTCTTATGTCCATTGTTAATTGTGTAGAGGCCAAAGTACATACATGAATTTCAATTACTATCATTAGTTTTTAAATAAAATTTCATTGCTATGCAGTGCTCCATGGAGTTTTTGAACTAGGGGATGTGTTTCAAGGATTGGGGACCATGGACTTAGATATGGGGATGGTGGTGGAGGATGGCTGTGAAGCATATGTATATATTATATATATGTTCCACCAAGTTTCGGGGATGGGGATGGCAAGGGACAGCAGGATACATTTTAGGGACAGATTTTTTGGGAGGCCATTCCTAAGGGAATGGCTATGTTCTATGGTGTTTCGGGGATCTGAATGATGGGACAGTAGGGGGTGAGTTTTGGGGATGGCAGTTCAAGGGCCATTTTTTGGGGACAGCGGGGGATGGCTATATACGTATATATATATATAGAGAGAGAGAGAGAGGGGGTGAGTTTTGGGGATGGTAGTCCATGGGCCATTTTTTGGGGACAGCGGGGGATGGCTATAATATATATATATATATATATATATATATAGAGAGAGAGAGAGAGAGAGAGAGAGAGAGAGAGAGAGAGAGAGAGAGAGAGAGCAGTATAACAGCAGCAATAAAACATAACACTGTTGAAAATGATGCTGGATGATGTCTGCACAACTACATTGTCAAAAAAATTGTTTGTCTGCTCTTCTCACACAATACCATACTGTACCAGACCATGGCCAATGCACCTTTAATCCCTTTTCCAACTGACAATTATAACTGACTCTAATACCATATTGAAAATTTTGAAGTTTGAGAAGAGTTTAAAGTTCGAACATTGAAATCAGAAGTTCAGATTGTTGCCGGTAGTGTCAACTGTTATATATTATATATGCTAAAACTTTATCATTAGCTATGAATCTGAATCATGATATACTTATTGCTGTTATACTACTGTTCTGCTGCTGTCTTGTAATACTGCTGTTATAATGCTGTCATGATATAATTAAGTCTTTTAATGTCATTAATGATTTGTTTTTCAAAACATTATAAAAACTTTACTTGCCGTTGGGGATGTCTTGCTGCCCCCGGGATGATAGATAGATGTCACAGATGTCCACGACCATCTTTGAGATGACCGAATATCACCACGGTGTTTTCAATTTCTGCAAAATGTTTCAAAGATTTGAAGATTTTTGGGTATGGGCAAGGAATGTCCCATGCTGTCCTGCCATACCCAAAACACCATTCGGGACGGGGATGGGGATTTGAGGGTTGGGGATGTCCCCATGGAACACAAAAAATTAGGGAAAATGCAGTAATATAGAAAATTTCAAATATTCATATGATAACATTGATAAGGCATTTAGCATATACAATATAGAACCTTAATACATAACATTAGAGATGAATCCAGATTTCACATTAGAGTTGACAAGCAAATTAACAAAATTCAATTGCTGTCATTCTTAATGTGCATATATATTGTATAAAAAGTAGAACACAATACCCAAAAGCTGCAAGTTTCAACTAAAAAATGACAAAAGCATAGAAAATATGCCACCATCCCTAATCAGTATTGACTAACATTGCATCAAAATCAGAGTCTAAGTCTAAGTCATTACCACTATGAGGGATTGCCTCACCTAATGCAATCACAACCAATCCCTCTTCTGTCTCCTTCTCATCAACTTATGTGGCATTTTCAGGATCAACATCCCAACATGTGTTTGGAGTTTGACAATACTCATGACTATGTCAATCCTGAAGTCACAAGGCATTATGCACAACCACCAACTTTTTCAATTGTTAAGAGGTAATTCTATTCTTCTTGATTGACCATATGAAGTTGTAAGCATGGTCATGGGGATTTGGGGGCAGCACCCCTAGTGGGGTCTTAGGGTAGTGACCTTGTCATGCTCCCTATTGTGATATAGGGTAGGGTTGAGGGGCGGAACCCCCACCACCAAACCCAAATTAAAGCCTTTGAGACCACAAAAACCTTTGAGGTGTATGCCATTTTTCATAATTTTATTGCTTTTAATTTATTGATGTAGTTTTGATGCTCTCTTGTTTTCTTCTTACTTCCATTCTAGTCTCTTTTCATAATTTTTCTCCTTTTTTGCCTATTCACAATATGGAAAATGGCAAAATTAGTTTGTTTTGTGTTTTTAGTTAGCGTGGCTTTTTTTGGTTTAGGATTGGTTCAAAGGGGTGTTGGGGCACTTGTGGGTCCCCCACCTCTTTTTTTAGTTTTGTGTGTTTTTTTTGTTGCCTTTTATGTTGATTGGGATGTAGGGGATGACTATCTTGCAGTTTCTTGCTTGAAAATGGTCGTTTGTGAGTTTGGGTCATCTAGGGAACGACTAGCTTGTAGTATCTTGCTTGAAAATGGCCGTTTGTGAGTTTGGGTCATCTAGGGAATGGCTAGCCATCCTTGGTCATTTCTTTCTTGAAAAAAAAGTTGTCCTAAAACATTTCCTTTATTTTTGAAATCGGGTATGGGGTGGGGACGTTTCCCACCTATCCTCCTCTTCTTGAATCCTATCCTATAAGGTATAGGGTCAAATTATGTAGGGGGTGTGCCCTTAGGGAGCATAGGTATATTTAACTAGAGCGAAGGTCTAGAGGTAGGGCAACCTCTAGTAGGGTTGCATTCCTTGTTGCAATAAAGGTTGGGGTCGAAGGTTAGAGCCCTTTCTACCAACCCCAAATAAAGGCATTAGAGAGTACATGGATCTTCATGGCACATGCCATTTATTATAATTTTATCACTAAGTTTTCACTTTTCTCCAATACCAAATCCTCATTATATTTGATCAAATCTTCATTCTTTAGAGAACTAATTGTCAAGCTGGGGAATCTGATTGGTCCAAGTGACAAGGGCTATGCAGTCTAAGACATGAATATTGTCATTCTTGAATCGTATTTTTTTTTCTCTGTATTTATAAACTCCTTACAACAGTCAGCAGGAACTCACAAACATTTATCATTTATGAAAGCATGATAACATCCACTACCACACAACCCTCATTGCTTCCTTCACTCTCCACTAAGCCTAAGTTGTTGGTGATGTACGAATTAAGAAATATTTGACGACCAACTTCCTGAACTTAAGATAAGAGAGCATGCATTTGAGTAAACGAAAACAATAACTATTTTAATAGTCTATTTTGCCTCCAATACTGTGCGCATATTCCTTCTTTTTTCCAAGGTCTATGCTATCGGAATCGGCCCTTTACCCTACCGATTCCAAGTACGGGTACATTTGCAAACGGATACTTCCCTGAATCGCTGTGGAATCATACAGGGTACGGTATTTTCGCGTCTGAAACGCATCCACATTTTTCTTACCATTTTTACATGACGTCGTGTTTTTGCAGAGTTTTTGAAGCGTTTTCCAAGGATTTTGAAACCTTTTTGCAATGTTTTCATGTGAAATTTTAGCTAAAAAACCTAAACGCATTTATTTCTCTTTTCACAACGGCGTTTATTTCTGTCTGTCATTTTTGGCTTGCTTTCTTTTGCGCGAAAACCCTAAGGCCATTTTATTCCGATTCAGGGCCTATGACTTCGTCGGTCTTCCAGGTTGCAAGCGGTTGTAGACTTGAGGCGCAGTTATGGGTATCACCAGCGACACCTTCTCTTGCCATCTCCCGACTACGTGTTTTCTCCATGTATTTGTTCGACTGTTTTTTTTCATTTTTTCTTTTAAATCTTTTATAAAATATGCTTTATACTAGTTTATAAAATTATTATTTTTATTATACATTTATAATTTATAAATTTTAGTTTTAATTTTTAATTTATAATCGCTCCTATTTTATCACCTATGTATCATTTTATAATATTATTATTAATTTATTTAATAACATAATATTATATAATATTAAATTTTAATTATAATTCATATATATTATTATAATATAATTAGTATTATAAATTTATAATAGTTTAAAATTTTAAATTAGTATTATAAAATAATAAATTTATAATATTATTATATAATAATTGTAAATTATAATTATACTTTTTTTTATGTACGGACGTACCCAAACGTACCCACACCAAAAAAAAAAAATTGCCGTATCGGCGTACCGTACCCGTACCCGATTCGGCAACTTAGTCCAAGGTCAGCCATTTGTTTATGCCATCATGTTGTTTGTTTGTTCAAAGTTTTGACACAGATCATAATTCTTGTCATAACAGACAGAAACTTTGTAACAATGGAGATTCTTGGCATCCCTCAAATGTCCCCTGAAAAGGGTGACGTACCCAAAACATCACCAACTGCAGGTGGTTCTGGGGAGATGTTTTGTCCCATCCTTGATTCCCAAAAACTTTCCAAACTTGGAAATATTGATTTTTTGATGTGGGGTGCAGGGGAAATTTTTGATTGGGTCCCCATAGAACTATGTAGGCATGCCATAATCGCATCAATTGTTTCACCTTACCGTTAGACCATGGTCCAATTGACTTTCTATGATTTATGTGAAAGAGTGGATTTCACATGCCAAGTTGTTTTTCCATATATATTTATTCATTGACCTATTTGGCATAGGTTAAAAGAATTCCCTCTAGGCCATGTCCCAATGGAATTTTACTGTTCTTGGTTATCAGTACAGAGGAAATGCATGCCAAATTGTTTTTTGGAGGTAATGCTGTTCTCTTTTTTGGCAGTTTCATTGCTATATCAGGCATAGTATGTTGTGTATTTTGTTGCATGCAATGTTGTCATTTTAATGGATTTACTTGGAAAAATCCATTAAAATGACAATGTAGTATGCAAAATCCACAACGCATAAACTATGCCTGATATAGCAATGAAACTGCCAAAAAAGAGAAGTAGAGAAAAACATTTACAAAAACAGGGACATTTCAAGGCCCCATCTATTATGAAGGGACAAAATCTCTCCATCCTTGTTGGATATAAGTTTTGAAGAGTGCCTATGTGATGCTATACCATCACGCCTGGAATTTGATTGTCATCCCTATGTGTCATAGAAATTTCACCACAGTTTGGCTATTTAACTGGTTGTCAATTGACAGCTTAAACAAAATTATAGGTTGTCAAAATATAAATACTTTTGTATAGTATATTAAGGTTCATAAGTGTGAATTTTTAACGATACATTTTACTTCAGAATAAATATAATGATATTAACATATAAAATGCTACATACAGAAATTGACATTGCTTAAGAACAATATAAAGTGAATATAATGTATTTTAAGAAATACAAAACGAATTCAAATATATTGAATTTTAATGAAATAAAATTAAAAAAAAACAGTAATATCAAATCCATAAAAAAATAACTGATATTTCTGAAAGTTCTTAACATAAATGACTACATATAGAACAGTTGTGGATTTTTTTTTAAAATAAATTATTTTCAATACACTCATCAATGGTAATTGCAATGCTCAAAAATAACACTTAGAAAACCCTGAATCTATCATATTTTATGAAATAAAGTTTTAAAAACTATCAGTTACATTACCAACAATAGAGGCATCTAAAAATATAGAAAATTGAATATTCAAATTTTTTAACATAAATTACTATTTATAAAACAGTCTCAACAAAAAAAAAAACTTAATTAATAAATTCTATATAAAACAATCTGAAAAATCACCATATTACTCTGTAAACACTAATTTTGATATTTCTGCAATATATTAAATATACTGCCTTTTAACTAGAAAAAAAAAAACAGATAAGATAAACAAAAGAATAGGCGAGAAGTAGAATTTTGAAAAAATAATAATGGTTGGATTCAAAGTTCGCATTCAGAGCAAATACCGTTGCTAGATTGATAAGTTCAACAACGTAATCATTTTAGAATAGCCCTATATTCTAACTTTATAAAATTTAAAAATTCCAAGTTCATATATTCTTTAAAAAGAAGAAACACTTTAACTGTAGAAGATAAAATTGTCCTATTCTCTTATGAAAACAATTCTAACCGAAATAACACTCTAAATTGTTATATTACCCCACAACAAATATACAGTTTACTAGTAATGGAAGCTGTCATAGACGGTTCTCAAAGAAAAAGGGAGTCATATTTGATGGCCTAACAAATTTTTAAATTGATATATTCCTCCACAACAAATGTAGATTTTACTAGTAATGCGAACTGCCATATGTACGGTCATAAAATAAAAAGGGAGTCATTTTGTGGCCTAACAAATTTTCTAATTGTAAAATAAGGACTAAAATTTCAAAAATAGACTGCTGAAATTAAAATATAGGCCTATATGACACCATTCTTGGGCCAACCTTTTAAATAAGAAAATATTTCTTTTGGAAAACCGAAAAAGTTAAAATTTTTGTTTAAATAATTTCCACCAAGCTTTCCTATTCTCATTTCTGGTAAAAACAAGGGTTCAATAATACCAGAGAGTATAGTTTCAACTTTCAATAAATATTTGGCCCCTTGGAATTTTGTATTTCAATAAATGTTAAGCTGTATTAGGTGTGCTTATTTTCTATATAAGGTTCACCGATTCTTGTTGTACGAGCAGGCTGGGTTTCCTTGGTAAATAGTTTCCATAACTCTTTTACTAGAGTAAATGCTTATTTTTGTTCAATGTCATCCATTCTCCTCGTATAAGGAGACTGGGTTTCTGTTGTGAGTAGTTTCCATATTCTTTTAATACAATTGGCTCTGTTAGCATAGCTATCTGAACCAACTAGTTACCATGAAAATCATTTTGTGGCTCCTTTGTCTATGCTGCCTCAGTGACAGCCTTCCAGCATATATGGCTGATAGTTTGACTCTGTAGGCATTCTAACGTGCCTTTTTTTTCTTAATTATATGCTTATACATCTCTACACAATCTGGACCAGATAAGCATGCTTATGTATAAAATGAAAACATACTTCATAAAACCATAGAGACATATAATAACATTTATATCATATGTGATGGTCCAGATTTTATTACCAATTATGGACATGTAATAACATTTATATTACAAATGATGGTCCGGATTTTATCGCCAATTCATCTAGTCAATGTTCAAATCTACCTTCAGAAGTAAACTTGCTTCAGTTTTCTTGGCAGATTTCACATCTCATTTAGAAGGCATATGCTAACACTTGTTATATCAACTATATTTGTACTTGCTGCAGGGAAATGATCCAAAGCAGATCCTACAACCATAAAGTGGATGTCTACAGTTTTGGGATCGTTCTGTGGGAACTTGTAACAGGCATGCTGCCTTTCCAAAACATGACAGCTGTGCAAGCAGCATTTGCAGTAGTGAACAGGGGTCTAAGGCCAACTATCCCTCGAGATTGCCCCCCAGCATTGGAAGAAATAATGAGGCGCTGCTGGGATGCTAATCCTGAGGTAAGGCCTTCATTCAGTGAAGTGGTAACATTGTTGGAAGATGCAAGAATTGAGATCATGAGAACACCTCGGAGTGCCAAAATCCGACGATGTTGCATGATGCAACCACTTACAGCTGATTAAGTATTTCTTCATTACATTCTTATTGTATATTAAAATCATAATATTTGTTAAGGATGACTGTGCAAGACTCCATTGAATGGAATTTGGCACTATATGGAACAAAGAATCAAGTTATGTATTATTCCTTTTCCTTAGATGTTCAGGTTAGATGTTTTGGGTTTGTTGTTACTTATATGCTAGTTTTGGAAGAAGGTTGTTGATGAATTTCTGAGACCCACACAATACAGAGCACTGAAGCTTAACTGGAGAACATTGAAGACCACTTGTAGAGATGCTTCTGTAACCAAATTTGCTACATAAATTAGGGCTGCTGTTGCTTCAACATACGATTTGCTGACTCATGCAGCTTACTCCTTTTAGGTTGGGATGCTACTAGTCGGTTGGCTTTATTTTCTTGGATTTGGGAAATATATGTTCATATTTATCAGGGCAAACAGTTAGACTTTCATAAATGTGGAGTGTTACCAGAAATTTATCCACATCCTACTATTTTAGGCAATTTTATCAGAGAATACCATGCTTGATGTATAAATATTTTTGTTGAAAAGTTTATTAGTCACACTTACATTTCATAATTTAATGTTCCCTAGCTTCTTGACAAAGTGGCACGATTCACAAGTAAAACTGCATAATTTTATGTAACTCTGGACGGGATTCCTTCATTTGTCTATATTTGTTTACTGTGTTTCATTATTTTTTCTTTTAGGGTGCATGCCACCAAAGGCTATAAACAATTGATCAACATGTCTTGTTTATGTACACATTGATGTTAGAAAACAACGAAGAGAAAGATTTTTAGGAAGCAAAGATACATACTCTTCTCATGATTTGAAGGAAACTTATGCCATGTTTATCTTCCTCATCTTGTAATTATTTCTTTTCAGACCACAAAATAAGACTTGTTTGAAACCTGCCTTTGTGGAATGCAGTTTATACGCTTCTGTGTCATTAGAAGCTTCTATGCAATCGATAATATAAGAAAGGTCATGGCTAAGATACATGATATACATTTCTTCAATTATAATTAGTTTTCTTTTGGAATTAATGTAAAATGGTTGGAGGAGATTTTCTTTTCTTACATATTTTTTTGATTTTGTGAAGAGAAGAACTCTTTGGGAATGTATCTTTCTTTTCAGGTCCAGAAACTGTTCAATAAAGAGGACATGTTTTTTGCTTGATACATCAGAAGCATCACAACTGATGCTCAAAATGTATATTATCTTTACGGATGCAGTTCAGATCGTGTGTTCTTGTAGGCAATATCTAGTCAGTGGATGTAGAGTGTTTGTCAGATGGCTAGCAAGAAAAATGTGTGCCTTTCTGGCTAGAATATGGATTAAAATGATTGTGGCATGTGTGATTGCTGCAAACAGTCTTGGCATATCATATTGTGGTTCGTTGTTTAAATCTGCTGGCTAATTAGTAATTGGCTTTATGTGGCTCTGAGTAGGCCAACATCATGATCATTTATATATAAAATTGTAAATTTACCTTGCAGATCACTATTCAGTGTTTCAGATGTGGCATGGTGTTGGGAGAAGATGATGTTATGTACATTAAGACAATGGAGGCTTAGATACTAGTCCTTTTATATTATTTTAGAAGAGAAGATATTCTAAGTTAACAATGAACAAGGAACTATTATCTGTAGAACACCCAAACTAATACATGAAAGCATCTATATTTTGGTAATTAGTTAGGGCATGCTCTGTTAGGTTAGCCATTTGGATGGTCCTCTGTACAGATACAGAAGGGAAAAGGTTTTTACCCACACAATTATTTTGTTATTCTTGCATTGTAGTGAATGGGTTGTGTCTGCGGTGCAATTAGTGAGATGAAGTTCTGGATCCTACTGTGCAGATTTTTTCTTATACAACATTTCAAACTATACTATTAGGCTCATCACTGGGGAAGAAGACAATCAATTCTGGAAATATTGGAAAAGAATACTTAGTTGAATTCAGAATTTCATCTCACTATCCATTAATTGTCGTATTGTTCCATTCATCTGATTTCTTTGTTAAATATCTATCATATCATCTGCATGTTTTTACTTAGGATGATGGATGCAAATGTGCTAATATCATCAGTCTACCAGAACTAGTTGATCTTCGAAAGACTTAATGAGCAGATCATATTTATTACTAAATATATCCAATTTATCTGTGGTTGGTGCTTTGGGCTTAGTCTATAATGTGGTCCTCTAACCAGCTCACTATTAATTTCAAGCGATACTAATATGCCCCTCGATCAAGTGGATACTGATATTTATAGTAGCAACAAACTTTGCAAATATCTTTGAGCCATTTCTATCATATGCTGTGGCAGTTGCCTTCACCGCTTGCCCCCCAAGCTAGTGATAAGTAGACCCTTGTGCTTCTGTATTTTGAGATCATCAATTTTGTAGGTAATATAATCATCTTGGTGTGTGTTCCGTGGGGGTGTGTGCTGAGGAAGATTGTAAGATTTCGTGTTTTCAATGACCATTGTCATCACCTCATGCATATCTTTAATGGCATCTGGAGTTCGAACTGAATACCACATGAACAAAGTGATCTGCATGTCTCCATGTAGTTCCTTTACTCAAAATCGATAGTATAATCATTCCATTCCTTGCAGAAGGAGATGGCAGATTCAAAGATTCAAATTTTCATATCTGCTAGCCACGCCATGTTATTAATTATGCATCAGCAAATAGCCTGTCTTATTGCTTTTATAAATTTTGCTACTGCTACTCTTTTGTTCCCTTATTAACTAGCACGCTTTCAATCTATAACAACTCTCAATTTGTCTATTTTCCTAATTACCTCCCTGTATCCGCTTTAACTCTATCTACCATGAGTATTCACTGTCCCTGCTTGCCTGTTCTTCCTCGTGTTTTTTATTGTTACCATTTGCAGGATTGTGGGTATGTGTGCTTACCATTTTACTACAGCCTGTCACGGCCATGATGGTCACTGTGCTTATGTTATCATTGGAGTTTAGCAGGCAGTCCAACGCCATTATCATTCGGTCAAATTGTTAACGAAGATTTGCCTTATAGAATAATCCCAGTATTAATGCTTAAACTATCTTAATGCAGAAAAGAAATGAGCTGACTTTGCTTACTAAGCTCTAGGATTACCAAATAGTGTAATGGTGAAAGTTGTATGTCCATGCCCTCTCTCATGTTTTGCGGAGTATATATATATATATATAGGGTTGTAAGTCATCTTAATGCAGAAAAGAAATGGGCTGACTTTTCTTACTAAGTTCTAGGAATACCAAATAGTGTAATGGTGAAAGTTGTATGCCCATGCCCTCTGTCCTTATTTTGTATGTACATGCCCTCTCTCCTTGTGTTTTGGACCTAGGGCAATTGGGTTGCCTTTTATGTATCAACTAATGTGTAAGATGGCATATTTTGTGGAAGTTAGACAAATGGTTTTATCCTAGCTTGTACTCATCATACTCATCCTTATGATTTGGAGCCAAGTATCACCTTGGTTTAGATCAGTTATATTAACCTAGGTGTTTTTAGTTATGGGTTCAAACACAAAACATTTAAATTTGAATTTTTTAATCCGGGTCATTGTTTCTATTTGTAACTAGCTGTATTAGTTGACTAAAGTGTAACTTATTTTAAATTTATATCCTAGGGTTGTTTATTTAAATACATTAATTCATTTAAAGGATTTAAGATTCCTATCTATGATTGATGTTTCATGGTTGCACAATCCTCTTAGGGGTTTGATTGAGAACGACCCTCATTTTTCAATGGATTCCTCAAAGATGTTCGTTAACACTGCCAATCCTTATGGAAATTTAGACCTTAGAAGATCAAGATGAACACATTCTAACATTTAGATTTCAGGTAGTTCATTCTCATAGGTATTAGTTCAAGTTTGCATGTGAGTTATAATTTGTTAAATGAAAAAATCATTTCACCATCATCTTAGCCATATTACATGCATGCCTCCTCTATGATCGATTTTTCATGGTTGCCTACAACCCTTGTGATTTAATGGATTCCCCAAAGGTATTCGTTAACATTGCCAATCCTTATGGAGATTTAGACCTTAGAAGATCAAGATGAACAAATTTCGACAATTCATTCTCATAGGTACTAATTCAGGTTTGCATGTGAGATCACTTTTGTAGGTGCAAAGATTAGATCCAAAAGTGTGGATTTGAGCCACATTAGTGCATCATAAACTTGTACATCCCGAGGTCGTTGTGTGTTTGATGATTGGAACCATAATAGTGCACAATCAATTTGTAGATTCAAAGATGGTCGTATGATCAAACCCTAAATTTTAATAGTGGCAAGTTCTAACATCCATCATAGTATACTGCATCATTAAAAAGAGCTAAGTATCATGTTTAAATTCATTTAGTTGATGGATTTAATTTAGTATTTAATTATTTTTGAGTCTTAATTGATATTTAGGTTGATTATTTATTTAAGTACTTTATTTTTTTAATTAGCTTAGATATTTGTGGAGTGCTTTATTTGTTCAATTGGGGTGTGAATTATTCTTCTTCCATTAGGGTTTCAAATATGATAGTTTAATTCTTATATATTTATTTTAGATTTGATTGGGGTTTGGTTCCACTTATTATTATTGACGTATCCATCATTTAGTGTTTGGAATTTGTTGTGAGATTTTTTTGGATAACTATGTGGCGAACTATTTTTTACAATGACAAGAACAAGTGTAACGTCGTGTTAAAGGGTGGACTAAGGTATGATTGTTGTGTATATATTTTCTTATAAAGTGTGTTGAGGTTTTGTTATATGGATTTGAATAAAGCATCCAAATAGGTATGTTTAGGTGGGCAATTTTTAATTGCTTGTAATAACATTTTGTCACTGGATTCTTTCTAAAGCTTGAACTATGAATTGTTGAGTTCTCTCTCAACTCTCCCTCTAAGTGACTTTCATCCAACCCTCTTTTACTTTTGGACATGTGTAGGATACCTACTTTGAGTAGATGATTTGAAATCCTTTGATGCCTCTTTGGTTGATAGTGAGGTTCTTTTTGTTTGATTAAATTGAATTTTGAATGTATGTAAGGTTTTTGTTTGTTTTATGTCGATTTTTGAGTTTGTAGACTTTGAATTCGGTTGCATTTGAAACACCTCTTAACCCAAATGCTTTGGACCTTTGTTTTTGGAATGTCTAAATGCTAAAATCAAATATTTTTTTAATTACACTACATTGTTGAAATAAATGATGAAAATTTATTTTTTGTGTCTATGTTTGTAAAAAAAAAAAAAACTATTCTATTGCTGAAAAATTAAAGTCAATTCTAAAATTAGTAAATAATAAATCTTAAAACTCTTTTTGCAATTAGATGTGAATGAGTGGAAAATAGAAGAAAAATAAGTACATGTAATTATTGAATAAGCAAAATTTTCATATCGTATCTCAATTAAAATAATGAATGTTTTTTGAATTACAAGTTGTTTGCTGTCTTGATTTCAATGTTTTTAGGAATTGTTCTTAGTTTAAAAATATTTTTTGCTTGATTTTTGTTGTTTATTGACTGATTTTCACTTGCTTTGAGAGTCTTTCAAATGAATAACAATCTATTGTTTTAATAAGGATTTTGCAAGAATAAAGTTCATCTAGCAAAGCAAAAACTATACTAATTTTTAAGTCAAAATTTGAAATTAAGATTTTTAAGATTTTAGAGTAGATGGATGTCTATACTAAACTACTTCTTACAACTAATCTAATTAATTATAATCAAAATATTAAAAAATAAAGTAAACACAATATGAACAAAGTGGAGAGGCTTAGTGTTATAGCATTGATGGGACATGAATATTAGATGACCCAATTGAGGGCAACATTGCACAAAGGGCAGAGGGACATAGAGAGCATGTAGGTTAGGAAGTGGACCCACATAAGGATGATTTTCAAGATTAGGGCCCACAATAATAGGGACCACCATTGCATGATCCTAGCTAGTAGCTAGGTGATTCTCACAAGTTTGTAATTTTGGTTCTTTTTTTAGCTCTTTAGATGTTTGATATTAGCACCATTTATGATGTTAATAATGATTTATTAATTATTGTTTTTTATTAGCGATAAACAGGTTTTGAAGGGACCTTGAAGCCATGTACAAAGAAGAGCAAAGGCAACAAAACAAAAGAAAGCATATTGGTTGCCCAACCTAGCACCAAAAAATAAGTTGATTACAGAACCATCAACACACCAACAAAAAAACTCAAATCGAGGATCTAAACAACAACAAATCCCAAACAAGCAAATCTAACACCCTTAGCCCTAGGGTGTAGCTCCCCAATAGATTTGGGGAGCCCCTTCTTTCTATGTTGAACCAAGGTCCAAGAAACCTCAGAGTCGAAGTCCTCTGATCGAGGAGAGAGGGGAGGATCCTCTCGGGCCACAACAACCATGGAGGGTGTTAGAACTGTGAAAATTTGAAATTTTCACAGTTAATTGCGTTCATGAGTTTCCAAATAAGTCCTACCATGAGCACATTTTCCCCATATTTGGCCATGTAGTCCCATAAAATCCATCTAGTCTAGAATAATTCACATCATAATCCATATCGGCATGAGATAATCAAGGTCTCCCTGATCCATATTGCATTTTCTGCTAATATACATTTTGTTGCAAATTATCGGCAAGACCTCAGGAATGTCACACCGATTGGAATTCATTTGCAGGTATCTTTCGGCAGGACACTAGTCATTGTCTCGGCAACAGAGGAAGTTTCATATCGGCAAGAATGTTTCACCGGGGTGAGGTTTCACCGAATGGATTGTGTCTCACCGACCAGTGCACGAGAAAGAACACAGCGGCAGGAGATTCATCGTCAGAGTGAAGTCATGGCGAACTCTTATGTCTCACTGACCGACGCACGTGGATTCATTTCAGCCAAGCCAAAAGACTTTGGGGTGAGGTCTTACCGAGTGTATTGTGTCTCACCGACTAAAACACACATAATGATGTATCGTTATGATTAAAGTGCATCGGAGTAAGGTCTTACCGAAGGTGTTTGGTCTTGCCGACACATCAGAGGGATTATATCAAAGAACTGTCGGGAGAAAGTTATGTAGTCCTACCGACCTATAAGTCATGCCGATAGAATACTTCGGGGAGAGTCTTACCAAATAGAGTGATCTGGAGGAACGGGTTCGGCGAGACATTTGGCATCGGTATGAGTCTTTTCGTAGATTCATAGTCTTGCCGATGAAATTTATTTCATCGATAAGATCAATTTCATCGGTGAGAAACTTGAAGGTCACGCCGAGATATGGTTTCATCGGCAAAAGGTGGTTACGTTTCAACAACCAAAAAATTACCATGGGGTGCATCTCGATAAGACACAATGTGATCTATGAGACGTCTCCCCGACTCTGAAGGGTCACGACAAATCAAACATAACAAAAAAGCACATCTCAGTAAGACGTAGGCGATCTGAGGGACGTCTCCCCAACAACGAAGGTCACAACGAATCACATGGGATGAATGAACATTCGTCGGTGAGACTCTTGGTGTTGATGAGACGGCATAACCTCATAGCGATGAACAAATGGATGACTGTCAGTGTAACATTGAGGATCGGTATGACTACAGATTGTCTCGGCGAGTGCTTAGCGAATAATGGCAGAGCCCAAATGCAAATAGGTACTCGCCGACTTGGAATGCGAAGCGTTGTGTCTTTTCAAACACAACTGTATAAATATCCATTTTCGACTGTAAAGACAGAGGATGGTAGATATTCGACATACAGTAGAGTAGATAGATTAGAAAGGGATTCAGTAGAATAAAAATTTCCAGAGAACAGAGACTATGATGTATGATTTCAAGATGGAGATATCAATGAAAATCAGTTGATGTGGCAGTTCATTTCTGGTGTCAATTGTCTGTTGTGTTTATTGAAAGTATTACTAAGTTATCTCCAAGATTGATGCTTTCTGGTTGTTTAAATTGATATAACAAGTTTATATTCGGTTTATTAGTGCACATTTGTTGTATCTGTGTGATTAGTTGATCGGTTCTTTCAAGGAAGGATTAAATCCTTTTAATTAGTCACAGTAATCAGGGAAATTCATCTGGATCAGTAAAAAGAACTTAATAATCACAGTCTTGCATGTTTATACAAGTTATAAACAAAACATATGCCAAACAATTTGAGTGTTTTCCAGAAATAAGTTGCCCATTTCTATTTCATTTGACTCCGCATACCCAATAAGGCACTAGTCTCTGCATTTCACCATTTAGATTCATTTATTTTCTTTACATCTGTTAACTGAGCATATTAGGATTTAGTTTTGGAACATTGCTATACAATCTATACCAAATTTGATTTCATTTGTCCACTCCCATTTGCCATTGTGGGCAAAACATTTCAAGGAAGATAAGCACATTAAGTCTGCTTCATTCATATAGGTACACCCGCCTAGGTTTGGCAGCACCTGAAGAGTAGAAGGTCTGAATCTTTTGACCTTGTCTATTACCTTGAAACGTACCAAGAGATTGGCAACCTCTTGAGGCTTTTCGCCTGCGTTTTTGAGAGCTAACAGAGGGCACCAACAAAGTCGAACCAGAAGAAGGTACAACCGGGAGGGGGATCGGAGAAACAAAACAAGGAGCACGACCAGGAGCCCCCAAGGGAAAAGCTGACAAATCCGAAGTAGGCACGAATGAAGGAATACCTGAAGCTAAAACAAGAGTGAACCAGTCAAGAGTAGCAAGAGCTGAGGTGGGAGCTAAAAGAGGAACATAAGCAGCCTCTACCTACCGAAGTAGTCACAAAATGGATCTCTTCCTCCTGCGAGGGAACATCGCCACAAGACGAACAATCCTCATGGGAAGCAGAGATAGTCAAGTGGTCCACAAGAGTATCCTTCCACCAAGTTGCAGCACCTTTATGACGTGAAAGAGGACAACCAACAACCATGTGACCAATAACAAAGCAACACCGACATTTGAAGGGGATACCCTCATAATCCAACAGTTGTTTCCAAGGCCGATCCCCTACCATCAAAACATCTCCAAAAAGGGGTTTGGATATGTCAATGTCTACTAAAATATGAGCAACAGTGGGGTGACCCATGAAATCGGTAGTAGAGTCTACTTTCAGAAATTGACCAATGGCATTGCCAATGCCCTCATAGCAAGAATCCTCCCAAAATTGGAGGGGGAGATTCAGGAGACGCACCCAAATCGACTTGATATTAAGCGGCTCGGTAAGGGGATTGAAATAGAAAATTGTATGATATTAAGGGTATGAACCTTTGGTTGTTGGCTCTACACGCAAGAAGCCCCACAATTTCACCTAAGGGTCTCCCCTTAACACCAAGGTCAAACAGTCTCCATTTGTTGACGCGGTAGAGAACGACCCCGCAAGGTTTGAACCTTGGTTGTTGGCCTACAGGCAAGAAGCCCCACCACTTCACCAAAAGGTCGCCCCCCGATTTATTAATTATTGTTATGTGGCTTTGATACTCTTATTTTTTGTACAATTGACAATGTAGGATTTGTAGATGAATAGAGGGATATTATTAGGGTCACCTTGATGTATTTAACACCATTTTGAGGGAGAAGCTACTAGTTGACATACCCTTTCCTATAGTTATAGGTCAACAAAAATGTATTAACACTCACCCACCAATAGAGGAGGATAAGAGAGCTTGAGATGTAGTTTAGGATCTTGAAGGAGATGATGGGATCAAGAGTCGACCCTTATCATTGTGTTCATTCTCATTCACACTCATGGATATGGACCCAAGCTCATGGGCATATAGATAAAACACTTGACCAATTAGAAACAATTGAGCAAATGACATAATAGGACCAAGAGTACTCAATAGTTAGACACTTAGGGATGACTTGGATTTTCATCAATTTGCATGGTTTTGATTTGTGTCACTCAATTTTGTTGTCACATTTTTGACTTGCTCCCTTGCAAGGGGAAACTTTTGCATACCAATTTATGGATGCACATTTTTGTTATTCTTAATGTCTACCATGAGGGAACCCTTATACTCAAACATTAATGATTACACATGTATAAATTTAGATTATTTTAGATTAGCTCATGTTTTTTTTCTTTGGTTAACATTATGCCACTTTCTGCTTTACACATGGATGATTAGGATTTAACTTTTATTATTTGCATATATATATATATGATTTTATTGTGTAAATTCTAGTATATGGATTCATATATTTATGATTTTAACAAATACATGTTCACTTTGTAATGCTTAACTTACTAGATGATATTGATATGTTATGACAATAATGGGATTGTTCTTTACTAATTTTTAACCAAAAGGACAAGTTGACTATAACATCTCATTGAATTTTTGAGATACGGGATTGTAAAAAAAACAAGTTGGATTGAGAATTGTAAAAGGGATGCTTTGTAGTAAGCTAATAATGGGAAAACGATTGATCCTAATTTGAATCGACTATTAGACTAACAACATACAACATTAGGTAACCAAGTTTATAGGTAGTCTTTACTTAGATCAAGGATGCTTGACAAATCAAGCTTGGAGTAAATGATTGCATCCTTAGTATGCATGATGTTTTGAAGGTGATAAAGACGATCTTTTGAAGATGATCAAGACTCTTGATTGTTTCATCTAACTTGCATTTATGCATTCTTTGCTAAAAAACTCATTTTTCTTATTGAATGCCACCCATGTGGTTTTTGACTAAAGTTTACACTTGAGAATATAGACATCATATTTCTTTTTTAGTTTATGATGATTTGAAGTAAATCCACTTGATCTAATCCCACATTACCAAGAAAAAACAAGGGTTGATCACCAAGGATTAGGTGAGGTGAATAATGGTACACACAACCAAATGGATACTTATTGGTTTCTAAAAATTCCTCTTGAGAAAAAATGTGGAAGGTTTACCTATTAGCTTCTATGCAATATACTAAATTGAGTTACTAAATGATAATGAGATTAGCAAATAGCACTAGCTAAGAAGAGGATCAATTTAACAGATTTTGTATTCATATAACTAGGAATGCAAATAGATGAATGACACTATGATTAGGGGATCTCATGGCCTATTAGAGACAACCAATGCATTAGTAACTTATGACTCTAACCACAATGAAATTTAGGAAAGATCAATCATTATACACAATAGCTTGGGTTGAATAGACATCAATGAATCTGATTTTTATATTTTTTATATGTAACACATTTTGAGTTGGAGTAGTTTGATAGTTTTTCTAAACCATTCACCTTCCATTATGCACAGGAGAAAAGCCCCATTTCCCATGTCTTCCTTGGCTAAGTATAAGACCTTCCACTTTATTTTAAATTTTCTTCATTTTTTTAGCTTTTTTGTTCTTTAGATTTCCCACTATGAGTACTAGATCCCCAAGATTTATTGGTTGGATGGATAGTTTTCTTCATTTGATCAAATTCACCTTTAGAGGACTTGTTTCCAAAGCCTCCAGTAATGTAGAGAAAGCCTTGCAATGGAATACTATCTAGTAGGGGACTCCTTAGTAAAAAACACATCTTTTAGTGTCTGAAGTTCACACTTGAAATTTTCTTGTATATGTTGTTGAATCTTAACAAATTGCAAGAATTCATGTGACTTATGTGTCATTTGAGTTCTCCTTTTTCTTCTTGAAGAACAGAGAAAACCCTTGCCTCCCCATTCCTTTTAGCATATAGGTTTATGTGATAATAGTCAAACTCTTATGACATCTCCAAGATAATAGTTACATGTGTCATTCATATTTATTTGAATTCTCCTAGACTTTTCTTCATTTGTAAATTTCTCAATTTCCTCCTCAACTTGGGGCACTTCCCAAGCATCAACCAACTTTCCATGGTGACTAAACATTGTAGTAGTTGGATGTGTTTTTCATGTAGCTTAGGTGAAGTTTTAATTACTTGCAACTAGGATGTAACTTGATCCATGTGTGGTTTAAATGTAGCCTTATTTTCATTCTTATATTGCTCTTTTAGCATATACGGAGATAATTTTATCTATTTTCAAAATCAATGAGTACAAGGACATTTGTGATCATCTCATTTGCTTTTGGTTTAATTGAAGTTTCATTTAATGACTAATTCTACAAAATTTCATTTGTTTGCAATTCTAAAGTGAGTCAATTCGTTTGTGGTGCAAGCATAAGCTCAAGTTCTACTTTTGAATCCTCTCCTTTTGCATTAATAAAAAATTAAAACATCAAAGGATTCTAACAAATTTGCCATTAGATGCTTAGAATACTTCATCGTGGATTTCTTTGCCACACATTATTACTTCACTTGCTTTATTACAAGCCTTGAATCACTATAAACTTGCAACATCTTAATACTTTTCTTCTTTACATACAACAAACCATGGACTCTTATTTGGCTATATTATTAGTGCAATTGAATTGTAGCCAATATGAATTTTGATACTTTTTTCCATGTAGTGAAATTGAGGATATGCTAGTGCTAGATTCAATCTTGTAATTGGTGCCATCAAAATATAACTTCTATAACTAGAAACTATCAAAAATCTTTTGATGTTTATAGAATGAAAATGACCTCTTATTGAATAATTTAATTACCTATTAGGTTTTATCTAAACAAATTGAATGAGTCCACATTTGTAAACTTAGTTGAAGATTGATCTAGGCAATTATTATGAGCACTTGCAATTCTTTTGTTTGTTAAGAAATTAGATGGAGTGGGCCCATATTCAACCTCTAATGGTTGATTTGGCTATATTTATGGTTTGGGGTCATGCTCAACATGGTGGAGTGCAATGGACTCAACAAGAATTTTGACTTTTGTTTCATATCTTATTCTTAAAAACATGCGGGTCTAGTTAGGGGATAACTAACCTCCAAATTTGGTAATTAAGTATTAGAATAAGCATAGCCTAAACATGGCTGGTATTTTGATTATTGTATTATATTGAGGCACACAAACTTTAGGATATGTATAGAGAGTAAGTAGGAGGTTTCTAATGACTCCCACAATCTTAATAAGGTTGATATTCCCTTGATTACTCTTTTACACATAACAAAGATTTTATTCCCTAATCTATCATACAATTATGGAGCAACTTCCTTCCAATATTTAAATTAAGGTATAATGGGGAAGGTTTAGGCTTACTTGGGTCATATTTTCTAAAAAAATTGTGAGTTGAATTTATTACAATGTTTTATTATCAATGAGGATAAATAGTTAATTTTCTCTATTATTCTCTTGTTTCTTGAGCATTTCCTTTAGCAAGTTCAGGTGTTTTGATATTGCTAGGATATCCACAAAGTTACACTAGTTGTTGATCTCTTCATTTGCTCTAGCACACAAAGGGTGTACATTAAAAAATATTATTGATGTCAAAGGCATATGAACAAAACTGTATCAAGGCCAAAGACCACTAATTGATCCCATCCAATGGATGTTTTATCCTTCTATAGTAGGGCTCAAACTTACCTTATATCCTTTGAAGATTGTTGTCCAACTCTCTTTTATATTGGTATCTCTCCTTTATATTGACATTAATGGAAAATAAATAAAATCAAATAAATCAAATTTGGTTGATCACCTTTGCTTCCCAAGACAAAGCCATATAAATGATTAAATCGCCTATTTATGTATATATACATATGTAGCATTAAGGTGATAAGGGCAACAACTTAGTTTGTAAAGGAGCAACAATTAAGACTAAGGAAGAAATGGATTAAGTTTGTGAAGGAAATGATTCATAATTAAAGACATTAGTTATATTTATAAAGGCAATAACTCCACCAATGGATCCAATGACAAAGAGGGTGAATGAAAATAATACAAAAGCTCTTAATGCAATTTTGTGTGGTCTGTCAGAATTGGAGTTTTCCAAAGTAATGTACTATGAATTAGGAAAAGAGATTTGGGATAGACTACAGAACACATAGGAAGAAGACAAAAAGGTAAAGAAAGCTAAGATTCAAACACATAGATGACACATTGCAGCCTATCTACTTCGAATGCATGAAATTGTTAACACTATTAAAGGCCTTGGAGAAAAGATTGAGGTTGCAATGATTGTGCAAAAAGTATTAAGCTCTATTCCTTTGAGATTTGATGCCAAAGTCTTTGCCATTGAAGAAATGAAAGATCTAGATAATCTAACAATGGATGAGTTGTATGGGATCCTCACTGCATATGAAATGAGGACCGAAAATGAGAAATCATCTAGAGGAGAGGCAACCTTAAAAGCCTCAAAGAAAATGAAGATTAAAGAGTCCAATCCAAGCGATACTTCCAATGATGATTCAAATGAAGAAGAAGCTCATTTTTTGAGGAAGCTAAAGAAAGGATCCAATAAGTACAAATGTAAGTTTCCTTTTAAATGCTTTAATTGTAGAAAGGTAGGATATTTTGTATCCAAATGCCCATATGCAAAAAATGAAAATAGTGAAGAAGAAGAAGAGAATAATATAAACAAAGGTGGAAGACATTATCAACATAGAAAGGGCCACAAACAAGGAAAATTTTAGAAAAATAAGAGATTTTACAACAAGAAGAAAAAAATTATTCCAAGGAGGAAAGTAGTTCATCCAAAGAGAGTGTCTCCACCAATGATAAATAAGAGATTCTATTCATGGAGATAGAAACAAAAGATGATATCTTGGAAAGTGAAGAAAAGGTAGGGAAGGAAACATAATGGGATGAGATTGTTGAAATGGATGGGCAAGTAGATTTATAAGAGGAACTTATTTGTGACCTAAATGAAATCAAGAAACTTAAGAGGAAGAATTTGAAGAAAAAATTATAGCTTGAAGAGGACTGTGAATCTAAGGAAAAAATGTCACAAAGCCTTAATGAGTTAGAGAAAATGATCATCAATCTAAAAATTTAAATTGAAGAGGCAAAAAAATTGAGGAAATAATTAGAGAAAATAACTGCTAAGCTAAACATGAGTCTCAAATTTGAGAAGAGCACCGAGATATTAGATGATATCATGAATGGGAAGAGGTTACCATTTATAAAGATTGGTCTTGGATATAAAGAAAATTAGATGGCCAACAAACAAGATCACCAAGATCCACCAAAGAAGGAAAGTGAGGAAAAGATAAAAAGCTTCATTGATGCTCTCAAAAGTATTATCAACAAAAAAGAGAATCAAATCCCACACAAAAAAGAACTCATCCAAAATATAACAAGGGAAAATTCAAAAGGTCTTTTCCTCCAAGATAGGCACACATGACCAGGTTCCAACATTCTTTCTTTGGTTATTGTTTTTTGTGTAATCACTTTTGTCATAAAGTAATAGACTGTAGGGAATGCACAATAAATATCTTTGTTTAGAACAAGAATATAAGTCCTTATGTGTTCTCAAATAGGAACTATAATTCATTTGATCCTTTACTGGATTATAATATTATGTGCTATAAATGAAACAAATTTGGACACATGATTTTTTTGTAGAAGTGGTTTTGTGTAACCACCTAAACATAACAAGAAGAACGATACTATGCCTAAACAAAAGGAGGAAACTTCAAAAGTATGGAAAAATAAATAGGAGCAATAAAAGGAGAGATCCATGCTTGTGCAAACTTCCCTTCATGCTTAGAATGAGGGAAATTAGTGGTATATTGGCAATGGTTGCTCAAGCCACATGACTAGAGATAGAAGAATATTCCTCACCTTGAAGGAAGTGAATGGAGGGATAGTGAAATTTAAGGACAATGCTATGACAAAGATAATAGGAAAAGGTACTCTTGGCCTAGATAACAAAAAGATGAAAAATTAAAAAAAATCGGTATGTTGAAGGGTTGAAGCATAAAATCCTAAGTGTGAGTTAAATGTGTAATCAAGGAGACACTCTCACATTTCATGCTGAAGGATGTGAAATCAGGAAGGCAAGAAAGTTGATTGTAGATGTGAGTAGAACAACCAATAATATTTATATCCTTAATGAAATCAAAGGTGAAAACTATTATATGGGGAAAGAAGATGAGAGTTGGTTATGGCACAAAAGGATGAGGCATATAAACTTTGACAATATAGTTAAGATCAAAGATATGCCAAAGATTGCAAAGCCTTCAAATACTATCTGTAAGCAGTCCCAACATGGAAAGAAAATAATGGTGATTTTCAAAACAAATGAGTATTTGACATCAAAACCATTGGAACTTGTCCATGCATACCTTAATTGAAAAAATAATTTTATTTTGGTGACTATATTTGGATAGTAGATCCAAGTAGTTTTATTCTCCTTGTTTTTCTCCCAAAAGGGTTTCCATGTAAATATTGTGATCTCGACCTTGGGTTAAACACAACAAAGAAGTAGACTAGAGGGTGTTTTTGATCTCCAAGACTTTTCAGTGTGAGGAGAGAGCATACACACCAACTAGCCTACCCAAGCATAGAAATTTTTTTAATTAACCCTTAAGAAATCAAATGTGTAATTAATCTAGTGATACAAATGATCTTTGACAAGCATCTTGCACCAAATGATGTCAGTAATTTGAAAATTTTGTCCTTTAGCTAATAATAGACAAGTTACACCAATTGAGTTAGGTTCCCAAGGCCACAAAGGTTAGCTAAAAAATAAATTCCAATACTCAGAAACAAAAGTGTATTTATATAAATTAGAGGCACAACGTGTTGGAAAATTTGTTGTTAGTGTGTTGTCATTGATGTCAACCTATGTTACTACCACATGCACTTATATTGTTCTTTTTGAAGAATTGTGATTGATGGGCTATAATGTTGACATTGGTACACAGTTGTACCTTATCTTTTGAAGTTTATGATTGATGTCAAAGTGATTTGAGTGATGTTCCTAGTGAAAGTATTCACATGAGGTATCAAGAGAAATGCATAATTCTCCAAACTATCGAAGGTATAAAGATTGGCACCACAAGAGCTCTGTCAAATGATTCACATTTCTCCGTAGATGAAATATGGTCTTACAATTTGAAGGGTAGATATACACAATTGTGAGGTATGCATGTTCCAAGTTTTTATGCATAAGTGTTACCACAATGATCTCCAGTTTTAATAGAGTAAGAACACGTTAGGTTCTTGAGAGTGTTGATTAAGGAAGAACTGAATGTCTCTGCACTTCACCGTATCAATTATTTTGCCTTGCATCTTTGGATTTATTCTTTTGAAGGTTGTGTGTCTTCTCAATTCAAGTTTCACATGATTTGGTGCACCACTAGTGTTTCTGTAGATGACAGTGTGTTGTCTATATTCTAACAACTTGGTAAGTTTGTCTATTGGAGTTCAAATTACTTGTGTCAAAAAGTAATTGCTCAAATTAATGTTTAGAGGTTATGAGAAGCACGGTTGAGTCTCATTGAGTTCTTTATATGATTTTCAAATTGGTATGTGATCTTCCCTTGTACAATAGTATGCCTAGAATCAATGTTTTTGGGTATGAAGTGTTTCCTCTAGATAAAATGATCTAAAATAACAAAAGGAGTGTAGAGAAGTGTTTCTACAAGCCATATCATTATGTTGAAGTGGTCTGCACAAAGTTACTTGGTCTCTCTAGTACTGCCTTTGGTTTGGAGTTGATACATGATAATTTACATGCTTGATAAGCTGACTTGACATGTTGTGTTTCTTGTGCCTAGTGTTTGGATGTGTGTGCTAATTTTGAGAATGTGTTCTATGGAAAATAGGTTTTGAATATCTTTAAGCTTGAATTGTATATGATTTTCTTCTACTACATTTTTTTTTGGAGCCAACTTGTTGTAACCCTTGTATATCTCATATTGTATGTTTGTAGTTGATAAGGAGAAAGTTTTTGAAGCTTGTGGTGGATACAAATAGAAGATAAAATATTTTGAGAAAGTGTGTGAGTGTGTTGCAAATGTGTTGAGTAGATAATGTGTGAATAAGGATCCAAAGAATCTCTCTTGACAATGAAATATGGTAAAGATTAGTTCTAAGAGTTCAACAGTGAGTGTATTTGAACCTGCAAAGAAAAATGTGTGTTGAAGGCAGTGAGCCATATGCAATAGATCTTTTTGAAGAAAATATATGTGTGAGTTTACTAAAGGAAGAGATGGAGGTAACAAAAGCATTGATATATACCAATTGTTTGTTAAGGTTGTAAACCTTTTTTATAAGTGTTATATTGAGTAGGGAGTTGTAAATTTCCTTTGGTTAAAGACCATAAAACCTGTTATAAAATTTGTTTCATTTGTGAGGCTGAATTTGGACAGTAAATCGAAGCATCTTGTTCATTGTAGTTTTTCCCTTGTAGAGTTTTCCACATAAATCTAGTGTTATGGTTGTTGAACACACAAAATTATTGAGAGGGGGGATGAATCAATACTTAATAAAATTCTTTCATTCATCAGTAATTAGCCAATTAAACCATGACAAGTAGAAGAACATAGAAGAAAACAACCATAACCCTAGATTTACATGGAAAACCCTAAAAGGGAAATTCCACGGTGGTCAAGCTACTTGGATCTACTATCCAAATCCAACATCACAAATAAAACAACTTTTACAATAGGTATTTATGGTCTTTAACTAAAGGAAGTTCACTACTCCCTACTCAATACAATTTTCAAAACAAAGGTTCACAACCTCAACATACAATTGGAATATTTTAGTATGTTTTTTATCTTTGGATTAGTGGCTTTGGTACATACATCTACTTCAATAACATATGTTTCTTACAACTCACTTCCTTCAACAAAATTTCTCATTTATAGGGTCATATTCATTGTTGTAGTCTTCACATTCACTATTGATCTATCAAAATTGATCTTTGACACATTCCATCATTAAAAGATATTATGTGGAAATCTATTCACATATTGTCTGCTAAAAAAATTGACAATGCACTCGCACTACTTTTCAAAAAAATTGATCTTCTATTTATATCATTCGCAACCTTCAAAAGGTTTCACCATGTCGGCTACAAGCATCAAATATAAGATATACAATATTTACAATCAAGTTGGCTTCAAACACATTTTTAGAAGAAAGAAATCTCATGCAGTTCAAGTAGAAAGATATTCAAGACCTATTATTCATGAAACACATCTTCAAAATTAGCGCACACATCTAAACATTTGGCGCAATCAACTCAACATGACAAGTCAACTTGACAACCAAGAAAATTGTCAAACATCAACTCCAAAACATGGTGTTACCGGAGAGACCAAGAAATATATGTGGATCATTACAAATAACTGATATAAATTATAACAACACTTATGTGCACTCCTTTTTCCATTTCAAATCAACTTGTTGGCACAAGCACTTTATACATAAAATAATGATTCTGGACATGCTGATGTATAGGAGAATATCATATACCAACAGACCAACCTACCAAGTTGCCAAAACATAGAAAACATACTGTCATCTACAAAACCAATGGTCATGAGCCAAATCATATGAAAATTGGACTGAGCAAACATACCGCTTTCAAAAACATAACTCCAAAACCGCAAGGAAAAAAAATGTGATGTGGTAAAATGTAGAGACATTCAACTCTCTCCTTATCATACATTCACTAGAACTTAGTAATTTCCTACTCTGACAACTCTAGAACACTTTGTGGTAAAACTTATGCATGGAAACATGGAAAATGCATACCTTATAACTATACAGATTTACTCTTTAAATCACAAGATCACATATTCACTTGCTGAGGAACGTGGAGCATTTAACAAAACTCCTATGTAGTCAATCCTATGCCTTAGATAGATTTAAACCTTATAAACCAAGGTATTTTGACATCCAACTATGAACTTTGTCTGATGGTGTACAATAGTGTATCAATGATATCATTTTGAAATACAATCATGAACTTCAATAGATAAGACAATCTTACAACTCTTTGACATCCAGCTGTGAATTGTCCTTCAATATAAGTGCATATGGTATCAACAAAGGTTGACATCATTGAAAACACCAATAGAGGTTTACATAAATGAAAACACACTATCCACACATTTTCCAACAATATCCCTCTTTGTCATTGATGGCAACACCTACCATATCTTCTATTATCTCTCCCCGTTTGACACCAAGAGAAAAGGGCAGGTGGTCTTCACAAGAATCTATGAACCCCCTAGCTATACACACTTTTATAGTCCACTCCCCTTACTCCAAAAAGTTCTATTTACATAAAGTTTTGAACACATATCTACTCTGCATATTTACATATAAAAAATGTCACAAAAAATATATCAACAATACATACTTAGCTCTAACTGGATGTAATAATGTTCTTGTAGATGGACTTCATTTGAGTCAAGGAGCTGTCCCATTGCTTTTTTGTAGAAGTAGTGATATGGATTTGACTTACCAGATGGGAATGAATGTATTATGCTTCCTCCAAGGAGGATGGAATATGATTCTTTTGCTCAACTCCTTTAGCTTTTTCTAGGAGACTAGTTAAACATGCTTACTTTAAGTTCACAACCTCATGCAACTGTTTCACTTATCCTTTTATTTGCACTCTTTTCTCTTGAACTTGTTGCAACTAGGAGTGTAGCTTTTCAACTTGTGCCCTGATGGAACCATCACTATCCTGCACTAGATCATAAGTGGTAGCCACATTTGTGATTTAAACTTCCATGGAATTGATTTGATCCTCAAGGCTTTTGGTGGTGGCAGGCCATTATAGATAGGATAGGTACAATACTTTTACCTCCTCCATACATTTTTTAATATCTTCTATACATGTTTTCAAATTCTCATGTGCCTTTGCACATTTACCAAAGGCCTCATATAGTCTTTTGTCAGCAATCTTCACCCCAACTTGCTTCTCTAGATAAGCATAATGTTCCTTGAAGGAATCCATTAGTTGTTTGATCTGTTGAGTGAGAGGTAGAGAGGAATCCATTTTTGCATTAGGCATTTCAGCTTCTAGAATTTTGACCATCTCCTACAATGTCTTTGAACTATCAACTAGTGTCATTGCAAGATCTCTTCCCCTGCAAAGGAGTGAAATATATCACCAAGTTGCAACTTTTACAACAATGAGATGTTTGACATATTTACTTGCCCATCAAACATAGGCAACTACAACAATTACAGAGAAATTTTAGGTTGAATTTGCTTTTGTTGTGTAAGAAAGTTTTTGATTGACTCAATAGGGGATGTCAAGGAGAATTCTGTTGGAGTCTCTTGTGCATGTCCTCCAAAAATATATGTCTTTTCCTTCATTTGTTGATCTTGTTGACCAATGCTCTCCGGAGGAGGGCTATCATGCACATCATGACTAGGAGAAGCATGTTATTCACTATGTGTTACTTGCTCTTCTTGCTCCTCTTTTTTTTCCTGCTAAACAATATCATGTTGGGGGACCATATGTGGTTGTTTCACATCTTCAACATTTCTCAATTTCTCAATGATTTTATTTGTTACTTCTTCAATCTCCTTATGAATTTTGTCTTTATCATCTTTCTCCATACTCATACGGATGTCCACTCTTTGCTTTGACCTTAATTCTTGAGCTTATTTTTGAAGTATTTTATCTTTTTCTTCCTAAGAAATGGATGATCCAACTTTGTCAATTGCTTCCTTCCTCAACTCATCATCTACTTCAATTTCCTTTTCTATTTTCTCCCTCAGGGCTTGAACCAGACTGATACATTTCTCAATACATTGCTTCCTTCCTCAACTCATCATCTACTTCAATTTCCTTTTCTATTTTCTCCCTCAGGGCTTGAACCAGACTCATACATTTCTATTTCCTTCCTTTTCTATTTTCTCCCTCAGGGCTTGGAGTCTCTTGTGCATGTCCTCCAAAAATATATGTTTTTTCCTTCATTTGTTGATCTTGTTGACCAATGCTCTCCGAAGGAGGGCTATCATGCACATCATGACTAGGAGAAGCATGTTATTCACTATGTGTTACTTGCTCTTCTTGCTCCTCTTTTTTTTCCTGCTAAACAATATCATGTTGGGGGACCATATGTGGTTGTTTCACATCTTCAACATTTCTCAATTTCTCAATGATTTTATTTGTTACTTCTTCAATCTCCTTATGAATTTTGTCTTTATCATCTTTCTCCATACTCATACGGATGTCCACTCTTTGCTTTGACCTTAATTCTTGAGCTTATTTTTGAAGTATTTTATCTTTTTCTTCCTAAGAAATGGATGATCCAACTTTGTCAATTGCTTCCTTCCTCAACTCATCATCTACTTCAATTTCCTTTTCTATTTTCTCCCTCAGGGCTTGAACCAGACTGATACATTTCTCAATACATTGCTTCCTTCCTCAACTCATCATCTACTTCAATTTCCTTTTCTATTTTCTCCCTCAGGGCTTGAACCAGACTCATACATTTCTATTTCCTTCCTTTTCTATTTTCTCCGTCAGGGCTTGGAGTCTCTTGTGCATGTCCTCCAAAAATATATGTTTTTTCCTTCATTTGTTGATCTTGTTGACCAATGCTCTCCGGAGGAGGGCTATCATGCACATCATGACTAGGAGAAGCATGTTATTCACTATGTGTTACTTGCTCTTCTTGCTCCTCTTTTTTTTCCTGCTAAACAATATCATGTTGGGGGACCATATGTGGTTGTTTCACATCTTCAACATTTCTCAATTTCTCAATGATTTTATTTGTTACTTCTTCAATCTCCTTATGAATTTTGTCTTTATCATCTTTCTCCATACTCATACGGATGTCCACTCTTTGCTTTGACCTTAATTCTTGAGCTTATTTTTGAAGTATTTTATCTTTTTCTTCCTAAGAAATGGATGATCCAACTTTGTCAATTGCTTCCTTCCTCAACTCATCATCTACTTCAATTTCCTTTTCTATTTTCTCCCTCAGGGCTTGAACCAGACTCTCCAGAGCATTTTCAAGGATATTGTTGAGAGCCACATTGTACTTGATCATGTACATTATTATTTCCCTTTCAATAGTCCTTTGGTCCTCATGAGGGACTTCTATATGAAAAGCAGTTACCTCTTCTAAAAGGCCATGAATTACAATCCCATTAAGGATTACATCCAACTGAAGAGGTTCATGTGGAGGAGCCATCAGAGGAGTTTTCTTTCTTTTCTTCTCCTTACCTTTCCCTTTAGGTTTGGAAGTACCTTCCTCACCCTTTTCTTCTTCTTCCTCTATCTCTTTTGTCTGAGCCTTCTTTCTCTTGGATTTCTGCTTAAATCTTGGATGCTTCTTCTCAATAATAGCTTGTGTGGATTTAGTGGTCTACAGAGGAGTAGTAGCAGCAGAGGTTGATCTGCTTGATCTTGTAGGAACTTTCTTTACAATATTTTCCTCAGGGCCTGAGAGAATGTTCTCTAGAGCTTGGGTAGAGGTTTGAGGGGATTTCTTGGTTAGGCGAGGAATATATATTCTTTGAAACATTTTGTCTACCCTCTTTTCATGTGTCTCTTCCACATTCTTCTAGATAATCTTATCCATAATCTCTCTCTAGATACCAAATCTTTCTATTGCAAGATCCTTGGGCTTATTCAAAAAATTCTCAACATGTGCTTTTACCTCAACAAGGGAGACCTCATAAGGAAATTTAGGAAACCAGGATGTCCTATGTTCCATAGCTTCAATGTAACAATAATCTTTATCAACCAAAAATGTAATCTCATCCTTGTACTTTCTCACCAGATCAAAGGGATTTTTTTCCCTATCCTTCATTACTGCTTGCATATTTTTGAAGAAACCTCGATAGATAGCAGTGCAAGCTTGCATTTCATTGAATTCTCTCATATTATTTTTGATCTATATGGCAACCGAAAAGCTTTGTTGCTAGAACTTTCCTTTGAAACCAAAAAATTCATTCAGAAAGTAAAATGCAAGGCAAATAACTAGAGACCCAAACCTGAAGTTGTATCTAGTCTCCTTGGTTCTCTTTAGATTATCAAATAATTTCTCTCTCATCAATTCACATAGATCAAAGTCTTTTCCTTCCTTGACCATCTAGTATGCGGTATGAATAATAGTACCAATTGTGAAGCCTTCTCTGTTCATGAAATACACTTTGTATGCTATTCCCATGAAAGCATAATTAACACCTGGATCATTGATATTTCTCATGCTTAGAGTTATTTTTTCAAAATTTTCTCTAGTTAACTCTGTAACCTTCTCATTCTTCACAACTTTCATTATCAGAACAAGTTCGGTTGCACACAACCCCATTATTGCCTTAATTGCATCTTTAGTAATTTTGTAGGGTTTTTCCAAATATATAAATTCATCATGAATTTTGCTTAGGATGATCCTTACCCATTTAATGTTATCACAAAAATTAGGAAAACCCTTCCATACATCCAACCCTTTAGCCAACACATTTGCATACTCTGGTTTGTACCTGACATAGTCATCATCCGACAGGGTGTGCCTCATCTCCTCAAACTTTATGTGGTCAATTTAATTTATAATATTATGAATATAGATCCTTACATCTTTAGTATACATGGTATCAGTTGTAACCTTTAAAAATGCACCATCCTTATCTACCTCCATAGCCTTGAAAGGATACTTCTTATATTTCGGCCTAGGTTTCTCATAAACATCTACCAATTTTGGAGTAGCCATTGAAATTTCTTTTGAAACTTCAAAAATAAGGGTTTATGAGCAACTTGAAATACCTCTAAGAATTGTTGCTAGGGTTTCACCACAATTCCACTTGAGTTCACAAGATTCCTTTGATGCCTTCTTCTTCTCTAGTTCATACACAAATTATTTTGATTCAAATGAGCCAATATCATGAAAATGAAGTATAAATGATCTAAATTTTCCCTAATATTCCTTAATTAATGCACCTTGTACTTGTTAGGTAAGTTGCTTCCAAATTTCTCTATGAATTCATAGTGATGCACATTCATGTCACATACCTCCACAAAGAAGGATTTTTCTTCAAACAATTATTCTATAGACTCCATCTTGCTCATCAATCAAATTCTTTAGACTATTTCATTCAGGACACCTTTTATGTTGTAATGATCAACATCTTACTCTCTTTAGGGGGCAGAGAGACTTTGCAAAATAAATCTCTCCCTTGAGATAATGTTCTATCTCAATCAACTATGAAATATTGTGCATAATGCACAAGTGCTATGTCATTCATCACTTCAACATCTTGCTCTTGTTTCTTTCTCCACAAATTTGCAACTTCCTTCTTTTCCTCTATCTTCTTATGTTGAGTATGTGGCTTCACAAAACCACTTTTGCATAATCTTGCTTTATACCCAAAGTTATTGAACTTGTAGCAAACAACATTATATTCAAAAGCTAAACCATTTCTCCTTATTTTAGTTTTGCAGTTAGCATCCTTATGACTAAACTTATTGTATGCATAGCAGTAGCCATAAAATGAATGCAAGACTACAACATTATATCTTGGATGCACAAAATATTTCTTCCTCATATAATCATTCCTTCTTTCCTTATATAATCATTAGCCTTATGACCAAACTTATTGCAAGAATAACAATAACCATGAAAATATTGAGAGAACCTAGAAGTAGTAGTCTATTTAGGAGGAGATCTCTTGAAGCCTTTCTTCTGATTACTGACCTTTTTGAAACCATCATCCAAATTTTGTTTTAAATATTTGATCTTTTTAGAATCTTCAACAGGGTCTTTTTCCATTTTCATTTCAAGAATATCAACTTTTGAGTTCTGACCTTTTTTATATCCAAGACCACCCTTGTCCTTTACTAATCTTTGAGTGTTGATTATCTCATCAAGAATGTTTGATATTTTCTTGAGTTTTAGGCCTTTGTCAATTTGATCCTTAGCTTTCTCCAATTCTTTCCTTAGGGTGACAATTTCTTCTTCAAGTTTGGAGCATTCCATTGAATTATCATTCAACTTATTATTTGGGAAATCTGTAACCCTCTTTCCTTCTTACTTGAGATTTCAAATTTATTATTATTTGCTTTGATTATTTAAGTTTGATCTACAATTCTCCACTTTATTTTCTTGTAGCGTCCAAATATCCCAAAGCTGAAACAAGTTCTCCTTCAAAGTCCACTTCACAATCTTTTACATTAATGACTTCCATATCTCCATGCTTTTTAGCTTCTAGAGGATTCTTCTCATTTGACATTACTTTAGTTCCCACGTGTTTCATTCAGGATCTATAGTAGTTGTTAGATTGTATCAAGGCACTTGGATTTGATACGAATTGTTGAACACATAGAAGTACTGAGAGGGGGGTGAATCAATACTTAATTAAATTCTTTCATTCATCAACAATTAGCCAATTAAACCATGACAAGAAGAACATAGAATAAAATAACCATAACACTAGATTTATGTGGAAAATCCTACAAGGGAAAAACCACAGTGAGCAAGCTAATTGGATCTACTGTCTAAATCTAGGGTAACAAATGAAATTTTTTTTACAACAAGTATTTATGATCTTTAACCAAAGGAATTTCACTACTCCCCCACTCAATACAATTTTCACAACAAAGGTTCACAACCTCAATATATAATTGGAAGATTTTAGCACATCTATTACCTTTGGCTCACTGCCTTTGGTACATAAATTTGCTTCAATAAGATATGTTTCTTATAGCTCACTGGCTTCAACAAACATTCTCATTTATAGGGTCATATTATTCTTTGCAATCTTCACATTCACTATTGATCTATCAAAATTGATCTTTGACACATTTCATCATCAAAAGATATTTTGCGAAAATATTTTCGTACATTATCTATTCAAAACATTCACAACGCACTCACACTAATTTTCAAAAACTTTAATCTTCTATTTATACCATCCACAACCTTCAAAAGGTTTCACCATATTGGCTACAAACATAAAATATAAGATATACAATATTTACAATCAAGTTGGCTTCAAAAAAATTTGTAGAAGAAATAAATATCATGTAGTTCAAGTAAAAAGATATTTAGGACCTATTCTTCATGACACATCTTCAAAATTAGTGCACACGTCTAAACACTTGGCACAATCAACTCAACATGACAAGTCGGACTGACAAGCAAGTAAACTGTCCAACATCAACTCCATACCAAGGAAATACTAGAGAGACCAAGAAATTATATGTGGATCATTACAAAAAATTGATATAGCCTGTAACAGCACTTCTGTGCACTCCTTTTTCCATTTCAAATCAATTTATGCTGGCACAAACACTTTATACAAAAAATAATGATTTCGGACATACTATCGTATAGGAGAAGATCATATACCATCTTGCAGAGCACCTAGAGAGCCCAATGAGATTCCATCATATATTGCATAGCCTCTGTACACATAATTGATCTAATATATGTTGACGTGCAAATTGGTTAGACACGAATAGACCAACCTACCAGGTTCCTAGAATATAGACAACACATTGTCATCTACGAAACCACCACCACTAGTGGTGAGCCAAATCAATTGAAACTTGGATAAAATAATTTTTTGTGGTGAAATTCAGAGACATTCATTTCTCTCCTTATCATACATTCATTGGAACTTAGCAATTTCCTACTTTGAAAACTCTAAAACACTTTGGTAGAACTCATGCATGAATACATGGAATATGTAAGGAAAGCTAAGGTGCGAAACTAACTCTCCTAACACCAAAACCTCAGGGAAGAATGCAGAGGTGACTTTAAATTTTCAATTACAGCCCAATTAAGATACACTTGAAATAAATATCAAAAACAGAGAAATGAACATACACAGATGAACACCAGATTTACGTGGAAAAAACCTTACGGGAGAAAAACCCACCACACCAAGAAAAGCCTCTTTGTATTACAGAAATGGAAATTACATACAGAGATCAGACTTATCTTTCTGATGTCAATTTACAACAATAGATTCAAATCAACCTTGTACAAAACATCTCATTTACAAAACACTCTCAATTGAATTCACACTGATCACACACCCCGTTCACACCACTAGTTTCTCATAACCAATCATCATCTTCAATTCTTGAGTATATCCTTGTCATCCATAGTCTGTTGATCTTCCTTACAGGAATTGCCACACCAGTCTAACTTCCAACGGTTCCCATTTTGCTTCTTTGATTGGTCGAAGACACCACACGTAGGATAGTCTTCCAATCGGTCAAAGTGTTCAAACAGTATTCGCATGTCGGTGAGACACTAACCGTGTCTCCCCAATGCCACAAAGCCCAACTGTCGATATCGGCCAGAGTCATCACCTTCGGCAATAGGTTACATCGAGTTCAAAAGCTGTCGCTCAGACTCACCCTTGTCACTAAGACATCATACTGATATCCATTGCAGAAGCATCGGCCAGACCATCGCTATCGGCGAGAGGTCATACCAAAGGAAAATCCATCTTGTGAAGCTCTATCAGCAAGAGTTCTCCTATCGCCAAGAGTCTCATAGATCTTTATGTCATACCGATATTCACCGAGCAAAGCTGTCAGTGAGACAAGCCATATCGCTGAGACTTCATACTGACGATAAACACATGTAGCACTATCGGAAAGACTACCGCTATCGGTGAGACATCATACCAAACACAAAATAGTCAGAGAGACTACCGCTTTCACCAAGAGGTCATAGCAAACACAGAACAGTTGGAGAGACTACCGCTTTTTCCAAGAGGTCACACCGAAGCAATATACCCATCGGTGAGACTTACATCCGTCGCCAAGAGTTCTTACTAAGCCTCCATGCCTCTCCCCGATGACTCTGAGTGTAACGTTGTCGGCGAGACATATCATATCGCTAAGACGTCATACCGAAGCAAACCTTTCGGCCAAAGATCTCCCCGAGCGGAGAGAGATAGAAACCTCACAGCGATAGAAATGTCACAGTGATAACACCAATCGGCAAGACAACAACAATGTCTCAGCGACATGAGCATTCCACAAGGTTACACAACTGCTAGTCAGCCAGAAAGTAAGAATGTCACACTGACTTTTCCCTTTCAGAAGTTTCATGCCAGTAAAATTGAGGCACATTTTCCAATAGAATATGCATACCTTACAATTGTGTAGAGCTACTCTTCAAACTACAAGATCACATATTGATTTGATGAGGAATATAGAGCATTTGACAGAGCTCCTATGTAGCCAATCATGTGCCTTAGATAGATTTGAACCTTATCAACCAAGGCATTTTGACATTCAACCACGAACTTTGATTGATGGTGTACAATAGTGTACCAATGATAGGATTTTGACATCCAATCATGAAATTGAACAAATAAGACAATCTTACATCTCTTTGGCATCCAACCGTGAGTGCATATGGTATCAACAAAGGTTGACATCAATGACAACACCAACTAAGGTTTACATCAATGAAAACACACTATCCACACATTTGCCAACAATTGCATGCTTGTGTGTTCTTCTTCTTGTAATGGTTTATTTGGCTAATTGTTGATAAATGGAAATAATTTGATTATGTATTGATTCACCCCCTATCAATAAGTCTATGAGTTCAACACAGTGATATGGATTAAAAACATAACAATAATAATTAGATATGATAAAATAATTTGTAGATGTGAGGTTATACCTGTCAGATGTGTAGAGTCATTAATTAGATGCATAAATTCTTCTGTTAGAAGAACCAATCTATATTTGAATTCAAAGGACCTACAAGGATAAGGTAAATCCCTAGAAAACAAAAACATTGAATGAATCAGAAGCCTTATTCCTTAGGTCGTATGCATCGAATGATAAATAAAAAACATTGAATGATAGATCATATGTTGCAATACACAGTCAAAAGCATTGTTCTGCACCTGTACTTCTCAAATCACAAAATCATCAAATCAAATTTTTAATTTCAGGGACATGGGTCCCACTGGGCATGTAAAAATATGTATGATAAAATGTGAAATTATAAAATAAGGACAATATTATGAAGGTACCTGTTTTACATTCAACAATACATTAGAAAGTGAGAACAATAGATCAAATGCAATAATAAGCAATAATTTCGCTATAGAGTCTCATCTTACTCCATTGATCTTAGATATGATTCCATGAATTGATATGTGGATTACTCTTATTACTAGCACAACCTTTGATACCAAGTGGATAGGATGATAACATATTTTTTCAAAAATAATGGCTCATACAATTTCAATTAAAGTCACTATATTCAATGGTGGAGAATGATCAGAGGAATCAATGGATGGGGTTGGTTATGGGGACATGAGGAATATTCATATAACATGTCCTTGTAAAGGGCTTGATTGATGAGTTAATTTATTACATGGATGAGTGAAGTGATTGCATGGATGAGTGAAGTGGATTTGATTGATGAGTGGGACTGAGAGTGAGTCTAAGTGAACTGAGGTGTTTTTTAATTAACTCACTTAATTGATGAATTTGAAAAGAATATTAATTGAATTAAATAAATTTATTTAATTCATGTTCATGAGGAGAAAACAAATAAAATATTAATTTCATTTATTTAGAATGAAAAACAATTAAATAAATTATATTATTTATTTAATTGTAGAGGAAATTTTAGCTAATTAAATATTATTTAATTATAGTGGATAAAAATAATTTAATGGATGAATAAATTAAATAATTAAATAATTATTTAATTAATATGGATGAAAAGAATTAAATTAATGAATAATTAAATAATTAAAATAATTAATTAATGTGGAGAAGAAAATTGATGAATTATTTAAATTATTTAATTAATGCGGATGATAAAAATTAATGTGATTGGTGTATTAACTTAATTAAATAACTAAAACTATTTAATTAATATTAATAGAGGAATTGATGAGAAATGATGAGGTGATGAGATAAACTACTTTAGTTATTTTTAGGTGTCAATATTTTATATAAATTTTATATAATAAATCAAGTTTCATATTATCATTTTATATATAGATTTATAATTTTATATATATTTAAATTTATGATTTTATAGAGTAAGATTTATTATATTAAATATGTTTATAATAGTCTATGTTTTAATATATTTATGGTTTTATGATTTTATATATACTAAGATTTATGATTTAATAGATACTTAGATTTATTAATTTAAATGTTTACTAAAAAAAGAACTCTAATAATAGTATTATTGCTTCGAAAAATAAATTGTTTATGAATTGAGGCTAAGCATTTTTCTCATTTGGCTAAGGCTTGTAATAATATGTTAAATATAGTGACTCATACAATTCCAGGTGCCTTTAGTCCTTGCACATGAAGAAACTTTCATTTTGTATTGGAATTTTTTTTTTTCTATTTTTTTGTGATTAATGATAAGTTTGACATTGTAGAAGTTCTTATGGTAAGACTTCAAATCCAAATGTAACCTATAGTATTTTGGCATTGACATTGTTACTTAGGATGTGATTCTTTTGTGTTATTTTCTATTTAATTAAAACTATTTATTGATTATTCTATTTGTTTGAAGGATTTTACATAATTTATCTTCTTTCCGTGATTGCATCTCATTTACTATCATTAATGGTAATGTATTCAATCAATAAATTTATCTAAATCAATGTATTATTGCACCAAGTAGAAGCGGCTGAAAACACATTCTAGTTAGTCTCTTGATAAAGGTGTATATATCCCTTATTGAGAATATTAAAACCAAAATTATTTTAGCATGCATAATAATCATTGTACATGAGATGTACATGATATTGTTGATGTGTTGAGGTTTATTTGCCACTAAAAATAAAAATACTACTTGCTTTCCTATGTTAGAATCATAAAATTATTTTTGCATACATAATCATAAAAGAACTTATACAATTTTCTTGAACCATAAAGGATTCTAACAACTGTTAGTAACTAAAATACATATTGTGACATCCTCAAAAGTTGTAGCATTTATCTTATCTTACAAGAAGATCAAAATAAATCATGAATACAAGATTTTCTTATTGAAGTTGTGTCCATGTTTTTCTCCACCATATTGTTTTGTAAACACATACTTAAAAAAGTTAGGACAATAATAAGTTAAAGACATAAAATATTAATTGTTGTAATTACTTTACCATAGTAAAGAAGTTGTAACATATATGAGTACATATATTTAAGAATTTCCTAAAGCCACTCAAAATTTATGTCAAACGTAATGTACAAGACATTAATCATGCACTCTAATCTATGTGAAATACTTTAGTGAATGTCTACTATGGCACTTACAACTACATCTGAAAAAAATCCCCCTTTTGATATGCTTTAATGAATGTCCATACTATATTCCAATGCTCCATTTTTTTTGTCAATTTTTTTAAATTAAAGAAATAGACCAAATATTATAGTCCATTAAAATAGTATCCCAGTGCATGAAAAAGGGAACCATCGATAACCCTCCATATTTGAGTATTTTATCAAGAACTTATTGTGTGGAATTTAAATATAATGATATTTAGGAATCAAGCATGAAGAGACTTCACCAATAGAAAATGTTTACTTTGCAACCCTTTCAATCGTAACCAAATCATGAAGAACTTGTTGAAAGTGACATGGAAATAACTTGGCATGTTAAGCTTCATGTTGGGCCTTTGGTGACATAGAGCAAATATATAAAATATCTTAAATGAAAAAGTCACTACAAGGTGGATACAAATGATGGCATATCTTTTCGTGATCTTGCTATACATAAAAATTCACCACAAAGAAATTATCTTCTTACTCATTTTCTTTAATCACTTCAACATTGAGTCTAGGAATCTTCTTTTCTATCTCTTTGCATCCTTCTATAATAAATTTTCAAGCAAACATCCACAAAAACTACATAGATTTGTAGTGGTCCAAACCAAACAAGAGGGTAGGATCACCAAATGGACTATCTCTTATCTCAAGTTTTTAAAGGATTTTGTATCCATCAAGCATATGCTTCAGGGCTTAATCACTTTCCCCAAAAAATTCTACTGAAAATATTTTTAGTGTTTAACCATATGCCCCAATATATTCAAATGCTTTGTTAGTGAGTAGAAAAAAATTGCCAAACCTTGTTAGGCTTTTACAGTTCATTACAATTGTCCCAAACCCATCATCCATAGATTCAAAAGTTACATAATCAAGAATTTTCCATCCCATGATATAGAGTTGAAAGCTCACCAATTTGGTATAATTTTTTAAGAGGAAGATTGCAAGATTTTTAATTGTAATCTTTTAAAGAAGAAGAAGCTCCCAAGATTAAAGTTTATCAGTTACTGTTAAAAAAAGTTGTTTGGAGGTCACATTTCCATCAAATAAAGTGTTTTTATTGCTAAAAGGGAATCACATTCTATCATTGTTTATTTATTCCATCGCAGTTTTCAGCAAAGGAGATTGTGGGAGGAGAAGATTATATGTTTTTAACAAATTGAAGAAGTCACCAGTAGTTATCGCCAGACCACACACCAGTGAAGCATTTTGTGAAATCATTGTGATGAGGATCGATGGAAAATTGTGGAAGAGAGAAGGCATGCAAAGTTGCCAAAATGAATTTTCGATGGTAGTAGCAAATCATATTGAAGTATGTCATCATGGAGTAACTATTTGCAGCCTCAAATTCCATATTATGACAACTGGGAAATAAAGATAAAACATTATTTCTTTCTCAAGTTTTATTGGATATGGTAGAAAGAGGGTTTGTAGAATCACAGGATGAGTCTTTGTTAACTAGAAATTAAAAAGATGAGCTCAGGGATAATAGGCAAAAAGATGCAAGGGCTTTGCAACTTATTTAATAAGGTATGGATGAAATTATTTTTGCTAGAATTAAAGGTGCAAATTCATCTAAGAGAGCATAGGTAATACTTGAAATTGCATATCATGGTACAAACAGGGTAAAAGTAACCAAGTTGTAATCACTTAGAAGGGATTTTAAAAATATTCAAATGAAATATTTAGAGTCTGTATTCCAATCCTTAGTCCAAGTAATGAATGTTTTTAATCAGATTAGAGCAAATGGTTATGAGTTAACATACCAAAAAATTGTAGAAAAGATTCTTACAAGTTTTTCTAACAAATTTGAAACTATTGTGGTTGCAATTGAACAATCTAAAGATACATCACAATATCAATAGATGAGTTGTTTGGATCATTGTTATCTCATGAATATAGGTTGAACAAGAATAACAATATTTCATTGGAGAATGCATTCAAATCGCATATGACATCTGGTAGAGGCAGAGTAAGAGGAAATCCCAGATTCAAAGGAAGAGGACAAAACAATTTTCAAAAAGAATATAAAGAAGAATTCTTAATCCAAGAGGAAGGCCAACTCAAGGTTTCAAATCTAAAGGGCTTGGTAATTGTTGAAAAATTGATAGTCATTGATGTGAAAGGGTTGACTTGGAGTTTCTATTTTGCAAATTGAAATTAAATAAACCAGATGACCCCCTCTTGGAGCTACCTCATTTAGGGGTGTTTTTTGAAAAATTAAAAATAAATTAATTTTGTATTTAAAAAAGGGCCGACCTCCTAGAGAGGTGCACCCTATAATGGATGATAAAAAGAAATAAAAATAAATAAAAATTATTAATTGATGCTTGGGTTGACCTATTTGAGGAGGTGCAACCCTTAGTTGAAGAGGCATTTGAAGGTGTATAAATAAAGGAGTTTTGGAGGACATTTTAACTATCAATTCAATTGCAGATTATTTTGATTTAGAGTAGATTTACTAGTGTATGACGAGAAGAAAGAAAGAGTTGTTGTAGAAATTATTTATCAAATATTTGAGCTGATTTATGAGGTTCATTTGATCTTATTGGAGTGAAATCATGAGGGAACATCATTGAAGATCATAGTTCAAATTCATGTGAAGATATAGATTTGTGAGCATATCTTGAAGATCATATTGTAGATATGAGTGGAGGTTTGAGAGTAGAGATTCAAGGAAAAATTGTGTGAAGAAGCAGGTAGATTTTTGTTGCAGTCCTTAAAGGGATCTAGGGAAGATCCAAAAACATAATAATCACTTTGTATTTCAAAGGTTGGTGCCTTCTTATTTGCAAGATCTAGAGGTTGGAGCCTCTCACTCAAAGAGATCAATGTCTCTTACTCGGTGCTTAGGGGAGGGGATTGGTGTCCTATTTTTTGGTGCCTATGAAGTTGTAAGAAGTAGCTTGTAGAAGCAATATTTTTCCATGGTTTTCTCCCACAAGGGTTTCCACATAAAATCGTGTGTGCATCGTGTGTTGTCTATCTTGCATATGTGGATAATTTGATTATTGCTTCATGATTGCCAAAGTTATAAATTAAAAAAGTCAATCTTATGCTGAATCGCCACCCTCTCATTGTAAGTGTGTGTGTGTGTGTTTTCTTCAATTGGTATCAAAGTGGGTTCCTTCAAAAAATCCTAACCACTTTAAGGAAAGATCTTAAGAACACACATGGTGAGTCAAGAAGGGTTTTCTTCAAGTCAAGCACCATTGTTCAACAGGAACAACTATGCTTTTTGGAGTATGAGGATACACATTTATTTGATGTCTCATGGATTTTACATATGGAAATTTGTTGTGGATGACTATGTGGCACCATCTACTCCACCAATAGATCAAGATGGAAAAAGGGAAAGTGAGAACAATGCTAAAGCTATAAATACAATTCTATGTGGTCTAATTGAATCAAAATTTGTCAAAGTCATGCATTGCACATTGAAAAAAGAGATGTGGGATAAGCTTCAAAGGACTTATGAAGGAGACAAAAAAGTGAAAAAGGAAAATTTCCAAACCCACATGAGACAATTTGAAAGTTTAAAGATGAAGGATGAAGAGAATGTTGTCATCTATTTTCTCTGTGTGGATGAAATCATAAATACCATTTGTGGGCTTGGAGAAAAGATTGAGGATGAGGTTGTTATGTAAAAGGATTTAAGATCTCTACCCATGAGATTTGATGCAAAAGTTTCCACCATTAAAGAAATGAAGGATCTAAATACTTTGAAGATGGAGGAGTTACATGGACTTCTTACCACTTACAAAATGAGAATTGAGAAAGGAATATCATCAAAATGAGAAGCCACATTTAAAGCATCAAGAAGGACGAAGAACAAGGGACCTGTATTAAGTGAAAGTTCAAGTGATGAGAAAGAGGCTAACTTTGTGAATAAATTCAATAAAGGAACTATCAATTGAAAAGTTAGTATACTCTTAAATGCTTTAATTATAGTAATATAGGCTATTTTGTTGCCAAATTTCCATAGGTTGGAAGTGATAGTAGTGAAGAAGTATACTACGACAAAGGAAAAGATAAGAAAATTCATTATAACAAGAAGTTCACTAATGGAAATCCAAAAAGAAGAAGAATTTTTGAAGACACAAGAAGAGCCTATATGTTCAAGGAAGCATTAGTTCATCTGAGCAAAATGATGAAGGCTTCTCTAAAAGTGATATGGAAGAAATTTTCTTCATGGCCAGGTGAAACTGAAGAAGAAGCTCCAAGATGTTAAGATAAAGGAAATGAAAAAATTGAAAGTGATAAAGATACTATAGCAGATCTTGAGGAAGAAATTATCATCACCATAGATGAAATTAAAAGACTCAAGAAGCAAAATTGAAAGTTAAAAGACCAAATTTGAGAAGATGGAGAAAAGTTCAAAAATATAATTATGGATTTGAAGACTCAAGTTGAAGAAGCTAAATACATTGAAGATTTTTTAAAAGATCAACTAAAGGCAAAAGAATCAGAGTTTGAGAAGCTTGAGTCTAAAATCATTTCTTTGAGGAAGGAGTTAGAAAATACTAAAGCTTGGGTCAACAAAAATATAAAGTTTGATCAAATTTATAAAATGCCAGAGGACCTTATCAACTCACAAAGCTCACCATTCATCAAAATTGGTCTTGGTTTTGATGGTGAAAGTTCACAAACTACAAATAAATTGGAAAGTAAGAATTATGGTGCGGCCCTCAAAAGTTCCAACAAAGAGTCTAGGTAAATAAAGAATATAATAAAAGGGAAGAAAGCAAAAATGAGGTGAACACAGAGGGAAAAAAGGAGGATAAAGCCTCATAGTTTCAAAGAACTAATAAGGACAACCTCGAATGGTCCTTCCCTCAAAATAAGCTACACATAGTTCTAGGTTTCAATATTCTTTTCATGGTTATTATTTTCATGTAATCAGTTTGGGAATAAAGTAGTAAATTGTAGAGTTTGCACAAGGAATGATTTTGAATTCACAAAGAGGACTTATAATTCATTTGCTCATCTAATGGATTATAACATCATATGTCAAAAGTGCAACAATTTTGGGCACACAACACATTTTTTTAGAACTATTTTTCCGAAGCCTCTGAGACACAATAAGGATAAGGATGTTTGTGACAAGAAAAAGGATAAATCAAACAAAGTTTGGAAAAAGAAGAAAGAACAAGAAATGAAAGAAAAGTCCATGCTTGTATAAGTTGCACTAAATTCACAAAATGAGAAATAAAAATGGTATGTTGATAGTGGTTTTTCAACCCACATGATTGGCGACAAAAGAAAATTTCTCTCTAAAGAAATTAAATGAAGGAACGATGAAATTTGAGGATAATGCTATGACAAACATAGAAGGTAAAGGCACACTTAGTTTGAATAATAGAAGAACTAAAACTAAGGATGTCTTATATGTTTAAGGATTGAATCAAAATATCCTAAGTGTGAGTCAGTTGTGTGACCAAAGACACACTTTCATGTTTCATTTTGAAGGATGTAAAACCATGAAAGATGGAAAATTGATAGCCAATGCTTATAGAACATATGGTAATCTATGCATTCTCAATGAAGTCAAAAGTGAGAAATTTTATATGGGGCAAGAAGATGAGAGTTGGTTGTGGCATAGAAGGATGGGACATTTGAATTTTGATAACATTGTGAAGATCAACAAAAAGTAAGCTATAAGGGACATGCCAAAAATAGCAAAGCCTTTGAATATCATTTGCAAAAAATGTCAATATGGAAAATAAACTAGGAAAAGCATTAAATCTAAGGAGTATTCTACATCAAAGCCTTTTGAACTTGTTCACACTAATTTTTGTGGGCCAACAAGGACAAAAATCTTGCAAGGTGAGAGTTATTTTATGTTGTTGATTGATGATTATTCCAAGATGACTTGGGTAGCTTTTCTTAAAGAAAAATATGAATAAATTGAGAAGTTTAAGGCATTAAAATCCTTAGTAGAGAATGAAACATGGTTAAAAATCAATTGTCTTAGATTGATAGAGGGGGAGAATTTACCTCAAATGAATTTGAAGAATACTATGAAAGGCATGGGATAAAGAGATAATATTCAGTTACAAGAACTCCACAAAAAAATAGAGTAGTTGAGAGAAAGAATAGAACAATTCACGTAATGGAAAGAGCTATGCTAAATGAGTCCAAGATATCTAATGCTTTTTGGAAAGAAGTGGTTCATGCAACTATCTATATTTAAAATTGAGCACAAATCAGGATGAATAACAACAAAAATCCATATGAACTCTAGAAGGGAAGGCCTGCGTTAGTAAAATACTTCAAGGTTTTTGGAAGAAATTGCTATATAAGAAGAGATGAGGAATATTTGGGAAAATTTGATTCTAATAGTGATGAAGGTATCTTCCTTGGATATTTCACAAGGAGTAAGGCTTAAAAATGTTATAACAAAGGACTATATAAAGTTGTTAAAAGTGTAAATGTGACTCGATGAAGAAAGACATCAAAAGGAGATAACACAAGAAATTGATTATGAAAAGGAAGAAGGTTGCAAAGAAGAAGAAATAGAGGAAGAAATTAGAACCTAAGAAGTTGAGAAAAGAAATTTGAAGACTCCATCAAAGGCACCACCCAAGACACCATCTAGATTTTTTCAAAAGAACCATCCTGAAGATATAATTATTGGAGACAAAGACACAAAAATTCAGACAAGAAGAATACTTTCCAATACAATAGAACATGCAAATATGTGTTTTCTTTCTAAAGTTGAACCAAAGAATATTTTAGAAGAAAGTGAAGACAAATACTAGATCAAGGCTATGGAGGAAGAATTGGATCAAACAGAGGAGAATGAAACTTGGGAGCTTGTCCCAAGACTCAAGGACAAGAACTACATTGGAACCAAGTGGTTTTTTTGAAACAAGCTAAATGGAGATTAGGAAGTCACAAGGAACAAGGTGAGACTTATGTGCAAAGGCTATGCAAAATTCAAATGAATAGACTTCGAATAAACATTTGCGCTTGTTGCACGATTAGACACTATCAAAATGTTCTTATCTCTTGCAAGTTTCAAGAATTTCAAAGTTTATCAGATGGACATCAAATCAACTTTTCTAAATGGAAATATAGAAGAGGAAGTGTACATTGGACAACCTAAAGGATTCATTCTATCAAAGAATGAGGATTATGTTTATAGATTGAAGAAGGCTCTTTAAAAATTAAAGCAAGTCCCAAGGGCTTAGTATTCAAGGTTAGACAAGTATCTTCAAGAGAAAGGCTTCAAAAGAGGAATGGTAGATAACAACTTGTATATCAAGAATGAAGGAGTTAATTTGTTGATTGTTGTGGTATATGTCGATGACATCATTTTTGGGGGTAACAGTGATAAGATATGTCAAGGCTTCACCTCCAACATGCAAAAGGAATTAGAGATGTCTATGCTAAGGAGCTATCTTTCTTCCTTGGTTTGCAAATTTCTCAATCATATAAAGGGATCTTTATTTCTAAAACCAAGTATGTTAAAGAGATGTTAAATAAATTCAAGATGGAAGATTGTGATCCAATAAGTACTCCTAAAGTTACTGGTTGTAAATTAATCAAATATGATGAATCCATGTAGCAAATCAAACTATGTATAGATCCATGATTGGAAGTTTGTTTTACCTCACAACTACAAGGCCTGATATTATGCAAGTTGTTGGTTTAGTGGCACAATTTTAAGTAGCTCCAAAAGAAACCCATGTTAATGTAGTCAAGAGAATATTGAAATATTTTAAGGGGACTATGGATTTTGGATTGTGTTATCTAAGGGGTGAATATTTCACCCTTACAACATATACAAATGTGGATTGGGCAGGTAGTGTGATGACAAGAAGAGCACTAGTGGAGGAGTATTATTTCTTGGAAATTTCCTTGTATCTTGGTTAAGCAAGAAACAAGCATTATTTTCCCTATCTATAGTAGAGGCAAAATATATTGTAGTAGTAGCTTGTTGCACACAATTTTTATGGATGAAATAGACTTTGAAAGATGTTAAGGTTGAGTATGAGAATCTCATTCCCATACTTTGTGATAATACGAGTGTCATCAACATGTCAAAGAATCCAATTATGCACTCTAGGACAAAGCATATTCCAATTAAGTATCATTTATTGAGGGAGAAAGTACTTGAGCAACAAGTAAAGTTGGAGTATGTTGCTAAAAAGGACCATATTGTAGTTTTTTCATGAAGCTGAGCTTTCAAAAGAGACTTTTGAGTACCTAAGGGAGAAATTGGGAGTGATGTCACTCTCATCCATTCACTAAGTTCTTCAAGAGGATCATGTGTTCAAGGGGAGTTATTCATTGTCTTATTCGATTAGCCCTGGATACCCTGTGCTATTGATGTCAAAGGGGGAGGAGTAGAGTTATGGGAAGCATTTTAGTCAAGGGGAGCAATTTAGTCAAGGGGAGAATTATGATCCTGTTGCATTTCAAAATAATTTCTTTGCATGGTTGTCATCAATGACAAAGGGGGAGATTATTGAAAATTGATTGTCATCGATGTCAAAGGGTTGACATGGAGTTTCTATTTTGTAAATTAAACTAAATAAATTGGATGATAGCCTCTTGGAGCTACTTCATTTAGAGGTATTTTTGAAAAATTAAAAATAAATTATTTTTGTATTTAAAAAAGGGTCGACCCCCCTAGAGAGGTCCGTCCACTTTGGAAAAATAAAATAAATTAAAATTATTAATTGCTTCTTGGGTCAACCTATTTGAGGAGGTGCAACCCTTAGTTTAAGAGGCATTTGAAGGTGTATATTTATAAAGGAGTTTTGGAGGAAATTTTAACCATCAATTCAATTACAATGTTATCTTGATTTAGAGCAGATTTACTAGTGTATGAAGAGCAAAACGAAAGAGTTATTGCAAAAATTATTTATAAACATTTGAGCAGATTTATGAGGCTCATTTGATTATATTGGAGAAAAATCATTAGGGAACATCATTGAAGATCACAGTGTGAATTCATGTGAGATATTATAGATTTGTGAGCATATTTTGAAGATCATATTATATATTTGAGTGGAGATTTGAGAGCAGAGATTGAAGGTAGATTTGTGTGAAGAAGCTGGAAGATTTTTGTTGTATTCCTTGAAGGGATCTAGGGCAGATCCAACAACATTATAATCACTTCGTACTTCAAAGGTTGGTGCCTTATAATTTTCAAAATTTGAAGGTTGGATCCTCTCACTCAAAGATATCGGTGTCTCTTGTTGAGTTGGTGCTCAATGGAGGGGATTGGTGTCTCATGTGGGTTGGTGCCTATGAAGTTGTAAGAAGTTTCCTGCAGAAGCAATCTCTTACCATGGTTTTCTCCCGCAAGGGTTTCCATGTAAAATAATTTGTGCATCATGTTTTCTCTATTACTAGATCTTGCATATGTGAATACTTTGATTAGTGCTTTATGATTTCCAAAGTTATAAATTGAAAAAGTTAGTCTTATATTGTTTCACCCCCCTCTCAGTATAAGTGTGTATTTTCTTTAGTAATAATCAATCATCACAAAGGTATGATGTCTAATACTCAATGTTACTATTACAAGAATTTTGGACACATTGCAAGTGAATGTAGAAAGAAACAAACAAATACAAGAAAATAAAATGCATTTTTTTTCTTCTGAAAGTAGTTCAAGGACATTGTTTATTACATGTCATGTAGCTCAAGAAAATTCAAGTGATTCTTGGTTTCTAGATAGTGGGTGTAACAATCACAAGATAGGAAATAGAATTTTTTTTGAAAGCATGGATAGTTGAATCAAATTAGAAGTAAAATTGGGTAATAATGATATAGTGGAAATTATGGGTAAAGGTGTAGTCAATGTGGTAAAAAATCATGGTAAGAGGTACATTCCTGATGTTTACTTTGTACCTAGTTTGAAACATAATCTCATAAGTATTGGTCAACTTGTACAAAAAGGTTACAAAATCATTTTTTAGAACAATGTTTGCACTATATTTGATGTGCCTCCTAGTAACATGGTTATTGCAAGGGTTGAAATGATAAAGAATGTGATGTTTCCACTTCAGATAAAGATTGAAAAGATAGGTGGAGTTGAAGAAAATTTCAAGGCAACTTATTAAGATCAAGCATGGGTATGGCATTTGAGGTATGGTCATCTTCACTTCAAAGGATTGTGTTTTTAATAAAAGAAGAAAATGGTAGAAGGATTACCCCCAATTGAAGAGCCAATAATTCATGTGAAATTTGTATTTTCGAGAAACAACATAGAGAAATTTTTCCAAAGGGAATTTCATATAGAACATGGGCATCCTTAGAACTTGTGCATACAGATTTATGTGGTCCAATGCAAACACCGTCATTAGAGGGGAGCATTTATTCCTAAGTTTCACTGATGATTTTAGCAAGAAAAGATTGGTTTATTTTCTTAAGTATAAATCTAAAGCATTTGGGAAGTTCAAAGAATTCAAAGAATTGGGTGAGAACCAAAGTGGCCTACTCATCAAGGTATTGAGATTAGATAGATGAGGTGAATACAAATCAAATGAGTTCTTATATTTTTATACGTTCCATAGGATAAAGAAGTAATTCACTACAAGTTATACACCTTAGTAGAATGGTGTTGCAAAGAGGAATAATAGAACAATTATGGAGATGGCAAGAAGCATGTTGAAAGACAAGAATCTACCTAATGAATATAGGATTGCAGCAGTAGCTTATACAGTATATATCTTGAATAGGAGTCCAATAAAAGTGTTAAAGAAAAGATCGCACAACAAGCATGGAGTGGTAAGTATCATAGTGTATCTTATTTTAAAAAATTTGGTTGTGTTGCATTTACATTTGTGCCAAAGGAAATAAGAAGCAAATTGGATGACAAAGGTGAGCTTTTATTTGTTATTGTAAACAATCAAAATCTTATAAGTTGTTTAATCCCATCACTAAGAAGGTTATTATTTTTAAATTTGTTATATTAAAAGAATAAGAAGCTTGGGATGGAAGTATAGATAAAAAAATTACAGTTGCCACAACAATACCACATAGTGAAGAAGAAGAAAAAGATCAAGGAAATCAAGATGATCAATATACTATGAAAATCCATCAAGAAGTCCACAAAGAGGAAATTTGGAATAAGGTGCATCATCAAGTCATTCCTCTCCTAATTCACAAGTAAGTAATGGTTTTAATACTACACTCGCATCATTAATATCAAGAATCAAAAGTAAAAAAATAAGTTTACAAGAAATTTATGATCAAGGAGAAAGAATAGATATGTAATCAAGTTTTTCTTCATTAATTCATGATCCTATATATTTTGAGGAGTAACTTAAATAAAAAACATTGGATTAATGCAATGAATGAAGAAATAGAATCTATTGGAAATAGTGACACATGGGAGTTAGTAGATTTGCCTAAAGGAAAAGAATGCATAGGTGTGAAATGGGTTTACAAGACTAAGTTTAATGTAAATGGAGATGTTGAAAATACAAGGTAAGGTTAGTAGCTAAGGGATTTGCAAAACAATATGGGGTTGATTATAATGAAACATTTGCACTTGTAGCAAGACTTGATACAATTAGAATGGTATTAGCAATTGTAGCTCAATATAGTTGGAAAGATTACCAATTGGATATCAAATCAACCTCTTTGAATAGTTTTCTAGAGGAAGAAGATTATGTACAACAACTAGAAAGATATGAGGTAAGTGGACATGAAGACAATGTATACAAGTTGAAAAAGGCACTTTATGGACTTAAGCATGCACCTAGAGCATGGTATAGTTTAATAGATACATACATGAAGGATAATGGATTCAACAAAAGCAGTAGCGAGCCTACACTATACATGAAGATCAACAAGAAAGGTCATATTTTAATTGGTTGTTTATATGTTGATGATTTGATCTTTATTGGAGATTTGTCTGTAGACATGTTTACATCAATCATGAAAAAGGAATTTGAAATGATAGATTTGGGATTAACGAGATATTTTCTAGGAATTGAAGTTGTACAAAATGATAATGGGATTTTCATTGGTCAAAATAAATATACAAAGAATACATTGAAGAGGTTTAGAATGATGAATTTCAATCCAACATCTACCCCTATAGCAATAGGTACAAAACTTAGCAAAGAATATAAAGGGTCCAATGTTGATTCAACTATATTCAAAAGACTTGTTGGAAGTTTGATGTATCTCACAACAACCAAGCCAAATAATATTGTAGACACTTAAAAATGTCCTAAATTCTATACACACTTGAATCCGATATATTAACATCGCTTCATCATAAAATCCATCTTCTTTTGGCTTGTTTAATTAAATAAGCCTAATTATTTAATTAAATGACTCATTTTCACCTATTAATCTAATTGACCTAATTGGGTTGATTCACCCCCTATCACACTGACATTTCATCCAATTTAATTAAATAATGCAAATTATTTAATTTTAACCCTAAGTCCTCTTATTTAATTAAATAACCTAAACTATTTAATTAAATATCATATTTGCATCCCCTTTTCATTAAATAAATCAATAATTTAATGAATATCTCACATTCCTCATCTTGCACATTCAAATTTAGTTTTAATTAACTATATTACTAATTTCCCTCTCATCCACTTGCATATGGAATATTCCAAAGGAATATTCTTGTATTTTCCTCCAAAAAAAGGTAATTATTATTCCAAACTGTAACGGCCCGCCACGTAACCCTAGAGGATGACTCAAACACAACGAAAGCGTAACAAATTTTTTTTTAAAGTGTAATTAATAACAAGTAAAGTGAACTACATTTAACACATACATCCTCTAAGGTACACGACAACGCTTACATTCTAATCCCATAATATACAAAAGTGAAATAATTCCATAGCATATAAATAATACTCATAAAAAAAAAAACATACATCCAAAGCATTAAACTCATCTCATTAGATGTAAATTACATTAAAGAATCATCCATAGATTGCATTCATTCCATAAAGTAGTTACAAGACTCAATTCCAAATATAAGGAAGATTATACAATAATGTTACAATTACATTGATACAAGAATCCTCCTCGAATATAAATGAGGAGTAGTACATATACAAAGTATCCAACTGATACAAAAGAACATATGAAATAGTACAAAGTAATTGGTATACGCGAGCTCTCCAATTTGGAAGATCCTGCCATCACAAACATGAAATGGGAACCCAACAGTGTAAGGTGCACGTTTCACCCAACCAAATGGTACCCAAAGGTCCACCCCCCATGCTAGGAGATAGTAAAAGGGCTTCCTAGGAAAAACCAACAACCTCTAGACACGATCAACACACAATACTATACCATACAAGAACAATACATAACATGAAGGTTGCATTGCTTCCAGAGTAAAATAATCAAGTATATCAACTGCACAATACATATTGTCGTCATAGGAGGAGTGTCATCACAAAGCTGAATGGGTTACCCTGGAAAATCTTCCTAGGCCCCGACCCCCATCTTGGGTTACCCTGGTAGCCCCTCATGACCCCCGGCCCCACATGCAAACCGACGTGGAATCAATTATCTTTCAAAGGAACAAGATAATGATCTTGCCATTCTAGGCCTTCTCGTCTCATCCAAAGTCTAAACAAGCCCTTGAGCCCATGAGCAAGGCACAATTAACAAGTTATATGATTTAAACTACCCTTTCCCTTAATACAATTATTTAATTTCCACAAAATTAACTAACTCTCACATGAGTTACCCTGGCACCACTTTGTGCGCTGGCCCCTAGTGAGAGCCACTCCCCTATTAACAACACAAGGATTTAATCCAAAACCCAAGGGTAAACAAAGTGCACACAATGGATATTAAATCCCAAACCAAAATATAAGAGGCAACACATGCCCGTTCGTAGTAACCGGGTGTTTAAACTGAATTACAACCAAGTGCACTACCCAAGGAAAACAAAGGGATGAACCATAAAACACAACAACCCCCTCATAAAATAACATCATTTGGAAGACTTACATACACAACTAACCAATTTCCCCAACAACGTGAACAAAAGAAATCATAATTTAAATAAGCAATTCAAGCAGGAAATAAAGCTACCATTAGGATTTCCTAAATTCAATTTCCATTTCAAGAACATATAATAATGCATTGCCCAAATAAACTAGCTTATTACAACTTCATTTACAGACAATAAAGAAATTAAATCCATTTGTTTATTTCCATTTCCCAATAACATCTAAATAAAAATCAATTTCCTCTTTTAAAACATTTCATTTTAAAATATCTAACTTGTGCTTTTAATGCATCCATTATAACAAAATATTTGTTTAAATATATATATAATTATATATGTATATATACATATAATTATATATCCATAAATATATTATTTAATTATTTAAAAATGAATTACAATTTCCAAACAATTACAAAATATATATATATATACATATATATACATATACATATATATAAATATATATATATACATATATATACATACATATATATAAATATATATATATATAAATGAATATATACTTACATACATATATACATATATAATATATATATCATAATTTAAAATTTAGAAAAAACATATTAAAAAAAAAATTGAATTAATTGAGCTAACGAAACTTCATTGTTGTCAGCTATGTGTAGCCGGAACCTCTTGTGGGTGTGGCCACTGTGGGGCAGTGTTGGCTACCTCCACACCCGCCTCCCCCAATGGGGGCGGCAGCTGTGGAGATAGCTCAGCGCCTCCCCATATAGTAATACTTTCAAACTTTAAATATAAAAACCTACGATTTGAATATAAATAGTCGTACGGATTTCTACAATTTGGTTTTTTTTAAATAAATTTTTATTAGGAACTTTCTTCAACTATATATATATATCAATATGATTGCTCAAGATGAGCAATTTTTTCACAATTTTTTCCTATAGGAAGTTATTCACAAAACTTTTTCTACAAAAAATATTTACAAATTAAGCAGAAGTTTTCACTTTCCCAGCCAAATGAAACTAATTGGGAAAAACAAAGCAAAACAATAATCTTCTACAGGAAGATCTTTTCCCATACAACCAATATTTTCCACAAATTTTGACAGGAAGATTTTAAATCCATTCCTACAGAGATTTTTCAAAACTTCTATTGTTTTCCTTCTGGGATTTCTATTGTTTAAAAACAATTTCCTACAGAGGCTCTCAGATTTCACTATAAAATTTTTGTGGGTATTCTATTTTTTTTTTAAACAATTTCTACAAAAGCTCTAAAATTTTCACGGCAATTTTCAAAACACGACAATCTTTCAAATCTACAAAATATATTAAAGCTTCTAAACAAATAACATATTCTTCTTGTATAGACAATCTTTCCAATTTACATAACAATAAAAACAATATAAGAACTTGTTTCCGAATGCTTGAGGAAATGATGTTTGAAGTAGAGCTTCGCCTTTAGATTCCAATTTACCAAAGTTTCTTCCAAATTATCCACTTTTCCAGAAAGATGAAAACCAAAACCAAAGGCAAAATTTCTCGAGAACTTCTTCCCTAATTTTTTTTAACAACCAATTTTCAACAATCTCCCAAAATATCTTTCTTCATTGTCATGAAGTAGCCTCTTTCCTCTTTCAGTTAATGCAATTATTCTCTCCGAGAATTAATTCCCAATGACAGTGTTTAATTTTTCTAACACATGTCACAAATAAAATATCTTTTCAACCAAATCATAGATATTTCCTCTAAGATAATTACAAGATATTTATGCATTTAATAATTCATAATTCACATATTAATTTCTAATTAAATTTAATCTAATTAATTTAATCACTTTATAAAATAAATTTAATATCAACGATTAAATGACTTTACAAAATAAATTAAATTTAATTAATTAAATAAAATATAAAACTTCTAACAACATAAATCAAAATTAATTAAATAATCACTAAAAACCATTATAAGCATTAATTAACATTAATTTCCCATAGAACATACCTTGCAAAATAAATAAACGATAAGGAAGATGTGGACAACATGACAACAAAGCATAACGAAACAAGGACTAATGACACACTGTGACTAGGGTTGTGGCTTGACAAGGAAACCCAATTACTATCTCCCAATCAACTATTCCGTTGGGCAATGGACATGCTCAAACCTGTGAATCCAGGTGGAGTCAATGTCCTGTACCTACAATCTTGCAATAAAACATATGTCGTACATGTATATAGATTATAAACATTCACATTGTGAAGAGAAAATTGTGGAATCGCAGGGCACTCGCAAGCGAGTGATGCAATCCCGTTCCCTTCACCAATACAGTGTCACATCAAAACTGACAAAACTAAAACATCAATTAACTACATATGAGCATATATCAATATCAACTCAAATAATCAATTATGCTAACCAGAAAGCATGGCATAATCAATAATCAACCATATAGTGTACCATCACATCACAATATAAAAACCATCATCGCTCCAATGTCAACGATCAAATAACAACATAGTATCATGGTCTATCAAAGTAAAAGCACTGTCTGAAAATATAAGCAAATCGGAAGGGTGCTACACAAACAAACTTTGAAACAATTTTTTAAAGTTGTTGCGAAGTGTGTTTATTTGTATGATTGTGAGCCCTTGATCTTTTCTTGATCCATGTGATCTTTGATTCTCATCCATTGATGAGAACCCTTGATCCATGTTTCATCGTCCTTTCATTTGTGACCATTGATAGACCAAATCAATCCCATCCATTGCCTTTTCATTTGATCTCCATTAAATCAATTATTTAATGAATATCATATAATTCCCTAATTTGCATAATTGAAACTTTATTTTAATTATCAAATTACTAATTAAATCTAATTCTCCCACTTGCAAGGGAATATTCCTCCTTTGCACATTCCTCCAAAAGGAATATTCCTTCCCCTTTACACAATTTAATTTGGTTTTAATTAACAAAATATCTAATTTTCCTCACCCATGAGAATATTCTTTGAGAATATTCTCTTTCTTCACTCATTTGAAAAAAGGAATATTCCTCCTTACAACAAACTTTCAACAAGACTTCTTGTGCAAGTTTTGAAAGTGTGTTTGTTTGGAAGAATATGAACCATTGATTCTTTTCATGATCCATGTGATCATTGATTCTCATCATGAGAATTCTTGATCCATGTTTCATCTTTCCTCCAATTTTGACCATTTATTAACTTTTTTAATCTTAACCCTTCATTTCTCATTTGTCCTATAAATAGGTCACTATTTGGAGACAAATGGATCCATCTTTTAAGAGAAAACTTATATTGTTAAAATCACTTTCACTTGTACTCATATTTAGCATCCTTTTAGCTTAATTTACTTGCATATTAGCTTAGCTTCCATTAATGTCTTCCATGATAACATAGGTGCATACATTTAGCATATTTTGTAATTAGGGTTTTAATCTTTTGAAGCTTGCATACATTTAGAGTAGATTTGCATACACCCATATCGATCATCTTAGCATTCATCATGTTAATTTATCATGTAAATCATGTTTTATCACACATCTTTCATCGGTTTTGTCGATTCTCTTCAATAGAATCGATCGAAACAAGCTCATTATCAAAGGGATTGAGAAAAGGTCGCCATTCCACATCAATGCGACACCACTCCCCCAATAGGATAAGTTTCAATAGATTAGAATAGGTGTTTTTGAATCCTTCATGATTTAATATGTTAGTTTTAATGGATTCTTAGTTTAGTTTATATTGGGTGATCTTATTGGGACTGATATATAGTGGATTAAATATGCCTTGAATTCGTATGGATCGGGTGTAGTTAACCTATACTATGTCATTGACCCCATTTTGATGCTAGAGGGAGGGCTTGAACTAATCAATCTAACAAATTTCTCTTTAGATTTTTATTTTCCTTTTGTTTGTAGATACAACGATGCTTTTGGAGGCTAACAGGTTTTGCAGGTTTGAACAAAAAAATTTGAAGTGGAGGAGCATATCATTGTTTCATTTTATAATTGTAACAAGTGTTTCGACACTTATGGGGCAATTATAACCCATTTATGATGCTTTTATTTAACATTTTAGAACCAAATTAGATTTCTTTTTGGGCTTTAAAATGAACGTTCAAATTGGTTAAAACTAAACCCTCACATCATTATGATTGTTGGTTTAAAATTGAACAACATAACTTCCACACTTCAAATTGGTGCTTAAAACGAACTCATTTTGCTATAATGGATTAAAATAAACATGTGTTAAAATTGTTTAAGCATATTGTTTTGCGTATCTAATCCCCTTGCACTTCATGTGATCTTGGGTGAAGAGAAACACACAAGTATACATTTTCTTCTTGGAAGCGCTTATCCTCTCCCCTTGTGCCTATTGGGAATCTTCGGTGACAAAAAAAAATTTATGCTTCAAACATGTGTTACCTTTAGAAGGGCATGCCTCCCAACTTTTTAGAGGGAACGACCCAAGTGGTGCTTTCACTTCGGTCTGCTATATAAATACTTGGTGTAATGAAAGTCATTAACCAATTAGTGTAGTTACACTATACTGACAATCGTCTCCTCTAGTATCCGTGCGATACGTCAAAACCCTTAGATGTTTCTAAGGGTTGGGAGGCCTCTTAATTTAGCGAATTCGCTGCATGTATAGCACTATTTCACCCAGAAAGTCCAAATTATGAACCTTGTTATTAGTGGCTCACCATTTCCCCCAAAGTGTATTTTGAGGTAGTGCATTGGAATAGCACTGTTCCAAGAATTTACTTACCATGCCCAGTTTTTGATTGAGGCAATAAAGCAAATGGGGAAGGGACTCCTTTTCTTGGCATGTCAAGATGTTACATTTCCTTGACATAGCCTATTTGTCCATTTCATCTTCACGGATTAATCATCTCTTAGGTGATGATGGTAAGCCTACTAAGAAATACACACCTATCTAGGATTATTCATGCTTGTGAGTCATTTTAACACTTACTTGGTTCCAAAACAAATGCAAACAAACATCAACAAGTCTTTTCAAAATTTCAAACCCTTTGGTCTAAGTATGGATACCTTTAGAAAAAACCTTGATATTGATGCTTGTCCTAAGGATTTATTCTTGGAGACTTCTAAATATTTTGGTTTACATCTCAATCCATACTTCCCAAAGTAAACCTAGGTAACTATGCCCTTAAATTCATCATTTTCACAAAATGGACTTTGTGAAATGAATGATGTTTTTGACATAGACATTTAGTTTGAAACTTAAGCAAGAAAAAGTGTTTGTGGTAAAAAGAAACTCATTTAAGCAAGATAAATTGAAAAATTGAACCCCACATGATGATTTGGTGTATGATTGCTCCGATTGAAAAACCAAACATTACGCCCGCTATCATTCAACCAAACTTTGAAGTAATTGAAGGAGAACAAACAGATATAATTAGTAGTTTGAGGAGCTTCACTTTTTAAACAAAGGAAACACCAAGCCAGTGGAGAAATGTAGTATACATCTTAGATGAACAAAAGGAACAAGTTGATATTGTGGTCGGAAGGCCCATATTACCACCTCCTGCATGGCAATAAATATCCCCTTTTTCATAGTCTTGTGCTTCTCTAAATGATCTCTCGCAAAATCAAAATCCCCAAGAGAAGGTCTATATTTTTTCACTTCAAACTTAGGCATCATAGTCAAAAGTCCGTCAAAAAACACCTTGTGAATCTCTACCCCAACAAGGACATTTTGGTAAGGAATTTTTATAGACACCTTTCGATGAATGATCCAAACTTGTATGCCCAATATGAGCCCCTCATTTAAGTCAACATTAGTCTTTTGGATTGAGTTACTCCTAGGGTCTAGCATCTTTCTCACTACCTTGGTCTTGTAAAACAAAAGGTTCAATCTAGGTCAACAGTGGGTCAAACATCTCCATCCATCCTTCATCATATTTTCATCCTTCACTTCAACTATCTTTGCAAAATTTTGAACACACCAACACTTTTTGACTTAAGACATCTATCAACTCAAACCCTAAATTAACTACTTTGTATGTGAAATGAATCCTTTTCCATGCACTTAGTTAAGTTAGTTATCATTTTTGGACTATTTTATCTTGAAGGTCAAAATTCTACCTTAAAGATTCCCAAGTTCAATAGCATCCTTTATCCAAACATAAAAAAAATAAAATCTATAGTCACAAGTGTTGTCCCAAAATGTTTGCAAATATCTCTCCCCACATCATTCATCATTTTCATTTCCCATTCTCATCATTGCTCCAAAATGACTTAGAATGTTCCTCTTACCTTAATTTGAGTCAACTAGAGAGTTTGAACACTATAAATGTCAACATACCTCTCCCATCATTGACCTACAATCTATGGTTACAACAAGATCACAACATAAGAGAATCATGGAAGAAACCAAAGTCCCATCCACCACAAGTGATCCAAACTCACAAGAATTCAATCCAAGAATCCAATCTACCCCTGAAAAAAACCACAAAATCCGTTGAGGTATGAGGTAGAAGATGTCACAAACAACCCACTTGAGCTTACTAAGGAAGAACTCCTTGAGTATAAACAAGAACAACAAGCCTTAGAGAAAATGGCTTCAATTCCCCCATATTTTGTCGCACAAACCATAAACACACAAGGCTTAACCCAATCTATGATTCAACCAACTCCATCCCTTGTGCCAAGTCAACCCCAAACATCTAGTCTTGCAACTAGGCTAGGAACCAACCTTGGTCTCACTTCATGTCTAGGAAAAAAAAAACTTTGGGTATTCACAACATGACCATTCCATTAACCACCAACCTTCCCCAAAACGCAAGTTGGACACCATCATTTGGAAAAACACTTACATTCCATGATGCCACAATGACCTCGACATTTCGAGCACAACCATCTTCATCCATCACCACAAATACCCCAAGTGTGCCTAACGTTATGCAAGGTAATGTGAATTAAGTTCCTCAAATAGGACAACAAGGGAAATTTAACACCCTCACACAAGGGAAACCCTTAACAAGTGGTTCCAACAACCCCATCGACACATTGAAACAAGTGGTTACCCAAGCTACTCAAGTCAATCCACCATCCACATCAAACCCATCTATCATCAATCCAAATCAAAACAACCCCTTGATCACAAACCCCATCAAACAAGGTAATACCTTGGTCCCATCTCAAACACAAGGGAACCCTCAACATATAGGTCAAGAGAACCCTTTCAATCAATTGACCTAAGGTCCTAATGTGCCATTGACATTGCAATACCAAATGGCGCCATCATCATCATTACCATTGGTTCCTCACGTCATGCAAAATTAAATGGGACCTCAAACTTACATTCCTCCATTCCAATCCACCATTTTACAAGGAATGTTAAACCAAGGAAACCCTCAACCTCTCATCATCAACCCATAATCCACTCAAACCATGAACACCCAAAACCTATCATAGATATCCCAACAACAAAACACTTCTACATTGCAAGCACATGCTTTAGCTTTATAACAAGCACAACAAGATTATCAACAAGCATTGCAAGAACAACAAGATCAAGATCAAGCTTTGAAACAACAACAAGCCTATCAACAAGCCTTGCAACAAAAAAAACTCATGCTCTAGCTTTTCAACAAGCACAAGACGCCTACCAACAAGCAGTGCAAGAACAACAAGCAACCCTAGCAACACAACAACAACAAGCAGACTTAGCAACACAACAACAACATCAAGCCCTAGTGGCCCAACAACAACAACAAGCACACCAAACAACCTTAGCAGCACAACAAGTAGCCCTAGTGGCCCACCAACAACAACAAGCTCAAGAATATTCCTAACAAAAATTGTTCACACAATAACAACAACAACAAGGTTTGTACTATAACCCTCGACAAAACATCGCCAATACGAACATGTTAGAAAGATATACGCCTCCACCACAATCAAATTCACAATATATTACACCACCATACACACCCTACAACACCTCATCATATCAGAATCCCATGTACAATCCATCTGCCATCCCACAATATGCAATATATGTTCCTCCACCAAATCCACAAGACAATGTAGCATCACAACTTAAGGTGTTAACATAAGAAATGCAAGATCTCTGGATGGGAAAAATGAAGAATCGCCATACACAACAAAACCTATGCCTATATCCATTCGATCAAAACATCACAATGGTACCTTTCCCTCCCAGTTTTGAGGTCCCTAAATTTGATAAATACAAAGGGAGGGAAAATCCTATGGATCACATCAAAGAATTCAATGTCATGTGTATGGAGGTTTCCTACAATGATTCCTACTTGATGTGCCTCTTTCCACAAAGTTTGGCAGGCCCATCCATCGATTGGTTCTCACAATTGCCTCCAGGTATCACAACTTTCCAAGAAATCACCGATAAATTCATAGATCACTTCTCCTTCAATCTTGACATGGATGTGGGGTTGCGGGTCTAGCTCGATTGGATAAAGCATTATGTTTCAAGCAATAGGTCATGAGGTCTAGTATCCCCATCATTCTTTTGGTACCAGAGGGCATGTCGCGCCAACGTCACTAGTCACGTGAATTTTTTTTACTAGGCTCATTGCAATTTATAGGGGGACGGATACCTAACCGATTCTTGTAGTCTAAAAAATATATAAAATAAATAAATAAAATCTTGACATGGATGTAAGCTTAGAAGAGTTATACACTCTCAAGCAAAACAAAGGAGAATCCTTCACCAATTTCTTACAACAATGGAGGCAAAGAGCTAGTAAGAGCAAGTGGCCCATTCTTGATGAACAAGTGGACATTATCATAGAAAATGTTGATCCAGATCTATCCTTCCACTTAAAGATGCAATGTATCACCACTTATAATGATCTTTTCCCTAGGGCCCTCAACATTGAGAGAGCCCCAAACTCACAGGGAAACACACAAGTATATAGAGACAACCTCCCATCCACTAGTTCTAACGACAAACCCCGCTTTTGGGCCAAGAACAAGAATGTTACTAGTGATGGTGTTGTTGATGCAAAGGTGGTCTTAACTACTCCTAGACCAAAAAAACATGCACCACAAAGAACAAAAAGTGCTTCTAAGCGACAATTCACTCCCTTAGGGGAACCTATGGAGGATGTGCTAAAGCAATTGATATAGTTCAACCTTATCACACTCCCAAATTTCTTGAACTATCAAGAGCCACAAGTCAAACCTCATAGCTATAGAGACGACCATTTTTTGTGAATTTTACCAATACAAAGGTCATAACACAAAAAATTGTTTTAGACTCAAATATCTAATAGAGGATTGTATTGAACAAGTAGACATTTATGTTGATAAAAAATATGGGAATGAAAATCTAAAAATTTACACAAACCCTATGCCTGATCATACAAAAGAAAAAGATTCGGGAAAGGTATCAACCTCAAAGATTGTAAACCATACCCATGATACCATAGTGGGACATATTTATTTATCACAACATGAGGAATCATATACGCATCAAGATACTTTTTAAAAAACAAAGTCCAAACCCATCAACAGTGTTTAGCAATATTTCATATCGTAATAGCATCAAGTATGTATCAGATTACAATATCTCTCCCACATATGACTTCATGATTGGATATGTCGAAGAAGTTCCAAATGATCAAGAAATATCCCTTATTGCACCCATACCCAAAAACTATTGTGAAGGGTCTTTTACCAATGATATATCATCCACCCAAGGATCATGTCAAGAAGAGACTCTTGAGGATAACAAAAGTTACTCTGAATCAAGCTAGGATCAAGAACCCCTATCCCTAGAGTTTCACAAAGAGCTAAGGGACATCTTCCAAACCATTTTAAACTCCAAAGATGTCCCCGATATCACCCCTGAGATGCTTCCTTCTGGTGGACCTATAAATTTTCTTCATCCAAAACAAGAGTCTCCCACTCTTGATATTCCCACACAAGAGAAAGCAACAATTGAGATTCTTGATTCTTATAGTGATTGTGCATCATCGACATCTTTTGAATCAAATCCAACATCTTTTGAAGAAGTATCAATAGACAATGATTTCATAGAATCATAGCAAATAGTTCATATTCCTAAACAGTAGGAACCCATAGCAATATCATTTGTTCACAACAAGTCATATTCAGTGGCTATGGATTAGAGGATACATTATCAGGGAAAAGGATCAAGTATTGTTAATACCTTTACAATGTTGGGGGAAATCTTGTCTAATGCAAACATCAACATAAGGGGCATGGAGGATCCTTATGGTGAAAATATTTTCAACACTACAACTAGTCATATCATGAATCATCATCCACCCATCATCTCATACACAAATTGGGACCAACATAAAAAGAAAGGTTCCTATCAAAGCAAGGAGAAGATCATCATAGAAAATGAAGTAGTAAATCAAAAAGGACAAAGCAAATACAAATGGATACCAAAGAAAAATAAAGAAAATCATCCCTCCAAAACTCCATCAGTCAAAGAAACTATGGGGAAAAGTCTAAAAGGGAAATTTATCCATCATAAGTGTCCTCAAATACAAAAGCAGGCTTCTCAAGAAAGGAATAAAGTATATTGAGTGGTTGGTCCTAATTCCATGAAAACCTTCATTCCCACCCATCATCACTCATATTCCCAAGTTTGGAGATTCAAAGGTTCCAAACCATCGACCAATCCATCTCATATTCCTTCATGCATGACATCATACACTCCATTCATGATATCCAATTCTCACATTAACCGCATGTTGGCAACTACCCTTCATTATAAGGATTTCGAAGGTAGTATATCATGATGTACGCACATAGACAAGGTTAATTCTAGTATTGATAAGGTAGATCAGAGTTCTTCAAAGTTGCATTCAAGTGCTCATATCTTAACAAAGCAACTTCTTCAAGCAGGATACCGTTGGCACGTTATGGCATAAACCTCTACATCAGTATCACCAAGTGGTTCAACATGAGGGTAAAACTTTCAAAAAATCAATAAAAAAATATAAAAAGTCAAGAAAATAGTAAAAATAAAAATCGTCCTCCAGTGAAAACCACTACAGTGGCACTTTGGGCAAGTACTATGATGAAAACCTAAAAAACATGTGTCATGAGTAGAATCGAGTGTCTATATGATCCTTCTCAGGCAGAAGCATCCCATCCTTGTCATAATAAACCCAATATTCCCTCCCTCCATCCAATCCATATTCATCTAGATATTCTCGTTTATCTTGATCTTGACATAGATTCAGCATATACTTCAACTTTACTCATGGAAAATTTTTGAAAGGACCTTTACCATTTTATCCCATGAAGTCCCATAGCCTATATCTAGCATGATAAAACTCTGCTGAATTCTTTGCATCTAAATTACCTATCTTGGTTTTTTCATTAAACTATGAAGCATTGCTAGACACTGGGGGTAGGTTCTTGCACTCTTGTTTCCAAATAACTCTTGATCCATGTCTTATATCTCACAGCATGACATTGACATCATTATCTAGGTATCGTTTACCTCAAAATCTCATAGAAAATCCCAAAAACATTCATAAAATGTTCGCCAGAAAATCCAAAAACACTTGCAAAACTAGAAAATCCAAAAACACTTGGCAAATCAAAAAATCCAAAAACACTTACAAAATATTGTATAGCTGAAAATCCAAAAACATCAAAATCTTGTACAACTAAAATCCAAGAACATTCAAAAATTGTAAAGTCAAAATCCCAAAACATCCAAAACACATCAAAAATCTAAAAATAGGACCATGTTGAACTATGAGTCTCTAAGCTTGAACGTAGGCAAGGCCATCATTGATGTGCCCTTGAGACACCCTAGGTCAGTCCTTTAGGATTCCATCATAATAAATTGGAAATCCATCAAGTGTTCATATCTCATCATCAATAAGTCAATTCAATCGAACTGTGTGGTCTCTGCATGTATAACATAGGCAAGACTCGTCTTTGATAAGCCCCCAAGGTCCCTAGGATAGTCTTTTAGGTTAGGTTCTTGGTCGAAACTTAGAAAATCCCTAAACATTCAAATATCAAAAAAGCCTTAAACATTCAAAATCTCATAAAACCCCAAAACATTTGGAAAACTTAGAAAAACACAAAAACATTTGAAAACTTAGGAAAACCCCAAAACATTTGGAAAACTTAGAAAATCCCAAAACATTTGAAAATCAGAAAAACACAAAAACATTGGAAAACCTTGGAAAACCCTAAACAACCTCAAAATAATCAAAAACCAAAACATCCACATAAAATTTCAAAAAGATAAAAATAGCCTCAAAACATTTTCAAAATATCAAAAACATTGAAATATTCCAGAAAATCCAAAACCATCTGTCTCATTTTGATTTCACTTGCAATAAACCTTCACCCATAATAAATCAATTGTCATCTTCAACCTTTGGTAACACAAATAGAAAGCAAGTATCACAAGTCATAAAGTGAGAACCTAAGTGTCAAAATCTAAAGTCTAGATCATAGGTAAATGATTCAGTGGAGTTTGTATCAATAGCTCATCACACACCTAACCCTAAATCAAACCATCTACTAACATGTCCTAGGATGTATCCTTCCGAAAATGGGCATCAACATCTGAAATCATCTTAACTATCTTAAACTGGAAAGAGATATAGATAACACTGACTATTTGTCTTTAATATTTTTTTATGGTTTATCTTATTGACCCATTTTGAGGACCTCTCGATGATGTCTTAATGATTTAGAGAGAAAGGAATGGGGCATCGATCATTATATTTTTTTTTTTGTGCTTGTGGATATTCTTGTAAAATAATCTTGGCGCATACTTGCTTAGTTGTGTGTAGGGAGGTTGTTTGGAGTAGATTATTGACTATTATGTATGTTTTGGTATGATATATTCTAAACTTCTAAGCTACATTCCAACGAGGTTTCTGTATGTCAAGGTGTGAACAAGAACTATCCTATCTGTTTGTAGAGTCAAAGTCCATTACACTAGATACAATGACATCCTGGTTATCAATACCATGATGCATCACACATCTATGTGATATATCAAAAATAAGGAATGATGGAAAATAACAATCCCAAAATATGAGAAAAATCATCATCTTTCTCATCACCATATCTAATAAAGTATCGATGCATCATGGACTTGTTGGACTTTTGAATCAATCTCAAAATCAATGGTCAAATCCATTCTTCTTATTCTTCTATCTTTACGAACATTTCTATCCAAGTATCGAATTTGCGTGATGTATCAAAATATACACGAGGCTACCCATGGCCGATGATTTTTTATACATCATCAAATCTGTCTACATCAAACACTTGCGCTTTCTAGTCCTCTCTGAGTTGAACTGATCCTAAACCTATATTTTACCTTTGTAGAGAAATCAACCCAAAATTCAAAATTTCTGCCCGATTTCTTGAGGGGGAAAGGAAATAGCTTATTCCTTCTGCTAGGGAAACAATGGGGCATCCAAAAATCAGAATTTTTTTACTTTTTGATCTCAGCAGCAGTTTAATTCGAATAAGTGTCAATCTTTGAACCAACATAATAGGTACCTCACTTCAAAGAGGGGGAAAATGCAGACACTTAAAAATGTCTTGAATGATATACACACTTGAATATGATATATTAACATCATTTCATCATAAAATCTATCTTCTTTTCGCTTGTTTAAAAAATAAGTCTAATTATTTAATTAAATTCCTCATTTTCACCTATTAATCTAATTGACCTAATTGGGTTAATTCAACCCCTCTCACACTGACATTTCGTCCAGTTTAATTAAATAATGTAAATTATTTAATTTTAACCCTAATTCCTCTTATTTAATTAAATAACCTAAACTATTTAATTAAATATCATATTTGCATCCCCTTTTCATTAAATAAATCAATAATTTAATGAATATCCTCACATTCCACAACTGGCACATTCAAATTTAGTTTTAATTAACTAAATTACTAATTTCTCTCTCATCCACTTGCATAGGGAATATTCTCCTGTTTTCCTCAAAAAAAAGGTAATGATTATTCCAAACAAATATTGAAACAACTTTTTAAAGTTGTTGCAAAGTGTGTTTGTTTGCATGATTGTGAGCCCTTGATCTTTTCTTGATACATGTGATCTTTGATTCTCATCCATTGATGAGAATCCTTGATCCATGTTTCATCCTCCTTTCATTTGTGACCATCGATAGATCAAATCAATCGTATCCATTGCTTTTTCATTTGATCTCCATTAAATCAATTATTTAACGAATATCATATAATTCTCCTAATTTGCATAATTGAAACTTTGTTTTAATCATCAAATTACTAATTAAATCTAATTCTCCCACTTGCAAGGGAATATTACTCCTTTGCACATTCCTCTAAAAGGAATATTCCCATGGAATATTCCTTCCCCTTTACACAATTTAATTTGGTTTTAATTAACTAACTATCTATTTTTCCTCACCCATGAGAATATTCTCTTTCTTCACTCATTTGAAAAAAAGAATATTCCTCCTTACAACAAACTTTCAACAAGACTTCTTGTGCAAGTTTTGAAAGTGTGTTTGTTTGGAAGAATATGAACCCTTGAGTCTTTTCTTGATCCATGTGATCATTGATTATCATTCATTGATGAGAATCCCCGATCCATGTTTCATCTTTCCTCCAATTTTGACCATTGATTAACTTTTTAATCTTAACCCTTCATTTCTCATTTGTCCTCCTATAAATAGGTCACTATTTGGAGACAAATGGATCCATCTTTGAGGAGAAAAATTATGCTATTAAAATCACTTTCACTTGCACTCATATATAGCATTTATTTAGCATCCTTTTAGCTTAATTTACTTGCATATTAGCTTAGCTTCCATTAATGGCTTCCATGATAACATAGGTGCATACATTTAGCATATTTTGTAATTAGGGTTTTAATCTTTTGAAGCTTGCATACATTTAGAGTATATTTGCATACACCCATATCGATCATCTTAGAATTCATCATGTTAATTTAGCATTTAAATCATGTTTTATCACACATCTTTCATTGGTTTCGTCGATTCTCTTCAATAGAATCGATTGAAACAAGCTCATTATCCAAGGGATTGGGAAAGGGTCGCTATTCCACATCAATGCGACACCACTCCCCCAATAGGATAAGTTTCAATAGATTAGAATAGGTGTTTTTGAAGTTTTCATGATTTAATATGTTAGTTTTAATGGATTCTTAGTTTAGTTTATATTGGATGATCTTATTGGGATTGATATATAGTGGATTAAATATGCCTTGAATTCGTATGGATCGGGTGTAGTTAACCTATACTATGTCATTGGTCACAAATATGTATGGAGTTAGTTTAATATCTAGATTCATGGACTCACCCAAAGGTTCACATTGGTAAGTTGGAAAAAGAATATTCAGGTATATTGTAGAGACCATAGATTATGGGCTATTGTATTCCACAACAGATAAGTTTGGGTTGATTGGATATGCAAATAGTGATTTTGCAGGAAGCATCGATGATCAAAAGAGTACTTTAGGATATATATTTCACTTTAGAATAGGAATAGTTGTATGGGCATCAAAGAAACAACTTATAGTCACAATCTCATATGTAGAAGAAAAATATGTAGCGGATACATCAGTAGCATGTCAAGCAATATGGATGCGAAGAGTTTTGATGGATTTAATGTCTGATAAAAAAGAATCAACAATCTATTTTGATAATAAGTCAGAAATCGCATTGTCAAAGAATCACATCTTTCATAAGAGGAGTAAACACATTGATACAAGATATCATTTTATTCAAGAGTTGGTGAATAATAGAGAAATTAATCTAGAGTATTACAAGTCCAAAGATCAATAGGAAGATATCTTCACAAAGACCTTAGCAAAAGAACAATTTGAATATTTGACAAAAAAAATTGGGTATTATAAATATTAATATAGTTAATGGTAGAAATTAAGGCGAGCGTTGGAGTATTTTATTTCTCCCACCACCAATATTTTATTAAATAATTGTAAGCATAAATATTAAATAATGTTAGATAGATAAGAATTAGGTAAAAATCATTACATATTTTAGTTAATTGACCTAAAATGAAAAACTATCTTTGTATTTTCAAAAACCTCTGTATAAAAGGCAGATGTAATTAGTTTTCTCAAGAAATGAAATGAAAAATAGCTATGCAGCAGCACATTGCGTCATTCATTTTTGTTATTAGTCTCTGCCCACCTACAAAGCCTCCAAAAATTCAAAGCTAATAAGATAAATCTATAACTTTTTACAAATCTAACATTGTTTGTAATTTATGAAATTAATTTATTTCTAAGGTAACAAATACTCTAGTCCAGGTAAAGTCTTTGAATACTGTAGACATGATCAAATATGGAGCCTTTAAAAGGCACATTACAAAATTATAATATTTAAAATTTTGCTACAATATAATTCATTCGATAATTCTGAGTAGTGTAATGACTCGTCCTTTTTGTAACATGTAATTTTAAGAGCACCTGATTTTGGTTCACACTCTTTTAAATTTTTAACAAACCTACTAGTAGGGGAAGATGTAAAAAGAATGTGATTTTGCTCAAGATGATCTAAAAACCTTTGACATGTTATTTTGATTTTTCTTTATTGTAACATAGTGTAACATTTTTTTATGTGCAATGAAAATACATATATTCCTAGAGCCATCATCTCCTTTCTTTGACTAAAATTTCTAATCCTATCTAATTAAAATAGATGATTTGTGCTTTAATTGCAACCAAAAATAATCTTGAGTTTTAAGTTACCACTAAAACCATTTAAAACATTTCACGTTGTTTTAGAACAAAATGTTATTAGTATACAATACTATAACAAGGAAAATAATGATTGTGAAATAAAATTAATATTGATTTAAACTTATTCATGATGCTATATAAAATATGTTCAAGAAGAAGAAATTTGTAAATTTCCAAATGTATTGACAATAATAAATATAATAATAAAACTCAATCTTTCTCATTGAGAAATGATGAAGAAAAAACATGATAACATATGTGTAAGGGGGAAATCGAGAAGCATATGGAAATAAAAAAACATGAATCAAATAAGATTTAATTCAAACGAAAGATAGATTCCATACTCATTACTCATGAAATGAACAATACAAGATTTATTGAATTCAATGAAATTAAGCAATGCAATCAAAGAACATACAAATAATTCAATTATCTATATTGTTACCCATCTCATGTCGAAGTGTATTCACAAATGATGTTGGATTGCGTTGTATCAATGTGAAGCCTCCATTATGCGTTGCAAAATCTCTAAATGCATGTAAATGGTGATCGAAGATGTGCGTCAAAGTTCTCAAAGAAATCGAATGGCAATTCAACATTACTTCATTGCACAAAAGATGTCAATTCTCCAATTGTTTTTGAGGATGAAGAGGATTGTTATATATATTTTACGTTTTGAAATAAACATGCAAGATCATAACAATGTTGAATCAAGATCAATGGTTGAAAACTGTTGAGAAGATTTAGATTGCTCAGCTAGCTTCTGTGATCAAAACAATTAAGGATATTGATTGATTAATCAAAGGAAATAGATTGCCTAATCTATGGAATTGAGGAAATCACGTTGAGCCTTCAATGGGATTGAAAAATAGATGAATCAATCAGCCAATCAGAGTGAGCAATCGGGGGATCGTAATTTTCCCAATCATAAAAGGGGTTGAAGGTAATTAATTAATTGATTTAATTAATTAAGCTTTTTGAGTTGAACTTGCAAGTCATGTTTGACTTTTACAAACAAAGTTGCATTTGTTTTGTTGACCTTTTTGCATGATGGTTTGAATAATTAATTTAATTATTCAAGTTTAGGGGAAAGTGATTTAATTAAATTATTAAGTGGTAATAATTTAATTAATTTAGGGGAATAGGGTAAATTAGCGACATAATTAAATAATTGATGTTATTTAATTAATCAGGAGGAATAAAGTTAGATTAGGACTTTATTAAATAAATTAAATTTATTTAATTAGTCAAAAATGATGAAAACATGACTTAATTAAATAATTTAAATATTATTTAATTAATAAAAGAAATTAGGGTTTTTGATGTAAATGATGAATATTAGGGTTAAAATGCTAGTTTGCAGGCTAGGACAATTTTCGGTATTTACATTTTCCCCTCTTTGATACAATGTGATTTTGAGCGTTGTGTCAAAGAAAATTCATGCTCAAGAGTTGCCCTAGTATGCCTCAGGTTAGCATGGTGCCCCCTCGGGAAATTTGGTGAAAATACAATAAGTTGATGTGATGCGTTTAAGTGCAAGGACTGACAGAAGAAACGTTGACAAGAAGAAAATGATAATAAGAAGTGAAGAATAGTTTATGTTGTTAGTCATTGATGTGTTTTCTTTTGCTTTCATGGAGGCTTTGTATCTTTAGCAATCCTTATTGATGTAGCAAAAAAACATGATGCACCAGGGTATTGATGACCAAGGTGGTGTTGTATCCATTACGTGGACTTTGACTCCGCAAACAAGGAGTATTCTTGCTCATACTAGACATACAGAAATCCTATTAGAGAGTATGGGTGAGAAACTTTAAAATAATTCATACCAGCTACACAAAGAGGTATGAAGTACCTAACATGCAACCACTACACGAAATACCTCAAAACAACTTCCACACATAGAACAAAACAACTTCTCTACATAGAACGAAATACCTTGGCCTTATGTGAAGTCTGAATAGAGTATTTTCTGATTACTAATGGAAATCTGAATTCAGGTTTATGGGATTCCATAAATGTTTACTATGCACTACAATGATCTGTCTGCATAATTCCATCAAAATAATTTTATCGCTAGGATAACGAGGAAGCATATATGGATAACTAGCAAAACATCCAACTCTCAGATAAGTAAAAGTTGGAAATTGTAGATAAATGCAACCATATTTTTTCACCTCCTTCCATGCTTCATCAAATACTCTTTTATTCTCCAATTCAAGGTCAAATGCACACATGAGTGGAGAAAAGAAGGCATTGTTTACCCTTCTAAAATGATTGATACTCCCTTTGAGAGTGATCTACAGGAAATAGTTGTAAACCCATGTAACCTTCCTATCTCCCTCAGTGGTTAGACTTGGAAAATTCCTCATGGACGTTGCAGCATAGACAAAATATGAAGTCATATAAAACTTGTGCGTTGCAAGCACTTGGGTCAATTTCTCATGGAGAGCATTATTGATTTCCTCACCCCAGAAGATCTGTTGCTTTCCTTTTAAGATAATCTTGATATACAAGAACATCTAGTCCTCAAAGGTAGATGAAGTAGGTAAACCATGTACCCTACTAAAAAGAGTAATGAGATCATTTACCTCTTCTATGAAATCACTATGCGGAGGATTCTTAGGCCACCTTATGACACCTAGTCTAGGGGCCTTCAACCATTTACTATTGATCATCCTTTTGGCAGAATTGAGATCTTTATCATACTTTGTCTATGCGGATTCTTTGGAAATCTCTACATATGTGTTGGCACTTGGGAACATGAATGTTTTGTCAAAGAATTTTGCATCTAATTCCATCACCACATTCCCATTTAAATCACAGACCTTCCTGTCATATTTATTATAGTGAGAGGCAACTTGTAGTACAAACTCAGGATTCTGAGCTACAACTAGAAATGAGGCCACAAGATGTATGTTACTCTAAATAATTTATTTCATTCCATTGTCTAAGGGTTGTTTCCTAGTCCTCTCAATGAACTTAGGCATGTCCACATGACCGATCTCTATATCCTTGATTTCATCAACATTCAACGAAACCACTGTAGGGGGAAGCACACCTTGATATTTGTACTTCATAGCTTTCCCCTTGGAAGGAGGCATATTTGACATTGGTAGAAGAATAACCTTACAGAAATGCAGAAATAAAATCTCAAAAAGCGTGCACAAAAAATTGCATAACAAGATTAGCATTTTGCAAACATTAGGAGAAATTTACATATTTGGAAATTGTAGCAAGAGTGAAAAATAGGGTGATTGCATGAAAATTGGGGTTTAAGCATGGAAAGCATGAAAAATAGAGTGCAATAGGTTAATTTGGCAAAGCAAGAAAATTTCCAATGTTAGGAAAATTTTGGTGAAAATGTGCATATGTGTTGGAAATTGGTGAGATTGCAAGTGGAAATTGTCTTTGCAAAAAGTTGTAATGTCATTGAAATTTATAGACATTACAAAGGGGGTAGGTATCTTGTGATTTTCTAAATCAAAAAAAATTATCGACTTGACAATTTTGGGAAGATCACTTTCATTTCCTACCAAATCGTTCAATTTTAACGATTATACAAGTAAACCTTTGTATGGGGAAAAACCCTAACCCTGCAAATGGGAAGTTCAATTTTTCGTTTTGCTGTCAGGTTGGGGAAAAACCCCAACCCTACAACTAGGTAAAGTGTTTGAGAATAACTTGCACTTGCAAGAAAAAACCCTGATCATACAAGTTAATGTTTGGAAGTTACTTTTATTTGGATGATCGACAAAAATTGTCGATTATGCAAATGTTAACTTGAGAAAGTAAACACTTTGTAAGTGCGGGATTTTTACTTGTGACTTCAAGGAAGATATTGGTAAATTTGCAAGGTCGATTTATTTTAACGATACTGCATCTTTGGATAGGACAACAACATGAAACTTGATTTGTAGAATCAACATAAACTGTCGATGGTGCAAACAAAATGAAGTTTTAGTTAGCTCAGATGTATGCGCAGGGATTTTTGACGCATTTACAAATGACTTAAAGACTTATTGTAGGGTCAGGGAAAATCCCCAACCATACAATTCAACAAACTACCGAGAATCTTCAAGTGATTCAGTATGAGCATTTTTCCCACGAAGTGTTTACCCACATTTACAAGGAGAAAACCATACAATCTTATCAAACCAGCAACAAAAATCACGTCTACAAAAAAGAATAGAAATCATTTATCGCTCATTCATATTTCTTCATTGATGAAGGATAACATGGTGCTAAGATTCATGATCAATTAACAAACTTCCAATCCCTATGAAACTTCAAAACTTGATAATGTAAACGGTATGCCCACATTTACAAATTAGGGCACAAGTAATTTGTCATTTGAAATGGGTAAACTCGTGATTTCAAGCATAGATTTAAAAATTTAAGCATCGATAAAAATTAGAAATTGTAGGGCATGTGATGCTAGGATGACCTCGAAACAATAAGAGTAATAAATTTGTAGGGTCGATTTTCAACATAAAAACTAGCAAGCCCTAGGGTAGGACGAAGTAGAAATCTAGAATTTACATTTGAACAATAGATTAAAAATACACAAAAAAGAAACAAAAGATAGAAATGCATTCAAAGATTTCCATAAATGAAGGAACAAATTAAACTAGATTTAAAACATAGGAAACCATAAAAGAAAACAAAGAGAAAAATAATCATACTTGGAAAGAGGAACAATGGAGGAACTTGACTAAAACTCCAACCAAGATGATCAAAGAAAAATCTACCCAAATTTGCAATCAAACGAACTTACGTGACTCAGATGAAGTCGTAATGAAGGTAGGAGGAGGAACAACTAACAAAACGAGGAAAGAAATAGAAGAGAACCAATTTAAAATTGATTTGCAAAGTTGTTAAAGACACATTTAATGCAACTCGTGCTAAAACCAAGATTACAAGAGTGGGCATTTATGATGCCTTTTCAAATTGGATTTCGGTTATAACTTGTGAGATCGACATTTTTTGATGTTTATGCAAGTAAAACTTAAGTAAATTACAAGGTCAGGGAAAAACCTCGACCATCTAGATAACTTTTTATTTTGCACCTTGAATTGCAGGGTCAAGGAAAATCCCTGACCTTGCAAGTATAAAAAAATCTCTAACTCTTGCAAATTGATTTTCACAACTTGAGAAAAAAGATGAAATTTGACAAACTAACAGAGGTTAATGCTCAAAAGACGTTTTGATACTTAGGACCATGCATGAGGGAAAATTGAGATTCCCCTTGCTTTGCACACTTAGAGTACACGGGCTACAACACAGACAAGTTTTGTAGGGGTTATCCCATGAATCAAATGCAATTGAATTCAATGATAACACTATGATAATTAAATTTGATAGTGATTGGTTCAAGAGGGCCTTGTTTATGTAATCCCAATCCTTGTCCTTCATAACCCATATTCTTACACATTTTGAGTGTCTTAGGATATATGTTTCTTCAGTAAAGCATGTTGCAAATTCTTCATCTTTGTATAATCAAGCATTTATATCATTATCTATGATTTCATCATCAAGGAAGCCTTTTTGTATAAAATAGGTTGTCCCACACTCGATGATCTTGGGATCTATGTTTTGTCTATTCTTGTGTTTTTTCATAGAACTTCAAAGAAAGAGGAAGTTGACCAACATGAAAGGTGTTTTGTATCTCATGCTCCTCACATCCTTTGTCTATGATTTTGACCTTGATTGGGGAATTGGATTTTGTGGATGATGTTGATGCTAAAGTATTAGGATCAACATATGATGAAGATGGTAATGATGCTAGAAGTATTGGCAACATCACCACTAGGAAAATGGTGTGATTTATTGTAGGGGCCTTCCAAAAATATACAATACGAGAAGGGATTAGGATATGCTAGAATTATGACATCTACGCCATTATGCATAAATTTGATGCATTATTGGTAGGTGGAAGAAACTTCCTACATGGAATAAATCCATGGCCAACCAAGGAGGATGTTAAATGGAAGTTTAAGGTCAAGAACATGTAACATGGTGTTCTGTAGGACTAGACCAACTAGGATGGGAAGCCAAATTATTGCCTTTAGATTCTCTTTATAATTAATCATATTCTTTGTTGGAAGTCCATGTTATCTTTTAAATATTGCAATTACTTTATGAGCTTGTAGGTACATAGATTTAAACTAGACCTGCCATCTATAAGAAATTAGTTGACCTTACTTTTGTTGACAATTACCTTTGTATGGAGTGCTCTGTTATGGGATGGTTCTATAGATGACATGTCATTTGGAATGAAAGAAAGGTGATATTAAGAAGATAGGTGACCTATAAGATCTTGGAATTGATAAAAATGTATATTACTAAGAATTTGTGACTCACTCAAAGCTTGATCCAATATGTTCCTAAAAGGGGGTGACGATTTGAGAAGCTCTGAGATAGATATGTGCTAGGTTTTTTCGAGATGTTCAAGAAATTTATATTTGGTTGCTTTTTGAGAGGACAAGGGTGTCTCAAATGGTAGCTTGGCCATGCCTAGTAGTGACATCATAATTAGGACCTTTTGTGATGATAATGTTGACTTGGATATCAAATTCTTCAATGTGACCCAAGTCATATGAAGGGGGTATGGTATGTACATTATTTTTTTGATTATTTGGCTTGGGCACTAGGGGATAATTTTGGTCATATTTAGTGAATGGTTCCTAATAGATACCTAATTGATCATTAGGTGACGAGGTTGGGGGACCTTCCATGATAAGTTGAAGATCTTGGACATAGTTTTTGAGTTGTATTCATTTTGAAAGGGTATGACCTTTAACACGATGGTATTCACAATATACATTTTCTTGATACCACATAGTTTTTTGTGTGTTTTCATCCAAGGTTGTAGTGTATAGACATCTAATCATGTTGACTTTGATAATTTTTTCAAACAGTCTCTATTAGTTCCCCTAAAGGAGTGTATGTACGTCATTGGTTTAAAGGGGATCTTAATGGTCCTTATGGTATAGTAATGAGATTTTATTGGACATTTTGAATGTTGGGGTTTTCTTGTTTTACAATTTGGAAAAATTTGGTATCAGTGACCCCATCACTTATGATATTTTTATTTCTAAGCCAAAGTCTAGATTTTCCATTATTTTGAGGCATATTGTATTTGTCTCTATTATAAATTTTTCAATTAGTCCCTTAGCAATAAGGAATTTCTCTATGGTAACTCTTTTTTCAATAATCTCATCAAAATTTGTGACACAATGGACCTATAAATGAAAGGCTATTTCTGGGATAAGGTTCATGACAATAATATTGACAATATTTTTTTGGTATAGCCCACGGGAAGTGACTAGTGAGACTTCTCCATCATTAGAAGGAGGAAAAACTCTCACCATTTATTTTATTGGAATTGCATATTTCAAGCATTGAAATTTCATGTTTTATGTTGTAGGAGAAATAGTTGCGGAAAAGTGGTAATGATCCATGAGGTATGTGCATTCAAGAGCTTTTCCTCCTAAAATTTTTAGGAATATATACATCACAATAAGACACTTCATGACATGCCATGATGGTATGTTGGGATTTTCATTGATGTTATTGATTTGTCAAAGGGGTAAGGACAAGTTCTTTGAATTTGTATAATTTATTTTTTGTAAGGTGATTGCATTGGGCCACTCCTAGGAATTTGGTACAGTGACATACATTGTTCTTAATTTTTGGGATTGGATACCTTGTTGATGATACATGTATATTATGATATGTGACGTATTTATTTGGTCCTTCAATGGTTTTGTGACCCTAGTCATCTTAAGGTAAAACAGGTTATTTATTTTGATGTACTTTAAGGCTTGTAACCCCACACTCAAGGGGATAATTTTGGTATATTTAGTGAATTGTGTTCCTAATAGACCCATTAGGTGACGAGGTTGGGTGGACCTTCCAGATAAGTTTCACCCAACCAAGATAAGGTTAAAAAATTATATTTCTTAGACATAGTTTTTGAGTTGTATATCATTGTTGGGTGTATGACCTTTACACGTTGGTATTGATACATTTTCTTGGACATGTTTTTTGTGTGTTTTCATCCAAGGTTGTAGTGTATAGGTCTAATCATGTTGACTTTGATAATTTTTTCAAACAGTCTCTATTAGTTCCCCTAAAGGAGTGTATGTACGTCATTGGTTTAAAGGGTTGATCTTAATGGTCCTTATGGTGTAATGAGTTTATTGGATTTTGAATTTGTTGGGGTTTTCTTGTTTTACAATTTGGAAAAATTTGGTATCAGTGACCCCATCACTTATGATATTTTATATTTCTAAGCCAAAGTCTAGATGTTTCCATTATTTTGAGGCATATTGTATTTGTCTCTATCTTCAATTAGTCCCTTAGCATAATGAATTTCTCTATGTACATTATTTTTTTGATTATTTGGCTTGTACCCTTATTAGGCACTAGGGGATAATTTTGGTCATATTTAGTGAATGGTTCCTAATAGATACCTAATTGATCATTAGGTGACGAGGTTGGGGGACCTTCCATGATAAGTTCACCACAACCAAGAAGATCTTGGACATAGTTTTTGAGTTGTATTCATTTTGAAAGGGTATGACCTTTAACACGATGGTATTCACAATATACATTTTCTTGATACCACATAGTTTTTTGTGTGTTTTCATCCAAGGTTGTAGTGTATAGACATCTAATCATGTTGACTTTGATAATTTTTTCAAACAGTCTCTATTAGTTCCCCTAAAGGAGTGTATGTACGTCATTGGTTTAAAGGGGATCTTAATGGTCCTTATGGTATAGTAATGAGATTTTATTGGACATTTTGAATGTTGGGGTTTTCTTGTTTTACAATTTGGAAAAATTTGGTATCAGTGACCCCATCACTTATGATATTTTTATTTCTAAGCCAAAGTCTAGATTTTCCATTATTTTGAGGCATATTGTATTTGTCTCTATTATAAATTTTTCAATTAGTCCCTTAGCAATAAGGAATTTCTCTATGGTAACTCTTTTTTCAATAATCTCATCAAAATTTGTGACACAATGGACCTATAAATGAAAGGCTATTTCTGGGATAAGGTTCATGACAATAATATTGACAATATTTTTTTGGTATAGCCCACGGGAAGTGACTAGTGAGACTTCTCCATCATTAGAAGGAGGAAAAACTCTCACCATTTATTTTATTGGAATTGCATATTTCAAGCATTGAAATTTCATGTTTTATGTTGTAGGAGAAATAGTTTACAAATATTTCAACTAATTGCGGAAAAGTGGTAATGGATCCATGAGGTATGTGCATAAACCACTCAAGAGCTTTTCCTCCTAAAATTTTGGGAAATAGTCTTAGAATATATACATCACAATAAGACACTTCATGACATGCCATGTAAAATTATTTAACATGGTCATGTTGGGTATCCTTTCCCTTTATATTTTCTAATTTTATTTTGAGAGAGAGGAATTGATGTTATTGATTTGTCAAAGGGGTAAGGACATAGTTCTTTGAATTTGTATAATTTATTTTGTTGTAAGGTACCTGATTGCATCCCCTCAAGGGTTTCCTTCATCTATTGCCACTCTTGGGTGAAGGGACTAGGAGTTGGATTTGGTACATGTGGTTTTGGTTGTTGGTTATATGACAATTTTTGGTAGGTAGGTAATTGTTGGTACATAGGTTATTGTTCTTGATATTTTTGGGATTGTTATTGATACATGGGGGTAGTGTGGATTGTTTTTGTTTTGGACTAGATAGTTGTTATTGATATGTGGTAGGTTGAATGTATTATGGTTGTTGATATGTTTGGGTTTGTTGATGATACATGGGGTAGTGTGTATTATTGTTGTTGATATGTGGGAGGTTCAAAGTATTGTGGTTTTTGAAGAGGTGGTTATTGATATGTTTGGGGTTTTTTTGGTAAGTTGTAGGTATTTAGAAAAAAATTTGGTGGCATGTGGGTTGGAGAAGGGTTTGTTATGTATTTAAGGATGGTTGATATGTTAGAGGTTAACTATATTGTAATGATTATTGGATAGGTGGTTGTTGGGAGACAAATTGTGTTGTGTTTAATGGTTTTGTGTACTCTTGTTGTGGTGAACTGTAAGATGAAATTGTAGCTAGGTGGGTAGGTGTCGGTTGGGGTAAATCCAAAGGTGGTAAAAAATGTATTAAGGGTATCATGGAGGGGAATGATGTTTGAATTTGAGGAATGTTTTCACTAGGTAAGTTGGGTTGAATCCTAAAAGGATGAAGTTAAATGATACTTTTTTTGTAGGTAGGTGGAGTCATGGTCTTATTATTGGGGTAGATGATGTGTAACTAGAAGAATTAAGGAACACCTCTTCCAGTGGGGGATAGGTGTTAAGAGGGTTCATAGTCACTTGTTGTGAATGTTCATATAACGAAATTTGAAAAGTTGATGTCACTATAGGTTGTGGGGTGATGTTGTTAGGTTCAGTTTGGTTGATGTTAGAGTCAATTGTCGTTATTCTTTGAGGCATGCCATATAAGGGGGTTTCAAAGGAAAAGGTAACTAAATTTTCCTTTCCAAATAGGTTACTTAGTTTGGATTGGTCAAATTTAGGAGAGAGTGTGGCACCCTCATCTATAAGTTTTTCTAGGAGATGTGTTTTATCCAAACCTACATTTTGATCTAGATAATTTTGAGTAAGGTCATGTTTCATAAGCTTAATAAGCCTAGGAGATTATTCAGGTTGATCTACCATATCTTCTTCGTCAACTCTAGGGTGGACTTGTGAACTCTCACCTTAACAATACTAACTAGATGCAAATGGATCTAAGGTGTACTTTTTAATGTTTTTATTTTCTTGGGACCTATTAAGGGTTGGAATGAACCTATTGACCCTATAAAAAATGGTTTTTGAATTTTACAAAAAAATGGATTTTGTTGTTTTTCAAGTTTTTGGGGTTTTTTAGTTTTGAAATCCTATACTAAGAAAAAGGTAAAAGATTAAAAAACCTATAAGGTTAAAAAATTATAATTTCCCCATTAGGTTTTTGAAATGGGAGGTTTTAATCTAAAAATAACAAACATAGAAGACACACTGACATTCTTAAAATTAATCAAGTGGAAGTGACTCTTAGTATGGGCCCACAGATGGTACTATCTACTTGTGAATAAAAGGGATAATTATGTACATGTGAAATACCTTACCAAATGTTGCTACAAGGTTTAACTTGGTTAATTCTATCACATCACATGGAATTATGTGTGAGTAACTTCAAGGTATGATTTGCATCCCTTGCACCACACTAAAACCTAGTCAAAAGATCCTATCTAGGCTATATAGGATTTTTAGGGGAATCCTCTATATGCCACAAGGGCATGTGAGGCCTAATCCATGAACTTTGAAATGAAAAGATGTCAAATATATGGGAGAAGAGGGTAACCCACCCTTCTCTTTCACTTCCCCAAGGTATAAAGTTCTTGTGGGCTTAGCCCAAATGACAAATTCACAACATACAAGAGGCGTGTCTTTCAATTCAGCCCCTACTATTTATATCTTGTCAAAAAACTAGAGATGAGGTCATCCTCTAAGGTGATGAAACCCCTAGACAATCCCCCTAAAAATTAAAAAATAAGTGGTGTTTTTTATTCTCAAGATCACACAAAGTGTGTGAGAGAAGAGCATATGCACCCTTCAAGATCAAAATATAATTGTTCTTTGATTAACAAAATTAAAATGTGATGCTTGTTTTAATCCCACAAACCAATTATTTGAAACGATACATAAAAATAAATCAAATAGAAATAAAAATGTCTATAAACTTGTCTTCTTAAGCCATCCCACAAAACCAATTTCATTAGAAGTTTTATTTTTTTGCTCTTTGGCTTGCGAAAAAATATTGTTCACATGTTTTTCTCTTTCATGATGAAAAGGTGTTGCATTCAATTATTAAATAAAAAAAGATAAAATAAGACTTCAAATTAGAAAAATAATCAAACCATTAGATTGCTTGCAAAATTTTGATTATGTTTTATAAAAAACACCAAAAAATGATAACATATGCAGAAGATATGCTCATTTCAAATTTGAAAATTAAACACTCGCATTGAATTATTATACCTAAATTTTGGTTTCTAATTTGAAGAAATAATCTACAACTTCTACTCAAAACCAACTTTCCAATGCCTACAAACAAAATTAAAATTTGATTACTACATCAAAATTTATAAGTGTTTTCATGAAGGAAGGTTTGTATTTTTTAAAATCACAAAGAGGAAAGGCAAGCAATTTGGCCAAATGATTAAACTTCTGTAAAAAAAATTCTAACTAGCAACTACAATAAAATTAATTATTAGTATAATTAATATGCACATAAATTAAAACACAATCCAAAAATTAAAAATCCATACAAATGTATGGATTACAAAGAAAGAGCTCGAAAAGTGTGTTTTTTAAGTCTAGAATATTATCTTGCACCAGTATATGGACTATTATATATATGAAAATGTGTTTCTCAACCCTTCCAAATACAACTATGATGTTTGTTTTTCCTCAAGAGGCTAGTAAAAATATTTATTTTAGAACTTCTTGAACACACCTACATGTGAGAAAAGAAACAAACAACACACATTCACAAACAACAAAAATTAAAGGTTAGCGTGTTCATGTCAAGTTCACGAAAAATGTAAGAATTGAAATTAATAAACTAGAAATAATAAAATGAAATTGAAAACATGAAACCGAAATCAAATCAAATCTCTAGTCTATAAACTCCACTACAAACCTCAAATAAGAAAGATATGTCACTTCGCCTTGAAATTATTTGGATTAAAATCTCAACAGCATAACACTAGATTTGATCGATTTAGAATTTCAACATAATGTAATTATATGAAGTGATGGAATGATCCAAAATGATGAAGAGATATAACACTAGATAATATGATTGATTGATTTAGGATTTCAACATAATGTGAGTAATTGTATGAAGTGATGGAATGATCCAAAATGATGAAGAGATTGCATTTATAGACTTAGGAGATGAGGATAAGACCGATTGCATGAGTTAACTCAAAATTTAGTGGAATAAAATCAATTGGAAATTGGAAAATTACAATTTCAAAACATGAAGAGATAATATTAGATTATTTAATTAGATAATTAGATAAATGTGCACATGAAATTTCTATTTGCAAACTAAGTTAACTAGTGAGAAGAGGAAAATTTTGTAAAGTGGAGTAGAGTTAACCGATCGGTGAAGATTGAGTTTCCAAATGGAGATTGAGTTAACTGATCATTAATGGTTGAGATGATTGAAGAGAAAAGAGGAGCTAAGCGATTATTCAAAAATAGAAATTATGACTTGAAAATGGATAATCAGATTGTATTTAATTAAATAGATAAATTGAGAATTATTAAATGATAATATTCAGCAAATGGTAATTTAAAAATAAATATTGATAATGATGATGAAATTAATAATTAATAGATGATGCTATGATAAATTAATGTTGATTATTAGGGGAATAAGTGAATATTTTTAGTGTCTACATTTGTAATCAATTTTAATTAGTAATACAATCAAGATTATGAAAATATTTGTAGACATGACATACAAAATAATTTAACTGATTAGAGAATAAATAATAATGAGGTGTAATAAATAAAAAGGAATTTGAGGGCTTAATCTTTGTAAGATAAAACCTAAAATATTAATTCCATCTAAAACTATAGGTTGCATATGTTGTTTATTTGATTGACTTGTTTATGACTCCATTGCATAGAATAAGACACCAATCTATATTTTCTAATCATACAATTCATAATTTAAAATGAAAAATCTCTTGAAGTGTAAATTATTATATTATTCATACATTAGTTTTCTTAATTTTGTATAGGAGAATGTATTGCTACACCTTCATATTAAAATACCTCTACTCATTCATCTATGGAGACTTCATTTTTTGCGAATTTTGATATCTATTAACCATTCAATTACTAGACTAGCATAATGTGTGTTAATGAGAACAAAAATTGGCTTTGTCATTATGCATTGAAGGTTTTATTGACTATTGAATATTTCATAATAATTGATCAAAACTATTTGATTATTTAAATCTTTTGAATGTTTCAATATTTCAAATAGTTTAGATGGACTACTCAAAATTGTTTAACTAATTTTTTTACCTCTTTTATTTAAATGGTGTTCATATCAACCATTACATATCTTCTCAAGATCATTATATTATTGGAGTAATTAGGAAAAACACCTAATTATTAATTATTCATTAATTAATTATTAGGTCCCTTATTACAATAATTACTTAAGCTAAAATTAGGAGTTTTTTTCATTATTATATTGGGCTATTTATAGGTCAAGTTGCCTCATTGCATAGGATTAGAACACTTGTCACAATCAAATCAAATTCTCATCTAGGTTTTGCACTTTTTCTTTTATAAGAATTCATTATTGTACTTTGTAATCATTCTATTACAATTTAGATTAATTTGTTGCACATATAGTTGTTTTTTTGGATCAATAATTCTCTCTTGGTTTCATAGAAAATCAATTGGTTTTCTATCTTCTTTTTAATAGGAGTTTTGGTTGTAGGTGATTTATGGGAGCTATGGGGTTCACTATCAACTCCAACATATATGATTACCCTCTTGAGCCTTTCCAATCTTAAAGTATAGGAAAGGATCCTTCTTTTGTCATTTTTCATGTTCATTGAACCTTTCTAACCATAGAAATTCACTTTATCATAAACCTACTTCAATCCCCAAAGGTATAAATGTTTTTTTTTCAATGAGTTTCTTAGGAATTGTTGGTCTCTAGGAAATAAATCCAACAAACTAAATTCTAGGTAACTCAATCTAAACAAGTGTGATCTTTGTTTGTATCTCACATTGGGACCATAAAATTGTGTCTATATTATGATGAGTTTAGTTTTTATACCAAGGACACACATTTTCTTGCAAAAAATGACCTAGTAGCCTATATTCTTCTACTTCTATATTTTCCTAATTTGTTTATGTTTTCTCCATCTTTTCTACTATCCAAGACTAGTAGATTTAAAAGTATCTTTGAAAATAAATATGTCACAATGGGACATGTTCACCTAATTTAAACCTCAAAAAACTTAAGAAAATAGTCAAGTATAGTAGATCTAAATTGAATGCAAATGCTTATAAACTAAAAGTGCAAATCTAAATTCATTTTAGTGCACCAATTCCAAATTTTCTTCCTTGTAATGTGAATGATATATCTAAGAATTCTTAGATATGAAAATATCATAAATAAATGTCATTAAATGCCTTTAATTATAAGGGTATAACAATAAATCATGTAAATGTGTTAATACAATACTAGGAAAGAAATGAATGGGCAAGAGTTGGCCAAATTTTGAATTTAAATTTTATCAAAATTAAAAAGAAAATTGTCAAGTATATGTTTATAAGTCAACCCCACATTCATAAAAATTCCCTAAGATATGAAAATGGCTAGATCAAAGTGGACAATAGATGCATAGGGATAGGTGCATAAGTAGGTGTAATTAAAGTGCAATTTAGTTGAATATATCAAAGTGTGTGTGTGTATATTGATAGGGTATGTATGAATGTATGTGAACATGTTTCTATGGGGATAAATAAGGGCTATGGGAACAAACCCACAATTACATAATATTACACCATATGTCGATATGTATATATATATTAAGGAAATCTCTTGAAATAGACAATAGAAGTGAATGGGAAATGGCATGGGTATGTAAATTTCACCATGACATTTTTCCCTTACATTGAGGTGCATATGAATCCTAATATGATCATTTTTCTCAGCATATGTAGCACTAAAAATCATGAATATTAAATAGTTATTTATACATAAAAGGATATCATGGGGGGTCCATATAAAGCAACAAAACTTGTAGAATGTGATCATGTAGGTTCATCCTTTGGCATGCATTATCCATAGAAACATATTAAATAGAGGAAAATTATGTCATGATTATCTTTTGTAATGCAAGAGCAACTAGAATTTAAATCTCAACATCAATAATCAAAAGAGAGAGAGGGAGGAAGTAGGGTTAGAGAGATTTGTCTATACAAAAAGTGGTGATGATTTGCCTCACTTAGCAATGATTAGTTGATATGGTGCATAAAGCATAAATATGTCATTTTCTAGTGATTATTCTCTATAGGCACTTGTAATTGTCTACAAAACTCAACATGAGAATGTTAGCAATAAATATGCCCCTACAGTTGATTACATGCATATGATACAAGGAATTGTAATAGAGGGAAACACAATAAATGAAATGTAAATGTAAGTCAGGAATATAAGAATGTAAATTAATAGATGTGAATGAATGCATTGTACATCAATCACATAAAGCGTTTTGAATGGTAATAAGTGCATGGGTTGGACTATATCCTCACGAAATAAGGTTTCTTTCGACATAGGTGAGAAAAAGTGATGATGTGGTCCTCAATGGAAAAGAACACCAGTATAAGAATATAAGATACTAGGGTAGGTTCTGACCCCAATGTGGTAGCATGAACAACAAAAGTAAGGAAATAGGTCCCTACTAGTGATGCAAATCTCAATATATGCCATAACATGTTCTTAATAGTAAAAGGAAGGCTCACAATGTCCCTGGTGTGACAAATATCTTAATACATGGCATAACATGTAATCAATAAAGTGAGAACTGTTGTAAGTACCCATAGTGTAAATATTATAACATCATTAGGTCATGCAAGCACATAAGTGTAAAGTGTATGCATGAAAGTGCATGTTATCATGGCAATTTCCTCCACATGGGAAATATAATGTTGTGAGGCATAAAAATATGTGTAATACAAGAAGGCATGATGAACCCAATGAAGGATATGGCCAAAAAGTGCAATATGTAAGGGGAAAACATGATATCCCCAAAAAGTAGAGATACAAAAATGAAGGCATATGATGCAAAAGGTGGGAGGCCAGATTTTCTTGCATATGAAGATAACTCTAAAAATATGTCAATGTAGGACCATAATAATTTTGTTATCATCCAGATAATAAAGTAGGAAAATCATAATTAGCTCAATAATCATCATCTAATAATCAATATTTTTTAGGATGTATTTGTGAAGATGAATGTAAAATCATATATTTTTCTATCAAATTTTGATCTCAATGTTTAATAATAATGCAATAAATATGCATGATGTATGGTATAAATGATAAAATTAGTGATAATTAACCATGTGGCATATTGAAATAGATTAATATGTATAGATAAGCATTGTAAATCAATATGGTCATACACATGGACAATTTGTACCATTTTCCATCTCAATTAGTCAAGTTACAATGGTATATAGAGTGGCATCAACAAAGTCTACAACCTTTTTCAATAGAGGGTCACCACAAAGGTTAACCAAGATGCAACCTAAGATCAATTAGTGTAGGAGAAAAAGCAATGGTATTTGGACCTAGATTCCATTTATGCAAAGAAGAATAGGATTGAGCAAGAGTTTACATAAATAAGTAGAGGTGCATAGAGTCATTTCCACGCCATGTATCAATTCCCTTGTTGCTCATATATAGCCAACAACTATCTAAGAGCAAGACACTAAAATAGGTTCATCATATGAGGATGTTAGAAAGATACGAGGAATGAATTTGGTGCTACAAGATGAATCATGCTCTCAATATTGATCTTAATAGAAAACAAGGAACCATGAAAATGGGAGGAGTGGTGTGAGGGAGGGATAATTAGGAGAACCAAACCCTATAGGAGTTAATGGTGAACTCCCAACACCCCAGGATAGGTTGCCAAACCAAAATATCTTCCACAAGAGAGAAATATAAAGAATATTTTGCAATGATTAAGGATGTAATATTGCAATATTGAATATGTAAATATATATAAGAGGCATTTCTTATCAAGGAAAGGTTGTGAGATAGGATTAGACAATATCTTGACATGTATCTTAATCCTATGTTATGAGACAACTAACTAATACAAATATTAAATGGCCTAGGAAAAAGTATTAAATTACAAAAAGATAAGATAAGATCTAGATGACAACTAAGACTTCTAGAATGATTCCTAGGACTTAAGTGGACTTAACTTGTAAATAAGACCTATAAGTGAACTAGCTAGGAAAAAAATCTATTTACACCAACACCCCCTAATGTTTAGATAGTCTCATTATATCATTTCATGTTATATGTTTAGACAATTCGATGCGTATTGAACACTTGGAATTTATATCATGAGACATATGATGTTAGTATGGTTTGCATGTGATGTTATGAGTTTGTGCTATGGTTTAGATTAAGTGTTATGCTCATGTTTGGAAATTTTTTTTGCTTAAGGTTCATATATATGTACATGTAATATGAATCATAAATAATAACACACATGCTATATGATAATAAATGAACCCTTATAATGTAATAGAACATTAAAATGGAGAATCAATTAAAGGTCCAAAAATAATTTCATAAGCAATATCACATGTGATAAATGAACAAGAAGCCTTATTAAGATTAAATTTAAGTTCAATTTGAGGTTATTTTCCTTTTCACTTCCATTCTTCAATTGTTGGTCATGTCTTCAAGATGATAACTACTCCATGGTGTATTCAAGTCTCTTTTGGTTCAACTGTAAATATCTTACAACCTTGTTTGTTCTTTCCTAGTCTAGTGTAGATTTATACCTAATTTTCTTCATAAATTTTCTCTAGGACCATAAATTTTTTTAAATGATAACTTAGGAGGAGATGGCAATTCAGATGTAGATATATCATTTTCAGAGTCATGTTCACACATGCATGCCTTCTTTACATCCTTATGGACCTCGATATTTTTCATAAAGGGATGGATCCATGTAAAAACATGGTAAAAAATATTTAGGATCTACAAGATATTCACCTACATCCCAAGGAATAAAATCTAATGAACCCCAATTGGAAATGTGTAAAGTACAATAATCATAGGCTAAGGGTTTTTTTCTTTGTAATGCATTTGTTAGATGTATCTATTGTTGTATATATTTATTGTACAACAAAATATCTATAGGTGTAGCCCCTATGGTTTAGCTCAAGTGGTGTGGCTACTTTCTCTAAGTGTGTGGTAGTTCACCCACCCAAGTTCAAGTCCCACTCAACCTATCGGTATGGGATTGGGGACCTCCTAGTGTTGGCCTAGGGGTTATAGGGGCTCGCCTTTGTTGGTTATGGATCCTAATATTATTGGTTAATATTTATAGTATGTTTACATTTTAGGGTTAGGGTGTAGGGGGTACCCCTTGTGGGGTCTGAACCTATACCCTCAATAGGGGAGTTTGAACCTATCCCCTCAATAGGGGATCTGGGGGCCATGCATATATATATTGTAAATCTGGATTGTTTATCATTAGGTCCTAGATTTGATGGTAGATATTATTTTGTTTTTTTTCTTTCCCTAAAGACAACCCCCTTTTTATGAGGGAATTGTATTATAGTTGTTATTAAATTGCATTGTGTGTGGAAATTGTGAGAGAGCAAGGAGGAAGTTACAACATATATATTGTAGGTTGTATCTCTTCATTTTTGTTGGTTAGAATAAAGGAAGGATTGGTTGTTTCTCTATGGACATAGCCCATCTTGGGTGAACCGCGTATATTTGTGTATATGTAGTTTATGTTATTTTATATTTTACTTTTGCATTTATTTTATTATATATTGCTTTATGATCATATTCATAAAATCTCTATTTATTGTCACATTCATTTAAAGGTGTTAATGCCAAAGTTGATCCAAGTCACAAAGTGATTGATTCCCCTTGATACCAAAAAAAATCTATAGATGTGCAAAAAATCTTCCATTTATGCCAATATTTTACATGTATTGGTATAAAGTAAAGGGAAATAATTTCATGGAATGTAACCATGAACATCAAGAGGGATGCTATAATTTAATTTTCTAGTAATTACATCTAATAGCATGTCTAACTTGCATGGGCTAGCTTAAATTAAAGAATAATAGTACCAAACAAGTTCTAGGCATACTAGTAAATACTCTAACAATAAGGTTTGACAGTTGTATTTTTTATTGTATTTTTCTATTTATTTTTAAAAATCATTAGTGAATATGTTAATGTTAGGTCTATTGTCAACTAAATATTGTTTAATGAATAAGTTGTCATATTTCACCATGATGTGTAAAGGTGATGTTTCATTAAGAACCTTCTTAAGTGATTTTTTAATCATCAAATAATATATCATGATTTTCCTTGTGTCCAATAGACTCCATCAAAGATGTAATAAAGTGTGGTGTACCATCACACACAACTTGGGTTTTCCCTCAAATATTTTTCATTATTTATGTATAGTAAGATGATGTGCATACTAAGTCTCATAAAGATATCTTGGCTTTTGAGTGATTTGCATTTGTTGGGGCAATCTCATGCTCCTTTGCTTTAGATGTAGCTCAAGGTGTAAGAGATGAGTTAAGTGTATTGGTGATAGGATCAATAGTGGGAGATTAACATTATGCCCTATTAACCTTTGATGTGCATTGTATACAAAATTGTGTTCATGTGAACATGGGGTAACTTGGAAATAAGGTGTAGGAAATGCATAAGCCATATTGATAGAATTAGTATGAAAAGATATATCATGAGAAGTCACTTCTAAATCCACTTTATCATAATATAAAATAGGGCTAAAAAATATGCAATAAAAGAATTGGCCAAATTTATAAAGGAGGTGTAGAGAAAGCAATGTGAATCAAACCATTTCAAAGTTCTACCACTTAGGTACAATCTAAGCTCAATAATAACTAGGATGTCATCATATAAATTTTCATGAATAGAAAGAAGAAAATATTTTTCATGTAAGGATGCATCGGTAGACCCATCATAATAATTATGTAAGAGTACTTCACTAAGACTTGTAATTTCATGTAATATAGGATAATGCAATGAAACACCAATGAAGTTTACATGAGAAGCTAATGAATTATTATCAAGGCTTTATCTATCATCATATAGGGTAGGGATAATTTAAATGTTACAAGTGTCCATAGATTCAACATGAGATGTAAGAGAATGATCATCACTATGTTCATCATCATGTTTGAAAGAAAACAATTCATTCAAAATGCATAAATCTATGGACATAGGACTATCATGATATTTAAGAAATGTATTGAATCACTAGGTGCATTAGTATCATTAAATGTGAAACACATAATAGATCCTTGCTAAATTCATGTTCATCACTGTTACAAGTAATTAAATGTATGGATAAATGAACTAAGTATCTCTAATAACATAAGTGTAAAAGAGAAAAAATCACTATTTAGATAAGATGTATTAGCCAAACGATTTTCCATACTTTCACAATAGGATTGCACTAGTTTCTTACTATCTAACACAACTCTACAATCCTAGAATTATTTTAAAAGAAATAATTTTATTTAACTATAATAATAGAAGAAAGTTGATAAAATTTTATTTTTCTAGAAAATAAAATAATATTTTATAAAAATAAGTTACATAGCTGAAAAGAGGAAAAAAAGAGAACCTAGAGCCAAAAGGAGGAATCACTACCCAAGATGTCAGTGTGTTGTACATGCATTTTTGTAAGCATGTTGTCATCTATACAAACAAAATATAAAAAAGTATCCAAAATTTATAAAAAATTGATTTAGTTGTTTACCTAGTCTACAAAACCAAAAAAAAATGCACCAACAAAAACTATATAATGAGAATATAAATAAATAAAGTAAATAATAATATTTATATGATTTAAATAGACAATAAAAATAAATTTACAAACAAGAAAGCACTTGCAAACCTCTGTGCACTTAAATGCCTTCAAAATACTTGCAAGCACAAAGAAAATGAAAAAATATTTGGAGACGACTACGACCTGTGCCACTGGATATAGCGAGGGAGGAGACTTCCACGGCAAGAAGGCAACGACGGATAGAGTTGCGGGGGCTGGCGTTTTGCGCAGAAAGGGCAGAGGCCTTGCTGTGCGGGTGACGGCCCCAAAACTAGGGCACAAGAGACTATCGTTCGATAGTTTTTTCCTTGTTTCTTCTGCCATCTCAGTTGATTTGAAGGCGGAATCGGTTGAAGAAATTGAAGAGAATGTCTCTGAGCTCTTCATTCGTGGGATGATCTGTCGGTTTAGGGGTTTTTGGCCTAGCCTCCCTCAGCTGCATTCCTGGATCTCTCATGAATGGGAGCCTCTAATTTCTAGTAAAGTTCATATTTTCCCCATGGCCAAGGGGTTTTTTATTGCCAAGTTTGATAATGCTTAGGATAGAAATATAATTTTATGTGACAATTTTTTTAGCTAGGAAGACAAACATGTGTTGATGCTTAAGCCCTAGCATTCTGATTTCAATCCTGCTTCTGAAACTTTCAATAAGATCCCGATTTGGGTGCGGCTGCCTAATCTTCCCCTCCACTTATGGGTTGATTCTCTTCTGGAGGAAGTGGGTGAAGCCCTTGGTGACTTTTTGTTGGTGGATGAAGAATCCCTCGATATTCTTCATTCCACCTTTGCCCGCATACTGGTCGAAATGGATGTTTCAAAAGGGTTGTCTACTAAGATTGTTCTTAAATCTTCTAAGGGGTCTTGGGTCCAATCTTTGGACTATGAGGGGATTCCCTTCCGTTGCAGAAGATGTTTTAAAATAGGTCATGTTGCTGCACAATGTGGTTTTGAGAAAAAAGCCATGAAGACTACATGGTGGAATGGTGCTTCTCAACAACATTATACGGTTGAGAAGAAAGTTGAGCAACCTAGGAGTTTTACTGAGGTTGTTGCTTTGGATTCACAGGGCCTTAGGGCATCCTCTCCAGATGTCTCTATTGGAGGGGTTGTTGATGCTATGCAAGACTACAATGTTGAAACCCCTAAAGAGAACGAGACTGGGCATGTGGCTGCCGCTTCTGGTAATGGTGCTTCGACGATCATTTCGGGTGGCTCTCCTGATATGGCCACGCCTGCAGGGAGGAACACAATTCAAATCTCTAAGATAGCGGCTGCAGGATTTCTTCTTCAGGATAATGGTGCGCTAGCTTGGCTTGACAAGGCAGAGCAAGTGGAAGAGGGTTGGATCAATGTAAAGGGCAAGAAAGAGAAGTCCTCTAAGCCTCCTTTTGACATGACTCTCTGCTCCCACAAGAGTAACTCTAAATGTAAATCTTGATGGTTCTTGTTTGGGGGATGGTTCTTGGCTGGCTGTTGGCTCTTGTGGCTTTGTAGTCGGTTGTGGTTCTTTGGCCTTCGTTGCCTTTTGATCCTTGGTTGTCTGTGCTTTCTTGTATTTTTTTTTAGACAACCTTCTGGTTGAGGGTTCCATATCCTTTCAAAATATGTTTGTAAAGGGTTTTGGGTCCCTTCAAAACCTGTTTGTTCCTTAATCAAAAATAATAAGAAATAAGAAAAATATCACCTAAAGAGTCTTAAAGAAGTCAAGAAGAAGAAGAGAGCTAAAAGACATTATTGTAGAGATCTTGAGAGAGTTGTAGCAAGTGTAGAGTGCAAGATCATGCAAGAGAGATCCAAGAGAGATCCCAAATGAAAGATTAGATTCAAAAAGGAAGAGAGAGGGAAAGAGAAAGGAGTCGATGAGCCATTTGGAATTTTCTTGACTCGTTCTCACTGACCTGGGAAGGTGACAAGAGGAAAATTGATTATAAATGGCCACCAAAAAAAATCATTCTATGCTAATGTGATGTGTGAATTTCCATGTGATGTTCTAGTGTCTAGACAATTTATGCTCAAAAATGATGAGACAATAGAAGAGAGCATAGAGGTGACATCAAAAAATGACCACAATAAACAAGGCCTAAGCACCATGGGAAGGGAAAAGTAATGAAAGGGCTAAAATAAGCCTATAAAATACTAAGGGAATGGACACAAAACATAGAGTGAAATTGCAAGTGCATGTAATTTTGACATTATAGTAAGTTTTGCACTAGCCAATTTGATGAAAGAGACAAAAGATGGAATGTGATAAAGCAACATGAATATAGAAAGTGCATGCATATCTATAACATAAAATTACATAAGTGTGTTGAACTTATAGATATGTCATATGGTATGAAAGATAGGAACATTTCAAAATCTAAAATGAGTGTATATAGAGAATCCAAGGAACAAGTCCTAAAAGATGTCATAATTATTGACTTCTTAAGAGGACATAGTGCAAAGAGAAATAAATCAGTATGTTTACTCAAATCAATCCCTAATAAAATTGGAACTAAATGATAAATAAAAGTTATATTATATCTAAAAACCCTACTAATGATGATAAATCCTACAAGGAAACTTAGTCATGTTCACAAAAAGTGTGAAGGAAAATAAATATTTCCCTAGGTTTAATCTACACTAATCCAACCAAATTCATACAAATAAACACATTAACCTATAGATTATATTATAGTCTAAATGTATTCTAAAATAATAAATTCAATAAATTAATTAGCTATGTGCTTGATAGAGATGAATAGTTATGCTCATGCACTGAATTTTAGATACCTTAGATATGGAAAAATAATATTTTTTGTTTATATCTCACCTCAAAATTAAGAAATTTTGTCCACACTATGGTGGCTTGAGTTTGCATAATGCTGACAAAAATTAAACATAAATATACAACATAACCAATTGCCTCCTTTATATATATATATATATATATATATATATATATATATATATATATATATATATATATATATATATATATATATAATGTTTGCTTATAATAATCCTCTTTCTCTTTTATCCCTTCTTAATTGCATGCATGTCTCCTTGTGATGTCCCACTATCTATGCATATGCATAAGATCAAGGACATGTGTTCCTTACCTATTCATATTGTCCTAATTATCCTATGCTCTACACTTCACTTGCAACCACTTGTAGTAGGTTTTGATCACTTATACATCTCTACTCTAACCTCTACCAACATCACTCTTATCTCCCACTTTTTCCTTCTTTATATAGTCTCTTAATGCCTTTTCATATTTCCTTTGAATCATATCCTTAATAATAACACTTATTTATCTTATTCTCATGAATTTACCTTTTCTCCTATGATATTTTACACTTATATAGCTTATGTGGGTATATTAGAGGTGTTTTAAGGCTATTTAAGTGATATATAATGAATATATGGGTTTAGAAATGACTCAAATTATATTTTGGTGCCTTACAACCTTCTATAGCTTGCCAGCATTTTCTCTAGACCTGAAACATTATCTTGTCCTCAAGACAACCTGGTATAACCACTTTTATTCTTCAAGAATTAATCATGACTGTCTTTCTTGCTATAGTTCTTCATTTATGTGAGTGAAAATTTGTACTGTCTCTCTTTTTTTATGACATGTTTTCATTTTATTTGTGTCTTTTCCCTTATTTTTTACATATAGGATTATATTTTATGAAACCCTTTATCCTACTACCTATCCTACTTCTAAATTAAGAGGATTATCTTCATCTTTACCTTGATCTTCTATATGAATCTCAATCGATGTGGTCTTGTCTTTGTATGCATCTTTTGTTTTACTTCAATAATTTTCAATTTGTAGGGCCTTATTGTAAGAATGTTCTCATTTACATTTATTTCTTCAATAGAACTTAATGGTAATGGCATTTTCATTTTAGGTATATTCTTATTTTTAATTTTGTTTTCTCAATAGACCTTAGTTGGTATTTTATTATCCTTCAATGGTTTATATATTTATTAATCAATAACCTTTCTTATTCTTCCTCTCTTACTTTTATGGTGCTAGAATTGCGCTTTACTAAATGTGTATATTATGCATAGTCATGGCCAATAATGCAACCATCTCTTGCAGTTGTCCTCTTTTTTCCTCTTCCTTAATGTATTATCTTGCTCATTTTCTACCTTGCTTTCCAATTCTTTTTTTGGTAGTTCATCATGTGAATTTTCATGCTCATAGTATTCAATAATATGTAGCTTCCTCTTAGGTCTTTTTATTCTTTGTTCAGGTTCTTCTATTGCTTTTCTTTTTTTTACCATGCTTTTGTGGCTTTGGAATTTGACTATTCCTTCCTATTACAATCCTAATATGATATATTTCTAATTATAATAAAGATAATCACTTGTCACATGCTTAACCCTAATATAAATATTAATTAATGCATTAATACCGCTTAATTAGGATGAAGGGGTATGTCCCTACATAGTTTATCCTATAAATAAGGAAAAAAAATCTCTCTCATATCATCATTATCATATAATATTGAATTCATATATTATTATTCGATTATTGGAGGTCACCCCCTTGAAGTGGTTTGCTATATTATTTATTTTTATAAATATTTTCAAAAAATATCATTACAAGTGGTATCAGAGCTACAATTTGTGCCAACATTTTTGTTCCCACCATAACTTTCAAACAAGTGTGAATTTGGATCTTTACTTTTTTGGGTTTTGAGGTATGTACTAGATAAGCTCTTAAAAAAAATTAGACTTTTAAGTTATGTTTTCTAAAAATTATAAATATTTTTTATTTTTTTATTAATTTGCTCAATAGGTTGCAATTTTTAATTTTTTTTAAAACAATTTACAATTTTAGAAATATTTTTTAAAAATGGGTAGGGTTTGTTCTTTGTAATTTACTAAATTATAAATAAAATAAGTTATTTAATTTAGTGGTCAAAGTCTAGTCAAAATTTTCATTAATTTGCTCTATAGGTTACAGTTTTTGAATTTTTTTGAAATTTAAATTTTTGGAAATCTTATAAAAAAATTAGGTAGGGTTAGTTCTTTGAAAATTATTTTTACACATAAAATATATTCCTTAAGTTAGTGCTCTAAGTTTGGTCAAAATTGAAACATCAAATTCTCTCTCACACCAAATACTTTCCTACCTTAATAAATCTTAAAATAAAAACATAATTAAAGTCATATCATGAAAAATAGAATGCCAATCAAAAACCCCAAATATTGAATGAGCTTGTGCATTAGTCAAGGGAATGAATGGGTCGGGCGTTCTGCAACTCAAGCTAGGGCATCCGCGCCCTAGCTCTATCTGATCTTTTTTGTGCATGCGTAGGGGGGGCGTTTGGTGTCTGCAGGGGTCAGGATCGGTGGTGGCTCTATTCGCTGAGTCTTGTTCTTGGCTGAGACTTCGTGGTGTGAGTATCTGGTTCAAGCGAGGGTTCGTGCCCTTTCTTTTTGTGGATTCCTCTAATTTGTCTCGCGTGGGAAGTCTTCTTCATTGGTGACTCCTGTGTTTTGGCTTTTTATACCTTGGGGGCCTTGCGTGCTTGTTGTCTTTGTTTCTTCTCTCTTCTGCGCGAGTGGGGAAGACTGAAGGTGTGGGGTTTGGTGTTGGGTGGTGCTAAGAGGAAGGGTGTGGGGAGGATTTCCCCACCCATTTTTGGGGCTCATGTCTTTTTTGTCTAGGGCATGATGGCTTGCTCAAAGGGTGAGACGTCAATGAGGAGCCCTCACTTGGACTTTCGGGCAGCAATAGGCTCAAAATTTTCAAGTTAAGGGATGAAGACCTTCGATAACAATTTGTTCGCTCAGAATACAGGGATTGCTGATTTGGGATTATCTAATGGCTCACAGATCACGAAGATTAATGGTTGTCTCAAGAGGTGCAAGGAGAGGCCAAAACTAGTTGTTTCGTCTGAAATGATTGTTGAAGATGTTGAGTATTATTCAAATCACTCCTTATATTGCAAGTTTTTGGGGATGAGGGTTTCCTTGCAATTTTTGGAGGTTTGGGCCCAGAGGACATAAGAGCCAGAGGGGGAAATGGAGATAATGTTGCTGGCGAACAATTATTTCATGGTTACTTTTAATTGCATTGTTGATCGCAATAGGGTATTTGAGGGAGGCCCTCATTTTCATAATAAGGTAGGGTTGTTTATCAAGCCATGGCATACAGGTTTTAACCCCGCAGAGGAGCTTCTAAATCGTGTCCCGATGTGGGTTCATTTACCGAGGTTTCCTGGTGGAATGTTGTCGAGAGGATGTGCTACACCTTTTGGCCTCGGTGCTTGGAAAACTAGTTGGGACCTCGTCGCAGAATTTGGGTAAAAAGGTAATGACTTTTGCACGTATTTGTGTTGAGATTGATCTAAGTAGGCCTTTGCCCGATGCAATAGATATGTGTGCGGGCTCTTATTCTTGGGTGCAGCATTTGGACTACGAAACTCTTCCTTTTCGTTGTCGGCTTTGTCGAGAATATGACCATTTGTAGCAGAGATGTCCAAGGTATAAGCCTGTGGAGTCCCAGCCTTCACAACCTGGTAGCAATCTTCCTGAAACAGATAAGGGGAAGAGCATTTCTCCTGATGAGGTAGGTGCATCTGATGGTTTTGCCCCGGTCAAGGCTCGAAATCGAAATAGGGGTCAAAAGAGGCCTTTTAAAGAAAGGCAAGATGAAGGTACCTTTAACAGATTTGAGATTTTGGATGAGCTTAGTCAATAGGAGGTGAACCCGAGTTTGATCAACCTAGGTCAGGGGCTTGAGGGATTAGCTCAGGAGGATCTTGTTCTTGATTCTTCTTTGGATCCACAAAGGGATGATTGTTTGCACATGGAAGTTGATCAGCAGATGGTGGTTTCAGCGATGCAGGCACCCTCGGCCATTGTTACAACAGTAGGTGAGGATTCTTCTCTTCCTAGGCGGAACACTGGTTCAGACTCGGCTAAGAAGACCAAGCCTCCCCCCAAATTGGGCATCATGCAGAAGGTTATTAAGAAGGGCGGGGCAGAGAAATTTGCTAAACTTGGTAGAAAAAAGGATGTGGAAAAGATTAAACTGACAGGTGAGAATTTGGTGGAGTCAGGGTCAGTAAAGACTCTGGATTCTCTTTTTTCAAGCCCCTTGAAATGATTGTTCTGTCATGGAATGTACGGGGCTTGAACAGCGGCCCTAGACAAAAAGCGGCTCATGATTTAGTTAGAAGTCAAGGTCTTGATGTCTTCTTTCTACAGGAGACTAAGTTATCCGTTGAGAATATGCAAGGTTTGGCACCTAAGTTGTGGAGGAGCGGGGAGTGTCAGTGCATCGAAGCTCATGGAGCTTCTGGGGGTCTAGCATGTTTATGGAATCCACAGAGAATACGACCTCTTTGGTGGATTTCTTCTAAATCCTCTATGTCTATGATTGCTACCAGTTTTGAGACAGGGGAAGTCATTCTCTTTTCGAATATTTATGCTCCTATGGATTTTCGGGGTAAACAAGGTCTGTGGTCCAATATCAGGCTTATCTGTAGCATGACGCCTTTTCATCCATGGATTTTGGCTGGAGATTTCAATGCTATTTGTGAGTTGGCTGAGAAGCGAGGTGGTATTGGAAGGTTGGAGCCCTCTGCGCTGCTACTTCGAGACAATATCAATACCTTGAATCTTGTTGATATCAAACCCAACAATGGGCAGTTCACCTGAAACAATCGTCGGGTTGGTGATTTCTGCATTGCAAAAAGATTAGATCAATTTTTGGTTTCCTATTACTGGGTTGGTGGGATGTGATCATCTTACTCTGAAATCTTGGATTGGAGAGGTTCTGATCACTGGCCTATTAAGCTTTCTATTGAGTCAACTCGTGTGCCTCGTATGCCCTCTTTTAGGTTCCAACTCATGTGGTTGCAGGACCCTTCTTTGAATGCCTTTGTGACTGACTGGTGGAAGAAAGGTAGACCAGCTTATGGTACGACAATGTATTCCTTTGCTAAGTTACTTCAATATGTGAAATATGAGCTCAAACGGTGGAATCGTTAGTACTTTGGGAATGTCTTCCATGCAAAGGCGATGGATCAGGAAAATTTGGATGGTATCACAAGGAGGTTAAGGGAGGATGGGGTGACGGCTGAGTTACTTCAGGACGAGGCTTGGGCTATGAAAACTCTTGAAGAATGGGAGCTGTGAGAGGAAATGTATTGGAAACAAAAGGCTCGCATTGAGTGGCTTCAGGAAGGGGATAAAAATACAACTTTCTTCTTCAATTCGGTAAAAGCCAGGCGACATGGTAATTTTATCTCTGGTTTGGTGAATGACAGGGGAGACCATCTTTCCTCCTTCCCAGAAATCTCAAGGGAGGCGGTGTAGTATTTTGAATCTCTTTTTAGGGAGGACTCGCAAGGGGGGTCTCTTGAGGAAGCGCAGATTCTTTCTTGTATCCCCTCTCTCGTGTCTGGTGATTTGAATCAACAACTCATGAGTGATATCTCGCTTGAAGAGCTTGAAGGGATTGTTTTCAATATGAAGAAAGGGAAGGCACCTGGTCCTGATGGCTTCCCAGTTGAGTTTTTTCAAGAATTCTGGGAGATCATCAAACTTGACCTTCTGGCCGTGGTTCAAGAATCTCAACAAAATAAGCAGATGCTAAGGGCTCTAAATGCTACCTTTCTGGCTCTTATTCCCAAGAGTGAGGGGGCAGATAGGTTATGCCAATTTCGGCCCATTTCTTTATGCAATGTAATTTATAAAATTATTTCTAAACTTATTGCTGACATGTTGAAAAAAGGGCTTAAGGATCTAATCTCTGAGGAACAAAGTGGTTTTGTAGCTGGTAGGAAAATTCTAGATGGGATTGTTATTGCAACTGAGGCCATCCATTCTATGGCCAGCTCTAAAGAAAAATTGATGTTTATTAAACTGGACATGGCTAAGGCTTATGATAGAGTCAGGTGGTCCTTCCTTCGGCGAGTTCTTGGTGCTTTTGGTTTTGTTGAAGATTGGATTCAATGGGTTTGGAGTTGTGTTACTTCAGTCTCTTTCTCTGTGCTTATCAATGGGAGTCACTCTGAGTTATTTGGTGCTTCTAGGGGGCTTCGTCAAGGAGACCCTCTTTCCCCTTACTTTCTTATTCTTTTGACTGAAGGTTTGGGGAGATGGATTAAACAGAATGTGGAGTCTGGTCTCATTCAGGGTTGGAGGTGGGGTGGCACCTTACCTCCGCAGACTCACTTACAATTTGTGGATGATATTGCTTTGATGGGGATGGCTACAATGAGCGAGGCTTCTAATTTACGAAGAGTGTTGGATGTCTACCTAGTTGTCTCCGGTCAATAGATTAATAAGGGCAAGTCTTCCATTTTCTTCTTCAACACTTCGGGCCCCATTCAACAGAGGATTTCCCGAACTTTGAGATTTTAGATTGGGACTCTCCCATTGACTTACCTTGGCATTCCTATCTCGGTGTGTAGACTGCCTAGGGAGTCTTGGCAAATTATTTTGGACAAATTTCGGGTGAAAGTTAATCACTGGACTCATCGATGGTTATCCTTTGCTGGTCGTGTCCAGTTGATTAAGTCAGTGGTGCAGGCTCTGCCCATTTATAGGTGCATGCTCCAGGTTGCCCCTATGGGCTTTCTTAAGGACCTAGATTATGTGGCGAGACAATTTTTATGGGCTGGCTACTTGGAGTCCTCCAAATGGAGTATGGTTAGATGGGAGGTTGTTTGTAGTCTGAAACAATATGGTGGGCTTGGCTTGAGGCAGTCGGCTTTGACTAGGGAGGCTTTGGCTGCAAAGCTATACTAGCGATGGTGTAACGAGCAGGATAAGAGTTGGGCCAGGGTTCTTTCTCAGAAGTATATCCCGGGGATCCCTCAGCCCGATATTTTTAGGTACCCCCTTGTGGGGAAGGGCTCTGTGATATGGGGCACCCTCAAAAAAGGGGTTGTGGTTATTAAGGATGGATTATTTTGGATCTGCAAGAAGGGGACAAAGGCCCAATTCTGGTCTGATTCTTGGGATGGTTTTCCTCCCATCACCTCTCAATTTCCCAACTTTTTAAATCTTTGCTAGAGAGTTCTGGAGGCTGGTTGGTCACGAGTGAGTGATTTTAAGTCCTTTTCGTCTTGTGGTCAGATGGAGGTAGCCAAATGGAAGTCCCTAGATGAGTGGTCGGATGTTGGTTTACAGGAGGATTGTGTTGTGCTGCAAAGTATCCTCTCTAGTCGAAGATGTAGCTCTCTCCGAGATGATGGCGTGCTTGCCTAGTCCCCCAATCCTAAGGGGACCTATACTGTAACCTCTGGTTATAGTGTGTTATTGTCTCATAGGTTGGCTAGGCCTGAAATTCATTGGTGGAAGAAGGTCTGGAACAAGCTTTCATGGCCAAAATGTAATTGTTTTGTTTGGATGTTGGCCTGGAATAAGTGTTTGACTTGGGATAACATTCGGAAAAGAGGTTTCCAGGGTCCTTATGTTTGTGTTATGTGTGGGGCTAATGAGGAGGACTCTACTCACTTCTTTTTTCATTGCTCTTTTGCCCTCCAGCTTTGGCATTTTTGGTGGGGTGTTTGGAAAATTCCTTGTGTTCATGCTTCCTCCTTGATTGAATTTTGGGAGGGGATGGGTCACCCCCCTTCTATGGCCTCCTTTTTGCAGGAGGTGTGGTATGTGGGGCCTATCTTCTTATTGTGGCAAATTTGGTTGGAACGTAATCGAAGGATATTTCGTGGAGAACAGAGGATGGTGCAACAAATTTGGCAGAGATTATTGGGCATGGTTCAGGAAACAGTGGCAGCTAGGTGTGAAGTGGAATTCCCTTTGGTGAAAGGGGATACAGAGTTGGTGGAGAGATTGGGGATTCAGGGGTCGTCTTTGGCTTTGGCTAGGGCTAAGAGAGGACGACGAGAGAAGCAAAAGATTGATAGGGATGGAAAATGGCAACTTCCCCCATTCGGTGTTTTGAAGATCAATACCGATGGATCTTCAAGGGGCAATCCGGGACCGGCTGGTATTGGGGGGATCGGTAGGGATTCTTTGGGCTCAATGATCTTCCTCTTTTCGATATATGAAGGGACACAGACCATCAACCTGGTGGAAGGGTTGGCTATTCTTGACGCTCTTGAGAGAGCTCATGCTTTGGGGTGGAGAAGGATTGTTTGTGAATCTGATTCCCAGATATTAATCAATTTTCTTATTGAGCAGAAAGTGGTTGATGTCAGCGGGCAGTTGGCTAGGGTTGTGCAACAAATTTTGCGGGTTAGTTCTTTGTTGGAAACGGTGACTTTTGTCCATATTCCAAGGGAGTGGAATAGGGCAGCTGATTGTTTGGCGAAATGGGCTTCTGAACATGTTGGGGAATGGAGAATTGAGGAGTGGGAGTTGGTTCCTCAGGAGCTCCATCTTGATTTAACGAATATTCTTACTGAAGATAGGGAGGGGAATGGTGACGGATGATGATGCTAGCAGTTTTATTTTAGTTTGGTTTGTTGCTCTTGTTTTCCTTGGGACCTCAGTCCTTTGCTTCCTTTGTAATGTTGCTTTCTGATCTTCAATAAAGTTTTTACCCCTTTTTATAAAAAAAAAAAGTCATGTCATTTTTACGATTAGAGGACCTTTCTACACATACAAAATCTAAGGACCCATTTATTTTCCACCACCTAAAATTGAGGAAATAATTCCACAAGGACATGAAACAACAATACATTTCATTAAAGAAATTGTTTGACCCATATGTAAAATCTTTAAATGAGTGTTTAGATAGGTTTGTGAAGGAATTATTATCAAAATTAAAGTCCCAAAAGAACCACCAAGGTGGGTACAACCCTAATAAACCAAATTAAGAGATAGGAGAACCTTTTCAAGTCAACAATTATACCTACCAAGAATAAACATTCATAAATTTCATAGTACAAATGTAATTTCATGGATAAACCTCATAGAAAAACAATTTAAACTTCATAATATACCAAATAATGCTATGGTTGACATAGCTTTACCATATTTAGAATTAGGACTTTACCAATGGTACCAATGGAAGATGAGTGATAGACAAGGACAAATGTTCAGTTGGAAATAATTTAGTAAACAATTAGCAACCTTCTATGAGCAATCATGCATTGAAAACTATGTTACCCAACTAAAAAGTTTAAAACAATTAAGGTCTCTAGTTGAATATAATGTTGAACATTTGATATTGGTACTTAGAGCTCCTGAGGTGACACCTTAACAAAGGCTACAATTGTACATCAATGGAATTAAGGACCAATTTCAACATGGTGTTCATTTATTGGAACCTTATACAATTAGAAAATCTATACTACAAGAATTGCATATTAATAACAAAATACCACCAAAGGTGAAACCATGAGATTTCAATTGATAAAAATATGACTAATCTTACTAGCAAAAACATGGACAAATTCTTAAACCTAAGATAAATTGGTAAGATTTCTCTTCAACAAGAGATAGAGAAAAGAGAAGGCCTGTGTTGGAATTGTGATATAAAATGGTCAAGGAGTCATAAGTGTTCTAATATTGAGAAAAAGAATGAGGTTGAAGAAGAGGGAGAAGTACTTATGATGAAAAAGAGAACAACACCCAAAATTCAGATTACAACAACTCCATGACAGATAAAACCAAAATTCGACAATTACATGTATCAAATTAACAATCGATTTACAACTGCTTAAGTATAAACTCCAATTTGCAAGAAAACAAGTAACTTCATTAAAACAGATTTCACGAAATACATAATACAATCACAATTTCTCTGCTCAACTCCATCTCTGTTTCGTTCATCTTTTCATCTTCCAGCCACGCTCAGGTCTGACTTCTCTGCGAACCAATCTCGTTCACTTATTTCTGCCCCTGTTATCTTCCCTCAAGCCACACTTTCTGGTTACCGCCTTCATACAAGTTTCTGGTCTCAACGCCTGTTCCAATACCACCGAACCTTCATATTCGGTTCACATTCCACACTCCCATCTTCCTGTCGCCCTCAATCCTGACAACCCCTCCTTCGTGGGTTTTTAGCAACTTTCTAGTTATCACTTACCTGACCGCCTTACTCACTTTTGTGCATTGATTCAATTTGGTTTTATCAGAAAGTCGTGACGACTCCTTATCATCGCGACTTTTACAAACAATGATATTTGCTTCGTATATTTGAAATAATGCACATTATACTTCATTCCAGATTCGTGCACCCTCTCCATTGCAACATAGTTTTTAATTTGTGCTTTCTCTATGGCTCGATTTTCTTACTAGTGAAGCCCACGTTGAACATTCGATGCCTCCTTCCCTATTACCTTATGTCGTCTCTTCTCTTTACCCATTATCGGCCTCTAAGCATCCTTCCCAATCCCATCGATATTCTCTTTCTGACCATTCCCACGTTCTTTATGTAATTTCATCTGCTCAGATTTTATTGTGTTTTGAATGCAATGACGGTTACATTGGTCGCTGACTTGCTGCCTCCTTTTTCCAATCTGCGTTTAATCTCTTGCAACACAATCTGCTCCTTACTGGCGGCGGACCTTCCACTCTAGGCGTGAAATCTGCAATGTAATCTTTAAATCCAAGAGAAATAAAACAATCAAACTACCTTTTCCTTTCGTGGCCTGCCAATTTCTCTCACCTGCGCACACTTTGCTCTCTTTGTCCTGGCAATTTCATTGACCATGGCTGTCCAATTACTTCTGGCGCAAGTTTCATTCACTCCCATGAATTTAACATGTCGAGTCTACTCTTTTTTGGGCTGCGCAGAGGTTTGCACTTCTGGCGTGGTCTTCTACCCCCGCAGCCCTCCTCCTTCACACCCTTCTTTGCCTTCTTTTTAAATAATGCTCAACGTTGGAAAGTGAAGCGTTGCCTTCTTTTATTTGCCCGTCACCGTTTTTATCCCTAAAGAAGAATGCTTTTCATGCCAGTCATAAATTGTGACCTTCCACCAGGGAGTCATTTTGTTTTCTCCGATATTTTAAATCTTCAAAATGTATCGATTTATTCCTCTTAATTAATAAATCGAATTCATTATTTCCAACGAGGCTCCTCAACAAATTGGATAATGAAATGATGATATCAATGTCAATTTTCAGGTAAGTTCATCCAATGGAACCAAATTTCAAAAGCGAATTGATATATGATGCTGTCCATCAAAACGTTATTCAACTTTTCCTCAAATTCAACCACCAAAACAAATGGAATTGATCACAAAGAAAAGGAAAACGAAAGCAAAACAATAAAACCAAACCGGATTTTTTTTTGGTTGATATTGATTGCATTTCGCCCAGGATGCTCCTACATCAACCTACAAAAAAATCAAACATAAAACTTAAGAATGAGGAATCCAAAGAAAAGGAAAGCACTGTTATCTCCCTACATGCATTGAATGGAAAAATGAACCACAAACACTCAAAGTAATTGGTAATATAAAAAATAAAAAAGTGAAAGTGTTAGTAGATACTGGTAGTACACATAACTTTATTGATAGAAGACTAGCTAATGAGATCAATTGTTTTGTTTAACTAGTGTATAATTATCAAGTCATGATAGCGGATGGGAAAAAACTATCTTATGGTGGCAAATCCCATTCATCATATAAAACACTCAATGAGAAATTATCAACTAGATTCAGATATGTTTGCTATACCTATTAGGGGAGTGGATCTAGTTTTGGGCATGCAATGGCTTAAACAATGAGGAACAATATCTTTCAAGTTTCAAGACTTATCCATGTCTTTTAGGATACCTAGGAAAAAGTATGAACTTTTGAGAATTAAATCACCACCATGTGAAATCATTAGCTCCCATAGGACGGAGAAATTACTCAAGAAAGTTTATTTTAATATGGGGCACAATTACATTTTATAGAAGCACATGATATGATAACTTAAGATCAACCAAAAATTCAAGAGATTATTCAACACCACCAAGTATTTCAAGAATCAAAGGTTGTACCTCTAATTTGAGGCCATAATCATGACATTGATTTAATACCAAAAAACATTTTTCATCCCAACAAAAGTTCTTATTTATCCTTTATTCTTATGCTTAACAAAAAGGATGATCCATGATCCATGGAGAATGTTCTTACATTACAAGAAGCTAAACGGGATCACTCATAAAGACAAGTTTCATAGTCCTATTATTAATGAATTAGAAGATAATAAAATCTATAAAAAATATTCAAATGTGTCTTTAGAGTGAAAGAAGTAGAATACTCGGGACATTTGTTGTTGCTAAAAGGTGGTAAGATGGACCCTAAGAAGAGAGGATTTTTGGGTCTAACAAGACATAATAAAAAATTTAATCATACCTATCATCGTATAAAGAAAAAATTCTTTTGAGAAGGTATTAAAGTGAATATCCAAAAATTTGTGGTAGAATGCTTGATATGCCAACAAAATAAAAGGGAAATAATAAAGACTTCAGGCCTGTTACAAATATTAGGCATTCTAATACAACACTAGCCAAAAATAGTAATGGATTCATTATGGGGTTGCCAAAGACAAATTATATTGATGTGATTTGGCTTAATGTGGATAGACTAATTAAGAGTGCATATTTTTGTGGACTCTCTCATCTATTTTCTACTAATATGTTGGAAAAGGTATTCATATAAAATATACAAAAAACTTCATGGAATTTTCAAAATCAAATTGCAAAATAGAGCCAGCTCAATTTTTTTAATCAAGTGAAGGAATTTGCCAATTAAAGATGCAACATGGAATGATGAACAATTCGTACGAAATATTTTAGGGTTGCAAAGCATTGAGGGCAATGTTTTTCTTAAGGGGAAGTGAATGTTACGATCCTAATATGATATATTTCTAATTGTAATAAGGATAAGCACTTGTGGCATGCTTAACCCTAATATAAATATTGGTTAATACACTAATACCTCTTAATTAGAATGAAGGGATATGTCCCTACATAGTTTAGCCTATAAATAAGGAAGATAACTATCTCCCATATCATCATATCATATAATATTGAATTCATATATTATTATTTGATTATTGGAGGTCGCCCCCTTGAAGTGGTTTTCTATTTTTATTTTTATTTTACAAATATTTCCAATAAATATCATAGCACTTCCCAATCTCCTTATTTCCTTCTTTGGGTATGTATTGGAGAGGTCCCTTGATTTATTTTCATGTTCGGCTCAAAAATTTTGAAAGTTGTTAGAAATTATTCTATTAACTTCTCCCAATCCCTTGTCTTTCCTTGTTCATCTTTATTTAAATATTAACAATGCTCACAAACTACTATATGTGCATATAGATTAGAAGTTTATTTGTAAGTAGGTATCCTACCATAGAGTTTGTAATCCTTGATATATCTACATTTTATCAAAATCTTTACTTTGCTCCGTGTATGGATTATTGACTTATGGGTATTCCACCACACCACAACATCAAATATTAATGTATTATTTAACTCTTCCATCAAAAACTCTTTATCTCTAAATAAATCCTTCATTTCCTCTAAATTATCTTCAACATCATTATGTCCATCAAAATTAGGTCATCTCTCAAGGTAAAGGATTGCCTTAATAATTTCTTTAACATCTTCATTATCAATAGTTTCCCTAACTCTTTCCTTAAGTTTTTTATGTAGTATTTCATTAATGGTTATGGTACTAAATTTTGGAATTATCCTCGTGTTTTTTTTTTTTTTGTTTTTTTATTGAGTATAGATGGAACAACATTTACATAGAGGAGGAAGCATTACTGCTTCATATCAGAGACTATACATAAGAACTTTCTTTTACAAGCCTTTACATTTGGGAATACAAAAGCCTAAGAACTTGTAATCTTGCTGGGTGCCACGTGAGTTTCTGACTTCTGATCTGGACCTGCCCCATATTCAAAATCCCTGTCAAAAACATTGCTGCAGCTTTACTTCCTTTACTGCGCACATGGAGAGCCATAAAACCTGTCAAAAGCCACTGATATTCCTACCTGCCTGTAGAGTATCCACTTGCCCTGGAAAAAAGTTTCAGGTCCACAAAAACTAGCTTCTGCATCACTTCAGGTTGTTGGTTCTTCACTGCCCACAAGATGTTTCATGCTTAACAGAGCCTCTGCAGCCTCTCTCTCCTCCTATTTTTACAAATTTTCACAGCATATAGGTTGTCTTGAGATAAACCATTCACTTTGCAAGGCTGCATGTAGAAAAAACTATGTACTACTGTCAGTCCAAGGCGGAAAAAAAAGTGAGTGTTGTTGTCATATTCGTTCTCTGCCTAGCTCTTAGCATACTGTCACCACCTGTCCTCTTTGGTGTAATCTTCAATGGAAAGCATGTTTGGAACATCTGTTTCTTTTTCCACCTTATCATTAAACTTTTTCTGAAAAGTTTCAAGAGCTTTTAGGAAGATTTCAGCGCTCGGGTGCCCCACCTGCCAGATGTGCCCACAACTAACCTCATTCAGGTTGAACCTCAAGGTGCCTTCTTCAAGCATTTTCAGGAACTTGAACTTGGAAGCTTTGGCAGTAAGTGTGACCTGCATTGCCAAGTTATAAAGAGTAAGTCTTTTGACAGACTCGGTGAGTGCCCTCCTCGAACCATTGAATTTTGCATCATTTCTTGCCCTCCAAATAATCCATAGAAATTTTATCAGTTCTGATTTTACCATTAGCATCCCATATTTTTTGCTTATTACAGAATAAATACCAAAGTTCCTTTGCGTTCAAGCATTCAAAGAAAATATGAGAAAGTGTTTTAGGAACTCTACATATATTACACATGTCAATGTCACCTTGCATCGTTTTAATGGGAAGTTTCTGAAAGATTAAAAGCCACCTAAAGCATGCTTTCTTAGGTTCTAATACTGGCAACCAATTACTCTTGAATATGTGGGACAATTGCTTGCTGCTCAAATCAGAGCCCCACAATCTGTTAAGGTGATCCCTTAGCTCCTACTGGTTAATGAGTTCATTGTATATTAGTTTTGGGTTTAAGTTAGCAAGTCTGGGACCTTCCTCCCAAGGGAATTCATTGCGTTGGTCCAAATTATCATTGTAGTCCACTAGGAACTGGATTACCTTGCAAGCTTCTTTTATAGTTGTATAGGTTCTCAAATTAGTAGTAGGCAAGTTATATTCTCTACTAAGCTCTTCCAACTCTTTCAGTTGCCCATTTTTCAAAATATCTTTGAAAGTTTTTATGCCTTTATTAGCCCAGCCTTTTGCAGAGCACCCTTGAAGGAGTGCAAGCTTCTTACCATTACTTTCTAGATTCCACCATATCGACCTATGAATAGAAATTTTATTGTTCTTTATGAATTGACAGTTTGTAATATGTGATTTGCAATATTCCCACGCCTTCTAGATGCTCATAAAGACCACTAAGCCTTCAGGGGATATTGTGTGTCCACTACTAAGGAGATCACAAAGTGGAAGCTCCTTCCAAGTTTTGGCATGTTTGGGGTGAGCATTTTTTATATTGTTCCTTACTAGGACTTTCTAGTGTTCATTTCCTTTAAGTGATTTGAAAATCCATTTGGAGGCTAGGGCAACACCTTGCAGCTTTAGGTCCTTAAGCCCAAGCCCCCCATTGGCTTTACTTAAGCAACACCATCCCCATTTGACAGCATGTTTCTTCCTTTTCCCTTTGCCATCAGACCACAAGAAGGCCCTGATTCTTTTCTAAATTGTCTCTACTTGGTAACTGTTGAATAGCCAGACAAAAGCAAAGTATACACTATAGGATGATAGGATTTTTTGGCAAACCTACATCCTACTAGCCAATGAAAGGAAGTGTTTGTTCCATTTATTGAGTTTCTTTTCAATTTTATCCTTGACCCACATCCACATGTCTCTTAAATTGGGGTCCACAACAAAGGGGATCCCTAAGTACCTTATCTGCTTTTGGGGCCCTCCCCACTGTACCTCAAATTTTGCTAGCCACTCTGGAGGCATATTATGCCACCCCAACATAACATACTTTGCCAAGGAAATCTTTGCACCAGAAGTAGTACAAAACATATCAAGTTTCTTCATTAGATTGAAGATGTTTGTTTCCTCCAGCATTGGGAAAAGAGCATTGTCATCTGCAAACTAAATGTTGAAGAGCTCATTCTTGTTAGGAAGGCTTAGTCCCCTTATTCTTGGGATTCCAAAATATGTCCTAAGTAGGTAGTGCAGTGCATCTGAAGCAATGACAAAAAGGGCAAGTGCCAAAGGGAACCCTTGTTTGATTGATGTTTCCAACCCAAACTCCTCTATGAGGGATCCATTGACCTCAACCTAGGCAGATGCATCTTTGAAAAGAGTGGTGACCATGTTGCAAAATGACTCCAAGAATCCAAAGGCTTCAAGGGATAACCTAACGTACCCCCACTCCACCCTATCATATGCTTTTTCAAAGTCCAGAAGAAGCATAGCCACGTCTTGCTTAGATGCTCTAGCCCACTCCATTGCCTTCCGACTAGTTATCAAATTTTCTAAGATATATTTGCCTTTGATAAACCCAGTTTGGGTGCTATTGATGAATTTTAGTAGGATGTTTTCCAGCCTCCTAGCCAAGACTTTGGCTAAGATTTTGTAAGAACATTGAGTAAAGTAATTGGTCTCCAATTCTTTATCAAGGTTTTGTCACCATCCTTTGGGAGTAATTTGATTATTCTTTTGTTGATTTCCTTCCCCAAGGATCCCTTCTCAAGGGCTTCCTTGTATACCAGATATAGGTCATCCACCACCCATCTTAAGAAGGCCTTGTAGAATTCTGCAGGTAGGCCATCAGCCCCAGGTGATTTTCCATTCTGCAGTGAAAGAATTGCTTTCTTAATCTCTTGGACACTTCTTTACAAAGCTCCCCAACTTCCATACCCCCAATCTTCTTTGGTATGATGCCTTTGATTATCTCCCTAGCCTCAGAGCAGGCAACCATATTATATTCAGAAGCAAATAAAGCTTGTAAAAGTTGAAAAATTGCCTCTTGATGTCTTCTAAGCTAGTGAATGACTCCCCATCCACCTAGACCTGTAGAATTTGTTCTTTAATTTTTTTTTTCTATTAAGAACTTGAAGAAAAAAATTGTACCTTTATCTCCATTTTCTAGCCAGTTGAGCTTGGATCTAACCTTTAACCCTTGCACCTTAATGTTCTGGTACCTCCTCAGAGAGTTCTTTGCAACAATGAGCTTATTGCCTAGCTCCTCATTACTAGGGTATGTCTGCAAAGCAGATTCAGCTTGAAAAAGTTCCTCCTACAGTAACCCCTCCTCCTTCCTCCTGTCCAAGGCCTTCTTCTTGCCTATGGTCTGAAAAAGAGTCTTCCAACCCTTAGTGTTTAAATTCCACCTATCTATTGCACTTACTCCCTTGAGCATCCAACCATTGATGTTTCTGAGGGTACTGATTACATCTAGGCAGTCATCATCCTTGAGTAGCCTTGTATTCAAGAGGAAACCACACCCCTTCAACCTTTCTCCCCCAAGGCCTTCTTAATTTGTATATTTACCTTGATGGGGTGGTGATCAGAAAGGGTGGATGGGTGGACTTCAACACTGCATCCATCTTTGAGGGGGCTAGTCACAAAATGATCCTTGTTCAGGTAGAACCTATCTAGGCGATAGTAGATTCTCCTCTTTCTTATTTTTCTCTCACTTTCACCTTACAAATTATCTTCTCAAGTCCTTTATTTTCTTCTCTTTGTAGTGTTTCATATGGCATGAGCAATGGCATGTGATTAGGGAGGGTCATTTTCTTATAGGGTTTCTTGATATGGGGAATCATATCCTTTGGGATTTATTTTTTCTTCTAATTTTTACTACTTTTCCCTTTATTTAAACTTTTTCTCTCTCTCACTTTTATTTTGATTTCCACTTTCATATCACAAACTCATATCTTTAATATATAAGGTGTTGCCTCTTCTTAGGATTTCGCCATAATTTCCTCCTGATCCATCAATTCCAAGGACATTTCCTTTTCTCTACCTCTATTTAGTCGGAGCCCCTCTAGCATGCTCTAATTCCTTTTCAGTAGCACCCCCCTTAGCGCACTCAACAACACCCTCCTTGGTGTTCTCTAAATCAATCCCCAAGTACTTCATCTTCTATGGGTCCCTATACTATGGTCTCAATGATTCTACCAACTTGTGATCTCCCAACATTTTCTAACTACCTCATTCTTTCTTTTTTTTCTTCCTTGAATTTATTTTCTATATCTCATTATTTCTACTACTTTATTCATCCTACATCCTCAAGAATTGTCCCTAATTTATCTCAACAATCATATCTTTTTTGGATCTCCTCCCTTCTATTCCATCACTTTAGTGTCTTGTTACCTAAAGGCTAGTGCTTATTGTGTATTACCATACCTCTTCATAATAAATATTTTCACTTGTATTATTTTATTTTTTATTTTTTTAAAATCCATAATTTTCTCAACTTTTTAATATATTTTTTTTGTATGATCTCTCTCCTTATGCAACAACAATCAAGGTTCCACAATGGAACCAAATATTAAAAAAACCTTGACCAAAGTCCAAGATTTAATAGTCTGTTATATGTAGTAAACCTAGTGTGATGCAATAAAAAAGAACTTAGATATGCAATAAATGAACAATATTATAATAAATTATATACACTCATAAAATCATCTATTAATATAATTTGATAGCTTATACATGTCTTATAATCTATTTCTCATGTTTTACTCACTTATCATCTTCTTTATTCATTCTCACATATATTTAATTCATATGATTCCTCACTTTTATCTCCCATTTTCCCCATTTTTATATAGTATTTTAATGATTTTTCGTAATGTCTTTCCATTATATCTTTTCATAATAACACTCAATTATCTTATTTTCACGAATTTACTTTTTTCCTATGGTATTTTACACGTTTATAGCTTATTATGTTATGACCCCTTCATGCTATTACTTTAAAAACTTTATAATAGATAATTATGTAATTATTAAATAAAGATAATAATTGATTTTGAATTCAAAAAGGAAAACATTAAAATGTTATAATTCAAAATTAAATAAATACATGAAAAATGTTAAATATTCGTTTTTGAAATTTAAATAATCTTCATAATTTACCTTAATAAATTATTTTCTTTGAATTATCCTCAGAATAAAATATTGAGAAAAATAAAATAAGATAATTATCTTGATTTGGATTGAAATTATTTTAAAAATTATCTCCATTATTATTTTTTAGTAATTATCAAGTTGTTTTAAAAATAATATTTTTGAATTATCTTAAATTAAATTTATAATTTATCATTTATGCATTAAAGTTTATATTTATCCTATAGAATATTTTTTTCATCATTATCTTAACATATTTTAGATATTGAGTATTGATAGAAAATGAATGAAATAATTTTTAATTAATATTTTTTCTAATTGTCTAAAAAAGTGTTTTAAAAAATTAAAGCAAGTTTTAAAGCAATTAATTTATTATAAAATAATTCAAAAGAAAACATTAAAATAATATAAATTGAGTATCAAACAAGGTAAAATGAACAGAAGAGACTAGAGGAATTGCAAGAAAGATGGAGAAAAAAGAAATTCAGGGAACAACAAGGTTTTACATTTTCCAGTATGTAGATTTTGTCCTACTATAATGATGAATCTATTAGTTTAAATCAAATTGTAATTTATAAATTTTTAGAAAATTAATAAAGTTAATTAAAATTATTTTTCTTATTACATCTTCAATTTTATAATGAAAATTAATTAAAAGTTGGGTTTTATAGTTTAAATTAAATATGATAAAATAATTAAAATATATACTCATGAAATTTTATTAGACTAAAGTAGGTAATTAGAATTAAACTAACTTCTAATTTAGTGATAAAAATAAATAAAAATAAACTTTTTAAATATAAAATTTAAAATTAGTATATAATTTAGTTATTTTATCTTATTTAATTTAAACTATAAAAAGGATTCCAGTCTTAAATAGATATATTAAAACTAGCATACATATATTAAATATTAATATATATAAAATACGTCGAGAGTTATCTTTTCTCGAGATGCCTATTTTCATCAACTTATTCAAAACAACAGTAACACATATGCTATCACTGTTTCAATCAATCAAATACTATATGAGCAAAATAAAACAAGAGGAAAGACTTATAGCACATTAGAGGTTAAACGCAAAGATGCTTAGTTGTTTTATGAGTTCCCCGTGAAATTTATGCTATCACCATTTCAATCAATCAAATAATATATGAGAAAAATAAAAAAACTTAATAGCACATTAGAAAACGCAAAGATGCTTAATTGTTTTATGAGTTCCCCATGAAATTTGAATTGACTGATTTTAATTATAATTTGATTTTCAATACATATGTTCAATTTCTTCTTTAAACAAACATGATACAAGATAAGATCAAATATTAAATTTATGCATTTTCTTCACAAAGATACAAGATAAGGTAACCAAACCTTAGTTTTGATTCTAGTGTGTATTAAGAAAATGTAACCTTGCCAAGTTTCAAACCAAATGAGCCCTAGCAAGTCCAATACACTCAACTTGGGAGACTTTTCATCCCACTCAATAATAAAACAACCACAAATAAAAAGCAATAAACCTTAGAGTTGTTAAGTTGTTAAACAAGGACATTGAAAAGCACAAGTGAAACATGTAATTTAGAGATGTAGAGTACCGAAAGAGATTAAAGCCATCAATCAGAGCAATCCATATATGTCATAAACAATTGACCCAATGAAGAGAGAACATCAAGGAATAGACAGTCGTGAAAATACCTAGCAAATAATATTCCTAATAGTATTAATTCTTGCTATAATGGCTGACTCCTTGAATCTTTGTTTTGTTTTATTGCAACAACAGATTATAACAATGCAATTGGTTTCAACAAGATTAAAGCCAAATTTGCGACAGCTAAACTCAAGTGAATCCAAAAAATGTAAAGTCAAACCTCTGAGAAATCCAACTACAGGAGAATAAAGCCAAACCTGCAACCGCGAAGTTTTGAAACGGTTATGATTCAGCAACCTTTTTGAATAGAGGACTTTATGAATTCAAAGATAAGAGCATCTAAAGAAAGTTGTGAATAAATAGATTTAAAACTGCTTTAAGAACAAAGCAAAAAAAAATAAAAACTATTGAAAAATAAATATAAATAAAATAAATACATCATTGAAAAATAAACAAAAAAAATTACAAATAAATACATTAAAATTTCTTATAATTATAAAAAAAAATATTTGTGTTACTACTATAAATAAATAAAAATAAAAATAATGTATAAATATAGATTATAAAATAAAAATAATGTATAAATATATATTATAAAATAAAAATAATCTATAAGTATATATTATAAAATAAAAATAATGTATAAATATGTATAAATATATATTATAAAATAAAAAAATCTTTATAATTATAAAAAATCTTTATAATGTATAAAGTATAAACATTCAAAATAAAAATAATGTATAAATGTATATTATAAAATAAAATAAAATACTATTGCAATGAGGAAAAAATGATTAATGAAATACTATTGCAATGAGAAAAAAATGATAAAAATAAGTGTCTCAACTCTCAACGTATTTTATATAAATAATAATGTTATATAAATACTAAATAAAAAAATAAGTATTTTAGAGTGAATAAGATATCAAATAGATTTAAAACCGTTTTTAAATCTACTTTAATAATAAAAATGAATTTGTCTTTGAATTTTTTTATAAATAGTAAAAAATTAATATGTTAGTTTTAAGGATATATACACATTTAATTAAAGTAACTAAATATTTTAATTTTTTAAATATATAGTAAAGAACATTTTTATGGACTATATTTAGTTTGAAAGAAAAAAATAAAGGAGAAGTTTTAATTTTGATTTAAAAACAATTTGAAATTTTTAATTCATGACTAGTTTTCTATTTTATTTTTTGCTTTCAATATTTATAATATTATTAACTTAGTTAAAATAATAATTTTAAAACAATCAATGCTTTTTTATATATATTTATATTTATCTATAAGTTTTTTATTTAGAAGGGTCTATAGTATCATCCAAAAATCTATGTAAAGTTTTTGAAGTTGCATTTAAAATGACAAGTAGATGGAAGTCATGTGCAACTACAGTAGAATTGATGAAACAAAAAAAAATCAAATAAAAGAGATTTGATGAAAAAAAAAAATTAAATGTTGATGAAACAAAAAAAATCAAATTAAAGAGATTTGATGAAACAAAAAGAACAATTAAATAAATGAATAATAAAAATAATAAAAATATTTGCATAAACTAAAAGAAAAAATAAATAAATAAATAATATTTTTGATGGCAAAGAGAAATCAAAGATTTGATCACAAAGATAAAAAAAATTTAAAAAGAATGATAACTCTCATGTATTTTATATATATTAATATTTAATATATGTATGCTAGTTTTTTCAAATTTAATTAATATTTATTTTAAGTTCAAAATCAAATTAGTATTTATTTCAAAGTAATTAATATAAATTTGATTTCCAAAGTAATTAGTATTAGTAAATTTTAATTTGCAAAATTATCTAGCATTTATTTTCAAAGTAATTAATATTAGTTTAATTTAATTTACAAAAGTAATATTAGTTTTCTTTTTATAGTTAAGTAAATTTAAAGAAGACTAGAAACAAAAATCAGCAGTGTTCGGTATCAACGGTACCTCATCGCGCTTTAAGCTACTACATCTATAGCCTAACACAACTGCAACAATGTATGTGGCATTGTTCCTATAAATCATCAAAAAGTAACAAAAAACACCATGTTGATTAAAATTCAAGGGACAAAAATCTCCCTTGGATCAATAACTAAAAGATAAATCTAATTAATCAAAATATGTTAGTATAAACTTAGAAAACCCCAAATAGGATTTTTATAATAGGCATGTAAATTTGGTTTGATTTATATTTATTTCTTGGTGCATAAAATTTATTGTTATAATAATTGGCACATTGGAGAAGGGTGACGCTAATTATAGGATTAGGACCTAGACAGACTAGGTAAACAAGCAAAGGTCATAATGACCAAATTGTTTTATTTGCTTCCCTTCGTGGGTAGCAATCACAAGGCAGTGTAAGGGGAAAAGGGATCTTAGAAAGGGCTATGTACCCACTTAATTAGTTCACATCAAACCTAGTTTAGAAAATAGAACTACATATATATTGCATTTTGATCCCATTTGGAAGCGATGTATGTAGGTAGTCTGAAAAACGAAAAAATGTTTCTGTAATGTCCCTGTCTCAAGCCTGACCTTTTCAGTGACCGTTGGCCTATTCCGGAGACCCGTAGGCTAGTCGGAAGGTAAAATTAGGGTTTCCTATTTTGAAGGATGTTCTGGCTCGGAGTTTATTGTTTCAATTGCGGATTATTTCTGGGTTTTTAGAGAGCTTCGCAGTGGTATGTTCGTCTTGGCATTCTGAGCATCTTCAGGAATTTACTATTTTTAGTAAATTCTATTTCTGGCAGTTTTACAGTTGGGTTCAGCGTGGTTGACTTCCTACTCCAGTTTGGTCAGTTGACTTGCTCATTAATGGCTTCATGGCACATTTGGAGAGATAAGTGAGTTATTTAATTAAAAGTCACGTTTTAATATTATATTTTAACGTTGACCCCTTGGCCTAGTCTATTGACTTTATGTTGTTTTGAAAAGTGGTCTTTTTGAGGGTGGCGCCTTCATTAAGGATTATTTTATATTTTTACCCAAAGTCAAATCAAGCTATAAAGTGGATGCATTTATTAAAGTATTGAATTTATTTAAAAAGTCAATATTGAACTTGAAGGAAAAGGACGCCATCTTTGAAGAGATTAGGGTTTTTGACTTTGAGAGGAGTTTAGGGTTTCGAGAAGTCAACCAGAAATTATAAAAGGAAGACTTGGATCATCATTTGGGCATCTTTTGTCTACAGTATTGTTATGCTGCCGGTTTGGCTCTGGAACTGCTTCGGGGAATGAAGGCCTCCTAGCTTGGGCATCGCTTCTTGCTTGCAATACAGCGACTAGTGGTGATTTAGTCTAGTTTGTGAGTTTGCTTTGAGATTAGTGCATTGTAATCAGCTTGTAGCTTCCTTGTTTCAGTTTTGCATATTAGAGTTTTTCATGAAATTGCATTATTTGTTACAGCAGATTGTAGTTTTCTTTCATAAATCAAAAAGGACAAGGAATATTGTTTCTGGGTATTGTCTTATCCTTTCTGTTTGTAGAGGCCGACCCTATTCCCAAGGTTATAGAATTTTAAGTGAAGGCTGTAATTTTTAAAAGAAAATCGCCTCTTTCAGCTGGGCCGTACTTTTCAGTTGTCTTGGGAATTGTGCATTGAGTGATAGTTGCATTTTAAGTCTGCTTTTGGTTGCTAGCTTGAGCGCCATCTTACTAGGAATATTATGCATCAGAGTTCATGCTTTTTGAGTGAGTTATAAGTGAGATATGAGCATATGGGTAATTTCATAGGTTGCTGGTTTTAAACTTAAAGTGCAGATTTGAGAAAATCAGAAGTATTATTTCAGTCCTTGTGAGAGTTATTGTTTTGGCATCTTGAATCAAGCCAAGGGGAATCCTTAATATGTTGTAATGCTAATCTTTCCAGATTCTATGCTCTTGACAGGCAAATGATTCTCATTTTGTAAACTGACAGTAGTACTGGTAGTGATTATCAAGCTTGTCCAATTCTGATTTGTAATGCTCACTTTCATTTGAAGTTATATTGTAATAGTTACATCTCCGCCCTATGGTAGCTACTTTCCCATTCTGGGTTAGCAAGCACATTCTGGGTGTTGAGTACTTTCAGCTTTTCAGTAATTCTTTCAAGCATTGTACTTTGTAACACTCCACCATATGGTCGCCCCTCACTCCATACTGGATTGGGTAGCACATACTTGGTGTCGAGTTCCCTTTCTGCATTTAGTGTAGAAGATCCTCTGACCACATGGCTCGCCATCATCGGCGCCATTCTTGGTTAGAGTTCCTACATAAGCAATTTGTTTAAGATCCTCTGACCAATGCTCACACCTTGCCCACATCGGGATCCTGGTGTACATTCTGGTTAGAGTTACTTCAGCACATTTTGGTTTATCTTCTAACCTTAACGGGTGCATTGATTGTAATTTGTAATTTGAAAAACGAAAAAATTGGCTCGAAATATTTCAGTTTCTAGTACACAAACGTTTGGGGACGGGATTTAGGGAGTGTTTAAGTTATTTAATTAATAATACAAGATTAAACAAACAAGAAAATTAATCAAATAAGGGAGGGAAAGATAAAACCTCTAATATAAATATGAAGATAAAATATATTCATTGTATACTCAAAAGAGACTTAAGGCGATGGATTGACCCTAGTCTTCTAAAAGAAACTAAGGGTGATGGATTGACCCTAGTCTTTTAAAAGAAACTCAGGACGATGGACTGTCCCTAAAGAAACTTACAACGATGGACCACCTCTAAGTCTAAGACTCTAGCCAAAGCACTATACCTATCTTGTTTGATAGATACATGTTTATCCTATTGATGGATGGATAGATGATTACCTGAGTATACAGTTAAAAGAACACATAAGATATAGGATCCGTCGAGAAATGAACTGGCAATCACAATAATAGGGTTGGACACGAGCATCACAAGCAATGGACTCTATACCACGAGCAACCGTCTGCCAACATAATCTTAGGGATTATATGGATCAATGGGTTGGTTCAAATCAACTCGTGTTGTTGGATCTATAATCCTTTGATTTTTGGGTTGCTACTCCTGCCCCTACTTACGTACCCGATAATAATTTAAATATATATATATATATATATAAATTTTAGGTACAAGGTGGGGGTTGTTACATATTCAAGCAAATTAGATGTATTTTAGAGCTATTAAGTGATAGATGGATATATGGGTCTAGAATATATATGGATATATTCTATATCTTGTCAACACATCAAGGTCAAACTTTTGCCCACAAAAATAACTAGCAATATGTCCCCTCCCACCCCTCACTTCCTTTGCCTTATTAGATATTTGAGATTGACAATATTTAAAAATATCTTTGAAGGATTGTCGTTATTTTGCAAGGGAACATGTTCACCCAGGTCAACCCTCAAATAACTTTAGGTAAATGATTGAAGACAACAAATCTCAATCATATAAATGCTCCTAAAGTTAAAGTACATACTAAATTTGTTTTAGTGCACCAATTCCAAATGTTTTTTTCTTGTAATGCAAATAATATATCTCAAAATGCTCGAATATGAGAGTGAAAAAATAATGCAATTAAATGCCTTTAAGCACGGACTTAACAATAAATTGCACAAACTTGTGTTAAATTTGCCTTAGGCAAGAAAGGAATAAGTAGGAGATGGGCAAATTTTGAAATTGAATTTTAAAATTGAGGGTCAAGTTTACATACATAGGTCAACCCTTGTTTATAGAAACAGCTTGGCTAATGAAAATGGTTATATCAAAGTGGAAAATGAATACATAGGGATATATGCATGAGTAGGTTTAATTAATGCATATAATTAGGGTGAATATGTCGGAGTGTGTATGCCAGGATATGAAGTGGAAAATTATATGGAACGTATGTATAGAAATAAATAACATCTAGAAAAATGGACCCAATTTTATTAAAAATTATATTATTTGTCAATATATAAATATAGAACTAAATTGAAGATCATTTACAAACAAACTGCTCGTATGAGCATTGATTTAAGACCAATACAAGCTCTTGCAAAAAAATACTAGGGACTAATATAAGCTCCTTGTAAGTATGCATGCTATAAATCACCTATGGACTTAGAAATCCATTTTTATTTAAAAACCAAATACACATTAGAAACCAACTAGAAGACCAAAAAGCCACTTAGAATTCTAAGTTGGATGTCCTTATAAAGATTTGAATTTTGGTCTCCAAAATAAGAATCCAATGCTTTGACATATATAAATATATCACACATTATCCTAAAACAAAGAAAACTAAATAAAAAATAACATGGCTGCGGAAATTTCACCGTTACAAATATGAAAGATTAGAAAAAAAAAAAACAATTTCAATAAAGTGCCTTCTCAACAACCAGATAGCGTGAGCATAACTTACCTATAACCAACGGATTCAGTCAGCGTGAGCAACCTGTGTCATTGTGTCGTGACTCTCAAGCGGGCAATTCAAGATACGGTGCACAATGTAGTTCCGACTAATTGGCGATAATGCTCTTCCAAACTAATCACTGACGATGATAGTGATTGTTCTATTATTTTGTTTATGATGAATTATAAGGTTTTAGACATTTTATTTTCGGCTGTGCATATCGATAAGATAGTGCTAATGAGGGCTCAGTCAATAAACAAAAAACACAATGTTTCTTTACAAGTAGACCTGTTTATCAGGGTGCTTGGCTATTTTAGCTTTTGAAATTTTGTCCCCTGTAGCATTTGGAAAGCTTCTAAATCAGCTAATCAGATGTTTGGTAACAAAGATGGATTACAGTTAGTTTACTTAACTCCAGCATTTTTTTAATTTGATTAAGAAAAAGGTGCATTCACATCCAATTCTTTCTTAGAGAATTATTCAAAATGATCGCCTCTAGTGAAAGACTGACGTTCAAAATAACCTCGACATTTATTTTATGCCTGTGCACATATTAGCACCCTTTAGATCAGCCCAAGTGAGAAAACTATCTTTTCAGTATTTGTTAAGATAATGAGCTTGTGGACCATTTCTTTAATTGCAAATCGACCACTCATACAGTGCTAATAAAGGAAAAATAACTTTAAAGTGAATGTGCCTACACACGCTTGAATTATAGGAATTTTTAGATATATATTGCCCATAAGCTTCAGATTTCTCTGGTAGTTGCAACTGCTGGGATATATTTCGACCCAAAACATAAGTAAACTTTTTTTTTCATAAATACCAACAAATATGTGAGACACCCAAAAAAATCAGCAAACTTGAAAAATAAAATCTCTTCTTACATTCAAGACTTAAAGAAAATGTTTCCCACATTTGCACAATCGGTGCTTATCATGAACATACGTGAGCAGGTAAATCGTAAGCACATGCTTTAAGTCTGCATCATTTTACAGTTTGAATATAAATCGGGAACTAGACACCATAAAAATGAGCAAATACATGTTCCCTTAGACGCCGCCTGAAAAAAAGTAGTCACTACAATCATAAAAATAAATTATCTCCTATACAACCTTGATATGTTTAGAAAAAACATAAAATAAATTTATCTCCAAGACAACCTTGATATGTTTAGAAAAATCATAAAATAAATTATCTCCTAGTCAACCATGACATGTGAAGAAAAATCTAGATATTCCATCAATGGAATCGCATCAAGAACAAAGAAGAATGATGATTCATACAGACATCGTGCTCATTCATATTTTGTTTTGATGTTGAACAAGCATACACATATGCAAGAAAGACTGAGAAAGCCATCCAGTTAAATACTCTATCCGCCATGTAGAGTTGAAATAAAAACCACATTGTCATTTTCCTCCACTGTTGCTTCCAGCTGCCCACAAAGTTCCCAGTCACAGTCATTTATCAAAACTAACACACCGGGTCTCCTGCACAAAATAATTCACAATTATTTTTCTTACCTCTGATAGAAGCATATAGGATGCTCGGTCTATGAAGAAGAAGAAAAAAGTACAAAAAAGATGATTAAGGAAAAGCTAAGGATAATGGTTATCAAATATGTAGGGATATAGTTTGTATTTATACATGCTTCCCAGTCAATCACAACAAGAAAATTCAAATGATTGATAAAAAGGTCCTATGTTGTTGAAATACTTAATATTCATCAGATAGAGTAAACATTTTGATTTTTGCAGTAAAGCACCTTCAGATTGGGAATACGTTTCAGCACTTACACAGATTTTCCCTTAATGAACATTTCAGGCCTCTCCTTCAAAAGATTATCCCGAATCCAGAACAGCAGTGCTTCCATAGTTAACTGTAAATTTACTTCGAGAAATGGAACACATCAGATAACGTAATATTATAATATATAAATCAAGGTAGACTAGTAGACTATATCAAGCACAAATTCATATCCACAAAAGTTTTATCATCTACCTGTTTCTCTCCACTCTTAACAGGAACATCAATATTGTGTGTCCTCACTGATTGGAAAAGAAGCTCCAGGCCACCCCTGCATTATGATTTCATGCTTCAATGAATTATCACACTTTTTTTCCAACTGATGTATCATGTAACCATATCATCAAAAGCACATCACATAATACTCACATAACTAGCATCATCCAAACTGGTTCATAATTAGCACAAAAAATTTAGTTCACAAAACACTCAAATGAATAAATGCACTTTGTTTTAATGTCTACTAACTTTAACTCCTGCGGTTCTTCTTTCAACCATGGTACTTTATTGTTAACTTTGTATTTTCAAGTCCCATTGACCAACTTTTTCCATCCTTGGATATCAACAAATTTGATCTCTTCCTGTATTACTGGTTAGCTCCAATAATCCCTCACAAATCTGGTTATATTATCACAAGTTTTTATTATCAACTGATGTAACCATATCATCAAAAGCACATCACATAATACTCGCATAATTAGCATCATCCAAACTGGTTCTTAATTAGCACAAAAAATCAAGCTCACAAAACACTCAAATGAATGAATGCACTCTACTTTAATGTCTAATAACTTTTTTAACTCCTAGTGTTCTTTCAACCATGGTACTTTACTATTGTAACTTTATATTTTCAAGTCTCATTGACCAACTTTTGCCATTCTTGGATATTAACAAAATCGATCTCTTTCTGTATTACTAAATAGCTCCAATAATCCCTCACAAATCTGGTTATTCAGAAAGCTACATGAGCCAATACAAAACATTAAGAATGGAATCAAATTAGCTAAACAGATCAGAATTATTTCTAGTTACTGAAAGCCTTTAATGCCTGTATTTGTTCACTTTCAATAAAGTCAATACCAAACAATATCGGCTTATAGGATGGTCAATATGTATAAATGTTGCAAAGAGTGCACGAAAGTCAAGCTCAGGTAGTTTACAATTTACATAACCCCAAACTTGAATTTTATTTCTGTCTAAAAGGTCTTTAGAAGTTGTTAGATGTCATTTTTGGGTACACGACGCAGGAATCGGTAGGAAACATCCTGTCCCCAAATTTTCAGAAAATCAGGAAACAATTCTGGTACTGTGAACTTTGGACAGAGGACAGCAGGGTCTGTTAGGGGACAGCTATCCAGCCCCCACAACACAGCACACAAAAGACTCAATTTTTCTTTCTAATAAAACACAATAAAAGAAAAGGGAATGGGGGTGCCACAAGGACCCCCACATGGGCCCCTCCAACTCTTTACACAAAACCTAAACCTAAAATTGATTTTAGCTTGTACGGTTTGATTCTAGCCTCCACCCAAATGTGCCGGAGTGTCTTATGCCATGATTCCTACCTGCTGGGATGGCTTCTTTTGTGGACAGGCACATTTCATTGCTGCTCGGTAGAACTGAAGTTTCCTGTATCTAGATGGATTGCTCCAGAGATAGAACTTGTAATGAAATAAATAAATAGACAGTGGCAATGTGTACATATATATGCATTACTGACCTGCACCATGTTTCATTGCCAACAAGGAAGTAACCCACAATTTTTAGCTGTCCAATATGAACACCTGATTATAGGACTTGATTTAAAATTACAACACCAGGGTCTTCTAATGCAAAATCGTAAGAAAATTCATCACTCTAGCCTGCATGTATCTTACTTATAAGAAACACAGAAATACAGCATGAAATGAAGGATTTGTATCAATGATTTGTTTTAAGATTTTAACATATACAAACAGAAGTACTTGGGTCGATGATGTCTTAGAATTAGAAACACTGTAGTAAAGCATCTCTATGCATTGCTGGGCACAATATGCAGAGGTTGTACTAGGTGAAACAGGGAACTATTCCTTCATTGCACAGTAATTACACTGCATCTATTAGAACGGTCATAATATTAATAATAAATATACATGGGGTGATCAACACCCACAGCTTAATATACATTGTCCATAAGAATAAGGCGCTGCATACAATGATTGACATTATGACAATTGACAATAATGTTTATTACATCTCATATTATTATCTGTATTTGATTTAGTTTAATTTTATCTGTCATTTTTTGTAAATTGTGTTGATGTGTGTATTAGGGGAAAGGGACTAATTTACTTATGTAACATATAATCATTTCTTAGATTGTCTGATAAAGAGAATATTAGGTGTGGGTTACACGTGATTGAAATCTATTAGACTATTATTACTGTTTACCTAAGAGACATCAAATGTACAGTGATATATCGTCCTGAGCTATAGGAAGGAGATTATGGTCTCAATATTTTACTCTCACGAATGTCTTTTCTACCTTTCAACATTTTAAGTACTAGTCTGAATTTGATATCAGTACTGACAAATTAATTGAATGGCATGAGAAATTCATTTGATGAGTGAAGCTGGTGGAATTTAAATTTGATACCTAGAACTAGTCTGAATTTGATATCAGTACTGACAAATTTATTGAACGGCATGAGAAATTCATTTGATGAGTGAAGCTGGTGGAATTTAAATTTGATACCTAGATCTGCCTTTATATTATTTAGGTTGTGCCACTTATATAAACCTATAATCAGGTGAGGTTAAAGGTCAATTCAATATTTGGTCATTTTGACAAATCTAGAGCAGCATAAGAAACAGTTTGAACTCTCATGTGAAGTCTCAATTCAACTCTAATGTTATGTATTAAGGTTCTATAGATGGATGCCTTATCAATGTTATGATATGAATACTTAAAATTTTCTATATTTTTAAAATTTCCCCCCTTTCTTAATAGCCATCCCCTGAGAAATAGGCTCTCAAAAAATCTGTCCCAGAAACGCATCCCCTCATCCCCTACCGCCCCCATCCTGGAATTTTGATGCAACATAGGACAGTCATTTATATAATTACAAAGCCCATAAGATGAAGAATATAGAAGAGCTGGCCAAGAAATGAACAAAAATGCCCATGCAAAAATTATGTCAATCAAAAGAAACCAAACAAAGAGCAAATTTGAACTGTTCCTTATTTGTCCCTGCCTGCCGCAGGGATTTTAATGTTTTCACCTGTGCATATTACTTTGCGTTAAAGAGTGCTGAGGTAAAAACTATACTTATTGTTTAATGTTTGAGTTTTATTCTAATTTTCCATTCCCAAAACTAGTTGTTTTGCAATTTTTTGATCGCTCTGTTGGAATTTTCCCAGACGAATTTGTAAAATTAGAAGAAAAAACAGCTACGATGGTATCTACCGCTTCCTGTTCTATTAAAAAAAATTAAGACTTGACACGTCTCCACTTCACCCCCAAATAAACCGCTGCATGGCATGCCATCTCACTAAATACATGTTGCACTGTTCGACATGTTAACTGCTACACTGGTTAACAGGCCCTTACCATATCCTGTTTTTCCTAGACGATGGATATATTTTTCAACAGGTATACTGGTGCCGCCAGTTTTTGGAAGCTTCTTCATGCTTTGGATGCTTCTCAGGATTGCTTGTGGAAAAAGGTCTTCGCTAATGGTCTCAGATCTCTTAGGTTTTATGCTTCCTTGGGTTTGGCTAGTATCTGTGCCAAGTCTAGGATACACCCAAGTGCTCATCTATCTCAGTGGTTAAGTCCTAGAAAAAAATTTATTTACCATTTGTAGCAACTCTTGGATATCAAAAAGCGGCTATTTTTCAAAGTTTTGAAATTCCTGTATGGTTTTTCTAGTACCAAGTCATGGATATGCCCAAATGCTAATCTTATGCAGGGTGACATTCTTGCAAAGGTTTTCTACTATTTATACGAGTCATAGATCCCCAAGAGCTCATCTTTTCCAGGATGAAATTCTCACAATGATTTTCCGGTATTTGTACCAAGTCTTGGTACCTGGTAGCATCCACCTTTTCTGAGTGGTGAGGTTTTACAGGGAAGCCCCAGGATTGGTGTCTTATCAGCTAGCAGCCCAGCCCACTCTCAGTTTTGGTTGTTATCTAGATGGGGATTTTCATTTGCATTATCATGATAAGATAAGTTCATATAGAAACATGGTGTTTTAGGACTAGATTAGGTGCATGTAGCCTTGTAATAAAATAAGGATCTGACAAGTTATAGTTTAAAGGCCATGGTTAGGACTCAAGAAATATTTTTAACTACTGTTTTTGTTTAGGTAAAGAGGATTATACAGTCTGACATCCAACAAGCCACTGGGGTTAAAATATTTTTGTTATAAGTCTGATATGTTTGTTTCTCCTTACTGGGAAGGTGAAGGTTAAACTTAATATACATTTTGTTAGTAATATGAAGATTGAAGCTCTATGTGCTTACACTTGTCAGTGCTCCTTTCACATGCTTATTCTTTGTTGCTGCCTATATTTACTATCGTGTATCTTATATTTGACTTCTCTTTTTGTGTTAATTGGCTTCTAAAAATTATGGTCACTCTCCAATATTTGTTGATAGAAGCATGAGGCTTAGAGGCACCCCGACAAGTCACTCCCTTTCAGCTTCTTATGCAAGGCACTCATGGCTGTTGTATGAATGAGTGGCCGATTATCACAGACAATATCAATAAATCACTTGTATCCCTGTTTTTTCTTTAATTTTTTATTTGTCATAATTGTTGTCTTTCAAACAATATGTAGTTACAGAAAGAGGGTTGGATAAAAATCATAATGGCATAGGCTGTCAACCATAAGAAGTTGGAACCATAATTAATTTAGAGTGGAAATGCTGTTACTAGATTTGGTTAGTAAACAATTATTTGGCTCCTACTGAACTTAACACAGGCATTTTATTTTGAGTTTTTCATATTTATTTATTTTAGAAGCATCATCGTCCTTGGCTGAGTAAGGTGGTGTTACTGATTTCCTTTCAGATAAGATGCTGCTATTGGATGGAAGCAGACAATTTCATTTTCTTATGTCCTTGATTTGGATATGGTGGAAACAAGAACGTCATTTTCATGTTTAGCATTATGAAAATGGTAGGACAGATATAATTATGTTGGTTACTGCAAGTTCCCTTTGGTCAAAACAGAGACAAATTGAGAGTACAACAAAAAATAAAGCTTTAGCCTGGTATGCTATTTGTTTTTCTTATTCACCTGCACATACTCTGGCAGGTTCATTCTAGAGGCAAAGCATTGGAAAGATGTAGATTTTGAGAAAATTGCAAGCAGCACACCTGGCTTCAATGGTGCTGCTTTGCACAAATTGATGAACAAAGTTATTGTTCTTGCTACCCCAAAACATTTTTTAATTCTCCAATTTGTTGACCTCAGACATTGGTAGCTATCAGATTTAATCCTTTGTAAGGAAATTTGAATTTCTAAATGTCTTAAAAATATATATATTGCTTTGACAAATTTCCTTCAAAAATTCAAAAAAACTATTTAACCATAAATTGTTTTTAGCTTTTTTCAGCTCTTTGGTTTTGTAGTAATGAAATCATTCGGAAATTTGTGTGTCAGGATCCATTATTCTTGTTGACGGCTGGTGGTGTGCAGAAAGGACATGTTACATTAGCCACTAAGATGGGTGCTCGAGCTAATTGTAGGGCTTGGATATCGTTTGATACTTATTATACAGTTATACTCCCTGAACAATGGTTGCTACTTGTTCTTTTGGTATGAAAAAACTACTATTCTATAACATTTTACAACTTATAGTTTTTCCAGTCTTAGGCAAGGAGTGCAGCTGCATTGCAGCCCTTGTTAGAATTGAAAGAATTCTAAGTATTTGCAAACTTTGTTTTCTAGAGCAAACTAATCTTCAAAAATTGTCCCATCTAAATTCTGCAGTTTTACAAGCAGCACTATTTCTAGACAGATTTTCCAACAACATTAGTACTAAGACTTGAACTTTCTTACAACAAAATTGTCAATGAAAATATGTAGCACTCGCAAAGCATCTGCCTTGAAATCAATCTTGCAATAAAATCTCTCTCCCATTTTGGTTCAGGAGAAACCCGAAATGAAAATCATGCGTCAATTTTGATCAGAAGCACACATTATCACAAAAATCAAAATTAGACCCAGACCCAATAGCTACAGAAAATGTTTTACTTTTTATGATGAGGTAACTTACATTTGGAGGCTTGTTGCTATGGTGGATAATTTCACCTAATGGTAAATGTGAATGTGTGCATTCATACCACAGAGTTCTAGATGCAGTCCATCAAAATAGAATAATGTAAAATGGATGTAAAGAATAAACTAACATCTCCAAGATGCTAACAAAGGCTGTAACATAAAAAATTGAGTTCTCTGTGAGTGAACAAGGCTCTCAAATAGAGAATCGAAATTTCCACCGAGTGTCCCAAGAGTTTTTCAAAAAAATTAGAAATAAAAAATGTAGATTATAGCCCAAAGAATGATATGGCCAAATGGGCTAAGCTGTTTAGCAATGAGAATCATTTGGCCATATCAAGAACTACATGACTTGTGAGAAAACCATAGATTATTATTTGGTGTAATGGCGCGAATTTGCACCCTTGGCAAATTCCCCATTTATTTTACCTTTACTTTAGAAAATATAAGTCGGATGATGCAAACCCACCACCGTCAGCTTATTCCTTCCGCGCGGCCTTGTCTTTTTGCATCAATGGAGGAATTTCTGTCGGGGACGCACGCACACCGCGCGGACGTCCTGACAAGATTCTTGCCCCTAGAATCTGCAAAGGCGTTACGTTTCTAGTTGGCTGCGAAACTAACGTCTTTTGCCCTTCCTTGACCGACGAATTTCAACCTCTTACCTCCATTTTCAAGCATTCAAACTGACATTCTCTCAGTTCTTCACTCTTGGCTTGCAATTCTCTCACTCTCTCATTCATTCTTGCAACTTCTTGCTCATTCTCTCACTCTCTCAAGCTCGTTCTTGCTCTCTATTTGGCTTCTACAGCGTTCTTGTTGCAACTCCACTTTTCTTGCAGGTTGACGAAGTTCTGTTCTCTCAACGTGGTGTCATCTTCTCCTCTCGGCCTTGAGTGCTAGCAGGAAGAGGAGGTGATATTACTCTTGTTATTTCGTTCACATCATTGTGCCTTATAGTGTAGCATTTAGTGTGTCTTTGCATTCTATTTGGTGTACTTTCTACTTCTCTTTATCGATTTTTCTATCTCGTTGCATATCTGGCTGTCTGTGGAGGTGGGAACACCAAAGCGGGGGTCTAACTGAGGCAGACCTCGAAACACAGCCCAACATTTTTCCCATTTCCGTGTGTGCAGGTGTTGGATTGTCCGTTTGGAGTTGAAGTTGAAGAATCGAAGTGTGGGTGGAGTGGTACCTTTTCCTTACCTTTCTTTGTCATTCTCGTATTAGAGTAGTTTCCAACATTCTTCTTGTTGTACTTTTAGTTTCTTGTATTTTCCCTGTTAAGTTGTAAAACTGTGTCAGTCGGGTCGTTAGTAGGCCCTTTGTGCTTTCTGTCTGTTTACCAGACCTCTGTCCGTACAGGACGCCAGTGCATCCCTAATACGCCAGCACGCTACACTGGAGTCCGGTTTCCACGCTATTGTCCTCAGATAGTGAGTTGTTTGGTCAGCAGTCTGAAACCTTTGAGGCCAGCTCACCCGATTTCTGAAACACCCGTCAAGCAACCTGAGGTAGTTTAGGGCAGTTCATTCCCTTGGGCTCTCTCGTGACCTAGAGCCTTGGGGGTGACGAATCTCCCTTCTTTACATTTGGAAATAGATTATAGAGAAATCTTGTAAGAATATCTAACAATCTAACAAAGGACCTTAAGCCTATATAACTTGAGGTTCTTCCTACACCTCCTAACATTGTTTCCTACTACCCAAACAGGTAGACTACTTGCATAAATATCAATTATTTCAAGAGAGGGAAAAAAGAGTATCATACCCCATGAGGAAGGGCAATGATATGTTATAGTTCACCGATCCACTAAAACTCATAAAGCGAGTTTAAAGATACATCCTCACAAAAGCGAACTACTATGCACATATTTCAAAATATGAAGAAAAATCAAAAACACAATGAAGGATGACATGAAGAAGAGTATAATTTTTATAGCATACTCTATTAAGCAACAAAACAAAATTAATAAACTTGGCTTACTCTAAATCCCAAAATGCTAAATACGACACATTAATCTTTGAGAAATATGCATATTTTGTGGACACATTATAGTCATAATTGAGGAATCACTAACATCAAAAGTTTGATATCCCCCATTGACTGCATTTTAGATTCTGTCATTTCTGAACATTGATTAAGTTGTGGATGATGCATCTGAATGATAATTCTGAAAATTGCATATAACAGTTATAATTGGTTCGATGTTTATCAATCAGTTATGCGAAGATGTTAATCTTAATTATTTATGTTTTGACTTATTGAGATGAATAATGCTGATTGGATTCTTGACCGTTTTGCAGGTACAGGTGTCTGAAATCACATTTCAGTGTGGTGGAGGGCTAATGGGAGCCATAGAAATGGGTTATGGTGTATACTTGCCGCATCACCCTTATAACCATCATGGTCATCACTGCTCCTATTGTATGTCTTTTGTTAGTGATTTGTGATTTAGTCTGTTTTGTGAAGATCCCATGTGGTTAATGTGCTATTGTGCTGTGATTTCCTTGTGTGAGTTGATGTCGTAGTGTTCACATCCCAATCTTATGATCATTGATTTCTAGAGGTTCTACTTAAATTGTTGCCTTGTTTTATTTTGATTTTAGTCTAAGCTAAGTTTGTCTATCTTATGTCCTCAAATAAAATTGCAATTAATTATAATTGAAGAACTAATTTGGAAAATATATCCCAAGGCAAAAGCATGAAAAATATTCCAAGCAAGAAAAAGGATAAGCATGGGTATTGTTGTGACCTTTTCACACATCACACCATTGCAAATGGGGACCCTTTGTTTTTGTTTTTTGGGTTTTTTTTGCCTTGGCGTCGCAACTGCTAATTACCATGTTTCTTTTACAATAAGGAGTTAAAGTTTTGAAGAGTCATCTGAGCCAAGTTGAGAATCCAAGCCTGGAACAATGCATACACATCGTCAAAGTGCTCCGTAGGTCCGGAGGATGAGGATCACCATTGCTTTCAGTCAATTCTGACACTTCCTATTTTTTAGGGATTTTTGCTTTTTTGCTTTTTCTATTTTTGGCATTTTTGGACCAATCCGAGATTCCTATTTTTTGGGGATTTTGCTTTTTCTATTTTTAGCAATTTCTATTTTTAGAAAGTGCCAAGGTTCCACAGGTCATGGAGCCAACATTTCCATCTTTAGAATCAAAAGTTCAAGCCTCCAGAAGCAAAAATCATGAAAATCAAGTTTTAACACATGGCGAGATGTTCCAGAAAAGGACAAGAAGTTCAGCATGAAATTCGCCCAAGTGTCTAGCTCGAAAGATAAATGGCAAGGCTGAAGTAAAGTCCGCCATGCACATGGCAAGCCAAGGATAAAGTCTGCCCACTTCTTGAGAGCTTGGCATGAATATCATGAAGTCCGCTCTAGCATTGGAGAAGGTAGTGTCAAGACAATTCTAAAATCCGCCCTTGATCATGGCATGAAGTTCTTGAAGTCCGCCCATGCTTGAAGAGTGAATGGCAGGACAAAGCTAAAGTCCGCCCAGCCAAGAGGGGGAAGAAAACTTAAAATTTGGCTAAGTATGGACACCTAGGAAAGGAAGACTCATGAAATTGGCTAAGTATTGGCCCCTTGGAGAATAATGTTTCAAAATTTGGCTAAGTGTTAAAAGGAGAAATGGACATGGCAAGGCATCAAGGAAGTCCGCCATGCCTTGGTCAAGATGGAGACAAAGTCTGCCATGCATTTGGAAAGGCACTAATGAAGTCCGCCCTTGCACTTGTCCAGACAGAGATGAAGTCCGCCCCTGCATCATGGAAGCTTGGCAAAAAGACTAAGAAGTCCGCCCTACCTTGGAATCAACAATGGCAAGCTAGCTACAAAGTCCGACCTTAAGAGACTTGTCAAAGGGACTTCAAAGTCCGCCATAGGGATGATAAGAAGATGGCAAGGAAACTTCAAAGTCCACCATAAGAATGTCAAGCAAGCCTCAAAGTCGACTTAGCTTGGAAAAGGAAATGTCGAGCTAACTCCAAAGTCCGACCTAGGTGAAAGGAAAATGTCCAAGATGCTATGAAGTCCGACCTAGGTTGTGAAAGAAAAATTTCCGAGTGCTAGCAAAGTCCGCCATGTCAAAAGAGGATATGGAAAAGAAGCCAAGTCCGCCAAGCCTTGGCAAGAAACAAGCAAAGTCCGCCCTTGCAATGGAAAGACAAAGAGAAAGTCCGCCTAGCCAAGAAGACTCAAAAAATTGGCAAGGCATCAGGAAAGTTCGACCTCCCTCACAAAGCAACTTCCAGGAGTCAAGAAAGTCCGACCTAGGAATGTCCAAAGCATGCCAAAGTCCGACTTGGGCTAGAAAAGCATGTCCAAGACTCAGGAAAGTCCACTCATGCACTTGTCAAGAAGTTCGCCCAAGCTAGAAGGCACAATGGCAAGGAAGTCTTAAACTCCGACATGGCCTAAGGAGTAACATGTCCAAACATTAATGAAGTCCGACTTTGGCACAAGGGAGAGAAAGTCCGACCTAGGTCAAGATAGAAGCAATGTCCAAGCTCAAGTGAAGTCTGCCCAAGGAGAAAAATTCAGAAAATTGACTAAGTGTTCGAAGGAAAACAAGAGGAAGTGAATAAAATCCTTGTCCAAGGATGGAATTTGTCCTACATAGCACAAGCCAAATTCAAAATTGAAGACAAATCCACAGGAAAAGTTCATCTGAAACCTTGGCTAAATGTTGAATGGTCCACATGAAGGTATTACAAAATGAAATTGGATAGCCAAAATTTGGCTAAGTATGGGAAATTCTTCACAGAGAAAGTTCCAATTTCCTCCTTGTGGCGAAAGCATAGGGGAGTTCTTCTCCAAATTCAAGGCGCTTGTAGGAATTTCAAAGCAATCCGGAAAGAAAGGCTTAATGACTTCAAGTCTAAACATGTGTTCCAAGGCGAGACTTCCAATACAGGTGAGAAGAAGAAATCAAAGTTTCAAAAGGAATCCAAGATCAAAGCTAGGAAGAAACAAGCACCAAGGACAGAGTCATCAGCAAAGAAAAATATTCTAAGGCAAGCACATGGAACAGGACCAAAGTGACCAAGGAGGACATTCAACCTGCTGAAATGGCGCCTTGACCAATCAAATTGTTCCAAGTCAGCACATCTAGATTCAATGAACCTGACACTCCACCATGCAACAACTTTCTATTTTATTGTTGGTTCATATTTAGCAAAAGGACAAGTGTCCTCGAATGTAATTCTCTCATTGGTCAAGGAGTTAGTTGTGACCAACCCTAATTAGGGTTTTATTTTAATCTCGGCCGTTGATCCTAAATCAATCTTGGCCATTGAATTGTGATCGAAGAGCCTATAAATTGAGCTCGTCCCTCATTTGTAAAGTGTGAAGAAAGTGTATGAGATTGTTGCATATTGCTACTTCCGATAATAAAAGCTCTTATGCATGATTTGCTTTGAATCCCTTTTATTGTCAAGTGGTTTGCAAGGTTGCATAGCTTCTTCAACATTAGATTAGAATTAAGATAGAATTTGATTTAAATTAGATTAGAATTAAGATAGAATTTGATATTAAATGTTCGTTAAATGAATGAAAGATTTGATAGTATTGATTTATGGTGAAACTTAGCTCATACTTTCTTTGAATAGATGATTTTTATTCAATGCGTAAAGTTAGCCTGAGCTTATGATTGTGGATGCTTAACTTCAGTCTGAATCAGTATTGTTCGAGACATGAAAACTATAATCACACCCCTTGAAGATTGCACCCACTTTGTGTAGTTGTCCTAGGGAGGCGAAGCAAAGCGTGGTTATTAGTTTCACCTAATCTTTACCGTCTCTTGAATTCTTAGGAGTAGATTAGAACTTCTAAACCCTTATCTCTTTTTCAGTTTGTTTGAAGTCCATGATCCAAGACCCAAACAATAGAGCTTCGCTGTCTAAGTCCTAACTTGTGAATTGAACAAGCCTAGCGTAAGTCCCTTTGTGTATTACCAGCATATCACAACACCCATTGAGCTTATCCACACGTCAAGACTTGACAAAAGAAACCTTGGAGTCGCCATATGATCTCGCAATCTTAGCATACACGGTGATTTTGTTCAAGAGAGGATAGAGTGTCTTTGGACATTTTATTTTGTGTTCGGTGGATGATAAAACGTACACCAACAGGTATTTATTGGGAGGGAATTTGACTTTATGTAGGTGATCCTTTCATGCACTCAGGACGGAGTAATAATATATGTATTAAATAAGATTTTTGAAATCGTCAAAGCTTGTTGGACAAGCTATGCAAACTATGGTTTAGTCAAAGATGACTTGAGTTAGGTTTGAATTAGTGGTATTCTGGGCTTCAAAGCATATTATTGTCAATTTTGGTTTATTGGAAGAGGAAGTTGGCAGCCATGGCAAATCCATATCACACCTCCAGGTCATTCTATTCTAGATATTCATGCTATGAATGCAACTCCAGTTGCATGAGGAAAATGGTCAGTTTTGAAGTTAGTAAGGAATCTATTCGTGGTGAGTCTTGTAGTTCTGTGGGTTGTTATTTTTGGCCTTTGAACGAGGGTTTGAGAAGAAGCCGAACATAAAGACTTTGTGTAGAACTTATGTGGAAGAGAAATTAGAATTAAAAAATGCTTGTAGCTCCAGTCAAGCACGAACTACATGGGTGTATCTCTGTATTTTGTTCACTATTCTCAGGTAAGTGCACTGATATCACTTGTTATTTGAACTATAATGTATGAAAAGGGATCTTCGTTCTATTCTAATATCAAAACATTTTATTTATGTTTATCCTTGAATCTTGAAATAAGATAGAGTCTTAGATTTGAGCAGTGTTGATGTTCTCACCTTGCATTGTTATCATTGTGTTGTCACAGTTGAGTATTGTTCTTTGTTTGGACTGCAAGAAAGGTTGATTAATTTGTATTAAGGGATTATAAGTATTGTTGCAACTGTATTGATAACTTATCCTTTGTTCAAATAGAAGCTATACTTAGTATTCTTTACTTGACTGAAGTTAAAAACTTAAAAGTTATTATGAGTAGTAACCTGGAAGTATATGCTCTCAGGAGCAGTTGGGTCTTAATATTATTGTTTGAAACTATAAAAAGATTTAATTAGTCTTAACTATTGTTATAAAAGGATTGAACTACTAAGAAACCCTAAGTTGACATTATTGAAAGGGAAAGATGAACCAAGCAAGACCTCCGAGAACCAGTATGCACCTTCAATATCTTATTTTTCTTTTTAAATCAGATTTCAACAACTTGATACAAGCACATACTACTATGCCATTAAAGCGGAAACAAACATAGTTGATTTTCCATCACGTTCACCCTTAGAGGAAAGATAATGTAGTTTGCAGATCTAAGTAAATTTCAGCAACATAACGACATGAACCAATGTATTAATCTGCAACAAATTATGTTACAATACACTTGCAGGCTCACAGCCTTAATATGGAGATTTACATCTTGCTCTTCTCTGGAGGAAATCCAACACCATAACCTTGCAATGAAAATTTCTCCTAACAACTCCTCAAGCAAACTCTCATATTTATAGAGTACCAAGATGGACGCCTAAAAAAACATCCTCAATCTTCTGAAAATCCAAAAACAACCTTATCCTCATCTTGGGCATCCATATTCAAGAAAAACATCTTTTCCATATCCTATCCATATCTTATCCATATCTTGGACAACTCAAAGAGATAAGACCAAAAAGCTACTTTATTTCTTTTCAGTTCTGATATAGAAACCGCTAATCAAGACTCTCAAGTTAACATAGGAAGTTGCCAAAACAGTTTCATCGCCAATATGGGAACACATGACGTCATCCTCCTAAAAATTAGGGCCTCCTAGAGTGACAGCCAATTTCCTAGAAAATAGGGATCTTGCCATATCACATCACCTGCCATGTTGGATGTCATCAATTCTCAACAATAGGACCCACAAAGTGCATGGCAACTTAGAAAGTTTAATATATTAGGCTAAATTAATATGCACCTAATAATCAATTGATTAATGCTAGGACTCAAAGGTTGAGACACCTTAATCCCAACAATCATGCTACTTTTGGGTACTATTATGACTATATTTTTATTGAATGGTTACTCTAATCTTTAATCAAGGTATGAAGATTGCCAAGTTTGTAGAAGATCATATGATTCAGTTTCAGCACTTGAAATTTGTTTGGTGGACTGCATGGCTGGTCATTGTTGGGTGTATTTATTCAAATTTTACATGAATTTACCATATACTGTGTAAGACAATTATAACACTGTTAATTGTTTAGAAGAATTGAGTTAACATCCTTTAACCCGCTTTTCACTATCATTTTGTCACATAAATCTATTGTTATCGTGCTTTCTGGGTGACTGTATAAATGATCTTGCTACGTCCGTGACCATTAAGTATGGATGAACTTGATTGGTCTGAGATTTTGTGACATGCATTTACAGTGAACATTTTAGTACTGTGATGATGGATCACAACTTGGGAAGAATCAGTCTAGCCATCATCCCTGAGTGCCATTAATGACATTCATGGAGATTTCTTAGAAACATATTTTGGCTCATTAGCAGTCTGGAAATGGATTCATTCAATGTATGAATACAAGTAGTGTTCACCTTGTTGATCCTTAAGCTATTGTGGCAAGTGACATCTTAACTTGTTTGGCCTTGGGTTATGGGTTGGGTGGTGGTCCTAGGTTGGGCTCATAGTGCACCACCTCCCCTAAATGTGATTAAGACATTGTTGGTGTTTGTTGCTGAGTTGATAGTTGGAGTTGCCTAAGGTTTGTCTGAAGGAAACTTACAAATTGGAGATCCTGAAGATGCCGTTGAGAAACTGTAATATTGTAACAGTGACATCAGAAACATAAGTCACTATATTAGATTCTTTGATCTGAGTTTAAGGATGAGTTGCATTAGTTTATAGGATTGAATATATCCTGATGTTTATATGTGAATCTGTATAAAATTAAGTGTTCATGCCGTATTTTGACTGTGGCATAACAAAATACCTCTGTGGGAATTTGATAGATGTCTTGATTTGATTTCATGACTATATACACTCAGTGCAGTTAAGTAAAAGACAATTATTGTATTTTTTAAAGTTTGAAAGTTCATACATTAAGGCATTGTTGTCATAGATAGATGCATTGCAAATGAGAAACTTGTGATTATAATTTGATTACGACCTGGCTATATTGGCTACAAGTATTCCCACCACTGATAGTTAAGGTTCAATTAATGATCCTTGTAACATTGAGGTATATGTCACAACCCTAATTGTGTGTTCTAAATTTTGTATTGTCATGTGATGTGGATGTTCAACTGAATGTGAAACCTAACTGTCATAACGGTTGGCCCTATAATCCTATATTGTTAACTTGTCTGTTGTTCTATCTAGATATAAAAACAGTTGTTTCGATTAGTACTTAAAACTAATCGTTTTAATGATACATTGAATGAGGTTAATTACGGTGTTATGAATGTGTTTCTATAATTTCATACATAGCTATATGATTGAACTTTATATGGAGATGCTAATATTGTAGATAAATTGTTAAGCTTGATTTTCATTATTTGAAGTGAACTAATGTTGAACCTATTAGTGGAGTGTCACAGCACAGGTACGCGTTATCGCCGAAGAGAGAGAGTATCATCGGGAAGGGGAGTCTAGCCATCCGGGGGCAATGGTGTGAGAGTAGCACACACGAGCACGTAGTGCAATTCCCAAGTTATATATTGCACTGGGAAGGGTAAATAAGGTGTCTTGTTTATTTTGACCAAAATTCTACAAGGCATTAAAATGACTACTATTACTAATATATATATAGATTAATTTATAATGAATAATGTATTATTTAAAAAACCAAAAAAAAAAAAAATAGAAATATAAATAACCATAAAATAAATGATAAAATGATATATACATTCTTTTATAAAATAGGGATATCTTAAATATTCCTTCTTATTTAAGGAAGAGAATATATGGTGGGACCTAGGGCTGGAAGAAACTAAAACAAGGAAATTGTTTTAAAAACAAAGGAGTACCTTTAAAAGGGTACGTATCTTAGCTCTATCCAAGGCATTAAAAACAAAGGGAGGCCAGCAAATATGCTTGTTGTCAGCAGAGGAAGAGGTTTAAACAAATAAATTACCACCTAGCAATTAGTAAAGGGGCCCCATCTCCACGTAGCAAGGGAGAAAGAATAGGGAGGTAATAAACAAAGTGAGGGTGAGATACCAAGGCATTCTATTTTTGGAGAGAGGACAGGAGGAAAGGAAAGGGGCTGCACATGAGTGGCTTGAGTAAAAACTTCTGCAAATATTAGTTCTCAGGTATGAAGAAGTTGTTAAATTCACTTCTTAATATCAGATAGACTGAATGTTGGTGAATTCCACACTGTAGTATGCACAGTCTAAAAATTTCTTAGTGGTTGTTTACTGTGAATAAATTTGCATCAGCCTATAGCTGCTCGGAATTTAGAAATGACTGATTATAAATGCTTCAATCTGTGTAAGGAGCAAACTTAGAATTTTCTTGTGTAAAGCAACACTAGGGTGAACCAAACCCTGGGACTATAATTACTTAGAGAATACAAGGACCACTAAACAAATCTTTATAAAGGGGATAGTGTTGTCAATGAATTATGAGCTGAGCACCAAATTTCTATTAACACAATGCATACTTAGGATATAAATTAATGATGAAGGTACTTCCACGTGACTGTTGTAGCAGTATACAACAGCCATAGGGAAGTACTTCATCAGCCTTGCTGTTCATTTACAGCCCTATGACCCAGAGACTATGCATAACCATTTAAATGTTGAGTTGTATAAAGCATATCTTCTGAGGTTCTATCCTATGGTTGAGTAAAACATTTGTTCAACAGTGCTATTCTTGCCCAGTTGAATTTTGCAACACTAAATTGATTTAATATCAAGAGTAAAAGTGCTGCATTTTGTGCTGGTGAATTCTAGTTATGGGTTCTTTAGTGTAATGGCTCTAACTCCACATTTGAAGTTCATATGCTCATTGCAAAGTACCTTGTTGAATTACGGATTTTCTACATATGCTAATCTGAGAGTGAGTCTACACGTAGAACTAGTTTTCTCATGTAAGATGGGTCAGCTGAATTCAAATCTGAACAAGAAACCTAGTGATTGATTAAACTAATATAAAAGGGAAGTCATGCTAATTTTAGTTGTTACTTCAGAAATCCTAAGGGCACACTCCATTGTGTTAGAGGGAGTTATGATTGAAATTGTAACCAATGGCATAAGCCCTAATGCTTGACTAAATAACACACAAGGTGATAAATATTTGAACAACAGGTGTAAGGGTGCAAGTGTCTACCAGGACAGACCCGAGGGTTCAAATAATAAACAAATGCTTGGCCAAGGTAGTTAATTCAAATAGGAGAGGACTGTTTGAATTAAGTTGTCACATCATGGGTAGGACATATGCTTAGATTTTTGCTTGAGGCATTAATAGGTTGCATGTGTCAGTTATCCCATAGTTGCATAGATTTCACACATGTTGGCCACGGATTGCTACTCTTCATGATGGGTCAAGCTCCCTTCATAGGGTAGCACGGGGAAGCCTATGGCTTCGTGGTAGGGCGGAAATCATCCTGGTGATGCTCTCTCTCTCTTCCATATCAAGATAAAACAGTAAATGGTATGTTGATATGTTGTTTAGTTGTGTCATATTTATTTAGATGAGTAAATGGCTCTCACTCGGATACTCGCATTTCATCTTCAATAAGATATATTTGATTTGTTTGAAAGGGCATGGCTGTTATAGGTAATTGGGTTGCTTATGTTATCACCCTGCTTTCAAAAGATTAAGGAGAAAGGGCGGAGGAGGTTGTCTTAATTGCTTTATTTCAAATTTAAAATCTACTTTTATTTTGTTACTAGTTAAGAAGTAAATGATTCTTATCTCAGTTTAAAAACTTTCTGTTATCCTGCCCTAATACTATTAATGTGGTAGTTGCTATGATAGAATAATCATATGCAAATCTAGTAGTATATGTTACCTGATTATGAATACAATTTTCATTCTTATGGATGCAACCGTGGAAGTTTTTTTGTTTAGTCATTATGATTATGTAATTGTGCAATAATATTCATTGGTGACTGAAACAATAGAATGGTACTTGTTGCATGTTAGGTCTTGCTGTTACATATGGTATCAGAGCTTTGGGTTCAGCACTAAGGCCTAGAGTCTACTACGTTAAAGTTGCATTTCTTTGGGAATTTGGAAAAATCCTAGAATGTGGAGGTACTTAGATGAGTTTGAGTCTTGTTGTTTCTTAGATGGTTCAATATGGGAACCGAGTAAGGGAAATATGATCAATGACTAGAAGATAGTAATCTAGAGTGGAAGTAATCTATATGATTTATTAAGTACCATGTATGTTGAATTTAAACTTGTCCATCAAGTTATGAATGCAGTTCAGTAGCTTAGTTTTCACTATTGACTGGACTTGGTTCAAAATGCAAAGAAATGTGTTATAAAACTGATAATTGTATCAAACCATAGTTCAAGGCAGGGTATAAAAATTGCTGATAACTGTGAATTATCTCAACCACAATGGCATACCTGTGCATGAATAGTTCAGAAATTTCCTTGAAATGGAAAAACTGTTATAGAAATACTGAATAATGGATATAAGAGGGTGATGTACACTCTACAGCAGCCATGAGAGAGCTAGCAAGCTTATACAACAGACATGAGAAGCTGGAAAAAAAAACTATGATGAGCCTTCACTTGACTGCTGTAGTAGTATACTGTGCCTACATATAATCCATTACAATGAGACACAAAGCTGAAAAGCAAAGACAACAAAATTGAAACCACCAGTTGAAAGACTGGAAACCTATGGAACCATACCAATGTCATGAAGTCCTCTTAGTCCAATGATCTGGGCAAACTTTTACAATTTCATATCAGGGAAATCATGTGATCAGCTAATTATGAGTTGTGTAACTCGTGATAAATCAGTTTGTAGTTAACACAGGAGTTGTTAATTTCTAGAAACAGTAGAGATGGAATATGCACATTAGAACTATCTAGATCTAAAACAGAAATTCCATCCTTGAACTATGAGATCAAAAGGTTGGTGGTACACTTAATTCTTAGAGCTTAGGGTTAAGCCTTAGTTGACCCTTAATTCAATTCTGAGTTTAATGAACCTGAATTGAATGCAGGTATGGGAAGGTCAAAATCAAGGAAAAAGAAGGGAAAGACCAATAGGGCTACTAAGAAGAAAACTGTTGAAGAGAACCCAACACTAAAGGTCCACCCTGAGATTCCTGACGATGAGACTTTGGCACACGCCCTCTCTCAATTCAAGTTAGGTAGGAGCAAGAAAATTGAAGAGTTTAAGCATAATGTTAAAATTAAGAAACCTTCGGCAATTTGAGATTGGCCTTTGGGGTGTGGACCCAATGCACCCATTTTGACTAAATGGGAAAAGGAGTTCCTGCGCGCACATCCTAACTCTTCTAAGAAGGTTGTAATAGACTCTGACGAGGACCCAAAAGAGTGTCCTCTATCTGATGATGAATAGCCCACCTAGTAAGGAGGGAAACTTTTGTGATCAGGATCCTTGTAATCCGATATTATATAAATAAAGAAAGTCTTTCTTGTGTTCAAATTGTGAGCTTGGATGACTTACTCTTGTTATGAATGCACATGAATAGATTTCAAGATTGCATGTCATAATAAATTAGAATTATGTGCGTGAATGGTATCTTAGATTATCGGAGATAGGTAATATCTTGGGAGCATGAAGTGATATAAACTTATGTGTGATCGAATATGTTTTTACACTAACGCATTCCTAAGTATTTGCATAAATAGCCTAGGGTTGAGTGTATTGATATGTTGGAGCCCTTGCGAGTGATGGCATCAAGTAGTATGAGGTGTTCGATTGTTGCCATAGCAGGCTTATGTGATTGTGAACTAGGTAATGGGATAATGCATACAATAGATTATCATTCCTTATGTGAACTTGTAATGTATTGTGTGGATTTTCACGTTGGTTATTTATGATGTATGATTGAGCTAGCTTTGTTGTAATGTGAAGTATACATGAGCTTGTCACCATTGTATTGTGATATGGATATGAGCCAATCATGGTTGTACTTGTGATATGCATAGTAATTAGTCACTATGTACATGTGATGTGTATGAATTAGTCACCTTATGTATGTATGATGAATAATGGAGCTACTCGTTTTGTGTATATATGTGCTAGGCTAGTCACTATGCATATGTGATAAGTCACTCCCTATGGGAATTGGGAAATCATGGAATGATATGACCCGTGTGTATTTGCGTATGTTTGCACACTATTGATTGGTATACCCCAGATGCCTCTATGGATGCTATCGTCGAGGCATCTTTACCAAAGATTGTGTCATGTGCATTAGATGAGGCCATTTGTTGATAGTTTTGATGCTCCTACTTGTGATGTCCATGATATTTTTCATGGTTATGTTGTGGATTTAGTGTGTTCAAGATTTAATTACTCTAGATTCTTGACAAGTTCACTTTGATACACTTTTTAAAGGGTTACAATGGTGATTCTATTATTTATGAAATGCCTAGTATGATCTCACAATTGATAGTGAACAAGGAGGAACTACGGTTTGGTTATGAACAATAAATGTCATGGAACTATTCAAATATGTTTAGGTACAAGAAAGTATGTATGATAAGATGAACATAATTAGTATTTCTTATAAAATGGGGCATGTGTTTGAAGGGTGCTAAGTGGCTCCCAGGTTATCTTGAGGGTGTAAATAAAGAATAAAATGCTTTGGCCAGAGCTTGAGTCACATCATGAGTAAAAGGGCATTTCATAGATATTTGTGCTAGAAAGCATTAAATAAGTTGCAAGTGTTAGTTACTTCATGATAGCATACATTTCACACATGTCGTGACGAAATGGACATATCGCTCAAGTCCCATGCGAGTAGGCATGAGTGACAAGATGAACATATTGTCTAGGTCACATGATTGATAAGATAAATAAATTTAATTATTGACTCTCTAGGTCACATGCAAGCATTCATGCATGACGGATGAACACATTTATAGTGTCACATATGAGAAGGAATGTTTAATACTAACTTATACTTTTGTGCAAATCTGCATGAAATTTGAATGAGATAGTGAGGTTCTCATCTTATGAAGGATAAATACTTAATATCCTAAACAATTGTAACAAGGGGACATGGGTTGAGATGATACACTGGTTGGATAACAACTCACTATGTTTAAAGAGATAAGACAAGATGATTGCAAAATTTAAATTTATGTAGAATCTTAAAAGTTTCATTACATAAAATGAAAGAGTATATCATATTAATGTGTGGCTTACTCTTTTGTTGTAATCGAGTAATATTATCTAAGGTTATTATAAGTAACTTAGACTAGGAGTACATGTATTTTCTATGATCAAGTTATGATGAATCTTAACGATACTTTCAATTGTATGATTTAAAGGTGAGAAAATTGAAATTTTAATGTAAGTTATCTGCATATAAACATGTTGAATGTTAAACTGATCCATTCCTTGAGACTTTCATGAGATATTTACTCCTTGTGGTAAGCTAGCACCAATGCAAAATTTCAATTGGTGATTAGACCTAGAGACTATATTAGGTGCATTGCTGAGAAATTCAAGGCAACTTAATCAAATTACAAAGGTATGATAAGCAAAGGTGCAAATCATGAATTTTATTTTATTTTCCTTCTTCCTTCTTTAATGATGTAAAATAGAGTTGATTTTGAGTACTTGACATTGCGATGATCACCTTTGTATCATATAGTCATCGGGACATGACTATCCTTAGGCGGGAAGGATGTCACAACCCTAATTGTGTGTGACCCGGCCCTAAATTTTGTATTGTCATGTGATATGGATGTTCAACTGAATGTGAAACCTAACTGTCATAACGGTTGGCCCTAAAATTCTATATTGTTGTCTTGTCTATTGTTTTATCTAGATATAAAAACAGTTGTTTCAATTAGTTGTTAAAAACTAATCGTTTTAATGATACATTGAATGAGGTTAATTATGGTGTTATGAATGTGTTTCTAAAATTTCATACATAGCTATATGATTGAACTTTATATGGAGATGCTAATATTGTAGATAAATTGTTAAGCTTGATTTTCATTATTTGAAGCGGACTAATGTTGAACTTGTTATTGGAGTGTCACAGCACAGGTGCGCGTTCTCGTCAAAAAGAGAGTATCATCAAGAAGGGGAGTCTAGCCATCTGGGGGGCAATGGTGTGAGAGTAGCACACACAAGCACGTAGTGCAATTCCTAGTTTATATATTGCACTAGGAAGGGTAAATAAGGTGTCTTGTTTATTTTGACCAAAATTCTACAAGGCATTAAAATCACTACTATTACTAATTTTTATTTAGTTTAATTTATAATGAATAATGTATAATTTAAAAAACCAAAAAAAAACAAATAGAAATATAAATAACCATAAAATAAATGATAAAATGATATATACATTCTTTTATAAAAGAGGGATATCTTAAATATTCCTTCTTATTTAAGGAAGAGAATATATGGTGGGACCCAAGGAGAATATATGGTGAGAACCAGGACTAGAAGAAACTAAAACAAAGAAATTGTTTTAAAAACAAAGGAGTACCTTTAAAAGGGTACGTATCATGTGCTCAATCCAAGGCATTAAAAACAAAGTGAGGCCAGCAAATATGCTTGTTGTCAGTAGAGGAAGAGGTTTAAACAAATAAATTACCACCTAGCATTTAGTAAAGGGGCCCCATCTCCACGTAGCAAGGGAGAAAGAATAGGGAGGTAATAAACAAAGTGAGGGTGAGATAACCAAGGCATTCTGTTTTTGAAGAGAGGACAGGAGGAAAGGAAAGGGGCTGCACATGAGTGGCTTGAGTAAAAACTTCTGCAAATATTAGTTCTCAGGTATGAAGAAGTTGTTAAATTCACTTCTTAATATCAGATAGACTGAATGTTGGTGAATTCCACACTACAGTATGCACAGTCTAAAAATTCCTTAGTGGTTGTTTACTGTGAATAAATTTGCATCAGCCTATAGCTGCTCGGAATTTAGAAATGACTGATTATAAATGCTTCAATCTGTGTAAGGAGCAAACTTAGAATTTTCTTGTGTAAAGCAACACTAGGGTGAACCAAACCCTGGGACTATAATTGCTTAGAGAATATAAGGACCACTAAACAAATCTTTATAAAGGGGATACTGCTGTCAATGAATTATGAGCTGAACACCAAATTTTTGTTAACACAATACATACTTAGGATATAAATTAATGATGAAGGTACTTCCACGTGATTGCTGTAACAGTATACAACAGCCATGGGGAAGTACTTCATCAGCCTTGCTATTCATTTACAACCCTATGACCCAGAGACTATGCATAACCATTTAAATGTTGAGCTGTATAAAGCATATCTTCTGAGGTTCTATGCTATGGTTGAGTAAAACATTTGTTCAACAGTTGCTGCTCTTGCCCAGGTTGAATTTTGCAACAGCTAAATTGATTTAATATCAAGAGTAAAAGTGTTGCATTTTGTGCTGGTGAATTCTAGTTATGGGTTCTTTAGTGTAATGGCTCTAACTCCACATTTGAAGTTCATATGCTCATTGCAAAGTACCTTGTTAAATTACGGATTTTCTGCATATGCTAATCTAAGAGTGAGTCTACATGTAGAACTAGTTTTCTCATGTAAGATGGGTCAGCTGAATTCAAATCTGAACAAGAAACCTAGTGATTGATTAAACTGATATAAAAGGGAAGCCATGCTAATTTTAGTTCTCACTTCAGAAATTCTAAGGGCATACTCCATTGTGTTAGAGGGAGTTATGATTGAAATTGTAACCAAAGTCATAAGCCCTAATGCTTGACTAAATAACACATAAGGTGATAAATATTTGAACAACATGTGTAAGGGTGCAAGTGTCTACCAAGATAGACCCGAGGGTTCAAATAATAAACAAATGCTTGGCCAAGGTAGTTAATTCAAATAGGAGAGTACTGTTTGAATTAAGTTGTCACATCATGGGTAGGACATATGCTTAGATTTTTGTTTGACGCATTATTAGGTTGCATGTGTTAGTTATCTAATAGCTGCACAGATTTCACACATGTTGGCCACGGATTGCTAGACTCTTCGTGATGGGTCAGGCTCCCTTCGTAGGGTAGCACGGGGAAGCCTATGGCTTCGTGGTAGGGCGGAAATCGTCCTGGTGATGCTCTCTCTCTCTTCCATATCAAGATAAAACAGTAAATGGTATAGATTTGATAATGCAAATGATGATATGTTGTTTAGTTGTGTCATATTTATTTAGATGAGTGAATGGCTCTCACTCGGATACTTGCATTTCATCTTCAATAAGATATCTTTGATTTGTTTGAAAGGGCATGGCTGTTAAAGGTAATTGGGTTGCTTATGTTATCACCTTGCTTTCAAAAGATTAAGGAGAAAGGACGGAGGAGGTTTGTCTTAATTGCTTTATTTCAAATTTGGAATCTACTTTTATTTTGTTACTAGTTAAGAAGTGACTGATTCTTATCTCAGTTTATAAACTTTATGTTATCCTGCCCTAATACTATGAATGTGGTAGTTGCTATGATAGAATAATCATATGGTAATCTAGTAGTATATGTTACCTAATTATGAATACAATTTTCATTCTTATGGATGCAACCGTGGAAGTTTTTTTGTTTAGTCATTATGATTATGTAATTGTGCAATAATATTCATTGGTGACTGAAACAATAGAATGGTACTTGCTGCATGTTAGGTCTTGCTGTTACAGTATATATTATTGTGATTTTATGTTACATTACAATTGAGGAGAAGAAGGAAAGGACAAAATATTGAATTAAGTATATCTCAGATATTGGTAATACCAGAGCAAGAAATCTTATGTATGTCTTAAGCAAAAGATCCTCATTTAATAAAACATGAAATCTATTAGAAAGAAGTGAATTGAATAATTAAATGACATCAGAGAAGCATGGATTGTAACTGCGTCCCTGCTTTAGAAAGGTTAAGCAACCCAGTTAATGTTGCTTAGCACATAAAATGAAAGGAAAACATTTTCATAAGCTTTGATTGTGAAGCATTAAAGATTTATTATATTCAAATGAATATGACACAATATCAATGGATGCAGACTATTGGACCCACAGACTTTTAAAGATTTATAGACTGGATCTTAAACTTAACTAACCAGATTTAGCAGAATATAAATGCCACTGTTGCATACTTAATCGAGAATGATGTCAACAACTTAAGGAACAATTAAGATGGTAAGCTGTCCACAAGTATGACTTAATGGTTACTATCTAAAGAGCATGAAACCACTAGAAACTGTTAGGGTTTCTCTAAACGATGCTCTGAGCTGAATTAGGATGTGAAACGAATAACATGAATTAATGTGAGTGAAACAAAGATGGTATTAGGTATGACAATCTTGAAACAAAGAACAAAACTAAAAAATGGTTATAATAGTCTTATAAAACCTTGATACGACCAAGTCCTTACAATGACAAGAATCATAAGGCAATGGTTGAACTGAGTTGAAAGGTCTTACTGATCTTATGAACTGAATAATAATTCAAACAACTGATAAACAAGACTAATACCTGATAATGTAGTATGTAAGATCTTAATGAACATGTAATTGCATCTTGATCCAACACTTTTTTTAAAGTAGTCCAGTTTTAAGGTGGCATTATGCAAAGGAAACAATCATTATTGTTTGTCATCGAGTTGAATGGGATGAACTCAAGTGGCAGAATGCTGGGATTTCCTAAGAGCAGCCGCTGGTTCAAATTTCTTGTTACCATCATAAAGTCTATGAGATTTGGTAAAAATACCACATTCAAGTCACTGGGTGTGTATCCCAACAGCAAAGGTAAGGTGTAAGTCTATAGTGATTTTGAAAAGAGATACCCCTCAACTGTGGCAACTAAGTCAAAAGTTATTCCATGAGAAGAAATTACTGAATAAAATAGAAATTATAATTTGTCATCGGCAATAAGTTAATAACAAAGAATTGCAAAATCGCAATGACAAGAATCATCCAACATGAAGCTTGAACAAACTACAAAATCATATTAATCTACTTCTCTCTTTGTCAAGACTCTTACTTGCATGATCTACAATGCAAACATAACATAAATGGCTCATGCTAATCACGTGATACATCATCCTTTAGCTTGTGAGCATATGGCTTTGTGCACCTGTGGTAGGAATATTCCATATAACAAAGTTTCTGTTACCAATAGCAAGAATGAAGGGATGATATGCATATTCCATGGTATGATTGATGATGGTATTCATTCTCTTATAATAATGCAGAGTGGATGATACAAAATTTATTAGTAACAGATGATGTCTGCTTCTAGCACATACCAAGGTCATAAAGACACTGAACATCAGCTCAAGCTAGCTATGGTGTTTAAAGAAATACCATGAAACCACACAATAATCCGGCCAGCATAGCCATCCTTCACTTTCATTCCTTAAGTAACCTAAGTAAATCTAGCCAAGGCATCAAGTGACCTTCAAGGAAATGGTGGTGCTGACAGAGGTTGAAAATGACATCAAGAGGATGGGTTTTCATGTAGGCAGACCTGTTGTTGTAGCCATAGTTCACAAGGAAAACATTTATACTTGAAAATTAGGAGGACAGATTTATCAAATGAGAAACCTGTCAAAATTGAAACATACAGCCTCAGACTTAGCTGGAAACATATGTTATTAACATTACATTTCCAAGGTCGGTTTAGTGCTCTAAATCAAATTTGTGATCTACCTCATCGTGTTTGCAGATCATATCCAATCTAGTTTTTAATCTGACAGGCTCTTTTCACAACTCTCAGACAGAGTTCAGCATGTTACATTCGTTGGCTGCATTACCATCATCAGAGTGAAATGGATGAGACATTCCAAGGTATTTGAGAGTGAAGCCAACATTTCTATGCTCTGAAAGGATCTGATTTCACTACATGGCAAGTGAGGAGTTGTGCTAGGAGGTCTAAAAACAAGTCTTATATGACATCAAATCCTGAATTTTTTTGCATATTTGGATTCCTCTCAAAAGTTATGCAATTTCAAAAAACAATGACAAATTGTTTATGTCAGTGCCTGCATGAGAGTCCAATGCTGAACCGATAAACCAGCTCATGAACCCATGTGGCAGGAAAATTAATAAAAACTCACCTCAACTTATTTCTTCATGGTGTAAATGTTTAAGTCAACCTCTTAGAGCTTATTTCTTGTTGCTTTCAGTCTGCTTAAATCACCTGCAAAGTGTTTATAGTTTTTTTTTTCGTTTAAAAAAATTGTTTTGGCTTAAATTTGTGAATTCACCCCCAAGTCATCGGTTCACCCCAATGAATGGCCTATCTGCCCCACCAAACGAATTATTGCCAAAAGGGGTTGAATGCATGTTTTTAATATGTATCCACAAGACTTTGCATGTGCATGCTTTTTCTGATTTCTGGTTGTTTTTTACTCCAATTCATGCCTTTCTTAGACGGGTTATCTTTAGCTATTCCTCCATATTAAAACCCGATTCCCTCTTTGATATAGATAGTGGATTTTTAGTCATTTGAGGATCAAAATTTTGAGAATTTTGTCCAAACAGCATCCAAGTTTTTGTCAATTTTTGTCTGTGTTTTGTATGAATACAGCATCAACATTGTCAAGAATTTCAGATCACCAACAGCTCCAAAGCTTTCATTGCAATTCATCCCACCCAAACTTTTCCATTGGAATAGCTCTATGTTCTTGTGGATTTGTGATCATCTAGCTTCTAAGCTTCTACAGCTAACACCTTGCACAGCCATTGTAAGCTTTTATTTTCAACATTCAATCCAACCTACTGTGTCTGTCCTTATTTCCACCATTAGAGAATGTTCGAAGAGTTGAAGGAGATGGAGATACCAAGCAGCTGAGCCCCCCTAAGGAATCTTACCGACATCAAATTGTTCCAGGCCTAGAATACTGTTGGCAAAATCAGAGCTAACTTTTGATGGATTCAGTTGGAAACCCAAAAGGGCAGCCTAATGGAGGCAAATGGTGAAAACCCACAAGGGTGTTATAAGCTAAGTCATGTCAGATACCCCCCCCCCCCGATGGAATATTGAACCAAAGGTTACCACAAACGCCAAAAAGTATGTTGTGGCAACATGAGACATTTGCAGTACCTCTTGATGGTCAAAACTATTTAGGATTGAACTTAGGAACATGTCCCTATACATTGGAGAGCTATAATAGTAATACAATTTACCATATATGTAATAGAATAGGGAGAAAAAGGATAGAGATAGAAGAATAAAGAAAATGTATACTAGAGAATATGTGTAGCACCCAAGCTTATGTGATGTGTATAAGTATATCTATGGTTGTACTATGAAGAGACCTTCTTGACCTAGAGGGGTAGGGGGAATACCTGCTCTTCTTAGTTCTCTATCAATTCTTTCTCCTATAGCCTCCTCTTCATTGAGAACCTCCCAAGCCAAGATTCATCTACCAACTATGCAGTAACGGCAATCTTAAACACAGTATCCCTCAAGTGGCTGAATAAATTAGTTTGAGTACAAAAGGTTAGGCTATACACAGAATGTTCAAATCATCAAACTAGATCAAGAAATAGAGGGAGTTGGGTGAAGAGAATGATGACCCAGGGGAAGAATGAAACCTCTTACTCCAAGCATGAACACATTGCAACAACATGCAAGCTAGTTCATTGATATATTCACATAATATAGGCTTACTTGATATGTTTCGATATGCTAAGTCTGGTGGCAACACTAAAGCTAGAATGAATCGCTGGCACCTTTAATAACTAAATTGCCTTTAGCACCCAAGCGGATAGGTAGGTAAGCATTGGTATAGTGATTCCCCCTAGTTCGTAGAAAATGAGAGTACACCAAAAAGGAAAGGCAAGGGAAGAAAGGAAATGAAAATTTTTAATGATGTCCACAAGACCATGCAATCTATAGGACACGAGAGTTAAATTGTTCAACAAGAAACAAAAGCCACAAGCAACTCACAACTCCTTCTGACTATCCCCTACTTCTTTGTTGATCATGGATCTTTTACTGTGAATTTTGATAAAGTAGTTCGTTGTTTTTGCTATCCACTCCTCTTCAAACAAAGTTGTTAAAGATTCAACTTTTAGAGTATTTGCATATTTGATCCAAATGTCCTCGTATGCCATACACTCCATGATGTAATGCCATCATGTGTCCATTGATCTTGACATACAAAGATGAAAAACCCTATTCGCCCATTCCTATTTGGGCGTTTGCCACCTCCCCATTTCACACCTAAGATGGTGTGAGCTAGTTCTTAGCTGGGCTATTAGTATTTCAGCTTTCCATTTTATTTTTGCTCCTATACAGTTCTTTTGCTTGTGGTCACATGTGGGATTGAATTGTTTGACAAATTATTCTATTTTTCATCCAAGTTGTTTTGTCCACATGATTGCTTTGGCTTTCTCTTTCACATACCTTTTGATTTCCACATTAGTGTTTGGACACTCTTACATGTTAATTCCCCATTTACTCATTCACTTAGTATTTTGCTTCATCCATGTGTCTTCCTTCTATTTAACTTTTCTCCCACTACTATTTTGGACCAGCAGTTTCCTTCCATGTTCTCTATTCTCTTCAAATAGCCTAACAATTGAATCAATGTTGCTGCTTCTACTGGAAAGGCTCAAACCTCAACTAAGACGATCTCGTATGCAACCATGGATTTTATTTTGCAACTGCTTGTAATCAAATGTCTTTGTAGCCTTTCTATTTGTCTCCATTTTGATGCTGACATGTTGCTTCCCCAAACTTTGCATCCATACAGCACCACAAGCGTAACAAGTAGCCCAAAAAATGTCTTATTTGTTTTCCAATCCCATAACTCAACTGATATACATCTATACTGAAGCATGTATAGGGCTCTACATCCCCCTTTATCCTTTTTCTCCTACAAAGCTCCCAACTGAGGTTACCATGAAAATCAAGGCCTGAATATTTGTATTCATTTACCACTTGCAAGGGGCTTCATTCGAACTCAAAATTTATTTGTTTCTTTTTTCTTCTCCAGATAAAGATCATGACCTTGGTTTTGCCAATGTACACTTGCATTCCCACCTTCTAATAAAATAGTTCTAGAGCTCTCAAGTGTTCTTACAGACTGTGTCATTTTTGCCATTATCATAAGGTCATCTGCATATAGCAGCAACTTTACCACATATGTAGCTAGGTGAACAACCCCACCCCTTAACTTGTCTATTCACTCCTCTAGTTTTTCTATGTATAGCCCAAACAAAGTGGGGGACAATGGACATGCATATTTGACTCCAATGTTGCTCCCAAAACATTCTAACAAACCACCCTTTGTTCTAATTTTGGCTTGAACCTGATCATAAAGCCTATGGACTGCTGCCCTATATTTTTCCAGTATTCTCAACTCTTCCATTCTGCCCCAAGGTTTGCTTCTAGGCAGCCTTTTTGAAAACGACAAAACAGCAAAAAACCTCTTCCCTATGTTTTTCCCTAACTTTTTCAATCAAATGTCTAAGAGTGATGCAGTGGTCAATTGTAGAGTGCTTTGGCTAGAAACCCACTTGCCTTTTCACCCTCTTACCCTCCCTTTCAACCCAAAGCCTAATTCTACGTTGCACCATACTTCCAAAGAGCTTTCAAAAAAGGGGATTAATCATTATAGTCTAAGTCACCAGTTCTGGTATGGGGACGGGTATAGGGTTCAAGTACTGCAGTATGGCAAAAAAATCCTTGGGTATTAAAACAGACTTGGATATATATATATATTAAATTACAAAATATAAAAACAGTGATACTCATAATTGCCAATAAACAAAATATTTAAATACTTCATAATTTGCAAATAAGACCAGACTCACAAATTCATAATTCAATGACTCATCAAATGTCAATATATAATGAAAATTACAATCAATATTCAATAATCTTCATATTGCTCTTCATTGAGAGCATCAAAGTCAACATTTGGTTCAATTTCATTTGAACCACAATGAGTTACAATGCCACTTCCACTAGCCATGTCATATGTACAAGCTACCTCATCTAAAGAGATTTTTGGCAAGTTGTGCAACAATAACATCTAAGTCAACACACTCAAGAGTTATATCCCAATTCCTTGTCACCCCCTCATTGTAATCAAGCTTCTTATGTGATAAGAGATCCCTATAACTAGTGTGGGTTTGGGAGTGGAGACCCCAAGGGGGTTGAGGGGCCATACCCCTCATGGGGGTCTAGGAGCAACACTCCCAACAAGATTGAGGACAACGTCCCAATAGGATCAAGGAGTAGAGCCCCTGCCACCAAGACCAAATTAAGGCCTTTGAAACCACACAAACCTTCATGGCGCACACCATTTTCACAATTTTATCACTTAAGGGAAAATTAGGTTTTTGGCACTTTTTTGTTTATAGAAATATTTAAAAAAATAAAATTGTGTTTTCTTTAGGTGGCCCATGGATCCCCTAGGTTCAACCCAGGTTCACCCAGGAACCCTAGGTTCCCTATTATGAAGGACTCGTAGGGAACAAAAAGTGCCCAAGCGAGACCCTAGGTGAACCTAGTGGTGTACTAGCCCTGAACCAAATCCATATGGGTACAGGGGGGTTCTAGGAGAACTTGGTAACATAGATTATAGTACAATAGTTTGTCAAGTTGTTGACATCCCACTTTTGAGGAGAGGGATGATGAAACTAGTTGTCCAATTTGCTAGGAAACCATACTGAATGACCCCATTAAATATCCTTTTGATATGCAAAGCTAGAGCTTCCAAGCCCCATTTTAAGAATTTAGCCTGTAATCTATCTATGTCTCGAGCTTTGTTCACTGCCAACTTTTTAATTCCTTCCTTTATATCCTTTGTGGAGAAGAGTTTGGCCCCAATGTTAATTACTAATGGCGGTCTTTATTTTGGTCTCTTTCATACAACATTTCTGCATAGTCTAGTCATTGGGCATCTGTGATATTATTCTCAACATTTGTTCTAGTTTGTTGCAATTCCCTTCAAAAACCTCTTGAATTATGCCTCCCTAGAGAAATTAGTTCCTTCCTCCTAACTTTCATGTATTCTTCTTTTTTTACATCTCACTAATTTTTCATACACCTTTTTACTTGTTTTATCCATTCCTGAGATTTCAATGATTTTTTTTGCTGCCTTGCATACTTCATCAAACCACAAATTTGCCGGAATACTATATTTGGTACCTCTTCTAGCCCTAGCTCTTTTGCATGCTATGAGAGCTTTATGGATTATTGCCATTAGGTTATTGCTGTTTATTATTCTTTTGTTTATCCCTTCCCGAGATTTTAATGATTCTTTATTTTTCCTTGCACTCTTCATCAGACTACGAATTTGCCGGAAAACTGTTTTTGGTATCCGTTCTAGCCTTAGTTTTTTTGCATGCTATGAGAGCTTTGTGGATTATTGCCATTAGGTTATCACGATTTATTATTCTCTTGTTTTTGCTAGAGCTGCCAATATCTTTTATTTTCTGTAGCTGTTTTTCAAGCATTGCTTTTAAAACATCTTGATTCTCACAAGTCATAAGGATTTTTATGATTTAACTTGAGAGTCCATTTTTTTACTTAGCTATGAACTAGTTCTCTCCTAGTCTTATCTTTGCATACCAATCTTTACATATACAATATTATGATCAGATTTCATTTATATAGGGCAGCTTCCTATCTTAACCTCCATTAACCTTGGCATAACACTCTGTGAATAAATGACACAATCCACTACACTTTGACCATCGGAAGTTTGACATGTGATGTTCCCTAAGCTTGGTCATGTCTTATGCCATTACATATGATCAAATCATGAAGGCTATATATGCCTAACAATTCAGATCCATATTGTGAAATACCTCCTTTTTTGTCCTAAGAGATCCTTTCCCGCTCTTGATTCTCTTCTTCCTCTAACCATAGCGGATTGCTATTCAAACCCTCTTCCCTATTGAGGTATAGTGCTTGGTTATTTGTTTGTTCTTGCATTAAACTTTCCGATTAAAATGACCTCAGCTGTGGCACAGTACTCTGTTATGTCCCTTTTTAATGCTTCATATAGATCCTCCCTATCTAGGTTCTTTTTCGTGTATGTTATAAAGCCATAAAGGGCAAAGGAACATGCTGCAAGACATATTGTAGATTTTTTATCTGTTATCCTCATCCATATGTATTAATAATGTCCTCCTTTTCCATTTTTATGATTCCTTTCCGTGCTCCCCTTACCAAGACTATTAGTCCCCCATGTCCCTTGCCACTTTATGTTAACTCATTCCAAACTGAGACCTTTTTGTAACCTTCAAATTCAGGCACTTTGCAGCCCTCATGCTCATGTGTTTTAATGAGAACAATGATGTCCTTTCCCTCTGCTATGGGCCATAAACCAAGACCCCTTCTCCAAGGGTAGCCTCTATAATTCCAGCTTACCATTGTAAGTTGATCCTGAGGGGGGGTGTCTTCCTATTTATTACAAGTCATGATGTCATTAAATTGGGCTTCCCCCCTATATAACCACGCCTCACTTCTTGCATTTCTTGCTGATAGAACTTTCTGCCATTCCTTCCTTCTTTCTTCTAACTATGTCAGGGTTAGATCTCCATCCATATAAATATATGCGCCTTTGAGGAGCCTTTTGTTTCTTAATATTCGGTTCTTATCTTCTATGTTTTTCAAGGTTGCCCTTATATTTCTATTCCTTTCTCCCCTCACCATTCTTCCAATTCTTTTTACTTGGAGGATGTGCCCTGCTCATTGGAATTTATCTTCTCCTTCACCATACTCTTTCATATCTTTAATTATTATATGAATATCTACCGCTCTATCATGTTTTTTTTTCCTCCCATATTTGTAACCTGATTTGTTGATTTGTTTCTTTATAAGCTCTATTTGCATCTTTGTTGGCTCTTTTACCACTCGTGACCATGACTTCTCTATTTGCATCTTTGTTGGCTCTTTTACCACTTGTGCCCATGACTTCTCTATTTGCATCTTTGTTGGCTCTTTTACCACTTGTGACCATGACTTGGCCTTTTCTAATTTCTCCATTAATTTAGTTTCTTTGACCTCCATGTTTGCTATTACTGATTGAATCTCTTTGATATGCAAAATATCACTTTCTACAACTTCTTGGGCTGTGCTTCCACCTTTGGCTTGACTTAATTTGCCCTTTAGTGCCATAATCTCCCGCTGCCCTGTTTCCATGGTGTTTTGTAATTTGTTTATTTGATATTTAAGTAATTTATTTCCCTGTGCTAGCTTCTTGTTGGCTTATATGATCTCTTGAAACTTGACCCAACTTTTGTTGGCGACAGGGAGGAGAAGACTTCATGATGAATAGAGATTTATCCATAAAATCCGTCGTTGGCCCCGCAATACAAGGAGAAGGGACAGCTCTAGATTGTCCTTTATTAGGGGCTACGAGTTTGACGGCATTAGTAAATATTGGACTCAACCTCCTCTCCGCACTCAACCAGCTCTGGAACGAGAATAACACTCAAGGGTTCACCCGCTTCCTCGCCTTGAGGCACTTCTTCTGCCATGTTACGTATAGATAATAGATAGTTGACAAAGCTTTTGTCTTAGGGGAGTCTTGGAGTCTCGGACTTCAAGCTTTGCACCTTGGCCCAACACACCATGTGTATGACGATGGATAATTAAGCGACCCCAAATATACACGTCAGTCCAATCCAATGGCATGTCAAAAATATGGATTTCTAAAGCTTATCTGCTGATTCCTAAATAAATTCGGTTAATGTGAAACCTAACCTGTGCTTGTGTGTTTATAAGGTCAATTATGTTAAGGAAATTTCCATCTCAGCTTTATATTTCTTTTCCCGGACATAACTCTAATTGATGTATATTTTTAGTTTTCAGTCAGCGCAAAACCTTCCATGCCGTTCACACCTGGGTATTCGAGGTATTTCTACAGCGCTGTCTGTATTATTATTTCTTTTACTTTAAAAATATTCCAGTAAAGAATAAAGAAATGAATAACAACTTTTTAAAAAAATCTAAGATCTGCCATGAAAACAATAATGAGAAAACAGTTGCATAGCCACCCACAAGACACGGAACAAGATAAAATAAAAGAAACATGAAAGCAGGTGAGACGTACCCAAATTCTACAGTGAGCTTCATATTCATTCAGCTGTATTCCGTTTCCTTGAAAACTTATATAAGTTGCAGAGGATTACATTAGCACCCCATCCGGCTCGAAACGGTGAATAGTCTCTTGAATTTTAAGTAGATGTTTTACGCTTCTTCTCGACGCTAAAATTTGCACACCTGTGTTATTTCTTATTTATTTATTTAGTTCTGCGTTCATTTTTGAACAATGATTTAATACATATATACTACTCTCTCTATATATATTTTTTCAATAAAGTGTGTTCTTCTTTTCATATAATATTTTTATTAGTCTATAGGTTATATATAATCAGATAATACTTAATTTCTTTAATAAAAAAATCTAGATTTGTGTAAGTTTATTTCATTTCATTATTTAGCACTTATTATTAATTGTTTAATCTAGTCACATGCAACTAGAATTTGCAGTACATCTATGGACAAACACATATTCTCCAACATATTAACATACATATAGGCTAGTTTTCTATCGGCGTAATCCTTGAACCTCTTTTAGGTGTAAGTGCTAGTGTACTCATTTTTATTAATTCTATGCATTGCTAGGTTTTATTAGTAGTACCAAAAGAATCAATAAGATGCTAGAATTAAAATAGTTTGATCAAATTTTCTAATGTATGTATTTTCTCAAATTTATTTTAAAATATCAAAATTAATTTACCTATAATTCTATTGGATGATAGTTATGAGAATAAATCAAATCTACATTTATTAGTTTAAAATAATTTTAAAATTAACAATAAGAAAAATTATGTTTTAATAAAGGGTCTTGACGTAATGCATCTATTGTCATATTTGTGTATGTATACCTTCTGATATATTTTTCTAAATTATACATTAATTGCACATATATGTACACATATTCTTAGTATCTCAATATGAACATTTTTATGTATTGAATCATTTTGTAGATGTGAGGTCAATCTTATAATTGTAAACTCGATCCTTTTAATTTCAAATTTAAATAAACTTCGCCTATTCATGTCCCACCAAGGATTGACTTAGCACAAATTTACAAAATTTATTGTTATGTCCTTATATTTAAAGTTATTTTCAAAAGAGGGGGGTCAACCTATGATAACATACTTAAGCATTAATATTTTAAAATTAAATTTTAACTAGGTCTTGCCTATTTCATTCCTACCAAGGGTCGACTTAACAAAAGTTTGTGTGATTTATTGTTATTTCCAAGTATTTAAGGGCATTAAATTGTATTTTATTATAGGTCTCCTAAAACATCCTCTCCTCTCCAATCACTTTTGTAAGGCCCAATCATTTTATGACTCCATCGTACTCGTATTTATTATGATTATTATGTTGTAGCATATCTCAAGACCTCCTATTTAGATAATTGAACTATAGGTGTGTGTTGATTAACACTATTTCTATATGATGTTAAATCCTAATTCATGATTTGTGAATTACCATATTATCATTTCAAGCTAATTGTGAGTTTATTAGTATGCATGTTTAACACATATATTTGTTATATTGATTAAAAATTCTTATTATGATGTGATTCATGAAATGAAAGCTATTGAGATTTCATGCATATTTAGAACACCAGTGTTGTAGTGTGTATTGCATGTGTGATTATTATTCCTTGGCTTTGATTATTGTTGCTTCAATTATTATTATTTGATGTGGCTAGATGTGTGTAATGTGTGTACATGAAACAAGGATAAGACGATGTGAATTGAATGGGGGAGTGATAACATAAAAGTTTATTTGTCATATTAATAAACTTGTGAGATAATTATGATGTATTTATGTTGTAATGTCCCCATTTTGTGCAATTTTGATTTGTGAACAATTAGCCAGTTTCCTAGCTTTTTTGAAGGTTAATTATTGTGTTGGGGGAACTCCAAAGTTCTTGGAGTGCACAGGTTTATCATTTTTGGATTTCTAGTTATGGTATTGAGCTCAGTTGGTGTTATGGGTCATAATAACACTTTTAGAAGTGTTTTTGGACTCTTAGGGTGTTCTCCAAACTTCTTAGAGAGCACATTTATTTTTAGTAAGTCAGTCACCAAGTTGACTCCAATCATTTTCCTATTGTTTTAGTTTCATCGTGGTGTGGTCAGAATTGGATTCTGATGACATTGCAATACTTTTTACAACTTGGGTGAGTTATTAAGCTATTTAATTAATATTATCTAATGTTGAGAAATAATTAAAGGATGACTTAGTGTAATAGTTCATTTGAAAGGTGATTAATTTTTTGAAAAGTTGGACACCTAGGCATAAGGGGGTATTTTGCACATAATGAATTATTTAATTTAAAACAAAAATCATTTTTTAAAAAAGTAACAAAAAATAAAAAGCGCTTTTTGAAAAAAAATAATACTTTTTTCAAAAAATAGCAAAAAGTGCTTTTTTGAAAAAACGACGAAAAAGCTATAAAAGGAGGTGTCGGGGGGCTCATTTGCATATGTTGAAGATTTCTCATGCTATTATGTTGTCAGATTGAAACTGTGAGTTCTTTGATGATCTTTTGAGGATGAAAACCCTCATTAGATTTCTAGTTTCAGATTTGAGAGATAATGCCTAGCTAGATTGGAGTGGTTCTAATTCAGGAATCACCATTGTTCTTCATCAAAGTTTCAGTTTGGGGTTTCGTAATGGAGGTATTTAGTGTTTTCTAAATAGTTGATATTTTGGGAGTATTTGTCTAACATTTTGGCTGAGTTGATGAATCTTTGAAGGCAACATGAGGAGTTAAGTTGTTGGGTCATACAACTTATGTTTCAATGTGGGGACTGATGTTCACTAATTTTTCTGACCTGTAACGACAATTCATGTTCCTTGGTGTTTTTGGAGTTGATGGTAATAGTTCATGTTCATTATTAGAGAGTTGGGTATGCTCGAGTTATGTTTTCTAAGTCAGTGTACCTATTGTACTTGTTTCAAACTTGTATAAGAATGAAATTCATTACTAGACTTTGAATATCTCGCTTGTAAGGTGGTTTAGTGTGGCTTGGGAGTTTTTGGGTGAAGATACATCAATTTTTTTATCATGATGGAGAGTTGGGTGTGATTTGGTGAGTTTACTAGACCATTTTTTGTTGTCCAAACATGTTGCAACATTATTTCCAGTGTTCTGTAGACTTGTACTAGCAAGATATCTATCAATCATTGAGGTATATTGTTGTTATTTTTCATTTGGGTGGTTATTTCATGATTTGGGGTACCTTTGGGGGTGTTTTCAACAGTTATTTTGTATATCAACACTTGTATTAACAGTGTAATTCTTATCAGTAGTTATTCAATGTTTATGATGCTTATGGACTAATCCTGTAACCCTTTGAAAGGTTATACCATTGAAGATTTATCTTTCTAAGCATTTATTTTGTAAGCATCAGATGGTAGCACTGGTAATGGGTTTAATTTTTTATTGTTGATGTCCTTACCCCACTAAACAAGTGGTAATATTATAATAACTCACCATTGGATAAGTGGAAGAAGTTTTTTTCATATTCAAGTATTGTATAAGTTTTTCACTAAATAAGTGGATGTGCCCTTGTAATTCCCACTAAATAAGTGGTTGGTTATTTCTTTCAGTATCATTTGTGCACTCCATTAGATAAGTGGTATTGGTTGGCTTGATGCCTAGTGCCTTACTTTCAATTGCTAACTTAGTTTAATTGTAATTTGGAACACTGTATGCTCTCACCTTTCCATACTAGGATATGGGTGATTAGAAAGTGGGAAGGAAGTTGATTTGCATCTCTATTTTAGTTGATAATATTTTCGAAAAAAATCTAGGGTGGTTATTACATATGTGCATACCAATAATGTCAAAATACTTGAGTCTTGTGATCCTAGTTACCCTTGTGATTACAACTTAAATGTTAGGAATGATGTATAAACCTTAATATTTGTTGTCTAATTAGTGTTGAAGCATTAAGAAATAATTTGTATTCATGTATATTTTTGCTTTAATTATCTAAAGTAAATTGGAAAGTGCTTGGGAGGATTCTATGCAAATAGAATCTTTTAGACATTTTAATAAGGTAATTTTGTATTGTTTAAGTGAAATTTGGCTTTCAGGTTCATATGGATATGGATGGGATATTTGAGAAGTTTATGAAAGGCCTTATGTGGTCAGTTAGACATGGATATTGTTAGAGTAAAAGGTATTTCCTAATTAATTATTAGGTCCTTTTCCTCTAATTACTTAAGCTTACTTAGGTCACGTTCTTTTTGTCTCATGTCATAGGATGAGGAAACATGTCATAATCTTATTTCATCCTCACCTAGGGTTTCTAGGTTTATTATCCTTTTATAAGGATTATTTATTGTAATATCATTAAGATGCACATTAATTATGATTTATGCTTTTTTGGATCAATAGCTCTTAGTCTCCATAGTTTTTCTATTCTCTCTTTCTGTGGAAAGTTTTTCATTCAAAAAAAATATATATTAAAAAAATTTGAGGGGGGGGATACCTGCAAGGGTACTTGCCCCTTGCACAGCCCTGTCATGGCAGGGATGGTAAGTCCCCTCAGCCCCCGCACCTCTATGGGGGGCTATTGCCCCTTGCCACTTTGGCAAGGCAGCAGCCCCCTTGGGCTTCACCTAGGGCCCTAACACCCAACAATATTTTTTTAATATTATTTTTTTACTAAATATTATATATATACCCCGCGACAACTAGGTGGGTGGCGTGGGACTATGTGCTAGAATATGTGTGGCAGGGTGGCATTCAACATGATGTCTAGTTGGATCGGTACGAGAGGCGGTAGAGAGAGGGAGAGATTAATTGTCGGGTCTTTTCAAGATCAACAAGCATGTTATCACTTAATTCCCAAGGTGGTGGAGAGGACGATTGCTTGTGATAGTCTAACAAGGAGCATTTATGGGGCACGCTTTGTGGGTTGATAAAATGAAGCATGGTGGTCGTCAAAGCATTCAAAAACAACAAATAGTTTCCTGGACAAAACTCATGGTGAAGGAAATGGAGAGACCAATTCGGTTGGTGGCCATGCACAAGCTCTGGCGATTCTTGGGAAAGATTACTAAGAGCAAGGTGCGTTCAGTGTTTAAAGACTGGGATCTACTAGTACTAGGCGCGACAGAGCTGATAATGGGGAAAGATTTCATGGTGTCCTCGGAACGCTACCGCATGAATGTGGACATTGCTTCACATTTCATTGTAGCTCTCTTGGACTTGCATGTACAAAAAACAAGGGTGTTACTTATGGCCAGAAAATTGGTGATGGCAGATTTACTAGGAGGGGTCAAGGATGCTATAATAATTGTGGAATTGGGCATTGGTATGCCACGGCCACGGGACCTGCCCATGGTTTTTTTGCCACATATTCATGTGAAGCACTATCCATTCCATTTCACTTGGACATTAAAGGTAGGGAGCTAGAGGAACAAAAGGAATGAGTGTAGCAAGGAGTGGAATTCCTAAAGGTATGGATGTATCTGGAAGCGGCACCAGGGATCGACGGGAAGGAGAGGTTTCATGAGTACCTACAGGACAAAGATGTGTTGTCAAAATGATGAACAAGCTTTGGGATGGTGTGAATAATGGAAGGTTAATATGTATGTATGTCTGGTTTCTAATCGTACGAGATATGGTATAGTGGGTAACAGGCTGAACTTATCAATATTTTGTTGCATTTTGTAAGGGTGGCAATGTAGGTAAATATTGGTGAATGTATGTACGGGTGGTAGTAGTGTGATCAATTGGTAATATAGGGGTGGGGGGATTTGAACACATCATTGTTGTGGCGGAGAACATATAACTTTTTTGATATTAATATAAATATACATTTACGAATCAAAAAATAAATTATATATATAAATATATATATTAGTTTTTTAGCAGCTTTTTCACTTTAAATAAAAACTTGCAAGTTTTTATAAATGCATTTTTTTTTGTAATAATCCAACCTATACTTGTACCTGGAGGAGAATTTTTATCAGACTCTAAAGTTGGCGGACCTCCATATCTAGAGGTGTTTTCACTAAATTCGATAGAAATTCTCTTTTGCCTAGCCCTACCCTTCTCTATTGGGCTTATCAATTTTGCACCCCATCTTCCAGAGGCGATATCTCAGCCATACAATGGTCTTTTTCAATGCAATTTTATTTTAAATGGGTCGCAATTTTGTGCTCTTCACAATGGTGTAGGTGGTTTTTAGTTTTGGATTTTGGTTTTTTCCATAAATCAAGTTTCTCAGTGTTTTTGTGTTCTCATTTTGGAGACTTTGATGAGCCATATCTTCTACATATGAACTCCTTTTTGGGTGTCATTTTTTTGAAAGTGCATGAATTTTTGTATACTTCATCATGGTGCTCTCAGCTTCCTTATTTTTTTGTTAGAGAATTGTATTTTCAATAAATGGCCCTTTTTTAGACATTGTGAGCTTCCATTGTAAGAATTTCTCATATGTAAACACACAAAATAAAGTGCCTCAGTATCGTACATGCATTATTAGGATCTTTGACATCATTTTGTGCCTTATTGTACTTTCACTATGATATAAAATGCGATGGGGGGTAGTGTAGGCCTTTTGTTTTTCCATCACACCTTTTTCAAGTGAGTGTCCCTTCCACGACAACATCGAATCTTGATGATTCTTGCCTCATGTGTGTGCCTTAGTTTACACACCCATTTTATTTGCAAGTACTTTTAGTTGTACATTCAAATGTTGTTGATTCTTCTTCATGCACTACATTTTGGCATTTAGTTTTAGTGTACCTATATTGGCTCTCCCTTGTCAACATTATGGGGGGTTCCTACTATTGGTGTAATGCTTCCTTGGTTTCATGTTGGAGAGATCTATGTATCTAGTATTTGTTCCTATGTACTAGGCGAATACAATGGTTGGTTAACCATGTATTTCGATGAGATGGAGCATTTACCATATGGACACTTATATTCCTATTTTTGAAGGCGACCTTCCATTTTAACTTGATCAATGTTCTTCAAACTTTTGGTACATGTGCCATATGTATCTTCGAGTTCCAAATGTTTTTCCTTTGTTTTCCATCTAATTCAAGTAGTGTATTTGGGGGCACTCATGCAAATTCTTGTCTTCATGATCTTCATCTTCATCCTAATTTAAGAGGAGGTTTTTCTTTCAGCATTATAGTAGTCATTCTTCGATAGTTTTTGTAGCTTCTTCATGCTTCAGTGGTGTTCTTCATGTTCATTCTTTGTTCCTATTCTTTTTGGGACATTGTTTTGGAGGCTTTTCAGTCCTTCGCTTTGTTTTTGAGGCTTCTCAGTCCTTCACACTATTTTAGAGGCTTTTTTAGTCCTTCACTTATATTTCTCTCTTTTGGAGAGGAGTTTTCTCCCATAGAGTTTTTCTCTTTTTTCTCCCATTATGAGAGATTTTTGTTTGTATATGGGTACCTCACCAGGCCTTGTTTTTCGAGACCCATCATGCATTAATCTTTAGAGTTTTGAGCTTCTTCCTAAGTTTCACTTAAGGGGGTGTTAGAGTAAAAGGTATTTCCTAATTAATTATTTATTTAATTAAGAGGTCCATTTTCCTCTAATTACTTAAGCTTACTTTGATCATGTTCTTTTTATGTTTCATGTCATAGGACGAGAACACATGTCATGATCTTGTTTTATCCTCACCAAGGGTTTCTAGGTTTATTATCCTTTTATAGGGATTCTTTATTGTATTATCACTAACATGCACATTAATTATGATTCTTGCTTTTTTAGATCAATAACTTTTGGCCTCCATAGATAAATGTTATTTTCTCTTTCTATGATAGGTGTTTGATTGCAGGCAATCCTTGGGAGCTATGGAGTTGATTTTTTCCAACTTCAACAAATATCACCCAATTCTTAATTGGATATGTCTAGATAACCTAAGGATAATCTTGGAACCTATGTTACAGGTAACATGTTATGTAAGAGTTTCTCCCCTCAAACTACATTTGAATTTTATTTTAGATAAATATCTTAGATTTATTATTATTTGAATTAAACTTGTCATATTATTTTAAAAGTTAGTTTATCGGCTCCTTGGCTCACCTTGAAAATAATGGAGACATATCAACTTGTTATTGGTGGGGATGGGAAACTCAAGTTGAGTTTATTTTATCAATGAGAATGGTTAAGAGAAGGGATTGCATATTTGTGATTTCATTATTATATTTTGGAAATGGGTCTCAAGGAGCTTAAGAAAAGATGTCAAGGGAAAACCATGAGAATTTATATTTGAGAGGGATTTGTGATTAGAAGGGTGTTCTTGATTTTGGATAGAAGACTAGGACTTGGAGAAGCTTGTGTGAGCTTGGAAAGAGATTTGGGAATCATCATATGTAACTCAAAGGATTTTAAGCTTGTAAGAGGTAGATTATTATTCTATATTTATTTTTATTTATACAAGAGAATCAGTAGCCTAACAACCTAGAACCACCCCTATGAGGGATATGAATCATGGAAAGATGAGCCACTATTACTTCTCTTAGCACAAGTGTCATTGTCTATGTTGGAGGCAAATCAAGTCTATAATTATAACCATTATCAGGGATCACTTTAATAACCCCCCCCTCAAAAAAGGTGTAAAAACCTAGTGAATCTTGTATACTTCTTGAAAAAAATATTAATTTTATTGACAATTTTTTTCTTTTTTCGAAAAAAATAATAAATTCAATTGGTGAATCTTTTGTAATCACTAGAAGTCTCTAGAAAATCTTGGCAAATTATTATTTTTTTCAAACCAATAAAATATTTTCATTGGTGATTAAAACTTGTTTTCAAACCAATAAAATATTTTCATTGGTGAATTAAACCTGTTTTTAAACCAAAAAATATTTATGTTGGTGGATTAAACCTGTTCTCAAACCAAAAAAATTCTTGGTGAATAAAACCTATTTTCAAACAAAAAAAATATTTTCATTTGCGAATTAAACCTATTTTCAAACCAATAAAAAAAATTTATTGGTGAATTAAACCTATTTTCAAACCAATAAAAACAATTAATTGGCGAATTAAATTGGTATGCCAATAAAAATCATAGCATGGGTGGTGAAAATATGAAATGCTATATATTGTTCTATTCCGGGACAAATTTTCCACACACCCAAATTCCTACATAAAGTCTCTGGAATGGAGACAAGTGTCAACATATTATATGTTCTTATCAGAAGTGAGCTACTAAGCGAAGTACTATGTCTGAAGCCAGATGTCAGTGCAACTTAACAACTAGTAACTATGAGTTATATTATTTAATAAGTTAATATAACATTAATATACTCAAAAAATTAAAATTGCACTGACAATAAGTACAAGTTATATTATTTTGCAACTTAACCATTTTATGAATGTTCGATGGATGGTTGTAGTTGCATTCCAGAAGCAAATGTCTGAAGTGCTAGACTTGCAAATTCAAACCTCCAGAATACCCCTAGGACTGTTAGATTTGCAAATATCAATGGTTGACCTTTTATTACTTATTAAATCACTTAAAGTTATGACTCATTTTTTGTGAAATAATATTATCACATCAACACATGTACCTTGTGGTGAATTAAATGCTCAAGTGTTGAGTATTGATGTATTTGTTCTATATATACTTCACCAACTTGATGTTCTTCATATGATTTATAACATATTTACTTTCTCTCTTCTTTATTCACAATTTCACAATTCATTGTGATATTATGGAGTCTTCATGGCATGTCATGCTACCTAAATATTTTTCAAAGAAAAAAAGCAACAATGCATACGATAGACAAAAGTTGGGTATGGTTTTCACTATTCCTTGTGTGCCTATTGAGGAGGCTATAAGAACAATTTTGGGTAGGGAATGGCTTCAAAACAACCCCCATGCTCTATTTTATGAGGTAGCTTTTGCTTTCTTGTCCAATTGCATGGACATTTTGTTGGATACAAAGATGGTGAAGTTGCTGGCAATATGTTATTTTCAGCCTTTCATTTACTCTCTTTCTTCATTGGAGTTGGCACTTGAGCATTATAATTTTGAATTTGGGTTAGCCCCTTGTTGGTGGAATTTTTCCCAAAGTTGAACTGGATTCTTCTATAGTGCAAGCTCTTTCCCTGGTTGTTATGAAGTATGGTCTGATTTGTAATACGACAAATGAATCATTACTGAGTTTGGAGTTTTGGAGGAAAGATTTGGGTGATGCCCTTTTCTTCTCTGCTCTTACTTTGTTCAATTTAATTCACCTCCTGCTCAAACACCTAGTTTAGGGCCTCCATGGACCATCATGATCCTCTACTGCTAGTCTCCTTTGCTAATGGTAATGATTTTTTTGTAATGAATTGTGTCTATATTTTGTTGTATAGCTCTTGTAATATGTATTTTATGGCTGATTTTTTTGTCACGGTTAGTGCCTTTTTGGCTAGGATGGCTATGTACTTTAGCTACTTAAATACTTTTTGTAGCTCCATTCTTGTAAATCCTTTTTGCTTTGTTTAATATAAAAAAGTGGCTTTTAAGACTAAAAAGACATTTATAATTTTTATATGATTCATTTGTTTACTTCTTTGAGATATATATTTAATATTACTCTTAATTATCAAGAAACTAGTATGCAAATAAAAATCATAGTATACTCCACAAAGATATTATTATTTAATAAGTTAATATAATGTTAATATACTAAGAAAATTAAAGTTAATGTACAAAAATATTTCACTGTTCGATGGACAAATTTTTAACATATTTATAAATTTTGATTAGAAGTGAGCAAAATTTATTGTGACTTATTAGTGGATATTGATAATGATTAAGCTACAACAATGCATTTAGTTCTCTCTTTTTAATTCTTTGAATTAATCTACCTAAAGCCAAGCTACCAAATGTCAATCCAAAAAACATTTACAATGACTCTCCCATGTGTCGACGAAGTGCAAATGCAACAATTGGAAATTTGGCTCACCTTTTTAATTAAATTAAATTATTCTTCTGACAAAATTAAATTTAAAACATGTAAATCGAGGTAAGATAACAAGATGAAGATCCTTGATCAAATTGTGCAATATCTTTTGTATTAAATGTTTTAACTATCGACTCATGCTTCAACATAGTGGGATGCAGAACCAAGGTCCAAAATTTTCTATAAACTCAACTCATCATAATCTTGATTAAAGCTTAAAATCTCTGGTTCAAAAATCATTATGGAATTTGATACACCAATTTTTCTAACCAATCCTCGACGATAATTAGCCTTCTTAGGAGCAATTACTAGCCAAAGATTTACACAAATTTTCAGGATATGCAGCAGATGGACTATAGTCTTTATCAAGATGGTGTTGGGCTTCAAATTTGTAGAAACTACAGACAGATATTGGGTGAGCACTGATATTTCTTCATGATTTGTGGCTTATTTACTAGATATTGGAGTTCTGCAGGTTGATGTGTTGCTCTTAGTGAGTTTGATGGTTTGACATGATTATTTAGGAGACCTAGGGGATGTTTTGGCTATTGTACACATTGGAGTGGGAATCCCTACACCAAGGGATATTCCATGCTTCTTAAATGAAGGAGCCGTTGTAACCTAGCATGCTTTTGTGTCAAATTTCTACAATATCACTTTAGTGGGACATCATCAACTGGTCACAGTGGGATATGAATTTCTGAAGAATGAAGTTTTGCCATAATTTTGATAAATGTATGTGAATATTGCATTCTACTACTAGCAAGATTATGTTACTCAGTAACTTTCTTATGTACATTTTGCAAGCACCTTTATATGTGCTACTTTATCAAAGATATAAATGTCAACATGTATATATTCATATTATTTCTATTAAAATTAGTTTTATATTATTACATATTTATTCTATGTTTTTAATGTAACAATTCAATAATTATCTTGTCATCTTCTTTTTATTGATTTCTGCAATTCCGTGGGATTATTGTTCATTGAAGAAAATGTGGTTGCAAAATCGTGGATTAACGCCATATGTACCTAGGAAATATTTAAAAGATTTAGAATTAAGTTCCTCTTCTAATCTGAAGCAAGCAGAATGATTGATTTGATAAATTGATATTGAAAATGGTAGAAAGAATGGCATGTGTTTTCTTTTTATTGATTTTTGCAATTCTGTGGGATTATTGTTATTGAAGGAAAGTGGTTGCAAAATGGTAGATTAAAACCATATGTACATCTGAAGCGAGTGATTTGATAACTTGATATTAAAAATTGCACGACGTACTATACATGATGATGTCATGAATCTAGTTATCAATCAAAATAAGATTTGTAATAGATTTTATATCATTTGAGCGGCATGCTTGTCAACTTGAAAGTTGAGGTACAATTTGCATATAGCCAGACGTCAAATCAAAATAAATATTGTAAGTGGTTCTCACACGATTAAATTTGGTTACTTGGTTAGTGTAAAAAAGAAATTATACCTCACATGACTCACGAGTAAATAGGGATGATGAGCTCACAAATGGCCCATAAATAGGGATGGTGAGCTCAATTGAAATCATTCTTAAAAGGCTTTACTTTTGAGTGTAATATTTTGAATTTTGATAAGCATTTTCATTTTGCAAGGTTAATAAGGAATAAGATGATGGTGTGGTATTATTGGGGATACTCTAAATTCTCCTGCCTCCAGTTATGTAGTTATAGAGTAAAAGAGAGACCAATTTCCTTCAAGTTTAGAATGGGTGGAATTGGAAAGAAGTTGATTTGGTTCACCTAGCCCTTGAGCCAAGGTTTGAACCATGATGAGGAGCTCTGATGGAGATAAGTGCTTTCACAAAGAGTGCGGCCACATAAGTATTTTAATCTTGTTCACATTGAAAGCCATTGATTTGTAATAGTCCATTTTGACAGAGGCCCTCAAAGAGGAACTATGGACTTTCAAATTTATTATGTGTTTTCCTAGTGCCTTGGAGCTGCCCAAAGTTGGTGGTGGTATATTTACTACCCCTTATCTTCTACATAATTCCAATAGGTAACCAAGATAGGTATATTTTCTATATTCATAGGTCCCCTTTTCCTAGCATGGTAGGTAAGCCTTGTGGATTTTCAAAGTCATTTTGGGCTATTCTAGTGGGTCAGACTGAGCATATTATGCAATATCATTTTTATTAAATATTTTAACTATCGGTTCATGCTTCACAATAGTGGGATGCAAAACTAAGGTACAATTTTTTTTATAAATGCAAAACCATAGTGGTGGCTTGGAGCTATCATGTGAAATCCCAAGATCCCAAGCATGGTTGGTAAGCCCCATGGTTTGAGCATATGATTTGCATCCCATAACACCACTACCAACTTGGAATCAATTATGTTTGATGTAAAGTGACATGTGTCATTTATGCAAGAGCTTGCATGCTCTACCCATCTTTAAAAAGCTATGTAACATTGCAATTTAATTGTTAATAAATTAAAATAAATGGTTGTGTTATTCTTCATTATTCATTTATAGTAAACAATTATTTTGTGTGTTTAGTGTCTATTCAAATTACAAGTAATTAGAATTAATGTTACTAGCACTTGCATCTAAAGGAGGTTCAAGGATTACGCCCATAGAAAACTATATATGTGTTAATATGTTACAGAGTATGTGTTTATGGATAGGCTACAAGTTTAAAGTTCTAGTTGCATGTGGCTAGATTAAACAATTAATAATAAGTGCTAAATAATGGAATGAAATAAACTTAGAAAAATCTAGATTTTTCCTTCAAGAAATTAAGTATTATCTATTTATGAAATATTTGCATGCAAATTTAAAACATAAAGTAATACAAATGAAAAAAGAAAGTTACCATCAAACTGACAATAAACACTAAAAATGGAAATAGAATGTTCTCAAATCAATATTTATCTAGATTTTATGTGATAAGTGATATTTTGGAGGCTTTAGCTTTTTACTTTATATTTTGTAGGATTTTACCATTAAATGGCAGCGGGTTTACCATTAAACAATAATCTTGCTAGGGTTTGGTAAAATGTTGTCACTCTTGCTAGGGTTTGCACTTTACTAAAATGTTGATTTAAGTTTATATGTGAATTTAGGTTCACAAGCCCTAAAAAACCCTACACTTTATTTTTATTTTTTTGTTGACCTGCTCTCGTAGTTCTCAATGTCATTAGTCATTTTATTAAGTCCTTTGCAACGTTAAGTTACCAGCCCCATTGATCCTCTCCTAGCGTTCACTTAAGAAGAATATTTTACATGTGCTTAATTAAATGGCTTAATTGAGCCCACACTTAATGTATGGCTCCCATCGCTTATTATGTCTTTCTACTAATCCGCATGAAGTATTTTATTAAGGAATGGAACACCCATGAAACCATGGAAAGGTTGACACTTGACTCCTTTTAGTGGTTTCCTTTCAGCATGATTTCACAAGTTTGAGGATAATTTTATAAAGGTTAAGTTAATTGTCGTGGAACCACAGAAAGGGGACAACTGTCAATGTCATGCTTTTTAAAGGGATTTCGCAGGTCCATAGGATGATTCAAAAAGATCTATATGTGACTCACATAATCATAGAATAAGGACACATGGACTAGTCTCAATGTCTCTAATGGGTTTTCTATCGAAGGCTAGGAATGTGAGCAAATGATAACATGTGGTAGATTTCGTGGGTCCACAAGATGATTCAAGAAGATCTATATGTGACTCATGAAACTATGGAATAAGAACACATGGACCCTTCTCAATGTCTTCAATGGGTTTTCTATCGAAGGCTAGGCTTGTGAGCAACAAAATGATGACATGTGGCACAATCTCAGGAGGATTTTGTATCCTAGTACACTTAAAGATTAAAACAACTTTAAAACACATGTTTATATCATAAGTTACTTGACAATTCGATGAACGTTTGATGGATGGTTGTAGTTGAATTTTGGAATGAAATGCATAGAGCGTTAGGCTTGTGAACTCAAACCTCTAGAATTACCCTATAACTATTAAATTTATAAAGATCAATGGTTGATACTTTATTTGAATGGATCATTTGAATGGTGTCGCCTCTCACCCAAAGTGTTCAATTAATAAAAGGTGCAAAAATGCATGACAAATATTGAATTTATTTTAAGTGTCTATACAAAATTGTAACATACTAATTATGTAGTCAGGAGGTAACACGTTTCATTCACTTTAATATTCAAGAAAAAGAAAAAAATAAGTGAACTTTCTACTGCTAAGTGATTTTATTTTTAAGTGAGAGGGTCAACATATAGGGAGATTGCTCATTGTAGTGTACTAGGGAGATTTTGGGTTCCAACACAGTCACTCCACGCTTGTCAATATCTTTGTATTAATCTTTTCAAGAATCAAAATTTGGGTAAGTGAAAGGCAAAAATATTATGTTTCATCATTTCTTAAATTCTTAATTTTTCAAACTTTGGGTTTAGGGTTGAGAACTTGAGAGAATTAAGAAAAATTAAGTACTTAAGAGGGAATTCACACTATACAAGCATGTCTACCACCACTCCTAGACAAATTGTTGGGAAAGGAAAAGCAAAATCAAATAGAAAAATAGATTATGCTAGACTGCTTAAAACCTTAGGTTTCACAGATGAATACCATGATATTTATGATCCTAAAATCTATGGTAGGCTTACCTCAGAACTTAGATTTTCATGTGAGAATAAGATTTCAAAGAAAATGCAAATTCAAAATAGTCAAACAATTCCAATTAATAATGTCACTACACCGTGGGTAATTGGATTAGGGTGCATGATGTTACACGAGGTTTTTCCTCGCTCATAATTTATTATGGTATGCGCCCATGATTATGATGATAACAAAAGTAATTGTTAATAAAGATAGAAAAGAAGAAATTTTATCCATTACTGTAGAATAATTTTGAAATGTGTTCAAGTTTACAACCAAAGAATTTGGAAACGTCCACATTGACCTAGAAAAGCTTGTTAGTGATTATGAAGTAGTTAATGAAGGGGAGAAAAATAATTTCTAATTAAAATAGTTCAAGGTAGTAATAGTAACTTATTCAAAATTAATCTTAATCCTCCTTATGATTGGGAATTTTTAAACCATGGGTTCATGATACTATTTCCATGCTAGCATTTTGCCTCAAATTTGATAGCAATCGAGAAGTGGGTGCAAGCCTCCTTGAAATGCCATATAATATCCACTATGGTAAGCAGCCTGTCAGATATAACTTTCTTGAGCACATTGTAAAATTAATGCATAAATAATTTTTAATGATTAAAGGAGGTTCCTAAGACATTTAGGTTCACAACCTACTTGTGATATTTTTTTCTATTCAAATTTAGTGGAATGTTTCTAAACAACAAGCTTCAGATTCAACCCTATACGAATGTTGAGGAAAAAAATGGCTCTAGTATATGATTGGACCAATAAGATAAGGATGTATGATTATCAAAGGAACTATAATCATTTTGTAGACTACTTCTTCACTCAATTGTATCAAGAAATTACAAATACTCTAATGCCTAGATTGTTTATGTCTTATATAAATTATACTCAACTAGGAAAAGAAATATAATTTGTTGGTTGGTACTTAATGGAAGAATATATTGTGCTAAGATTTTATGGCTTAGTAGTAGAGCCATACAAACTTCCAATACATGTGACATAAATGGTTTTTGCATTGGAATATGTATGATAGATGGAGAGTATTGATCAACTATACTTTTTTCAGTCAACAAAAGAAGAGTATATTTCCTTATTTTACCTTTTTCATGTGGAGGGTTCACATTTGAGAGAAAAGCATTTAGTTTTTTACATTATCTTTTGATTTTTTTTCAATTTGATGTTGTCTCTCACTGGCAATATGATCCATGTGACACCAGTATATCAAGGATTGTGGCCAATAAGAATGTTGCATGTAGAATTCAACATCAAAGTAAACCATTGCTTGAAAACTTGAGAAACAAGGATTCTTAGGATAAGATCAAAATAGAAATGGAGAAAATTGTAACTGAGAATGGTATTTCTTTTAAACAATTGTTAGCAAAAATTATGGCATTGCACCAACAGAGAGAAGCAGAGAATCAAATTAGGAGGTGTGATAATTTTTATGAAAAAAGTGATCTACCATCTACTAAAGTAAAAATACCAGAATCTCTAAATATGGCTTGTAGAGAAAAAAACTGGTCACAATAAAAAATTACTACCTTTTGGTCTATGAGGAAGGATCTAGGTGAACCAAAAACTAATGCAGAGTTTGAAGAGATCGAAGGCAATTATGAGTTTAGCAATTTGTAGAATAAAGAGAATCCCTATGAACATGAAGAAACTAATGATGAATCTAGTGATGATAGGGAAGAATGAAGTGTACATTATGCAAGAAAAGTCAAATCTAGTTTAAGTGAGACCATAAAATAAGCATATACTTCAAGAGAAACCATAGTCGAAAAAATGAGTTATGAAAATGGTGGTTTGGGGTCCAAAGGACAAGGGATTTGGATGGAAATAGATGTAGGCCATATAAAACCTAGTGATTTACAAGGCCTTGGAGCTGATAAAATAGCCCAAAGGCATACAAGGACAGCTAAAACAATTCATTTTATTACAACTTCAAATCCTAATCCTCATGTTCAAATACAATCACAACCAAGACATGCCCATGGTGGAGAATCTAGTGCAACTGGCACTACCACTGGTGGTGATGGTATGGATAGTAGTACTAGAAGTGGTCAACATGTGTCATAACAAAAAATTACACACAAGAGGACAACAATACAAGATACTACACAGAAACCCAGTGATCAAGGCATTCCGAAGAAGCAAAGGATTATGACAGGTCCAAGTCCAACTACCAATACTAGTACCACTACCTTAATTTCCACCCAAAAGGAGTTATTTCCAGGCACTCTTCTAATTAGTGTGACTACAACAACAATGGGTAATCCTGAGCCTTGAGCTCGGTCTTAGATAATTGGAGATGTTCCCATCATTGCAAGTACTCCTTCACCATTTAAGCATTCCACTATTTTTGCATCCCCAAGTTTTGATTACAATTATGAGTTTGAAAAGAAATAAAAAATGTATAAAAAATAAAGAAAGCAACTGATAGGGAGTTCGTCTACTGTAACTTTAGAGACTACAACAACAAGGGTATTACCCACATTTGACCCAAATAAAGAAATCATGGAGTACATGTTTGTTGTTCCAACAATTCAAAATAAACTAGACAATCAGATGGATCACTCTGAATTTCAGGTGAGCAATTTTTAACTAGATTCTTTTGGATACAAAAATTATGATTAAATTAATGTATCAAAGAAGAACAATGAATTCATGTACACATCATTGCTAAAACAAGAGAGAGAGAGAGAGGGAAGGTTGCAAATTCAAATAGAAAAGTTACAAGAAGACCTAGCAAATGAGAAAGAAAAGAGGAAAGCAACAGTTAACAAGAGCGATGAATTAGAAAAAAGAATAAAAAAATCTACCTCTACATCTACAAGCAAAGAGGATAATCAAATAGAGGTGGAATTGAATGAAGTTTAGATGAGAGAAAAAAGAATATGACGAGGAAAAATCTACTTTAGAAAAATTAAAACAAAACTTGGTGAAATAAAAATAGTGGGAACAAAAATTGGAGGAAGAGAGAAAAAACAATGAAAGATTATCGATTGAGCTAAGGGAAGCAAAAAATGAAATAAACTTTTCTCAAAATAAGTTAACTACATTTTGTAGAGAACTAATGAGGCATATGAAACAAAAGATCTAGGAGGAATAATGCAGAGGATTGATCATTTGTGTGAATTGTTTCAATTGATTGATGATCTGATAGTGCATAGTAGGAAGCTCAAGAAATACATAGGGGACAACAAATATGTGATTTTAATAGAGAAAATTACATATCATATTTTACAAATAGTCTACAAATTCAGTGACAATGAATTGAAATCCAAAGGAATTAATGATTGGATTGATTCCTCAATGAATTTTTATCTATCATTCAAAAGTGTCTGAGAATATGTAAAATAGAGGAATTTCTAGATCAGGCTGCAAAAAAGATGAAGCTGGATAAAAGGTTAAGGAACTTAAAAAAGCTTGGTTTGCCAAAGGATTTTGATACAACTAAGCGATTCATTGGAAAGGATGATTTCAGAAAGAAGATGGAGGATACAAGAAAGATTGATTTGGACTAGTTTCCTCAGAACCCAGATGAGGTGAACTATTTGGATTTCATCAAACCACTGATAACCTTGAATGCAACTTTGATTGAAACATTCAAGTCAAGTTCCAATTTCAATCATGAATTGTTAACAAATTTTTAAGTCAAACACTATCAGTTAGAACAAATGGCACTTCCATCAGGTGAACAGTGGAGCATGCTACAAAAGCTGATAGAATAAATTGATAATATGAGTTTCCAACTTAGCTCTATGCAAAGTTGTCTTTGAGAAAGATTTGGTATTGCCTCTATGTATTCATTCATATGAAAATCAATAAAAAACTCAAATTCAGTAATGTGTTCAATTATCTGTATTATTTATTTGCTCAATTGAAGAAAAACTCTAGTTTCTACTACTAGATACACATTAAACAATTGTTAATGTTCATTTTTGTATATGGTAGTATTGCTAATATGTTATTAAGCATTGAGTTGAGTGATGAATCACTGAGTATATGTAAAAATGATCAGTATGACACAATTAAAATATAAAATTATTAATATGTTAATTTATTCAATTTGATTCATAATTTGAAATTTCATGGAATACAATATAAAATATCATCAACTACAGTTTGGAATACGATTCATGAAATGCAATATAAATACCTGAAAACTGCTAAATCACTTCCATTTTCCAATTCACATCTTGATCCTCACTCTAATGATGAGATTGAGAGCTATCTTGACTCCTAGTCTAGTCTTCATTTTCTTCACCTTGCGTACATCTACTTAACTGCATCTCAAGTTCAACATTCATTGTGTCACTATCATTTGTGCCACTGCCACTAATGCTTGAAGTGTTGCACAACCCTCTTCTTTCACTTATGGACTTCTAGATTGTGAGTGTCTGTAATGGAGTGAATTTGCACCCCTCACAAATTCCCCATTTATACCCCTTACCTTAGAAAAATCAAACCAAAAAATGTTATTCCACCTCATCCATCCGCTTTCCACCCACTTGGCGGTTGTCTATAGTGTCGGTGGGGAAATTTTTGTTGGAGACACTAGTGTGCCATGTGGACATTTGCACGGTGTGCTATCATCTAACATGATTTCTGCCTCTAGAATTTGCAGAGGCATTACACTTCTCCATTGGTGATGAAGAGTAACGCCCTTGTGTCGTTGATCGACCTCAAACAACTCTTTTGAGCTTCTATTCATCCTAAAAGATCTTCTTCATTCAATTAATCTTCTAGAACTACACTTGATCACACTTCACTTCTTGAGCACTCCACACTTCATTTCACAACACTCTCTCCATTATTGAAGCTCCAAGTTTGGAACTCTACTGGTTTTTCTCCTCACATTATTATGACAACGTTGGCATCTTCAAGCTTGTGAGCTTGCATCTCCCTTCACGTGCTTGAGGACATCTTGTTGGGGAGGTGATATCCATTTTACTTACTATTGTTGTTTGATTTACATAGCATATTATTGTTAGCATTGTTTATTCTTCTTCCTTTTAATGCTTTCCTTTATTGTACTTTCTCTCGTTGCTATTCTAGCTATCCATGTAGGTGGGAACACCAAAACGGGGGTTTGACTACGACAAGCCCTGAAACAGCCCCAACATTTTTCTCTATTCTTTTGTGTAGGTGTTCATTCATGTGGAGCTTGTGGGAGGCTAGACAAACTGTAAGTTTGATCTTCACCATCTTTTACTCTTGTCGAACATTATTCCTTAAGTTAAAGTATTCTTCTTGCTATTTCAGTAGTTTAGTTGTTTCCTAGTTTTTGTCATTGCATAGAACTATTTTTATCTGGAAGTTAGCACATTCCCTATTAGTCTTAGTTGTACTTCATACTTTCTGTTGGTACGGATGCCAACACGTGACCGGGATGCCAGCGTGCTATGCTATTGTCCGTCTTCTACGCTGGAGTCCTCTTGGCAGAGAGTTGCCTAGGTTACAAACCAAACTCAATAATTTGCTCACCTGATTATCTAAGCCTCTCAGGTTGATAGAAGGATAGTGGTAGATTAATTTCCCTTCCTTTTCACCCTCTTAAAACATTAAAATTACCTTAAAAAATATTTTAGCATAAGGTAGATTAGGGCAGCTGATTGTTTTAGACCCTCCCGTGACCTAGGGTCATGAGTAGTCGGTCCCCCTCGTCTACATTTTGGTGAACCCTACGTGAAACATGTAATATTCATTTCTTTGTGTTGATTTTCCTTCTCTCATGTCTTCGTAAGTTGTGGGCTTGTACATTGTGATGCTTTATGATCTTCACAACTCATTCTACGACTTCTGGATACGTTGTTAGAAGAAGCGCGCGACATCGACACTTAGGAATGGAATTCATGAGGGTCACTTCGGCTCTTGCCTCCCAGGAGATGGTCTCGGTAGCAGAGACGAGTTACTTTGATGAAACCACTCATATCCCTACTCCTCATGCCTCCCCTTTTCCTTCATCTTTGGACGAGAGTGAAGTCGTCCCTATCCCTGTGAAGCATCTCACGACTCTAGATAGGAGGTTGTTGGATATTGCAAATCACTTAGGGAGGGATCAAATCATGGTTAGGGCTATTAAGGTTGTTAATGAGATCAAATGTATGCTAAATAAGGATCGAATGGGCATAGAGTTTCTCCATGGCCTTACTGATTTAGTGGAAGTATACGTCCCCTATTACAACCCTCAGTCAAGCATTACTCGACATCATGAGCATGCTACTTATGAAAGATAGATTACTGTCTCGATGCTCATGACGTCAATATGCATGGTTGAAATGAGACCTTCCATTAACATCTCCACTCTTAATCCACCCTCTACTATCAAAGCAAGCAAAATACCCCTTGGATTCGATGTTCTTCCTCCTGGGGGAAAACTTGTCTTTGTTAGTGGGATCTCTGATGGAATGAGGGCTAGTGGTTCTGGTATGTCTGGCGATGGATCTGGCAGTGGCTATGGTGGTGGCTCCGGTGGTGGCTCCGATGGTGACCTTGGTGGTGGTTCTGGTGGTGGTCGTGGTGGTGACTCTAGTGGTGGCTCCGGAGGTGGTTCTAGAGGTGGTTCTAGTGTTGGCAGTTCTGGTAGAGGTTCCATTGGTCCTTTGTCATCTTCTGACCCTATTTTGAATGCTCTGCTACAAAATATGGGTCAAATGCAAAACCAGTTGGTGAATATGTCTCAAGCCTTTGCCCAACCCATCTTCCAACCTTTCTTCTGACATAGCCCTTTTTTAGTGACGATCCTGAACACTCGCATCCCTCAAGGGATGGAAATTCCTAAGTTTGAGAAGTACGGTGGTAAAGGAGACCCTCAAACACATGTTTCGGCCTTCAACGTGATGTGTACATACTTCTTTCACCACGATGCTCTAATGGCCAAATTATTCCCTCGATCTCTCAAATACAACACTAGAATGGTATTGTTCTTTGCCCAAAAATTCTATATTCTCATTCGATCAACTTGTTAATCAGTTTCTCTAGTAGTTATAAGATAAGATCGGGACGAAGATGACGTTCTTGGATCTCATCTAATGTAAGAAAGGAGAGCATGATAAGTTCACTAATTTCATTGCTCGATACCAAGCACTCTTTTCTCAAATTTCATACCCGCTACTCAACTCAGATGTACATAAGGTGTTCATTGGCAACCTACAACAACCTTGGTAGGAGAATTTTTCCTTAATGAAGTACCCTTCTTTCGCACATTTATGTGTGGAATTGCGAGACTATTAGTAGACAGTTGCTTAGTTTGAGGAATCTTCCTCACACTTCTGTCCCAAAGGAAGATCTATAGTATCAAATTCAGGAAAAGAAAAATCTGTTACGAATGTAGCCACCGTGACCAGTGACAAAGGCCTCAAGTGCAATAGACAGTTCAATAAATTGTCTGAATCTTATTCTTCTATTTTGCAAAAAATATTAAAAGACAAAGTTATAACCTTGGAGGATCGTCAACCTCTAAGAGAGCCTTATCCCGACTGGTATGATAAGAATGCTTTCTGCCAATACCATCGTGTCCATGGGCATGATACTGAACATTGTATGCGACTGTATCATGAGATACACGATCGCATTGATGACAGTACCATTCATCTCAATGGTAAAAAGCAAAATACAAACAAGTTGGTGGCTAAGGCAAATAGTGAGTTGTAGATTTATACGTACCCATTTATGTCTCACTCTACAAAGTTAATTATTGATCCTTCTGGTGTTTCTCCCGAGGCCTCAACATACATAAATGCGGTCTTGTTTACTCACAATCCTCACCCTCAACCTGTGACTAGTTCACTAGATGTGACATTTACATCGCAGGACCTACCCATGAATAACAAAGCTTCTCCTCTATACATTCCTACTCGTGCCAATGGAAACATTGTGACATGTTTCCTTGTGGACCTCGCAAGTCGTGTGAATGTTATTACAGAAGAGAATCTTTTACTAAATTCATTGCAAAGGGAGGAATATGAGAAGACAAGGACCACTATACGTACTCATGATGATGTCTCTCTTGTTCCTTATGGATCTATATCACTTTTTGTCCTAGTGGGACCTGGGGCTGTGGATGCTACCATTGATGTCATTTCAAAATATGACTTATTCAGGGTGAAGTTAGGCATCCCATGACTAGCTTGCATTAACATAGTCACTTTTGTTATTCACAAATGTCTAAAATTCCCCCACGAAGGTGCAATGCATGTTGTGCACAACATTGGATACCAACCATTGGTATCGTGTGGAGGGTATTCATTGGATCATTTTTGGCCCTCCCTAGTTGGTCCGCTTCCTCCAAGAATGGACTTGTTTTATCAAAATTATGTTAAGTACAAGACCGAGGGTGAGGTACAGCCGAAAGTGACTTACTGTATAGCACAACAACAAGTTGCCTCCTCCTCCCAAAAGGGGAAGGGGAAACCTTCCCACGCTTAGGGCTCTTCTTCTTCCCCCTTTGTAGTTCCATCGGCTACTTCCTCCCATCCTACTTTGGCACCCTTGACTTCCACCCCTATGCATCTCTTGGGGAGTATGATGGTACCCGCTTGGTGGAAGGTCAAGTTTCAGGTATTTTACCTTCCTATCTTACCCACAGTGCCTCAGCCCATTGTGTATGGTACGCGAAGGGTCCCCATGGAGTAGTTCCTACGTCTCAGCCTTCGCGGCCTCCTACTACTCCTACCTTTTTGGTAGTGAATGGGAAGAAGCCCGTTGTTGAGGTGCTTGAGCCTGCTCCCCCCTCTGTTGTTGCGTCTACTTCTCCATTTCTTCCTCTTGTTCCCGTTGAGGAGTCACTCCTTCCATTGAAAATGATTGTGATGGATACTCTGATGGATGAACAAGATCCTTTCATTCCTCCCCAAGTTGTAGCCTCTAGCTCTTAAAGTTGTAGAAACTACCTTGTGCATGAGTGTAAGCGTCATAAGAAGGCTCTGGCTGCTGATCAGGCCACCTTGCGGAAGGAGGAAGGGGAGCCAACAACTCCTACCTTGGTTTCTTCTATTGTGTCCTCCTCTTCTACCCCTTTTGCTTCAGTTCTCTCTACCTCAATCTTGCTTCCAACTCCCCCTTTGAGCATAGATGATCCTCACCTAAAGAGCACGCAAGTGTTCATTTCTCCTTTGGCTAAGCCTCCTCTTCTGATGTCCCTTTCGCACATCCCACCTTTTTACAAACCCGTGGACATGCTGAACACCTCTATGGTGTCTGTTGCGGTTTTCTCTTCCTCACCTTTTTCTTTGTCTATGGGGATCTCACATCCTTTGATGAAGCAAAATATGGAGGACAACCCCACTTCCAATGGGGGTCAGAAGAAGGGATCTCCTTCTTTGGAAGCTAGTCCTACTTTGGCTTGCATTGTCTTAGTGACGAAGGTAGCCTCGATGTCCCCAAAGTTCGTCACTACCCCTAAGTCTTTTGGAGAGGTTGGCAGTAGATCTCAAGTGCCTCCTTCATCGCTCACTCAGTTGACACATGGCACCCTAGTTAAGTGCATGTTCAACTTTGTAGATGATCTCCCGGCTCTGTTAGCGATCTTTGCAAGGTCGATGACGTTCACCTCACAGGAGCTCAGTGAAGAAGACATCGAGGGGCCCTCTTCCTTGGATCTTGTTGCAGGAGAGTCAGAGGGTAACCCCCTTGCTATGCCACCCTTGCAGGCTCGTCCACCCTCCCCTTACAATGATCTAGATTGGGAGAATGATGACCTCTTGGTTGATGAGGACTAGGGGGCGCCTCTTCTTTACCTATAGATTAGATTTGTGTGTGTGTTGTGTTCCCTTGTGATTGTTTTCTATATTCCTGGAGGACCCTTGTCACCCTCGTAGGTGCTTGAATACAAGAGTGTTTTGTGTTGTAAAACTTATTGTATGTGTTACATCATTCTTCTATTTTTTGTGCCTTTTTTTTTTACAATTAGGGACGATGCAAAGTGTTGGGGGAATTTAGGCCTCCTTTCATTCTGACCCAATTTTTAATTTTTATTTTGTTTTCACATGCCCTTCTTCATATGGTCTGATATAGTAGGGGGTTGATGACATTTCATTTATATACTATACTATTATATCTATTTATATTTATGAGCAACTTTGACCTCAAAATATCAAATCCCCCTGTCTCTTGTTCATCATGTCTTTGCTTGTCTTTCCTTTTTATCTTGCTCTCTTCTTTGCTTGCTTTGTGACGTTGTGGTGCTATGTGTTATCCTTCACGTGTGTGACAACATTACCACAATTACATCTCATCATGTTCCGTGAGCCACAACATCACTTTCATTCTTCCTTTTTTCTACTTCGGATGTCACATGCCTTGTACTTATCACACACCATCCTAAGAGGGGGCTATCATACTGCTCCAATTTTTAGAAGGTGTATTTGGTGGGAAATGAATCCCTCACTGAAAGTCCCTTATTTTTCAAAAATTGTATTCTTCAACATGGACCCCTAGCAAATTTTCTCTTTCATCATAGATTCATAAAATACAATCTAAAAAATTTCCTTTGCGAAGGGAGTACTTTTTCTGATGAAGAAGTCTGAAAACTTTCCCTTGTGAGGGAGCATTCTTTCTTTCAAATTCCTTGATGAAAGGCATCTTTCAAAAGGATTCCTTGATGCTAGAATCATTGGCAAAAAATGTTATCTCTTTTTCAAAATTTAATTTCTTTTCAAACAGAGTGTCCCTTGAGTGGACCCCTTTTCTTTTAAAGGGTTCTCGAGGGACCCCTTTAAAATCTCTTCAATTGTTGGCTAGTTGAGTGACTACTTGTCTATTTGCGTGGCTTTTTGGTTATCTAACATGTTTTTTCTACGGATTAAAACGTTGCTTTGCAGGTGCACTTGTAAGGTTGCTTTTCAATCGACCTTGTAGGATTGAGCACCTATAAGGCCCCATCAGACTCTGCGAAGCCTCTCACATCAGGATTCCCTTAGGACCGAGCACCTAGGGGTGCCTTCTTTGCAAGTCTGAGGACCTGTAAAGTGTTTTCATCCTACGGGATCTCTTTGTTCAACTTTGTAGGACCGAGTACCTGCAGAGACTTTTGTTCACCTTTCATAGGTCTATGGATTTGTGATGCATTTTGTTCAACTCTCCTCAAGTTCGAGGACCTATGGGGCCATATCTCTCTCTCTTCTAAACCCAAGTTTTCTAGATTGTGGTTTGCTTCCTTGACAGTTCAAGTATACTTTCTTTGAACTCTTTCAATCTACTTTACCTCGCATTTGGTAGCACATATGCTCGCTAAAGTGGGGGAAAATTTAATGGAGTCAATTTTCACCCCTCACAAATTCCCAATTTACACCCCTTACCTTAGAAAAATCAAACTCGAAAAACACTATTCCACCTCATCCATCCGCTTTCCACCCACTTGGCAATTGTCTGAGTGTCGGTGGGGGAATTTTTGTTGAGGACATTAGCGTGGTGCATAGATGTCTATGCGGCACGCTGCCGTCCTGACAGGATTCTCGCCTCTAGTGAAGAGTAACACTCCTGCGCCCTTGACTAACCTAAAATGACTCTTTTGGGATTTGATTCATCCTAAAAAGATCTTCTTTATTCAATTGATCTTCTAGAACTACATTTGATCATACTTCACTTCTTGAGCACTCCACACTTCATTTCACAACACTTTCTCAATTGTTGAAGCTCCAAGGTTGGCACTCTGCTATTTTTTCTCCTCATGTTGTGGCAACGATGGTATCTTCACGCTTGCAAGCTCAAATTTCCCTTCACGTGCTTGAGGGAATCTTGTTGGGGAGGTGATATCCATTTTACTTAGCATTGTTGTTTGATTTACATAGCATATTGTTGTTAGCATCGTTTAGTATTCTTTCTTTTAGTGCTTTCCTTTATCGCACTTTCTCTCATTGCTATTTTGGTTGTCTGTGGAAGTGGGAACACTGAAATGGGGGTTTAACTGTGGCAAGCCTCGAAACAACCCCAACATTTTTCCCTGTTCTGTTGTGTGTAGGTGTTCATTTGTGTGGAGCTTGTGGGAGGATGGACCAACCATAATTTTGATCTTTTCCACGTTTTACTCTTGTCGAACGTTATTCCTTAAGTTAAAGTATTCTTCTTGCTATTTCAGTAGTTAACTATTTCCTACTTTTTGTCATTGCATATAACTGTTTTTATTAGGTAGTTAGCACATTCCCTGTTAATATTAGTTTTACTTTGTACTTTCTATCTGTATGGGTGTCAATGCCCGATCAGGATGCTAGTGTGCCACGCTGTCGTCTGTATTTTGCATTGGAGTCCTCTAGTAGATATTTTCCTAGGTTATAGTCTAGACTCAGGAATCTGCTCACCTGATTATCTAAACCTCTCAAGCGACAGAAGGATAGTGGAAAATCAATTTTCCTTCCTTTTCACCCTCTTAAAACATTAAACTTACCTTAAACAATCCTTTAGTGTGAGGTAGATTAGGGCAACTGATTGTTCTAGATCCTCTCGTGACCTGGGGTCCTGAGCAGTCAGTCCCCCTCCTCTACAATGCCCTTTCAAAAGTAAAACTTCAAACATTGTACCTATTTGCATACACCCTCAAGCAATTTTCCAAATTCTTGTCTAGTTTGTTTCTTATATTTGATTTCAAAAGACCCAATGCATTGAAAACTCTTTCATCCTCCACCCACCCCAACATCATTGTTTGACATAAATCAACAAGTTTGAAATATTTTGATATTGAACCACACAATATTTCACTTTGACCTAAGGTTTCCCAGACCTTTGTTATTGATCCTGCTTCCATGGGATTCTCCATGGAGTTAAACTGGTCCATCATACTTGTTGCAAAATGGTGAGCTTGTTCTCTAAGATTATTTTGATTTATAATTCCTCCTATTTTTTGTCCATTACTTTATTCTAAACTTTTCAAAAAGTGTTCGGCAAAGGTAATTACTTTTTGATGAAAAAATGAAGGGTTGTGACGATTGTCTATGATCCAAAATTGATAATACACAATAGACATGGCTTCAAGTAATTCATCTTGAGGGAATTGTTCATAAATCTCAATGGAAATATTTTTTGCAATAAATTTTAAAGTACCACTTAGAGATTTAACAATGTCATTAAAAAATTCCTTTGTAATAGGTAATTCTCTGGTAGAGCACCTGACTATTGTACAATAGTGCATTGGTATCTCAAATCCATGTACAAAGACACATAACTACCCACTTGCATTAAACTATAAATAATTTTTAGGATTATTCAAATTTGTAATTTTTTGCCAGCTTAGAAATTTTGAACTTTGAAATGGATAATCTATTAGATATAGATTATCAAGGGTCATGCATGTCATTCTACGTAGTTTAGTATATTCATTAATATACATAGTTTTGTCTTAGGCTTTCTTCATATGATTGATCATTTCATCCAGCATGGGGAGAAGACCATCTAAAGTTAAGAGTGTCTCTATATCGCTTAACCTATGTAAGAGGTCAAGAGCTTTGCCTACTATGTGGTGATGTTCGTATGTTACTCCAATTAAGGATCAATATTCTGAAAAAACTTGTTGCGTTGGTCCATGTAAGGAGATCCATCTGGTATCAACATCCTTAAGAAGCTTGTTTCCTCCTATTATTACCTCAACAAAATTATGAAATTCCGCAAAACATTTGGGACTTCGATAGAAGTATGCGTAGAGCTCACAGACTAGATTTTTAATTTTTGATACTGTAGGAAACTTGCTTACAATTTTAAATGCTAAATTCATTTTGTGGGCCATGCAGTGAATAGAAATCATGTATGGTGAACAAGTAGTTTGTAACTTTACACAAAGACCGCTCATGTGACCTTGCATTACTAAACCTTCATTAGCTCCTACACACACCAACTTTTTGGAAATTGTGAAGTCACCCATACCTCCAATTTCATTCAAATATTTCTTAAGTAGTTCAAATATATTTTGTGATGTCAAACTACCTTTTATTTTATGAACACATAGTAGATGAGGTTGGTGGACATGTTGGTGTACAATATACATATACATACATACCCAAGAAGTATTATCTATCATAGTAACTTCATCTAAAGATAATGCAATGAAGTTTGACTCTTTTATTTTCTCCTGTAAATCTTGTTTTTCCACCTCGGCAAGACAACTTGCCCATTCCCATCCAACGTTTATTGACCAATGTGTGCTAGGAAAGTGAGGAACACCCAAAAAAGATAATAAATTATTATATTATGGGTAGTCTATCATAGGACACCCTTTGCATAAAATATGAAAAACAACACTCATCTGAACAATTTTTTCCAGTTGTGCTCTTGCCATTATCTTTCCAAATTGAGCTTCAATTGAACCTCCAAATGCAGCAAGCTTCACCATTCTTTGCATATATGCTCATCATATTCCAGGGCATACTTAACATGAAGACATTCTTCCTTTGATTTCTATTTTACTAATGATTTTTCCTTTTCATCTATGATTTTTTTCATAAACTTTATCGCTATGCTTTTCTATAGAGTCAAGCTTTAGCTGCAACTTCTTGCCTCTTTTACATTTCCAACTACAAATATTACACTTGCATTTTTTTGGAGATTCATCTTTGTTTGCATTCTCCACTAGTTCAATGAATGGGTACTTTGACACCCAATCAATCTGAAAATTCCTTGTCATATCCCACTTGCGCCCTATTTTTTATTTGGATTTTCTTTTTGTCTTCCTTGCAGCAACATCATCTATGATGTCAACATTTTCATCCAAGTTAATCAACTTATTCTGGCTAACCAGGGTATCCCTTGGAACATCTTCTATGGAATTATCATCATCATCCAACTTAATTAACTCATTTTGATCTTCCTGTGAGGTATTGCTAATGCCTTCATTAATATTTGGTGCAAGAGTTGATGATACATAGCTCCATCTTGATCTGATGGATCAAAAACATTGCCAAAGTAAGACTTTATGATAACTCTACATTTTGGGCATTTTGATGGCCTCCCAGTCCCTTCACCACCCCGAGGAGTCTTACTCTTGTTGCACTTGCTACTCTACATCTTGATCTCTCACTTTGAATAAAAGTTGGAAAAAATGTCTTCTTGTTTAAGGAAATAGAATATAGATCTCATTCCCTACTCAATAACATCTTTAAGATTGAAGAAAGAATGGAAAAGAGATAAAAAAAAATCTTATAACACTATGAAGAAATGATCACTTACATTTAGGTTTTCACTGACTTGCTATTCATTAATGTAGGAATGCATGTAGTTGTAAGTTTGTAACATACCTATAATCAAGGTTCCAAGTCCAACTTCTGAATCAAGAATTCACAAGTTTAGAACTGAACAAAATATATAAGAATAAATTAGAGTTTTGATTGTATTTATATCAATCCATATTTGGCGAATTTTGTGGGATTTTTAAATTGTATAGTAAAAATTTAGCGAATCCTGCCTGTTTATACAATGATACATTTAAATGTTGGGTGAATCAAACCTTAATGGAACACATACATTTTATTTTTCAAGGTGATTATGGCCCTACAATTAGTATGGAGTTATCATAGTAATTGGAAAAATGTGTCCTCAAAAGTAATTATTTTTTTAATGTTATTGGTGAAATGGGTCCTCATAAGCAATTATTTGTAAATTTTATTGGTGAAATGGGTCCTCATGTGTAGTGAAAATTTAATGATGTTGGTGAAACGTGTCCTGATACACAATGTTGTTTTAATAGTATTCACAAATATGTAGGTGATTTAATACATGCTTTCGAGATTCTAGGAAAAAATATCAATTAGTCAGTTTGAAATGCATAGTTTGTTACGGTGAAAATATTAATTACATTTTCCTCATAAAATAAATTGATGGAAATTTTAAATGTATTGGACAAATAATTTGTAGAATCCGGGCAATTTGACCACCCTGTGGTTGCAATATATTCACCAATTTCAACTTGGCTGATATGAACTATTCACTTATTGGTGAAGATTTGCCACTAAAAAAATCCTTAAAGCCCAATGGAGTTCCTTAAGTGGAACTTTGCTACACCACACATCATCTCATAACTTAATCAATCTTCCATTACCTGGAAGCCAACGAGACCCATTTTTAATGATATTCCTAGAAAGAAGAATATTTTTCTACAACCAAAAACCATTCGGAAGATGATCAACATCCATAATTTCCCTAAAGTTACTGTACTCAAAAATACTTATTCTTCAAGATGTAAGACCAAACAATTTCACCATAAATAAGTCTCCAAGCATTTTTTACTAGTACAACATTATTGAATTCTCTGGTTTTCTTAATTCCCAAACCTCCCATCTTCTTAGGTCTGCACACTTGCTCCCAAATTGCCAGAGGAATTCTTTTTCTTTCCTTAGTTCCAACCCACAAGTACGTCTTTTTTTTTTTAATTAAAAAGGGGTAAAAACTTTATTGAAAATTAGAACAAAACATTACAGCCAAAAACAAAGGGAGCAAGCCCCAGAAATCAAAAGAATCAACAAAGCAAGAACCGAAAAAAAATCAACTATTTTCCAGTATCCTTCTATCCTCTTCAAGGAATCTATCCAAATCCTGTCATAACTCAAGGGAAACCTGCATCCAATCCTCAATCCTCCAGCCAGTATCATGCTCAGAGGCCCATTTAGCCAAGCAGTCAGCAACCTGATTCCACTCCCTCGGGATATGAACAAAAGAAACTACCTCCATCCTAGAGCTAACCTGAAGAATACGCTGAACAACTGAAGCCAACTACCAATTACTATCAACCATCTTTCTTTCATTCAACAAATTAATCAAAATCTGTGAATCAACTTCACAAATAACCTTTTTCCATCCCAAGGAAAGGGCCCGCTCCATAGCATAAAGAATCGCCAAGCCCTCCATGAGATTAACAGTCTTCTCCCCTTCATGAATAGAGAAAATGAATATCACTGAACCCCCAGAATCCCTGCCGACCCCACCAATCCCAGCAAGCCCAAGATTACCTCTAGAAGATCCATCAGAGTTGATCTTCAAGACTCCAACCGGAGGAGGTAACCACCTACCCATCCGTTGCACTCTCCTGGTCCCACGCCTACTTCTCCTTGAACCACCAGAAGAAGAATGTATCCCCTGAAGACCCAATCTATCCACCAACTCAGCATCCCCTTTCCCCAGGGAGAAAAATACTTCACTCTTGGCCACAACCGACTCCTGTATCATACCTAATATACGCATCCACACTTGTTGAACCACCAATTTAACGCTGCGGAATATCCTGTGATTTTGCTCCAACCAGGTCTGCCAAAGAAGAAAAGTAGGTCCAACATACCAAACCTCCTACAAAAAGGAGGCCAACGAGGGGGGTCTTCCCATACTATCCCAAAAATCCACCAATGAGGAAGCATGAACACAAGGTTGCTTCTAAACCTCCCACCACCAGTGCCAAAGTTGCACAACAAAGGGACAACGGAAGAACAAATGGGAGGAATCCTCTTCCTCTTTCCCACAGAGAACACAGACCAAAGGCCCCTGGAAACCCCGCTTGCGAATGTTATCCCAGGTCAAGCACCTATTCCACGCTAAATTCCACACAAAGCAATTACACTTAGGCCATGATAGCTTACTCCACACCTTCTTCCACCACTGAACCTCCACCCTAACCAACTTCTGAGCCAATAACACCTGATATCCACAAGCAACAGAGTAAATCCCCTTAGGATTGTGAGCCCAAGCAATAATATCCTCTTCTAGTAGAGAGCTACAACGTCTACTGCAAAGAATCATGTGAAGCTCAACCTTTCCATCCTCCTCGCCCAATTCCGACCACTGAGTTGGATCCTTCCAACAAGCCCTCTCCAACTGACCATATAAAGAGGTCTTAAAGTCACTCACCCTAGACCAACCAGCCACAAGAAATCTCTGACTCAAAGGAAGCAAGTGAGGAAACTGAGAGATAAGCGGAGGGAAACCATCCCAAGAGTTTGACCAAAAAAGAGTTTTCGAACCCCGTCGACAGATCCAAAATAATCCTTCCTTAATGAGTTGTGCACCCTTCTGAAGAGTACTCGAAATCACCGAACCTTTCCTTTCAAGAGGGTACCTAAGGAGATCATGTCGAGGGACACCAAGGAAATACTTATGGGATAATATCTTGGCCCACAACTGATCTTGCTCCACACACCATCGCCAGAAAAGTTTAGTAGCCACAACCACTCTGAACAAAGTAGATTGACGAAGACCCAAACCTCCATATTGCTTTGGACTACACACATCTTCCCACTTGACTAGGATCCACTTGGAGGATGACAAGTTTCCAACCCATAAAAACTATCTTTCAAGAGAATCCAACTCCTTAAGAAACCCCACTGGAGCCACCTGAAGCATACATCTGTAAGTAGGGAGAGCTTGCACAACTAACTTAAGAAGTTGAACCCGCCCAACAAAAGACAACCATCTATGTGTCTAATGATTGACTTTCATCTGAAACTTATCAATGATATTCTACCAAGAGCCCTTGGGAAGACGACTAACAGAAATTGGAATTCCAAAATACGTAAAAGGAAGAACCCCTATCTGAAACCTCAAAATATTAGCAATTCTTCTCTGAATGGGGGCAGGCGTATTGAAGAAGAAGATGGAAGACTTATCCTCATTAATCAATTGCCCGGAAGCCACAAGGTAAACATCCAACAACTATCTTAAAAAAGTAGCTTCCCTGACAGTAGCCATCCCCATCAAGGCCGTATCATCAACAAACTGTAAATGAGACTGCGGAGGTAAATCTCCACCCCAATGCCAACCCTGAATGATGCCCAACCCAACATTTCTTTTCAACAAACGTCCAAGACCTTCATCAAGAAGAAGAAATAGGTACGGGGAGAGAGGTTCCCCTTGGCGAAGCCCCCTAGAAGCCCCAAAAAGTTCATAATGATTACCATTTATCAAAACCGAGAAGGATACTGAAGTAACACAACTCATAACCCATTGGATCCATTCCTCACAAAACCCAAAAGCAACAAGGATCTTTCGAAGGAAGGACCATCTAACCCTATCATAGGCCTTATCCATATCCAGCTTAATGAGCATTGCCTTCTCATGGGAACTGGCCATGGAGTGGATGGTCTCAGTAGCAATAACAACCCCATCCAAAATTTGATGACCCGCAACAAACCCACTTTGTTCTTCCGAGATCATCACAAGTACGTCTTATGAATATGATCAAACTTATTCATAAATCTGGCTAGAGATTTAAACAAACTCATAGCATAGACTGGTAAATTTTGAAGAGTAGCTTTAATAAGTTGCACCTTACCAGCTTGGTTGAGTAAATCCCCCTTCCATGTTGCCAATTTAGAATTGAATCTATCAAGCATACCTAACCAAAAATAGTTTAGTATCTTGTTAACACAAAGAAGAAGACCCAAAAAAGAAGGAAAACTAGCCACATTACAATAAATAATACCATCAAGCTTTAATTGAAGTTGGGTAGGAGTGTTCGAGAAGAAAATATTACTTTTAGAGAGGCTGATAAGTTGACCAAATGCCTTCTCATAGCATAGAAAGATGGATTTAATCTTCTTTGCTTCCTTAATCGAAGCTTCCCCCATTATAATTTTATCATCGACAAATTGTTCATTAGAGCAAGGAGGACAAAGAGATGACAAACATATCCCTTTAAGATAACCTCCATTAAATTTAGCTTGAATAAATCTACTAAGAGCTTCCACCATAATGATGAAGAGAAATGGAGAAATTGGATCCCCCTATCTTATCTCTCTGAAACTCTTAAATAAAGTAGAAGGAGAACCATTAACCAACATAGAGAATCGAGGGGAGGAGATAATTTGGACAATAAGGTCAATAAATTTCCTATCAAAACCAAAACTCACTAGCACTTTAGTTAAAAAATACCAGTTAACCCGATCATAAGGTTTAACTAATTCTAGTTTTAAAAATAAACCAACCTTTTTATTCACCGATAGTGAATAGTTTCATGAACAAAGATTACAGAGTCTAAAATATGTATTCCATGAACAAACCCATTATGTTGACTGGAGATTAACTGAGGAAGAATAGATTGTAATCTAACTGCAAGGACCTTAGAGAAAATATTAAATATAGAGTTACAAAGGCCAATAGGCTTGAAATCCCTAAAGGTCTTAGCACTAGGAAACTTTGGCACAATGACAAGAAAGGTAGCGTTAAGTTCTTTTAGCAAACTCCTACAACCAAAAAATTCCTTGGTCGCATTCACCACATCCTTCGCCACAATATCCCAAAAGGCTTGAAAAAGAAAAAGGGAAGAAATCTAGCCCAAGGGCCTTATTCCCTTCAAATGAGAAGACAAGCAATCTGATTTCTTCCTCATAAGGGATACAAGCTAACGCTTGTCTTGTTCCTTGGAAAATTGTTTTGGGATGATGTCCAGAAAATGATCTTCACTTATCTGATCATAGATTGAGTCATCAGCTAAAATATTAGAGAAGAAATCTGAAGCAAAATTATGGATATCTTCACCATCTTCAAAATAGAGCTATTGGCCTAGCTAGCTCTAATTATATTTTCCACCCTATGCTTGAGGGATGAGAGATGTAAAACTTGGAATTACGATCACCACTTTTTAACCAAATGGCCCTAGATTTTTATTTCCAAAAGTCTTCTTCTTTTGTGATGATATGATGAAGCCAAGTAAGTAGCTCATTTTCTTGCAACTGAAGAGAAGATTCCATCCCCCTAACTTGGATTTGTTGTTGAACCTCATCCAACATTATTTTAATAGAGTTCTTAATCTTAAAAATATGATTGAAGGACTTTTTCCACTTTTGGACCATAGTTTTAACATAGGAGAGTTTCTTGGCCACTTTGAATATAGTACTTACCTCAAAATTAACCTACCACCAACCTCTTAAACAATCCTTAAAATTTGGATGCCTCAACCACATACTCTCAAATGTAAAAGGAAATCTTTTCTTCTTTCCTAGCTTTTCAACAAAGAAGGAAATCGGGAAATGTTAGAGCCAAAACGAGTTAAGGTAGAAAGAGTGTGCAAGAATTATTAGAGAACCATTCCAAAGAGATAAGGGACCAGTCCAGTTTGACCTGGATGAGGTCCAATCTGACCCTTCAGTTAGATCAAGTGAAGGAGGCACCTTGCAACTCTAAATAAAAAAAGTGCATTCTCATGAATAAACTCCTTCAAATCAGTTCTACTATCCAAGGGAATTTTGGATCCTCCCATTTTCTCATTCTCCTTTAAGGGGGTGTTAAAATATCCCACAACCAACCAAACACTTCCTTGAAAAGTAAGCTTGAGAGATCCTAACAAATTTCACAGTGTCTTTCTAGCTTTCTTTAAATTAGGGGCATAGACATTTGAGATAACCTGGGAGGTATCATCCTTTAAATGGAAAAACTGAGTGTCAACAAGATTAGCATCAACATTTAGGGCTAATTCTCTAACAATATTTGGGTTCCAAAAGGTTGCTATACCCTTGAAGCCCCATCTGAGTTGAAACTATGAAAACCACAATCCTTGAAAAGATGGTTCTACATTTTTTTAAACTTATCACACCACATTTTAGATTGTTGAATTAATAAGATATTTAGTTTATGATCTCAAATAATATTTCTCAGTAGATCATGTTTATGGACATGATTTAACCCCCTGATATTCCATGTGATTATCTTCATTTACAATATGAGGATATACTCTTAGAGCACATGTCAACAAGATTTTTTGAACTCCCTCAGCTATCTCTTTCTTACTTTCCTTTTCTCCATTTTTATGGGAGGAGGGTCTACCTTGTCCCCTTTACTCAAATCCATAATATGATTTTTTCATATTTATGGTAACCAATCCTTGCAAGAAAGGAGGGGAGTGAGACAATTTTTTTGTGTCTATTCCTTTCACTACAATAAAGAGTTCCTCCTCAGGAGAAAGCATATTTTCTTTCCTTGGAATCCTGACTTCCTCTAAGATATTTTTACAAGAGGGAGATGTACTTGCCATACCACTACCAATAAAAATTTGTATCCCCTTAAGAGATGAAGAATTCATGACATTTCCAACCCCTGAGGGTATTGAATCCCTCTTCTCTTCAACGTAGTCAGAGCCCTAAGAAGCCTGATGAACCTCCTCCAACTTTGTGGGGATAGATTCTTCAACAGATGAAATGGGTCCCAAAGTTTCACCAATTGACCAGGAGAGGGAGATCCAAGGCCAAGATAGGTTGTATCACACTTGCATTCCCACCTTCCTCTTAAACCTATATAGGAGCTACCATATTCTTTCCTTCCTTAGCCTTCCATATCTTAGGTTTGGTCTTTGAGATCTTGTTTGGGTAATTTTTAGCCAAGTTTCCAACCTTTTTATAATGGAAGCATGAAAAAGGTAGATTTTAAAACTCTACCACTTGTTTCTATTCACCTATTTTAGATTTCAACTTAATCATCTCTAGTAAATTTGTTGTTTGATCCACATTGACACAGATTCTTGCAAAGACTAGGCACTTCCTAGTAATAGTCATCTCATCAATTGAAAATAACTGACCAGAGGTGCTAGCAATTCCTTTGAACACTTCTTCATCCCAATATTCCATTGGGATTCTTAGTAATCTGACTTAGATAGGGGCCAAGTTGAAAACACAATTCAAAAAAGTCCAAACTTGGTTCCCATTACTTTAGAGCTAACATTGATTTACCAATAAGCCAATGACCTCTTGATAGGATGTTCCCCAAATCTTCCTCACAAGAGAGGGAGAAATAAAAGAAGCCTCTAGCCATTGACACAATATCCACTTGCCCTTTAGGAACCATTTCTTGTTTACCCAAGACCAAACCACATTGATGGTTGGTATTGGGCCCAAGAACATCCCAACAAGCATGAACTACATAAGAGAGACATTTTTCAACAAGATAGTCCAAGATGGAGATAGTAAACTCACTTGAATTCAAAGTAGAGGAAACCTAAATAAGAGGGGAAGAGCATTTCCTCTTTGGTTTAGACCCAAAAAGGCCTAACCATCAGGGGCACGCTTATCGCATTTGATAGATGCACCAACACCTTTCTAACCTTCCATACACAAAACCATGCCATTTTCCTTGAGGACATAAAATGATGACATACCTCCTAGGATGGATGGTACCAAAGTATCCCCCTTCACTGACATAACTATTCCATCAACCAATACATCTTTCGCAAGGCCCACCATTTGGCCCTCATAAATAGGTAGGCTTTCATTCAACACCATTTCAATAGTAGCACAACCATTAATCAACTTGCAACTATGTGCAACTTTTGCATATTTGAAATTCAAATCTAAACTTCTCGCTTCTCCCTCATCCACCTCTGCTTCCATGTTTTTTATTTATTTTTAGCCCAACATGTTAATGTAAAAGAAATTTTGAATTCTCATTTTAGTTTCATAAATTATAATTATAGTTTTTTTAGATTTGACTTTGAAAATCAAGTAAAAAAATTATTTTCCTTCAATATAGTTTTAAATATATCTTATAATTTATTATATAGAAAGTTTAATAATTTCAACTTTGTTTAAAAATATAGCTTACTTTGAATTGAATAATTTTAATTCTATTTAATTTTTATTATATTAATAGTTTAAATTTTATTTAAAATTAATAGCTTAAAATTTTGTTTAGATTAATAATTTAAATTCTATTTTTAATAACTTAATTTTATTTAGATTAATAATTTAAAACTTCAAATATTAAAAATAAATAAACAAAATTAATTATAAATAAATAAAGACATGTACTCTTTAGTATTCGGGAAAAAAAAATGCTCACAAGTCCAAGATTTATGTATTTAATACTAAACCGACTATTAAGAAAAAGATTGTAAGGTCTTTAGGCTTTCAATTGGCAGAATTTCCATGCATGTATTTAGGGATTCCATTCTTTATGGGGAAGAATAAGATTTCATATTGGGATAAAGTTATAGAGAGGATTAAATCTAGAATTTCAGCTTGGAAAGCTAGATGGTTGTCATTATCTGGCCAAATACTGTTAATAAAAATTGTACTAGCATCGATTCCAAATTACTTCTTAGTAGTTCTCAAGGCTCTGAAATCAGTTGTTGACCAAATCGAGAAGTTAATCAGGAATTTTTTATGGAAGGGGAATATGAATGGGGTGAAAAAAGTTCCTCTAATTTCTTTAGAGAGTATGACCTCTAAGAAATTCAAAGGTGGGGTAGGTTTGCACAATATATCCAAAAGAAACATGGCCTTTGGGGGAAAATTAATATGGAAGCTGTTTACCAAATCATATTCTAAATGGTGTAGAATCATACGAGCCAAGTATCTAGATAGCTAAAATATAACAAAAAAATTTCACTATTTCTAATCCCCATGATGGCTTAGCCATGTGGAACTTTATGGTTTCATGTTGGAAAGTTGTTACTTCATACATTTCTTGGGAAGTGAAAAAAGGTGAAGAAGTTCAATTTTGGAATGACTCTTGGAACAAATACCCCCCTGAAGGACATCCAAGAACTACAATCAGCTATGCCAGTTTTATCTCAGTTATGGCGTAGTAGGTTAATGATCAACATATGATGTAATAGGTAGAGTAAATTGGAGGGATTTTTCCAAAACACAAATAACATTGGCTCAACAGAACCTGATTCAAAGTATTTTAGCAGAGAGGTTAGTTTTTCTAATAGGAAAACTTGACCAAATTATATGGGCACCCTCCAAAGATGGATGTTATTCAGTTAAGTAGGGGTATAAGGATCTTCTTAACAAAGAAGTCCAAATGGAATCTCAAAGAGATTTCTCTTTTTGCTGGAACAACATTACCAAGAGTAGGTAGCTTTGCATGGTTAGTGCTAAGGAAACGGGTGCTGACAAGTGATAGGCTAACTAAATTAGGCTTTGCAAAGCTTTTCAAATGTGTTCTATGTGGGAAAGTTCCTGAGGATGTTGACCACCTTTTTTACAATGTTCATATGCTCAGCTCTGTTGGTAGTTTATTTATAGAAATTAAGCTTTGTTGCCCCTTTTCCAAATACAGTCTGGGATCTTTTTTCAACTTGGCCAGTGTTATATAAACCTTCTTTGTTTGCATGCATTTGGCATTTTATTCCAACTACAGTAGTCTGGTCTATTTGGTGGGAGAGAAATAAGTGCATCTTTAGAAAGGTATCTTCATTAGTGCAGAATGTACAAGGTATAATAGAAAAATCAATCATAGAAGTAGTGAATGCATATGTTCAAAATCATAAAAGGGTTGACTCTCTTTTTACATCATGGGATGATAGGATTCTAAAGAATTGGAAAGACAAATCTACCTTTCAAAGGTAGTTCGCAACAAGCTCACAAGGTGAGGATTGATAGGAGTTTGGTTAAATGGAAACCCCTACCTCCAAGCTACTTTAAATTGAATTTTGATGGAGTGTCAAGAGGGAACCCAGGTGTTTCAGGTGTACGGGTGTGTATTCAAGATTCTTGTGGAGAATTAAAGGCAAACAAATCAATTGCTCTACCTTCTGGCACAAATAATGTGGCAGAATCATTGGCACTCTTGCATGGTTTAAAGCTTGCAAGGAATCTAGGTATAACTTCAATTCATGTGGAAGATGATTTGTTAATGATTATAAATGAATGTGAGCAAAGATTGTGTCACAATTGGAATTTACAATATATTCTAGAAAATGTTTGGTCATTGTTAGACAAGTTTCATTCTTTTCAAATTTTGCATACATATTGTGAAGGGAATAGGTTATAGATCACCTTGCAAATATGGGATGTCAAAAGATAGAAGTGATCATTTCATATGTTAGTATAGTTGTCACATTTCCAATTTTAGTAGAGATTATAGCAAAATAATGTATTCAATGATATTCGATGGAGAAAAATATTGCTAAGTTTGCAGGTTTCAAAGTTTAGGCTTCAGGCTTATCACTTACCAAATGTCATGGTAAAAAATACTTAGAAGTTGTGCAGGTAATCGAACATTGATCGTCGAGCATATTGCTTACTAAATTTTCTTGAAAAAGGCCTTGAAGGTTTGGAAGTTGTCGGCAATAAACTTTGGAGGTTCAAAGTAACCTTTACTTAGTCTACGGTAGTGGGTGTAAGGGTATGAAGTATTCAGGAACTCCGACTCCCAAACAGGCATCGGTGTTCGTGGGTTGAGAGGGAGGTTTGTTCCTTATCGAAAGGTGTGATAAGTGGTATGAAGAATGTGCGAATGCTAACACTTGATGATATAAGTGTATGAAGTATTCAGGAACTCCAACCCTCGAAAGGAATTGATGTTCGTGGGTTGAGAGGGAGATAGAAGTTATGCTCATCAGTGTGGTATAAAGAATAAGGGATCCCAGATTCCCAAATTTCAACAAAAGGATTAAGTGGTTGAGGCTTGTGATGTTTAAGCGGTGTAAAGGGTATGAGGGATCCCTAATCCTCAACCCCCAAAAAACATGGGATCCCTGATCCATGAGTGTCGACAAAAGGATTAAACAGTTGAGGCTTGAGATGTTTAAGTGGTGTAGAGGGTATGAGGGATCCCCAATCCTCGTCCCCCAAAAAAGGGAAGCAGTAAGAAGGTTTCACAAGTCGGTGATGAGGCTTGCAATCTAAATGAAGATGGTAGCTGATAAGGAGGATGTGTGAACTTCGACCATCGACAAGGAATTGAGATTCCTGGCTCTCGAAAAGTCCAATGGCATGATGGGCTTCTCAGATCGGGCTTTCGAAGATCAAACACTTTTGTAATGACTTAGGCCCTCTTGGGAACTTTTGTAACTACTTACTATTATTAGTAATATAATATATAGGCTATTATCCTTTTGCCAAAAAGAAAAATTATAAATAAATAAATTAAAATAAAAAATATATAAGTAAAATAATATTTGTTTTTACTTTTTAATTTTTTAAATTTTAACTTTATTAAAACAATAAGATTATTTAAATATATTTGACATATAAAAGTTTTTAAAAAATTTAATAATAATTGTGACCATTGACATAGTATATGTTGAATAAGACAACTAAGAGGGGGGGGGGGGTGAATCGGTTGTCACATAATTAAACCTTTAATTCAATCACCGAAACTAATACTTAATACTACTTAAATGATTAATCATCGAATGCCAATGCAGAAACTCAAATCCAACACATAAACACAATAACACCAAATTTACGTGGAAAACCCAATGAGGGAAAAACCATGGTGAGGATTAACTCACACTATAGAGAATATCAAAACCGATTACAAAAGGATCACTACCTAAAATAAGGACATTGTTCAGAAGGAGGACTCACTATCTAACAAGGCTAACAACCCAAAGGGCTCACTTCCATAGAGATACAAAGAAGACTTGTTACAGAGAGACTACAATCCCAATGCAACAAAGGATTCCACCACAATCACTTGATCTACTTGCATGAATGATAGAGTTCACCTTCTGCTCATTGCATTCAAAAACTCAACATTAAGTTTTGCACTGATCTTCCACACTCACAACACACACACTTACTGAATAGAATCAATGTCACACCAAACTGCACTTCCTCTTTTCTCTTATTTCTCTTTTTCTTTTCTCTTGTATGTTTTCTATCACTTAACTCATCTTGCATTTATACCATCTTCAACTTTGAAACATATCCAAAGTCTTCCATCCAAATCCAAATTCAAATTAGGTCAGCACCAAAACATCTTAGGGTGGAATTAAAAAGAGGGTGACCCAAAAACATGCTTCATAGGGACCCAAATAGATCCAACACGCTTCATCAACCTCGAATGTAGTATTTCACACAAGGTTGGCCAAACTAGTGCAAAACACATAGAACCATTAAGCATGAACTTTCCAAATGCCGAAATTATCTTCAATACAATCAGGGAAACTCAACTTTAGAACCGTAAGTCATAAGACTTCATCAAAGAGAAATCCAGACCAACAACATTTCTCCCGGACCTCAACCAGAAACACAAAAAACCACAATTCACAACTGGTGAGCACAACTTACACTGTACAACAAATCAATAACCAAAAGTAGGGATATAGCATCTTCTAACAACCATGAACAACATGTATGAACTTCACAAACATAGGAGTAAATCTAGACCAAAACCAAGAGCAACCACTGAACACCTCCAACATATCTTCATTACAATTTTCTCAATATCCTCGACATATACAACCAACAACAACTAGTTGATAACCAGTTGACTGATTGACATCAATGAAAACACCTTCAATCTTTCAATTCTTGCAATAGCATAGGTCAACTACACTTGATCCATACGGATTCAAAGCATATTTAAGCCACTATGCATCGGTCCCAATAAGATATTTAATGTGCATAAAACTGAAAGAAGCCATTAAAACTATCATTCTAAAACATGAAAGCTTGAAAAACATCTATTCTAAGACATTGAAACTTATACTATTTGGGGAGTGGTGTTGCATTATGTGGAATGCAGACCCTTTCCCAATCCCTTGGATAATATGAGGCTTTCCAATCAGTTTTATTAATTAAAATCAATTGAAACTGATGAGAAAGATGAATGAAAGCATGATAAAAGCTAAATTAACATGATGAAAGCCAAGATGTTTGATGTGAGCTTATGCAATCTATTCTAAATGTGCACAAGATTCAAATATGTAAGCCCTTGATTCATAATACACTAAATGGATGCAATCTAAGTTATCATGGAAGCCATTAATGGAAGTTAAGCTAAAAATGCATGTAAAATAACCTAAAATATTTTTAAAACATAAAATGTGAGTGCAAATGGATGTGATTTTCAACAACATAAGTTTGCTCTGAAAAGGTGGATCCCTATTCAATAGATGCAAGGTCTATTTATAGAATAGGCAAAAAGAAACCAATGGTCAAGATTGAAAGAATCAATCAATAGTCAGGATGGAAGGAAGATGGAGGCATGGATCATGGATTCCCATCAAGGGTTGAGGATGCAAGACAATATTTAATCAAGGGCTTACATTCATCCAAAGAAACACACTTTCAAAACTTGCTCACAAAGTTTGTTGAAAGTTTGTTTGAAAAAGGAATATTCCTCTTTTCAAATGAGTGAAGAGGGAGAATATTCTGATGGAGGAGGAAAATTAGCATTTAGTTAATTAAACCAAATTTTAGTGTGCAAAGGGGAAGGAATATTCTATGAGAATATTCCTTTTGGAGGAATGTGCAAAGGAGGAATATTCTCAAGGAATATTCCCTTGCAAGTGGGAGAATGAGATTTAATTAATAATTTGATAATTAAAACAAAGTTTCAATTATGCAAATTAGGAGAATTATATGATTTTCATTAAATAAATGATTTAATGAAAAAAAAGGTGATGTGATATGATATTTAATTAAATAGCTTAAGTTTATTTAATTAAATAAGAGGACTTAGGGATTATATCAAATAATTTGATCTATCCAATTTAATATGAGGAAAGGTTAGTGCAAGAGGGGGTGAATTAACCCAATTAGGTCAATTAGATTAATAGATGAAGATGATGCAATTAATTAAATAGCTAGGCTAATTTAATCATTTAAGAAAAAAAGGATGGGTTTTAGGACAGAGCAATGTTAGTATATCATATTCGAGTGTGTGATATCATTCAGGACATTTTTAAGTGTCTACATTTTTCCTCTCTTTGAAGCGAGGTGCTTGCTACATTGGTTCAAAGATTGATGCTTTTCGGATTAAAACTTCTACTCAGGTCAAAAAATTAAAAAATTTATGATTTTTTTTATTCCCCACTGTTACCCTAGTAGAAGGAATAAGTTGGTTCCCTACCCCCTTGATAGATCGGGCGAAAATTTTGAATTTTGGGTTGATCTCTTGACAAAGGGAAAATGTTGGCTCAGGTTCAAAAGTATGCCCCGAGATGCAAAAACAACTTCAAAAATGTATAAAATGGCTCAAAACGGGCTACGTGGCTCGAAGATAGGTCAAACAAGTCAAAACCCTAGCTTTTCACTCAAATTAGGGTAAAAAACCCTAAATTTTAGGCTTAAATAGGTGATGGTCATTTTCAATTCATTTGTGCATTCACACTAGAGAGAATTGTTGCATTTTGAGCTTTGACCTCTTGATGAAATGGCGCAAGACGTGCTCCCACGACATATTTTCAATTGAGTGCGAAAGTACCAGAGGCCTCCAGGCACAAGACCAACGATACACAATCCAAAACTTTCCTTGCATTTTGACTTTTTGATGCATTTATTAGGCTTTGAAATTTGGTCTAGGTTGACATTGTTGTATTGCGACGCTATTCAGAGTTTCGGTGATGTTCGCATTTTTAGTGATGTGATTATGAATGGGGACACACTTTGTGATTTAAAATTAGGGTTTCCATTTTTCAAATTGTGACATGGATGTGATTAGCAAAGCTTCACTTGATTTGTAATTTAGAATTAGGGTTTTTAGATTTCAAATTGCGACACCAGTGTAAATAGCGATGCTAGTTGTGATTTAAAATTTGGATGCATCGGGTAGCATTGTTTAGAATTTGAATTATGGCAGTGCCTTCATAAATGGTGATGCCTTTGTCATTTGGGAAAAAAAAACTTCCAAACTTAATCGATTTGAGCCAAATTTTGACATCATGCACGTCGAGGATGCAGGAGGTTATCCAACATTTGATGTCATGTAAGCACCGACCCACTTTACTTTCCACACTGGATGACTTATCTGAGCTTTGCAGGAGCACCTTGGAGAGATTGGATTGTGGTACGTCACATATATGCCCATTGTGAGGACCGATCTAGCAATGATGACAATGTTATGCGAGTGATGGCATAGCGAGACCTTGTCGTTCCACTTACCCACCCACGAGGCTACAGTCACTTTAGAGGACGTATGGTGGATAATTCAATTTTTGATACATGGGGAGCGTGTGATTTATGACACTGATGCAGGTTACAATTCCTGTCACGAGGTTCTTTGTTAGGACATTGTCATTCTGGCGAACTCATAGATTGACCTCGAGATGTACAGAGGGCAGTCTCCAATTTTTAGACTGATAGTTGGTGCAGTGATCTTAGGCATCGTTTCCCTAGACCAACAGAACAAGGGGTTAAATCCTAGATGGGGGTTGGCCTAACACCAGATCATTTATAGGAGGAATTTGTATGCATGAGGGCTAGTGATGTTGGCCTCGTTCTATCATGATATGCACGAGTTTGTGTATTGCAATGGCAGGGCGATTGGTGCAAGAGTCACACTCTTGCATAGATGGGCATGAGAGCACATTGCCATGCTCTGACCAATTGTCCACATGGCAGACGTGGAGCTAGATGATCCAATTGTGTGGAGGTATAAAGGGGCTATCACTCTACAAAACACATGCCAACTTGGTATCCCCTACTAGAGGAGAGTGATTGATGACATGAGAGTGTTCAGATGGTGCCTATGGCTATAGATGCCATCATGGTATGAGGATGTGCAACAACTGTTCTTTGCTCATTAGACCTATTACATGCAGGGTCATGAGCATACGATGATTGAGCGGTACCTACCAGATAGGGTATCCAAATAGTTTGGCGAGAGGCAGGACATGCCCGATGATCAGTATATAGCCAGTTTTGCTAGATTAGCTTGAGAGGTGACTTGGGGCCTACAATACCACCCCATGAGGTCTTCGAGTGTTTTAGAAAGCTCATTGCCAAACCATGGGCCTATGATCATGGGCAGGTCGATGCTTAGACTACACTTGCATATGATGCTTGGTTTGTGCCCCCTCTTACACTGACAAATTCAGCGAGCATTCCTCCTCAAGGGAGGTCGAGAGGGAGGGGTGCAGGTAGAGGACGAGGTCAACAACAGGATGGGCAGGGAATAGGACAAGATGGGAAGGGTAGAGGGCAGGGTAGAGGACAGGATGGTCAGTATGGCCAATAACATGATGGACAGGTTCTCAGTGCAGCTCCACCACCACCTCCACTACACCAGCAACCACCCATACATCAGCCACCTCCGAGTCTAGATCCTCGAGATGTACAAATACAACAGTTGAGACAAAAGATGCAGGTTGTGATAGTTGAGCGGGATTAGGCTCAGTAGTAGGTTTTGGCACTTACAACAGATAGAGATTACAACACCAACTTAGATAGACTTTTGATTTCCAGTTAGCACAAGAGGTCGACCGACGACAACAGTTAGAGGTTGTCTTCCAATAGTAGTCTCAGCAGGAACAGGGGCTAGTTGGAAAAATAGTCTCAACTTAGATGTTTTGGGGGACAAGGGAGGAGGTGCATATTGGCAGACTTTATACTACAAAGATGTCCCCCTATGTTGTCAACAACTTGATTTTTAGCATTGGGACCAGGTACAACCGAGTGTTTCTACCTTCGTTAGGTAGCCTAAGTAGCCTGAAGATGGCGACAGGGCTAGCAAGGGATAGACCTCTCTTGAGTTTTGTAAACACCTTTTTGTTGTATAGCCTGATTATTTATACAGATATACATTCATAGGCTCATTTTTTATAGCCTCTTGTATATTGTACGTTTGATGATATTCATACACACTTATTCAGATATTGTATCGTGACAATCATTTTTTGATATATATACAAGATGATACAAATTTATGATGTGATGTGCTTTTATTTCATGCTTTATGGATGTATGGATGCATATGATGTGATGTGATGTTATATTTATGTTATGATTATGTATGGATGCATATGATATGATGTGATGTTATATTTATGCGTTATGATTATGTATGGATGCAATGCAATGGATGCACTTCTTTTATTTATGTTATATGTGATATGCGATGACCTATGATGTAATGTATATGATATATAATTTTTATGAGATGGATGCAATTCAATGCAGTGGATGTGTTACCTTCTTTTTCAGTATCTTTGTATGGTATCTTATGACATGTTATGCTTATGCAGGATGTATGGATGGATGCATCTCTTTTTTTGTACCTTTCCCATGTGATTTGTGATGTCATGATGTATGTATGTGGATGTATATATGGATGATGCAAATGGTATGGATGTTATGAATGTTTATGCAATGGATTCAAGATGCTTAGAATAAAAAATCTATATTATTCAAAACAACTTAAATGATAAAGATGATACAGTGGATTATGTTTTCCGCTATTATGATATATTGTGATGATGCGAGACGTATGCATGCTAACAATTTTGTGGATGCAGGATGGATGCATGATGATGTTTTTGTTGAATGTCATGATACCAAGTTAGCATGGAAAGAAGATAGAAGAAGTAAATGATTTGACCATTGATTTTGAGATTGATTCAATAAGTCCAACAAGTCTATGATCCACCGAGACTTTATTAGATATGGTGATGAGATGGATGATTTTGCTCATAACTTGGGACTGGGACTTTCTGTCATTCCTTATTTTTGATATAACACATAGACATGATGCATCGGGGTATTGATAACCAAGATGACATTGTATCTAGTGACATGAAATTTGACTCTACAAATAGATAAGATAGTTCTTGTTCACATCTTGACATACAAAAACCTCATTGGAATATAGTTTAGAAGCTTAAAATATATTAGACCAAAGCATACACAATAGTCAACAATCTACTCCAAACAACCTCCCTACACACAACTAAGCAAGTATGCGCCAATATTATTTTACAAGAATACCCACAATCACAACAAATGAAAGATAATAATTTATGCCCCATTCCTTTCTCTCTAAATCATTTAGACATCATTGAGAGGTCCTCAGAATGGGTCAATAAGATAAATCATAAGAAAATATCAAAGACAAACAATTAGTGTTATCTATATCTCTTGCCAATTTAACATAGCTAGGTGATTTTTGATGTTGATGCCCATTGTTGGAAGGATACATCCTAGGATAGTTCATCAGATGGTTTGATTAGGATTAGGTGTGTGGTATGTTGATACAAACTCTACGGACTCATTTACCTATGATCTAGACTTGAGATTTTGACACTTTAGCTCTCACTTTATGACTTGCGACACTTGTTTTCTATTTGTTTTACCAAAGCAGCTACAGTGCTAAACATTTTTAACGGCCCCTACAATGGCTGCACTGGCATAGACTAGAACAAATTTCGAATTCAGCAAATACCAGTTATCTAATCCACCCAACAAACATTGGACATTAGGGGAAAAATTTCTACAGCTGTAGTAAGGGACAAATAGAGAAAAGTGTATTTAATGTGATTGGACTAATCTGGTGGCAAGTTGACTATAAAGATCTTAGTGCTGATTTACTGTAGCATTCATATCTTCCACTGAAACCCGATGATCTTGACATCAGATCGGTAATGTGGGAAAGGGATAAACCTCAGTTGACAGGTTAGGTGAATGTTTATTAGATAATTGAATACATGGCCAGTACGCAAGAATCAATTTGAAACATCCTTTTTACTTATGCGCAAAGGTCTCTACCTTCACCCCATAATGTGTTTGAAGATGGCGTTTGATTTATAATGGAGGAAGGTTATTGCAGGTGAAAGTGAAATGGGATGGGTGGTTTTGTATTTTTCGAATATTTCAATGTTTTTGATATTTTGGATTATTTGAGGTTGTTTAGGGTTTTCTAAGGTTTTCCAATGTTTTTGGATTTTCAATTTTCAAATGTTTTTGGTTTTTCAAATTTCAAATGTTTTTAGTTTTGTTGAGTTTTTTGAATGTTTAGGGGTTTTCTGAGATTTGACCAAGAACTAACCTAAAATACTATCCTAGGGGCTCTGGGGGATTATCAAAGATGAGCCTTGCCTACATCATACACACATAGACCACATAGTTTGACTGAATTTGACTTATTATTGATGAGATATGAACAGTTAATGGATTGTTAGTTTATTATGACGGACTCCTAAAGGACTGACCTAGGGTGTCTCAGAGGCACATCAATGATGGCCTTGCATACGTTGAAGCTCAGAGACTCGTAGTTCAACAAGGTAAAGCTTTTGGATTTTTTATTTTTTGACATGTTTAGGGATTTTGATGTGTTTTGGATGTTTTGGGATTTTAGTTGTACAAGATTTTGATGTTTTTGAATTTTTTGATTTTGCAAGTGTTTTTAGATTTTGATGGGATTTTACGAATGTTTTTGGATTTTAGCCGAGATTTCAAATAATATTAAGATATACAAGAACTTGATCTGATCCATAAAAAATTATAACCAACATGATGCAATAGACTACCTCGATATAGGTAGGACAAGTTGACCTTAGGAATATGCCAAGTAGTACTAAAGGGGATACAATACTTCACAATATCAAGCTATGATACAGACACAGATGGGTGATGGAATATATAGGATGAATGATGCGATGGATGGATGTGATGCAAAGAATGATAGGATAAAGAGCCAAAGATAGATGGAGGTGCTTTATTTAATGAGGCACCTGTTTGCTAAGTTTTCACCAAGGAACTTGCCCAAAGCACCACCGAAGTGGTTTTCATTAGAGGAGATTGTTTTTCTTTACCGTTTTCAATCCTTTTTCTTATTTTTTGGATTTTTTGATTGATTTTTTGTATTTTTCATATTTACACCCTTCAAGCCTAGGCATAATTTTTTTTAAGATGCATACTATTGGTTGGTTCCTGCAAAGGTTCACCTTCAGGTGTTGATAATTGGTATGCTCTTGATCCATAGCTTGTTGTGATGACAAATGGACCTAACCAGTTAGGCTCAAACTTTCCTTTACTATCCTAATCTAGAAGATTCTTTTGATTCTATTTGAGAACAAGATCCCCTACCTGGAAAGACCGACTGTTGCTCTTCTTGTTATAGCTTCGTTTTAGTTGGTTTTGATATACTTGTTATGTGATTAAGGGTGTCAAGACGACGCTCATCCAAGGATTCTAGCTCATTTAGATGAGATACTCTATACTCTTCATCAGTGATCAAAATTTGTAGTGACACTCGCAATGAAGGAAGCTCAACCTCGATAGGTAAGAAGGCTTATGATCCGTAGACCAAGGAGATGGGGGTTGCACCTATAGGTGTTCAGATACTGGTTCGATAGGCCCAAAGGGTGAGATTTAACTACAGATGCCAATCACGACCAACTTCATTGACCGTTTTCTTTAAGATTTTTAAAATGGTCTTATTTGTAACCTTAGCTTGACTGTTGCCCTGGGGGTAATACGGGGTAGAGAACCAATGTTGGATGTTAAATTGTTGGCATAGTTCTTTCACATCATGATTCTTGAAGGGTGTTCTGTTATTGGAAATAAGAGTTTGTGGAATACCATAATGGAAGATAAGATAATTTAGGTTTAATTTGGCAATTTGTTTCCCCATTATGTATGCCATAGGAATGGCTTCTACCCACTTGGTAAAATACTCAGTGGGTGTTATGATGAACTTGGTCATTAGATGAGGTTAGAGTAATCTTTCCTATGAGGTCAAGCCCCCACTGCGAGAAAGGCCAAGGTGTGACCATGGGTTGTAACTCCTGAGCTGGAGCATGAATAAGATCTCCATGTTGTTGACAATGGAAACACTTCTACACATGTTGATGGGCTTCTCTTTCCATGGTTGGCCAATAATACCCTTTCCTCAATAGTTTCTTAGCTAGAGTCATACCACTAGAATGGTAGCCACATATGCCATCATGTACTTCTGTTAAGGTGATCAAGGCTTCCTCTTGGTTCAGACATCTTAGTAATGTCCCTTCGATGCTTCGGTGGTATAAGGTATCACCTAGGATCACGAATCAGGATGCCTTTTTAACAAAGGTCTTTTTAAGGTTGGAGGTGATATCGAATGGGAGGGTTTCTCTGCTAAGGTAGGTGAATGTATCATGATACCATGGGGAACTAGGACCAACGATGACACACAAATTTTTATTTTGGGATTTCAAAAGCTGGCACGAGAAGTTGTTCTATCATGAATTCACACTGAAGGATGTTGTGCGACATGTCTAACAATGATCCAATTGTTGCCATAACATCTGTTGTTTGGTTGTTCATGTGAGGAATCTGCTCAAAAGTTATGTCTATGAAAAATTCCTTAAGACTTTCTATCATCTTCTTATAAGGAGTGAGTTTATCATCCTTAGTTTGGTAGTAATCATTGACTTGGTTGATAACTGGTTGTGAGTTCCCATAGACTTTCAATTCTTGTATTTGTCATTGAATTGATATCCTTAGACCTGTGATTAGGGATTCATACTTCACAATGTTGTTAGTACATGGAAACGATAGCCAGTATAAATTTGGAATAAAATCATCTTGAGGGGTGATAAAAAGAATACCCACCCTTGATCCATGTTGGGTGAATGATCCATCAAAGTACATTTTCCATTGGTTTGTTGTATTGACAAGGAACATTGATTCATCAGGAAATTCAGCTATCAAAGGGTTCTTTGCATAGATAGGTGCTTCTACCAGTTGATCTGTGATCACCCATACTTTAATTTCCTTGCGCTCCAAATACACTATGTCAAATTCAGTTAAGATCATTACCCATTTGGTCATTCACCCAGTAAGAGTTGCTTTGGATAACACGTATTTTAATGGGTTGATCTTTGCAATAAGCTTGATTTGATGTGATAGCATGTAATGTCTAAAATTTTGTGAAGAAAAAACCACCACTAAGCATGATTTCTCAATGGATGAGTTCATTTCATATCCTACCACGATCTTGCTGATGTAATAGATGGCTTTTTCTTTTATGTTTTCATCATGTTGTCCTAGAAGAGCACCTAGTGTTGTTGATGTTGCTGAGATATACAAGATCAATGGCTTGTTTGGTATCGATGACATGAGCACTGGAGGTGTCAATAGGTAGTCCTTGATTGACTAGAAGGATTTATCACACTTCTCATCCCACTTGTAAGTTATTCCTTTATGGAGAAGATGCGAGAAAGGGTGGATTTTGTTTGATAATTGTGCTATGAACCTTCTGATGGATTGCAACCCTCCTTGTAACCCTATCATGTGTTTCAATTTTTGTGGTGGTTCCATGTCTAGGATGGATTTCACTTTTTTTGGATCAATTTCTATCCCTCTTTGTGATACGATGTAGCCAAGAAGCTTCCCCAATGTAACCCCAAAGACACTTTTTCGGGTTAAGTCGTACCTTATGCTCTTCGAGTTTGTCAAAGATGGGTCCAAAGACCTTTATGTGCTCACTCCACTTCTTTTAATTGGACAAAATAGCATCCACATAGTCTTTGACTATTTTGTGGATCATGTCATAAAATATGAGGGTCATTGCTCTTTGATAGGTTGCTCCTGTGTTCTTCAGCCCAAATGGCATCATGTTCCAACAATATGTTCCCCATGGACAAGTGAATGCAGTTTTGTGTTGATCTTCCTTGGTGATCATGATTTTATTATAGCCTAAATTACCATCCATGAGTGACAACATTTCATGTCTAGCTATTAAATCAATGATGATGCCAATGTTAGGTAGAGGGAAATCATCCTTCAGACATGCCTTGTTCAAGTCTCTAAAATCTGTGCATATTTTGATGCCTCTAGTGGGTTTGGAGACTAGTGCCAAGTTGGAAACCCACTCAGGATAATCAATTGGTTAGATAAATCCAATGTCAAGGAGCTTTTGTAACTCAAGTTTTACCAAGAGTGCTATTTGAGGGTGCATCTTTCTCAATTTTTGCTTCACGGGTTTGGCTTCAGGGTAGACTACTAAATGATGCACAACCACTTATGGATCAAGTCCTGACATATATTTGTATGACCATGAAAAGTTGGTTCTTCACTCTTTTAGGAATGCTGCTAGTTTATTTTGTTCTTCATCCAACAAGGATTCATCATAGAAAGTTGTCTTGGGTGCCTTCTTTATTCCTACATTCACTGGGGTGGCCTTCTTTGTTAGCACTGCTGACTTTTTTGGATGCATTGCACTAAGGGGGAGATTGAATCCCTCATCCTTGGGCACCTCAAAGAGTTTTTCACCCATGGATGCATCCTTTCTTTTTACTATCTTAGGATCAAAAAATGCCACAGTGTGGTTTTCACTCAAAGATCTACATGTTATTTGCATGTTGTCCATTTTGCGACTGAAAGATTCAATCATCTCCCCATAGTACGCGTCATCCTTGGATACCTCAAAGAGGTTTTCACCCATGGATGCATCCTTTCTTTTTACTATTTTAGGATCAGAAAATGCCACAGTGTGGTTTTCACTCAAAGATTTGCATGTTATTTGCATGTTGTCCATTTTACGACTGAAAGATTCAATTGTCTCCCCATAGTATGCCCGTGTGTCTAGCTCTATATCAAAAATAGCCTTGTGATCTACCCATGGTAAGTTGTCACAAAGTCCCATGAATTCTGAGATCACTTCATCATTTTCAAATAAATCTAGAATCGGTGGTCCTCATTGGTCCCAGTCGATGATTTGGGGGTATACTAGGCTTATTTCAGTGGTTTGGTCATTTGGGGTGAAATATGTGGATATCATGAAGAGAGAGTTATTCTCAAATAGGTCGGAAACATCGAGAGGGAAGTCTTCTAGGGTAGTATCACGCGATGTTAGTAACCAAGGGGAAGCCTCAGCCTATTTAGCGGAAGTACCTTTGCTAGTAAAGGTAACCTTAGTAGTAGTACACCCTAGGCCAATATTCTTTGAATGTCTCTTAGGAACAATGGGTTCTAGCAAACCATTGCCATTTTGACCCAGTTTCTCATTCTTGTTGTACCCCCATCCTTTCATTAGCTGCAAGCCTTTGTTGTCATCTTCCATGGGAAGAATGGGCATGGGTCGTTCATCTTGATAGAGTAGTTTAGAGACATCCTCCTCATTGACATCTTATTTTTTCACATCCCCCCACTTGGTAAAGGTGGTAGATGCCATCTTTAATGTTTTAGCCACTTTGTTGATAGGTGTGCGTTTTCCATGAGATTTAAGAGAAAGAGGTAGCTCTCCCAACACAAAGTGTCCTTCATTACTTTATAATCTCCACAACCATCATCTTGAATCACTGCTTTGATATCGAGAATGTTCTGCACAATGGGTGTTTTTGTTTCTAAGGTAGATGCAAGGGATGACGGGTCAACAAATGAGGAGGGTGTAGGCCCTTCATCATTTTTTAGGGATTCGGGGTATTTTATAAAACTTGGCCTCAAGGTTCTTGCATTAGTAAAAGGGATTAGCCATGGATGGTAACTTCTTGGTCCTCAAAAGGAAACTTTACACATTGGTGATAGGTCGAAGCTATAGATTTTAGGGCATGGATCCACGGTCGACTAAGCAAGATGTTATAGGGGAGATCAATGTCTAACACTTGACATGTAGTCTCAGCAATGATGGGTCCCACTTGGATGGGTAGCGTGATGATGCCTTGTGAAACCCATTCTTGATCATCATATGCTATGATGGTTGTACACTTTGATTTCTCAATAGCATCTTTTGAATAACCCAAGTTCTTGACCAACTAAAAGGTGCAAATGTTCAATCCAACACCTCCATCTACTAAGACTCTTTTAACCTTGTTCTGATGAACAATGACCTCAAGGTGTAAAGCACAGATATGAGATGGTTGCAAAGGTAGGTCTTGTTCTAAGAAGGTGAGAAGATGAGGGATAGTGATATGCCCTACCATAGCTTGAAACTATTATGTATCCATATCCTTGGGGATAGATGATGTGGATAAATATTTCTCTAAGATTTCTCTATGTGTGGGGGATAGCCTCAATAGTTCCAAGATCGAGATCTGTGTGGGGGTTTTCTTAAGCTGATCTAGGAGACTGTATTTGTTAGGGTTTGATGTTGGAAAAGTAGGTTGTGCCCTAGGTTGAGATGAAACTCCTTGGATGGTGACCTTGCCACATCGTGTGGTGACTCCACACTTTGCACTAGGTCCTTTGATGGTGACAATGGTGATGAAATTGTCACAAGAGGCGACTACATTGGAATAGACATGATGCACATTATTGTAAGTCTTCCCTTTTCCATTGTCATTCCCTTTATTATGATCTGAAATGAGGTTCTTGTATATCTTAAGATCCTAGTTACCATCTGGTACTTAAACAGATATGTCTCCATTCTTGATTAGATCTTAGATAACATTTTTGAGCCTCATACAGTCCAACGTTTTGTGTCCCTTAATTTTGTGAAAGTCACAAAGATCTTTTTCATTGTACCACGACAGTTTATCTTGTCGTTTTGGGTAGTTTTCAAAATTGGGAAGTGTTATCAAGTTTGAATCTACCAATTTCTTCATGATAGTTTCAATAGGTTCTGACAAATGTGTGTATTTACGTTTTGGATAGTTGTTCCTATTGGGGGTTCGTCTTTGTTGCATTTCGGTGTTATTGATTTGATTGTTTTGTGGTGATGTGATTTGTTGTATGGTTGGTTGGGCGTTATTTGTTTGATTTTTGTTTGTCCTAGGATCACTTAGGACTACCTTAACATCTACCATTGCATCATTCATCATGTTCTTCTTCTTAGCCCAGACTCGAGACTTGTTGCTTGTATTGGTTGATGGGTGGTTGTCTTTGTATGCTTGGGTATTTCCCTATGAGATTAGAGCATGCTCAATTTTGAGGGCCCTAGGGACAAGCTCATCATAGGTGGTGATGTACTGCATGTTCAAGTGGAAGGATAGATCGAGATCAAAATTCACTATGATGATCCTCACTTGTTCATCAGGAATGGTCCACTTGCTCTTACTAGCTCTTTCTCTCCATCGTTGTAAGAAATTGGTGAAGGATTCTCCTTTGTTTTGCTTAAGAGTATAAAACTCTTCTAAGCTCGTGTCTACATAAAGATTAAAGGAGAAGTGATCTATGAATTTATCAATGATTTTTTGGAAGATTTTGATACCTGGAGGCAACTAAGAAAACAAATCGATAGCTGGGCCCGTCAAGCTTCACAGAAAGAGGCACATCAAATAGGAATTGTTGTAGGAAACCTCCATACACATGACGTTAAACTCTTTGACGTGATCCATATGATTTCCTCTCCCTTTGTATTTATCAAATTTAGGGACCTCAAAACTAGGAGGGAAAGGTACCATTTCAATATTTCTATTGAATGGGTATAGACATAAGTTCTATTATGTATGGGGCTTCTTCATTTTCCCCATTTGGATGTCCTGCATTTGTTGCATTAATGCTTTGAGTTGGGATGCTACATCGTCTTGCAGAGTTGGTGGAGGAACATATGGTGGGAAGGTGGATGAATTGTACGTGGGATTTTGATATGATGGGGTGTGGCATGGTGAGTATGGTGGTGTAGGATATTGTGAAGGTGATGGTGGTGGAGGTATATATGTTCCCATCGTGTTTGTATTGACGATGTTTTTTTGAGGGTTATAGTATAAACCCTTTTTTTTATTGTTGTTGTTGTTGTGCGAGAACTTGTTGTTGGGTAAACTGTTGAGCTAGTAAGGCTTGTGGTTGTTGTTGGGCCACAAGGGTTGCTTGTTGGGCTTGTTGTTGCTGCTATGCTATTAGGGTTGCTTGCTAGGATTGTTGTTGTTGTGTTGTTAAGGCTGCTTGTTGGGCTTTTTGTTATTGTTGTGCTACCAAGGTTGCTTCTTATTGTTATTGTTGTTGTTGGGATGCTAGGTATGCTTGTTGTTGTTGTTGGGATGCTAGGGCTGCTTTTTGTTGTTATTATTTTTGGGATGATAGGGTTGCTTGATGTTGTTGTTGTTGTGTTGTTAGGGTTGCTTCTTGTTGTTGTTGTTGGATGACTTGCTGATAAGTGTGATGTGCTTACTATAAAGCGAAGGCATGTGCTTGTAATGTAGGATCAGTTGGTTGTTGGGACATATGTGATGAGTTTTGGATGTTTGTGGTTTGAGTGGGTTGCAGGTTGTTGATGAGAGGTTTGGGGTTACCTTGGTTTAACATTCCTTGTAAAATAGTGGATTGGGATGGAGGAATGTAAGTTTGAGGTCCCATTTGATTTTGCATGACGTGGGGGACCAAGGGAAAAGATGATGATGATGGTGCGATTTGATATTGTGATGGAAATCACACATTTAGACCTTACAATTGATTGAAAGGGTTCCCTTGTTATACTTGAGGTAGGACCAAGGTATTACCTTGGTTGATGGGGTTCATGACCAAGATGTTGCTTTAATTTGGGTTGGTGATGGACGAGATGGATGTGTTTTGTGGAACCAATGGTGTAGATGAACCAATGGGGTGGTTGGCTAAAGATGCTCCTATTTGTGTTAAGGGTTGATTTTGCGTAAGGATATTGACATACCCTTGGTGGTTTATTTGAGACATTTGGTCCATACTACCTTGCGTGATGCTGGACACACTTGTGGTACTTGTGGGGATGGATGAGGATGGTTTCCCTCAATATATCAAGGTTGTCATGGATTCATGAAGTGTAAGTGGTTTATGTGGATGTAGGGGATGTTCGGGAATGGTAGGGGCACCAAATTTAGTTGTCCAAGTAGTGTTTTGGGGTGGATTGGTGTTTAGAGTACCCACAAATGTGTTACTTGCCAAAGGAAGAGTATGAAAAAAGTCTTTAGCAAGACTAGTTGCAAGCCTAGGAGTTTGTGTTTAACTTGGCCCTAGCGATAAATTAGTGGAATCATAGATGGAGTCAAGCCTTGTGTCAAAGTTTGTGTGGAAAAAGGGGGGATTTGAAGTCATTTTCTCTAGGGCTTGATGCTCTTGTTTGTACTCAAGGAATTCTTCTTTAGTAAGCTCAAATGGGTTGTTTGTAATGTCTTCTATCTCATAGGGTCCCACCCGATATTGGGTTTGTTATGCAAGGGTAGAGTGACTTCTTGGATCAATGGTATCACTGGTGGTGGATGTGAATTTGGTTTTCTCCATGATTCTCTTATGTTGTGATCTTGTTGTTACCATAAATTGTGGGTCACCTATGGGAGAGTTGTGTTGGGATTTGTAATGTTTAAACTCTCTAGTTGACTCAAATTTAGGTAAGAGGGCCACTCTAAGTCGTTTTGGAGCAATGATGTGAGTGGTAGATGAAAAAAGGGGTGAGTGATATGGGAAGTAATTTTTTGCAAACATTTTGGGGCAACACTTTTGATTAAAAGTTTGATGTTTGATGTTTGGATAAAGGATGCTAATGAGCTTGTGAATATTTAAGGTAGACTTGTGACCTTCAAGATAAATGAGTCCAAAAGTGATAACGAACTTAACTAAGTGCATGGAAAAGGATCCATTTCACATACAACATAGCTAAGTTAAGGGATTGGTTTAATGGTGTCCAAGACTAAAGTGAGGAGTGTTAAAAAGTTTGTAAAGTTTGATGAGGTCAAGTGTGAAATATGATGAAGGGTGGATGAAATGTTTGACCCAAAATGTTAACCTAGAGTGAACCTTTGTTTTACAAGACCAAGGTAGTGATAAACATGCTATACCTCTAAAGTAACTCAAACCCAAAAGATCAATGTCGATTTAAATGATAGGGATAATTTGGACATATAAATTTGGGTCGCCCAACAAAGGCCGAGAATAAAAATTTCTTATCAAGTTGTCCTGATTGCGGTAAAGATTTAAGACCCATTTTCTGATAAAATTTAAACTATGATGTCTACGTTTGAAATGGTGGAGTGTGGACCTTATTTTGGGGTTTTTATTGCCATGCAGGAGGTGGTAATACGGGCCTTCTAGCCACAATATCAGATCTTCACTCTTGTTTGTCTAAGATGGTTGTTGCATTTCTCCATTGGTTCAAGTTTTCCTTTGTGTCAAATGTGAAGCTCCTCAAACTACTAATAATGTCTATTTGTTCTCCTTCAATCAACTCAAAGTTTGGTTGTATGATAGACGACGTAAGGTTTGGTTGTTGAACCAAAGTGATCAGATGCCAAATGGTCATGTGTGGGGTTCAATTTGTCAATTTATCTTGCTTAATGAGTTTCTTTTTACCACAAACACTTGTCTTAATTAAGTTTCAAACTAAATGTCTATGTCAAAAACATTATTCATTCCACAATGTCCATTATGTGAAAATCATGAAGTTAGGGGCATAGCTACCTATGTGGACTTTGGAAAGTATGGATTGAGATATAAGCCAAAATATTCAAAAGTCTATAAGGATAGAATCCTTAGGACAAGAATCAATATCAAGGCTTTTCAAACGGTATCCACATTTAGACCAAAGGATTTGAAAATTTGAGACACTTGTTGTTATTTGTTTGAGATGTTGTGGAACCAAGCAAAGTATTTAACTGACTCATAAGCATTTACAATCCTAGTTTGAGTGGGTACATATTTCTTAGTAAGCTTACCAATCATAGGAGATGATTAATCTGTGAAGATGGAATGGACAAATAGGCTATGCCAAGGAAATATACCATCTTGACATGCCAAGAAAAATATTCCCTTCCTTATTTTCTTTATTACCTCAACCAAAAACCAAACATGGTAGTAACTTCTTGGAATGTTGTTATTCCAATGCACTACCTTAAAATACGTTTCAGAATTGGATTTGGTTAGCCACTACAAACAAGGTTTTTAGTGACCATAGTCGGGATAAACTGGTGCTATACATGCGACGATTCACTTGGATACTAAGGGATACATTCATCGGTATAGGACAACAACACCAGCTAGCTAATGAATTTCATCACTCTGATTTATTTATATAGCAGACCGAAATGAAAGCACCACTTGGGTTGTTCCCCCTCACAAGTTGTGAGGTAGGACTTCTAAAGGTAACATAGACTATGAAGAAAAAAATATTTTTCATCAGCCAAGATTGCCAAAAGGCACAAGGGGAGAGGATAGGTGCTTCCAAGAAGAAAAGTACACTTGTTTGTTTCTCTTCACCCAAGATTGCATGAAGTGCAAGGGGAGTGGATACGCACAACAATGATCGCACACAAGCAAATCAAACACACATTCATTTTAAGCACCAAATGAAGTGTTTAGATTGTTTTGTTCAATTTTAAACCTGATACTGCAAAATGAGGATATGAGGGGTTCAATTTTAACCAACTTTGAATGTTTATTTTAAACCCAAAAGGAAATTTAGTTGGTCTTAGAACATGAAATAAAGCATCATAAAATGGGTTATAATTGCCCCATAAGTATAAAAACACTTGTTACAATATATAATCAAATGATGATATACTCCTTCACTTCAAATTTTATTTCCCAAACATGCAAAACTAGTTAGCCTCAAAAACAAAAACTAGAAGTTAGTGACATGTTAAAGAGCAGATAAAATAAAAAATTTAAAACACATGTCAAAATTCAGTCATTGTTTTTGTTTACTAGTAAAAAGCGTCGATGTTTATGAAGGTGTCACCATAATTCTAAAAAGCGTTAATCTGGTGACAAAAAGCGTTGCTCTGCAACAAAATAGGGATGATGGTAGTGTCGCTATATGAGAGGCATCCCTATTTTCAAATCTTCGATAACTTCAAAAAGTATTAGCATCACAATATTTAATAAGCATTATTGTTTTAATTAAGCGTCGCTATAATCCTTGCAAAAGCATCACTATATTGCGATGCTTGACAAAGGCATCACTATAGCCTAAAAAAGTGTCGTTCTACCTACAAGATCAAGTAAAAGGGGTATCTAAAGAAAAATCATCAGATTCAATCGATTATGCCCTCCTAACACCAAAATGTGACCAATGATGTAGTATAGGTTAACTACACTTGATCCATACATATTTGAAGCATATTTAAGCCACTATGCATCAATCCCAATAAGATATTCAATGTGCATAAAACTGAAAGAAGCCATTAAAACTATTATTCTAAAACATGAAAGCTTGACAAACATCTATTCTAAGACATTGAAACTTATCCTATTGGGGGAGTGGTGTTGCATTGATGTGGAATGTAGACCCTTTCCCAATACCTTGGATAATATGAGGCTTTCCAATCGATTTTATTAATTAAAATCGATTGAAACTTATGAGAAAGATGAATGAAAGCATGATAAAAGCTAAATTAACATGATGAAAGCTAAGATGTTTGATGTGAGTGTCTGTAATCTATTCTAAATGTGCACAAGCTTCAAATACGCAAGCCATAGATTTAGAATATACTAAATAGATGCAACCTAAGTTATCATGGAAGCCATTAATGGAAGCTAAGCTAAAAATGCATGTAAAATAACCTAAAATGCTTTAAAAACATAAAATGTGAGTGCAAATGGATGTGATTTTCAATAGCATAAGTTTGCTTTGAAAAGGTGGATCCCTATTCAATAGATGCAAGGTCTATTTATAGAATAGGAAAAAAGAAACCAATGGTCAAGATTGAAAGAATCAATCAATGGATAGGATGGAAGGAAGATGGAGGCATGGATCATGGATTCCCATCAAGGGTTGAGGATGCAAGATGATATTTAATCAAGGACTTACATTCATCCAAAGAAACACACTTTCAAAACTTGCTCAAGAAGTTTGTTGAAAGTTTGTTTGAAAAAGGAATATTCCCTTTTTCAAATGAGTGAAGAGAGAGAATATTCTCATCACTAGTAGAATTTGGCAAATAAATGACTACATGACTAAAAATTTACAGTCATAGGAAACTAAAGATGACTAAATTCTACTCGTTTTTGTAACAAAACTATAAATGACTAATTTGATCATCATAAGTGATAATTTGATTGTTAAGGAGGTAGAAACCACTACTAAATAATTAGTCCACTAAAATAAAAATTGAACAATATGATTAAAGTGGATAATTAAAAATATATTTTGAACTGAGGGAGTGGTTTGTATTATAATATAATATAATAATAATATATTAGATTACAATACAATACAATATAATATATATAATATATATATTATAATATAATATAATATTATATTGTTATTATATAATATTATATTGTAATTATATAATATTTATATTATATAAATTTTTTTGATACGTAAGATTATTATATTATATTAATTTAAAAAGGAAAACATACACCCGTCTGCTCAACAGGAGATATCAATCGCTCGATCAAATCCCAAAACTACCAAACTACCTTCAACCCACATAGAGAATATGATCATGGCAATATAGGTTACAAAATTGGTTGTGCCACAAACCAAACCCAAAAAACCCCAGACTCAAACTATCCACCACTAGACCATAACAGATACAAACTAAAATTAGAAACCTACCAAATTATAGAAACCCATTAAGATTCGCAAAGGACTCAAAGTTCTTAACCCAGTCGAAGCCTTCGACCGCCATTAACCCTAGTAGCTTCTTCAGCTATTCCACTGCCACTGCAACAATCATTCGATGATGCATGAGAGCCGCTTCACTCAGGTCCAAGAGGAAGGGATAAAACTTAACAGCCTCATCAATCATTCGTAGAAGCTCCAAATCACCTAGACGCGGGATCTTGGTGCCTAAAATTGTCGCCTTTAGAGCCTCCTCCACTCTGCCTACCAAATCCTTCTTGAACAGCTTCACCAATAGCTCCTTCATCTCCATCTCAGGAACTTGACTATCAAGAAGAGAAGCTAAGAACTGTGAGGAAATATGCACATTATCCCTCCCATACTCCTTATGCTCAAGATGACCAATGCCCAAAATCATTTTGACCGCCACAACTATAAGAGGATCAATGTTGAGCAAAATTTTCTTCAACCTTTGATCTGTAATCTCATGAAACGTGGCCTACCTCGACTTTGCAAACAAAGAAATTGGGGTATCCACTCCAAACCACAACAAGCCCTCCACCGAAACTGCTATGATAAACTTTGAGCGCCCAACCATTGTTGTCGACAAACAACTCCAGAAGTCAAGCAAAGGCCGCCAACCAACTCACCACCATTAACTAAGCATCAACACCAAAACCTTTGCTACGTTGCACAACCATCACCTCCACTCATTAATAAAGCTCGCAAATGCCAAGCAACTTAATCGACACATGGACGAGAAATTATTTCTAGGCAAGGCAAGGTGTCCTTGCGCCAGTGATTCCGTCCTTCAACCCCTGCTTCAAATGTGTGAACTTCCTTAGAAAACGTGCTCGAACTATCAACCATCATTACATGAACTTGCCTTGAATGATGTCACCAACCTTACACCCCAACTTCCACCTCAACACTATTCACCCCTACGAGGATGCCACTCAGTTTGAACTACCTAAAACCCTCTACCAGCTTGGAGGGCCACCCCCCCAACCGCCCACATTTATATTATATAATATTATATTTATATTATAATGTATTTAGTATTATATAATAATATAATATTATAATATTATATTATTATATAATATATATTATATATAATATTATATTATAATTATAATATAATATAATATTATAATATTATGTTATAATATTATACAATATTGTATAATATTATATTTATCTTATTAATATTATATAATAACATAATATTTAATAATATTTATTGTGGGGGAGATTTATGTATTGTAATTTATTTATTTTGAATTCTTTTTAAAAATCCGCTAAGGCACATTAGGGCGGGAAAATTTGGGAAAATTTTCATTTTAATAAACATACTCTAAAACCCTAGTCAAAACCTTATTTTTAGGTTGTAGCTCGCCAAATTGGAGAAGTGAAAGGTCAATACCAGCGAGGAGTTTGGAGGAGCTAAAACCAACAGCGGCGGGAAAGCAGGAAAAATGACATATTGTATACAACATAGGGTAAAGGGCATGGTAATGTTAAAACCCAATTGTGCTCATTTTAGGATCTTGGCCGTAATTTTCTTTAATAAACATACTATATAACCTTCATCGAACCCTTATTTTTAGGTTGCAACTCGCTAAATTGGAGAAGGGAAAGGTCAATACCAGCGAGGAGTTTGGAGGAGCTGAAACCAACAGCGGCGAGGGCTCTCTCTGAAATGGTGGACTGTGAACTGCATAAGGACGAAGGTGCCTCTATAGAGCCCACCCAAAAAAAAGGATGTCGTAATGTTAGAACCTAAATGTGCTTATTAGGATATTGGCCGTTATTTTCATTTAATAAACATACTCTAAAACTATCATCAAAACCTTATTTTCAGGTTGCAACTCGCCAAATTGGAGAAGTGAAAGGTCAATACCAGGAAGGAAGGCTGCGCAAACTTCTTGACATAATACCTCAAAGAAATGTGGTCTCATGGAATGCGTTAATTGCAAGATATGCACAAAATGGTTTTATTGAAAAGGGCTTTAAAAAATGCCTCTATTAATTATTATTTTTTAATATTTTCTTAATGTAAATGTTCAGGGATATTATAAGTTTTTATTTTATAGCCCTTTTTTACTGTGGAAATAATTTATGATTGTAAGCATTCCAAGTTCATATTACTGTGAGCACCTATAGTTTTGAAAGTATTTATTTGAATATTGTCATTTGTTGTTGCAGACAGATTAGTATTTACTGGTAAATTTCATATTGTTGTAGCTTTATTTGTGTCATTCAAACTTGAACATCATCTCAATGTTGTTTAGTTGAAATTGTATATGAGTAGGGTTACCTTTGCATAGATCATACTGTGTTTCAGTCAAATATGAATAAATAAATTGTGGAGTTTGACTATCTGTATATGCATTTATTCTTGAATACTTTCATAATATATGCCTATATTGCTATGAAATTCTTCATCATCCCACTTTGTTTTTCATATTTCAAAGTTTCTTAAATTTTTTTAAAATCTTAACAAATTTTAAGTTTTTTTTATTGTGGATAGGTACAGAGCAAGGAGAAAATGCATGCAAAACCAGTGCCTTCTAGATGCATTTATAGCCCACCCCATGTGCAACAATGAAGACATGCATTCACACTGATGACTTTTTAGCTTTAGTTTTAGTTTTTTTTTTCAGTTTTAAAAGCATAATAAATCAACAGTTTGCATACTACAGAAAGATTATGTCTTCAAAAATCTATATATAGAGTTTTTTGTAATATATTTTATATACAGTTTGAATATACAAGTGCATTATTTTCCAACATTGTTGTTTTAATCTTTTGAGCAGATTTTTTGAAGTTTTATGATTGTTTCAGTTTAATTTTTCTAGTATAACATAACAACATTAAAGTTTTATATCTTTCAATCACAACAGAATTTCAATGACACTTCTCTTGGTTCACATCTGAAAGTATTAGTTCATAAATGACTAAATAAATGATGACCATGACTAAATAAATGACTAAACAATGACTAAATAAATGACTACAATGACTAAATAAAATGACTACTATGACTAAATAAATGACTATCATGAATAAATAAACAACTACCATGACTAAATAAATGACTACCATGACTAAATAAATGACTAGTTAACAACAATAAATGACTAAAGTAACAAATAAATATACTACCAAATTGATCAATCAAAACAACCAATAAATGACTAAAATTGGTTTAGTCATAAATTTGGTCACGTCATAAATGACTGACAATAAACTACTAATGGTCATGTGACCAATTTTTAGTAGCTTTTCAGTCATTTATTTATATTTTTGTACTAGTGCATGGAGGAGGAAAATTAGCATTTAGTTAATTAAAACTAAATTTTAATGTGCAAAGGAGGAATATTCTCAAGGAATATTCCCTTGCAAGTCGGAGAATGAGATTTAATTAATAATTTGATAATAGAACAAAGTTTCAATTATGAAAATTAGGAGAATTATATGATAATTCATTAAATAAATGATTTAATGAAAAATAGATGTGATATGATATTTAATTAAATAGCTTAGGGCTATTTAATTAAATAAGAGGACTTAGGGATTAAATTAAATAATTTGATTTATCCAATTTAACAGGATGAAAGGTTAGTGCAAGAGGGAGTGAATTAACCCAATTAGGTCAATTAGATTAATAGATGAAGATGATGTGATTAATTAAATAGCTAGGCTAATTTAATCAATTAAGCGAAGAGATGATGGGTTTTAGGATGAAGCGATGTTAGTATATCAGATTCGAGTGTGTGATATCATTCAAGATATTTTTAAGTGTCTACAATAATAATTTTATTTAATATAAATTTTAATAATTACTTCAAGAGGCATTATACAACAATTATATATGGGTTATGAGCGAAAATCCCTTAAGAAGATTTGGGCGAGTGTTGTTGAGGTGCTTATGTACTATGTGACTCTGGAGGGGAGCTTTACTGCTATTCTCAGTCACCACTTCACTCTTCTAAACCATTTTAGACATGGTTTGTTTATTTCTTTCCCATTTTTTTTGTTATCGTCTATGGAGGTTTTTTTTTACGCTCATCTGAAGAATAGGAGGGCTCTCGTCCACCATGAAGGTCTTATTTTATTAATCATGGAGCATGTTAAAACTCTTCTCCCTATCCTTGCCATTAAGGGTAAGGAGAAGACTTTGAGTGATGTTTCTGGGTCGTCGGGCTTGGATTCCAATATGGATGATGAGGAATGGAACGAGGAGGAGGAGGATGTGTCTCTGGCCCTTGCGACCACATCTTTGAAGAAGAGGAAGTTGGGTAGTTCTAAGAGTAATAGGGCAGAAAAATGCCTTGTTCTTTCTGACAGTGAGGACACGAAAGTGGGCTTAGATGGTTCTCCTCCCAAGACCGAGGAGGTGGTTGTTGGTCAGGGTGCTGTTGGTGGTGGTTTTGAGGTGGGGTCACAGGATAATGTTCTGGGTTTGGAGGACAAGGACAAGTCACGGAGGTCATCTAAGCGTATTTCCAACCTAAAGAACAAGGCCTCAGAAGTGTCAGCTAAGGACCCCAATGTGTCTTGTGAAGGCAAGGATTCTGGTGATAAGGCAGTGGCTATTGAGGACTCCCCGGTGCAAGATTCGCCCAATGTGGAGTTGGATGAGGAGATTAAGGGTTTCAATGAGGAGTGTTTTGAGAAGAAGAGAGCTAAATAGGGGCCTTTGAAGGTAAATCCTCTCTCCGAGGACTTTTCTTACCTCAATGATTCTTCTACCTCTATGTTTGATTTGTTGGAAATGGCTAAGGTTGGGGCCACTGGAACTTTTAAGTTAGCTAAGTGGACTCTTCAAGAGTTCAATAAGATTAACATTAAAATTAGAGGTTTGAAGGAGAATCTAAAGAATGTTCCGAAGGGGTCAGTGTCAGACATTCTAATTGAAATAATTGTGGACCTTGAGGGTCCTTTCCATGATTTCAAATCTTTGTGTGAAGATAGATTGGCTGCTTTGGAAGCCAAGATTTTGGGAACGAATGCAGACATAAAAAAAATTGTTGCAGGCATGCCACATCTCTATGAAGAATAGTGCAGACTCCTTGGAAGTCCTTTTCAAAAAGATAAGCGAGCTTAGGGAGGATCAAGTTTATTTTTCTAAGCTAATGGAGAAAGAGCACCCAGTTAAAGGAAAAGGTAAAAAAGGTGCTAAAGATGATGACAAAGGACCTATTGTTAGAGGGTCGACTAATTGGAAAAAATTCTTTGATGTTGAGAAGAAGGAGCTATTGGATATGATCGAAAAGCACAGAAGCCAGGAGCTTGAGGTGGCCAACACCTTGAGCAGTTTGAATTAGTGTTTGATCTTCTTCTTAATTGCTTTCTGTTTTCTACTGGGTGTCAATTTTTTTCCTGTTGTTTTGTTGTTTTGATGTTGTTGGGTTTTGTTGTTAGCTTATTGTCTTATCTTTCGTCTAGCACCCCTTTTGTAGTGTTTTTTGGCTTTTGGGATGCTATTGGTGTCGTTCTGATGTACTTTTTTAGCAGCTCTTAGTATCTTTTGTTGTATAGGGTTTCAGGTCCCTTCAAAACCTTTTTTTCCCATATAATCAAAACAATTATATATGAGTGTGAAGAATCTTTGTACATAAAACTTATTCTTGAATCATGTTTCTCCATATGTAATTGTGATCGTACACACCATTCAGTAATATGGGGCGTTGTATGAATAAAAGATGCATACATTTTTATCGACCATTTTCTTCAATAATGAATGCTCTTTCGTGAACCAGTTTATTCTCTTTTATATCTTTATCTTCTATATCTTTTATTCCCCTTTTTCAATACTAAAAACTTAATTGTCAACTCAACGTACATAATACAAATATTTGTTGATGAAAATAAATATCTACTTAGTATGACAAATACAAATCTTGAATTTGATGAGATTTTAATCATTCTTGAGAAAATAATCTTTAATAACTAAAGAATTAAATATACTACTAGAAAATATATCTTAAAATAATATATATAAAACACGTCAAGAGATATCATTGTCAACTTGCCTATTTTAAAAAAATAGGCACCTTGAGATGGAGATATCTCAATGTATTTTAGATAATTTATTTTAAAGATATATATGCTAGTAATATTCAGAGATGCAACATGTAATTCTTAATTAAAATTTTCATTGTTAGTGTAATGCCAAGATTTGAAACTCAAACAAAAAAAAACATGTCAATGCAAGCTCCTATTTCAAAAGATATAAAACCTCTAGTTGGATCTCAACAATGAAAGAAAAACAAGATAATAACATTAAAACCAACATGAAATGTTACCAAAAGCCTCCATTGTTGAATGATTTTTTCCTTGATGAATTGGAATGTGAATAATGGATTAATTTGACACCATATACTTAGCATGAGTGATAATGGATTAATTTGGATGAGAGGATGCCCAAATTTATATATTTTTGGAATGGGGAATGGATGGCCAAGATTTTACTGTGAGATCAAGGGTAGAGAATGGTTGAGAGAAACTCCCTATGATCAAGGATAATATGGAGGGTGGATATGAAGGTGGTTAGATTGTGAAAGGATAAGATTAACTTACCAAATTTAGTAAGTAGTTATGAGCATGGGGGAAATTAGGGACATGTGCACCTAATAAGGCTATAACTTCGGGATATGTTGAGAGAATAATGGGAACATAAGGAAAAGTGTTCTCAGGTGCCCGATATTCTTGGAATGTGTTGAGAGGATAATGGGAGCACAAGAACAAGTGTTCTTAGGTCCCCATTATTCTTGGAAACTGGTGAGGGAATATAGGATTTATTAAATAATAACATTATTTAATTATTTTAGCCATATGGGTGAAGTGGATAATATGTGGAAATAGGTAATTATTGATTTATTTATTTGTGATGATAAGGAAAAGATGATAAATTAAATTAAGATTATTTAATTAAAGTAATGGAATTTAGGTGAAAGGGATTTATCTAGGTTAATTAGGACTAGGTGATGGGACGTAGGCCTAAGTGATGAAATTAGTTGATTGGGGATTAGGTGATAGGTTTAGTGATGATGACTAAGGAATATTTTAGGTGTACATTTTTACCCTCTTTAATACAATGTAACTAAGTGGCATTGCATCAAAGAAGAATACAAAATAAGATGGGATGAAATAAAGATTTAGTGGAAATTTACTCCAGTCGCTTAAGGATGATGATGGAAGTGATGCTCCCTCGAGAGAGCCATTGGTGGAATGGAACCCAATAGGTATCTTGAAGAGACAAGGGGTGATAAAAATATGTGTCACAAAGGATAAATTTTACTTGAGAGAAATCATGTTGGGATGATGTACATGCCATGATTATAGGACTAAATGATTGATTAAGGATTGATCATGTTGATTGATTCTACTAGGATTATTGGACTGAATGGCATAGATGTACTCATTGGATGATTAAGTCTATCAAGGATGTATTGTAGCAAAATGACACATGATTGAAATTATGGATAAATGGATGATTAATACATGATTTCATAGTAACTTCACTCACAAGGAGCAACATTTATTTTGTTGTAGCACTTAATTTTATGCACCATGATATAAGGGATGATGACGATGATGCACCATGTGCATATGGAATTACTCACAAAAAAAGAAGTTGAAAATAGTATGAGTGATCTAATAAACATGTTGTTGTTGGAACACCATCATATGAAGAATGAAGGTGACCATGATGGTGTGATGGAAGGAGTACTAAGACTATAAAAAACTAAAAAACACAAATCCATAAAATAAAACAATAAAAAATATACAAAATACACAAAATTGTATCTAATGACATGTTGAAGCCAAGGGTCTATGAAAATATGGGGTTGGATTATATTTTTCCCCTATTCAAGCTAAAAATTGATTGATTGTGTAGACACGTATAATCTAACCTTACTCGCCCACACCTAATTTTAGCCTATCTTAAGCCATTAATTAAACAAATATTTCTTATTTATTTAATTAATTCCATCCTTTTCCAATCCTTATCCTAATCATTTAATTAAACAAATATTTATCATTTTTTAATCATTTCCCTTATATGATCCCATTAATTAAATAAATATTTTTATTTAATTAATTCCCCTTTATCCTCTATCCTTATCCATTTAATTCTAGCCATCAAACTTGTTCACATGGATCATAATCTAAAATTTCCATCTTGCTACAAGTGTCCCCTTCACATGTCTAACTAACTCCTTATCTAGATTCATTGAACCTAGACACCTACCCAAAATTCAAACTAGCATTCTATCTTATCCACTCATCTCAATCTCATATCTTAATCTTATCCACTCACATAAATATTTTTGTCCTTATCCCAATCCTAAACCTAGATCCTATCCTTCATGTGCCACTTGTCACATAATTACATCTTTGAGCCTAACCCTAATCCTCATTCAATCTTAGTCGTTCATCATCAATCTATCCTAGCTATTGATTTTTCCTCTTCAAATCTCTATATCTAGAGGCTCACATCCTTCAACAAATCCTCTTAATCACTTATCAAGCTAGCATACCCTTATTTTGTAATTTTTAAATCTCATTTACAATATTACCAAGGTTATACTAGTTTATTGAGCAATCCATATACTATAAATATAATAAGAGAAAATCAAATAGAACAAGGGTGCACTCCATTTCCGCTCATCAAGGAGTAAGGATTATAGGTAAAAGTATTGTTTGTATTGCATCATATTCCATTTTATTTAAACCTTCAATATTTTCCTCATCTTCATATTGATTGATTACTGATGATAGCATTATTGATGTGGGAAGGACGTATCCCAAAAAAATGCAAGGATTGGGGCTTGGACATGTCCTAATGATGATTGATTGGATTGATTTTAGAATATATATCTTGTAGCAAGATAAAGAACAAATCTTACAGATGTTTTGGATGGATGTGAGATTTTAGATGAGGTATGCTTGGATTTAAGGGCTTCAACATGGATAAAGTGTTTTTGGGATCATACTTATAGATTGGGAATATTTTTGGGTAGTTTTTTGCTTTTTTGTCATCTTGATGTTTGAAACCAATGGAAATGGATAATCCAAGACTAGCAACAAGGATAAATATGGTTTGGATGGAATGGTTGATGAAATGGATATTGATGGGAGGATATAGATTGATGGAAGGATGTAAGGGGATATGCTCAAGGAATACATTGCATAGGATTAACATTTTTGATCCAAAATAGAGGTTAGGTAGTGCTATCTAGGAAATGAAGTAATGGTAGATGGTGTGTGGCCAAAGGATACTATGTTGAGTTTTCCAAAGTATACATCGCGTGCCCCCAATCATTGTTTTTATTAGAGGTAAAAGACGAGTTTTGAAGGGGCCTGAAACCCTTTACAAAATAAAGCAGCTGAGATAAAAAGAAAACAATATTAATCAACAATCAACCCATCGTCAACAAACCACCAGCCAAAAAATAGCCAAAAAGAAGGAAACCAGCCAGCAACACTACATATTATTCAGAATTTCAACAGCTTCCATTTCACTAGCAGCCAACTTCTGCCCTTTAACCACAGTATCAGAAACCTCAATACTCGAGGGCCCAGCCTAATTCTTCATTTTGTTTCTAGTCCTAACCCTAGGCCCACCAGCTTTTACCTCACTACTCAAAACAAAACCTTTAGCAACACCCTTGTCAGCAACATAATCCACATCCATCAGCTTACCCTCAAAAACAATAACATCAGCAGACACATTCTCCTTTCTCTTTTTAACAGTAGTCACATGGGAAATAGCCTTCATAGAGTCCGACATAGCCAAGAATTTAGGGGCATCTCCACCCTTCATCAAAACATTCCATATCTTATCAATTTTATCCTCAAGGGATAACATTCTTCCCTCCATATTATGTTTCATATTGACGGTCTCTTCCGCCACAGTATTAGCAATAGTATTGAGGCCATCCATTATATTATCAATTTGGATTTGGATAGAAGGGTCCTCATCCTTGCTAGCAACACCTTTAATACGAACATCGGTCCTATTGATCTCATGAAGGAACCATTTAAAAAGTTTTAAAAGCACATTAACACTATCACGGGCCAAACACAACACATCAGAAAGATCCTCCCTATCAAAGTTTTCAATACATTTTCCCACAACAACATCCTCATCAGAGGAACTCACATGAACCTTTTTAGTAGAAGCTTCCTTACCTTTACTAGCAGAGACAGGAGACTTCATCCTACAAATGGAACTGGCGATTTCCTCAGCAACAACCTTCCTTTTCAGAATCTTATCCACATCTGCTTTACTGGTTCCCACAACATGTTTGCCACCCACAACTTGTACCTTCTCCTGCTTCTGCAACCCAATGACAGTGCTCAGAACATCCTCACCATAGACACCACCAACCAGGGAAAGAGGGAAACCCTTCTCCAAGAGTTGGTCAGCATTCAACACCCTTCTCTTGTGGCTCCCCTCCTCAGGTTCCTGCACAAATCTAGTCACTAGGGGAGGAAAAGAAGCTTCCCCATAAAGTTCATTTTTAATCTTCTTTGTAGAAGGAACAATCACCTCCAATTCATCACTGCATGTCATATATCTTGCCTTCTCATCCATCTTCCTTTTCCCAGATTTACCCTGAACATGGGAACTGGGGCCCTCCTCCAAAGAGGCGTACGAATCCGGGACAAAGTCAACATCATCATCCCTATCAGACTCAGATTCTTTATTTAAAATAAGCCTCCTCTTCTTCGATTTCTTAGAAGCCCTTTCCTCTCCCGACTCCGTCTCATAGCTCTCCCTAGCTTTAGAAGGATTATCCTTTGGAGAAACAAGAGTTTTATGCACCTCATGAGCTTTAACATGTTCATAAATGAGGAGAATCAACCTCGAATGCAGGACAAGATTTTTGGGGTTTTTCCTATGATCTTTAATCCCTGAGTCCATCAACGTCAACAAATAGTAGGGAAAGGACACCCATTTCTTGTGCCAAAAATGGTTAAGCAACAGAAAATCGTAATTTTTAATAGTCGTGTACCTTCCTTCCAAGGTAACATACCTCATAGGAAATATGGATGAGACATGGCTAAATGGACATGGTGGATTTTTTTATTATGGAATAACATGATATGATGGATAGGTATGGTGGAATGGATGAGACAACTTGCTCCTAATTTGAAGGTTCACATAGCTATTTGATTTACACATGAAGTCCATGAATAATTTTTCATCATGGCCCCAAGGCGCCACAAGAAGTGGTTCTCACTATTGGACATGTAGACAGCAAAAATTGTCCATGTCATAACATTACCTAGTCGATAGATGACCTTGTAAGACATCTTGTAATATTTTACCCTAGGTCATTACATTATCCCACTTATCCCATTTATTCCACTTAATCACCTCCCCAATTAATTAATTAAATCTCATTTATTTAATTAATTCCCCTTCACATGTCTCAAAATAATTCAAATTAAATACTTTAATTAATTTCTCACTTATTACCACATTGCAACATGTGTCACACGACTACAACTCTTCACATGCACACATAATTTAAATAATAAAATTATTTAAATTATGAGATTCCCATTCACATCCTATTTTTAGCCCCATTCATTGTGTGTCATAGGCATCTTTTCTCTTCAAAATAAATAAAAGAATCCCACTTATTCCCTCACATCCTAATTTTATACTCATGTCATAATCCACTTAATGTGCATCATAAGCACTAAAATCAATTTTTAATCCTATCCATACACATCACACATTTGAATTTTAATCTTGGCTATCGAATCAAATCAGCTCTTGCCTATAAATCTAGCCTCACACAAGCCATTTGCATGAGTCTTCTTCTAGAATCCTCACACTGCCAAAATTTCCTCCAATCTTCTCATCTATCTATCTATTTATCTTCTTCTATCATCTTTCATCTCAATGTTATGCTGCGAAATTGAGCAATTAACAATCAAACCTTCAAAATCTTGCATTCTCATGTAGGTGAAGAAGAGCAATGGAGATAAATCAAATCTAGCTTGGAGATCTATTTGCTTTTCTTTCTTGTTTTCATTTCATGCTAGTTTGTGCTCTATTGTGCTTGTTAGAGTTTCATTATTGATGTTTATGCATTTTCCCTAAGATTTTTACCCTAATTACATAGCTATTTGAGAAAAATTGCTCCTAATTTCAAGGTTAGCATAGCTATTTGATTTACACATGAAGTCCATGAATAATTTTTCATCATGACCCCAAGGCGTCACAAGAAGTGGTTTTCACTATTGGACAAATTTATTTTTTACTATTTTTTTTATTTCTTCTTTTTTTGCTTTTTCTATTTTTTTTGGATTTTTTTTGGATTTTTGTTGATTTTGTATTTTTTGAATTATGGACTATAGGTATCACATTCATGGATTGTTGATGTAGTTGATTTGGATTCTTCAGTCATGACATTCCAATAATATCTTTCCTTATGGAGTTACTTTGGTAGGATCTTTGCACTAGTATATAATGTGTAATTGTGATGATGATCTTTGATAGTTGGGTTGGCCTTGTCCAAATATAAGCATCTCAACAGAGTGCCATCATAACTCTTGTGGTAAAGTGTGGCTAATAGGATGCGATGGATTATAGGTTTTGTTTTAGATTTAGGATGAAGTGGAATGGATTGATATGGTAGAGGCGAGGAGTGGGATTTGGATTGTGGATGGCATAATTGGTGCTTTGGAGGTGGATGTGTAGATTGATGGATTTTGGAATCAAGGATTTGATATTTTGATTGGAATGAGGGGTATTGGTATTGGGTAGTAAAATTGGATTTGGATTTGGAATTTGACTTAGGATTGGGACCAATATTCTCTTTGGGTAGGGAAGTTTTATATAACAATTGTGCAGGTGGTGCACACCTATTGTATGCAATATTTGACATTTGATTTATTGATCTCACTTTTGATGACCTATCTTGATTGGATTCATCAATTTAGCTTACTTTGGGATCTATGTTTTCTTTTTATTTATTCTTTATTTTTGGATATATTTAAATTTTTACATTTATTTTGATATGGAATTTGCTTTTTTTTTCTTTGGTAGTTGATAGCAATTTTTTTTATGGGAATGCTTCACTTTGTATAATGGATGTGGTTATTGGTCCCAATAAAGGAGTCTAGGATTTTATAGATGTAATTTGTGAGTATGGAAGGGGGAAGTAAATAAATTATGGATGGAAGGAGGATACCTTGAAGAGTTATGGATGGCCTCTATTTTGATGTTTTCATTGGATGGAGTTTCCCCAACTATCATTGAGTTGTCACCATCAAACTGCTTTCTTGGATATGTGTAGCCAAGACCTTGATATCTATAATTTTCATATACTAATTCCAATTCTAGAATGCCTTTTCCATGAATGCCTAACCATTTACCATTGTATCCCATGCTTTGATAGATTTTGTTTTCTATAGGATACATTTCACTTTTGAAATAGGATGAAAATTAATCATTAGGCAACCTTGACTTAGGAGAGAGGTCTATTAACTCTTCTTCAAGAAGACAAAATCTTATGAAGGTGGTTGAACCTAGCTTGTAAGATGATTGTAGTTTCTCCTTATTTGTAATTATGGCATCTTGATCAATGGTATGCTCAGTGTAATTTACCTTGTCTTTTGAATTCTCATATATAGTGGGATCCATATCATTTATTTGACTATCTATGTAGCCAAGGGAGGCAAGTGTCTCATCTTCGGAAATGGAAGTTTCGGGAGTATGGATGTGCTCATATTTGATGTCATGGTCATGGTTGGGATAAAGGTGGAGTAAGGGATCATCTTGAATTTAGGGATCAATTGTAGGCTCATGATCAAAGACTAGATGTTGAATGTCTTAATCATAAATAGGATCTTGATCAAAGATTACATTGTGATGGGTTTCATAGTTATCTATTGGATCTTGTTAAAATATTGGGTTACCATGAATATCATGATCATCATTAGGTATTTTATCAGTAACTTGATCTTGATTTTGTTGGGAACAAGTTGTGACATTTGATGAGCTCAGGATATGCTCATAATTTGAGTATCATGATGTACTTTTAATATCTCTACTTTTGCTTCTAATGGATGTTTTAACTCTTTTATTAAAGACTCTTTATCTAAAATGGATAGTATCCTGTAGCAATATATTCCTACATTCCTGCAGCCTAAACGTCTCCATGTGTCTTATTAATTACCTTGTTTTGACTTCCCAAGCGACTGATATAATGCATATGGTTTTTGAATAATGGGATAGATTTAATATGTGATTAATGAATGGATCGTGTTGTTTTCCATGCATGCTTTCTTTCGCCTCTATCACCTTGTGCATCGCAGGTTGTTGAAGGGAGCATGAACGAGTCAAGCGCAACGGATCTCGGCCCTGCAGTAAAGTCCATTTGCAGCATGTTGTCGAGGAAGTTGTTCTGGCGAAGACTCTCTGTCCGGGTCATTGGGAAGAAACTTAATGATCATTAATCTGGAAAGAGTGGAATGCTAAATTCTCTGGATCATGTTGAACGGATATGTTTTCATTTATGAGAAGTCTGTTCCTCGGTTTCAAGATTCATTTATGTCCACATCTTTGTTAAGTTAGGTAGTTAGTTGTTTTTCTGGTTTTAATAAGTGTTCCTCCTGCACGAGTGAGCAAGCATAATGAGCACAGCAAGCATAGTATGTAAGAGTTAGTATGATAATAAGAGGCAGAATATGTAAGAGTTAGTATTATGATAAAGGACACAGTTTTGTGTTAGTTTTGATATGAGCAAACAATGTATATCATTCTGAGTTATGAATAAAAGCTGATGAAATTCTGAGTTCAATCCTTGCATAATTAGTTGATGCTTGCTAAGGGGGCCCACTTAGTAAGTATCTGTAGTTAGTTAGTTAGTCATTTATTTATTTTTGATCATAAGTTATATTTTTTTCTTGAAGTTTCAGTGCAAACTCAGTCTTATATTGTTCCTGCAGCATCGAGAATCCATCCCTGTGTTTGTTCCTGTAGCATAAGGCCAATTCATAGTTTATTTCTCAGTTATAGTTGTTATGGTTTCTGCTTTGATTAAGTGTAGAAGGCTTTGCATTACATTCCTGTAGCATGAGTAGAATTCCTTTCACGCATTTATTTCTGGTAAATCGTGACTAAAACCGGTTCTTAGTGCACATACAGTGCTGCTCCATTTCAAGTATACGTTCCCTGGTTTGACAAAGTAAATGAACGACCATAAGAAGATGTTAGTCACCTGCTGGAATGTCCAATTCCTAGGTTAGGATATGCCGTGACTTTTATATCCTTTTGTGGGCGCGACCAACATTCTTTAAAGAAAGCTCTTGACATAGCCTTAGTTCCTTCTTGGACAAGAAAAATGCACTTTATGTTGCTTTGATATTCCCTATATCAAGTTCTAAGCCTTTGATATATGTTCCTAGTGTCATATCTAATAGTATTCTTGGAATAGTGGGATATTTTGGACCTTATGACATTTATGGATTTTGGACGACATTTATGGATTTTGGACCTTTTGGCTTTTATGGATTTCTTGAAAATTTTATGTTTATCTTCCCATATGGGTTGACTCACATAGATTGTAGTGTTTAATGGTATTTAATTTAGGATATGAATAATACTAGGAGACTCATGAATAGGTGTTTTGGACATGGATTTCTTGAATTTTTATTTTTTTTGTTTATCCCATGCAAGTACTACTTGGACAACATCTTTAGTAGATTGGGATGAATAAAAGGACTTGGGTGATAATTATTTGGAGGAGGTGGATAGTGCTTGGGAGGTCTTGGTTTTGGGGGATATGGAAGTTTATGGTAGTGTGTATGTAATCTATGACAAGACGCTCCATAAGGATCTCATCAATGGTGTCTTGTTCAATACTATCATCATCATCATAAGGGTCATATTCAGGTTGATTGATAAGATCATCCTCATCATCATAAGGATCATATTTGGGTTGATAGATAACATCATCCTCGTCATTATAAGAATCATATTTAATTCGATAGATAAGACCATACTCATCATTATAAGGATCATATTAAGGTTGATAGATAAGGCCATCATCATCACCATAAGGATCATATTTAGGTAAATGGACAAATCCATTATAGTCATCATACTTGGATTGATTTGGGAAAATGATTTCATCTAGAGGGCTCATGGTGTTGGATTTTTCCTTGATAATGATCTTTTGGTTTTCTTTGATTATAATTTTGGTCTTTACTTATGTGGGTATGGATCCATTATTTTAGTTAGGCCCTTGGATTTTTAAAATTGATAATGATTTGGATTTTGGATTTCTTTGACTTATGGTGACTATATTAAAAGGATAAACCTAGGTGGACTTGATAAATGAATTGGATGGAATATGTGGATGGATAACTCAGATGATTAGGATGAACTGAAATATGGGAATAGATGATTAGGTGGACCATATATATTTGACTTAATAAGCTTGGATTATAGTTTAAGTCTAGACACTTGGATCTTAGGATGATTTGATTATGACTTGATTTTGGAATTCTATAGATTCATGTAGAGTTTATAAGGATTTAAATAATGGGCCTTAGGATGATTAAAGGTCTGAAAGGCTGGAATAGGATGATGATTTTGATTAAGACATAAAAAAGTGATGCTTTCAAATATAACCAATGGTTCATTTGGATTGATGATGTGTATAGACTATAATGATGATGTGGATAAAATATTATGATGACATTATGATGATCAAGGGTATCCTAATGTTCTCTTGGATGTGACTCAAAGGTGAATAGGATTATGACTAAGGAGATAAAGAGTGATAAAGTATTAGTAAATGATTGGATGAATTAGACAAGTCAAAATATTGATAATATATTAAGGACTAGGGATGTGGTTAAGTGTGACCATTGTGAAATATACAAGGTATGTTGTTTGATGTGGGAGATGTTGGGAAATTATTTTAGTGATGACCAAGGATAAATAGGTCTTTGAATAAAATATGGTTATCCTAGGTTTGGCTTCAATGTTTATGTTTCAAGGATAATAATGGGAATTTTTTTTTCAAACAAGCAAAAGGACTTCAAATTGGTCTCAACTCAAAATTGGTAGTAAAGTTTTATAAACACGAACTTGGTATGTATTGTAGTCACCCTAAATATGACATCATTTCCTCTTAATTAATTAAATAAAATTATTTAATTAATTCATCCATTCCTCCCCTTTTAATTAATTAAATATTTATTGTTTAATTAATTAATCCATTTTCTTCTTACAATTAATTAAATATTTTATTTAATTAATTATATTATCTCTTAGACTATAGTTCTTTCAATAAATTAAATAATAAAATTATTTAACTGATCCCATCAAAATCCACTATTCCTCTAATCCCAATGGAGTTAATTAATCCTTAATTAATTAATTTACTAACCCTCATTATCCCATTCTCCAACTTTTAACTCTAGCCTAGTTAATAAACCTATGGTTTATTGGCTCAACCTACCCCATTAAACTAATTAATCCTTGATTAATTACCCTAACCCCCATCATTACCATTATTTCCTAATTTCAAATTCATACACACCCTCCTAATCTTATCTCATTAATGAGAGAAATCCCACCTACCTCCACTATCTTACACCTAGCCTCCAAAATTAAATGGCTTGTCATCCCAAGGTGTGCTCACACATGTGTGAGCACACCTCGTCACTTTTATCACACTCTATTATGACACTTGTCATAATGCTAATAAGCCACCACCTTGATTCAAACCTCATCTTCTTAATCAATCTTAGCCCTCCATTAACAATCAATCCTAGCCCTCCATTTCTTCCCCCCAATTTCTATAAATTGGAGCACAATTCCTTCATTTCTCTATCTTGATCATAGCCATTGTTATGCTAGTAAACTTGTGAGCAATCCACATTCCATCCTTAGAGAAAAATCCAACAATATTTTGGGTGCATCTTGAACTTAATCTTGGAGAGTCATTTGGAGGTATAATTTATGTTATGCTTTTGTGTTCATTTTGATTATGTTACTATGCCTTTGATGAAGTTTTAACCCCATCTACATGTACAACACTAAAAAAAAAGACACAATAATAAACCTAAATTTATTCAATAAAAGGAGTGTTAACTTAGTGTGGGCCCACCATAGAATTTAATCTATTAATACCTTAAGATTGGTGCATGAGATACCTCTCTTTCAAGAATCAGTAGGTAGGGGTCCAATGGCATAAGGGCTCACCTTTCCCCTTTATTTGGAGGATTTTAAACCTTGCCTAAAGAGCTTATACCTCTACTCTAGAAGGTATAGGGTGATTAGCTTCAGGCATGATATTGTACCTTGCACTACATTAAGAAATGGTCGAAAGGTCTTAAACTAGGTTATACAAGGCTTATCTAGGGGTATCCTCCAAATAATTCAAGGGTACGTGAGGCCTAATATTTGAATTTTAAGTGCAATAAATTCAAATAACCAAGAGAAGAGGGTAACCCACCCTTCTCCTTAACTTCCCCCAGGTATAAAATTCTTGGGCTTTAGCCCAAATGACAAAATTACAACTTCTAAGAGGCATGTATTTTGATTTTCCCACCCACTATTTATACTCCACAAAAACACTAGAGTTGAGGTCATCTCTTGGGGTGATGAAATCCCCAAGCAATCCCCCTAAAAGAAAAATCAAGACAACACTTATTTTTTATCCTCAAGATCACCCTAAGGTGCAAGAGGAGAGCATACATAAGTGTGCTTGGGGTTTAAAAGATACTTATAAATTATTATCCCAAATCAAAATGTGAAGTGAATCTTATCCCAATTTTAATGTGAAAATAAACAAAATAGATAAAGCATACAGAAAAAGAAAATGTCTATAATCAAAGTCTTCAATAAAACGTCCTACAAAACTAGTGAAGTTAGTAGTTTATAAGGCTGAAGGCACATAAAGACAAAAAAAATTACACATAAAAGTCAATTAAAAACAAAAAATAAATACATAAAAATAAATTGCAAAAATATTTTTTTAATTTTTTTCTAATAATTAAAAAAAGTGTTAAAAAACGATAAAAAAACATGAAAGTTATGACCAAATGAAGTTTTAAATTGAAAATCTGACTTTGGATGATTTTACTTGAATTATTAAGAAAATTTTGTAAAAATTACCTATACCATAGTGTCTATGGTAGAACCAAATTTCCAATACCTATAAAAGTTTAAAAATTCGACGAAAAAATGAGAAAGTTATAAGCATTTGAATGTAGGGTGGTTTTTATAAAAAAATAAATGGTGAAGGGGTTGGGCATTAGCCCTTGTCGACCAACTTTTTTGAAAAGATTTTAAACATCTAATTAAACCCAATGAAATTTAAGGGCACCCTAGCAGGTTTAAATGAATATTTAAAAATATTTGAACACCAAATTTCCTATCCTGCTGCATCTCCACAAGATATGAAGGCAAGAAACTTGTGGACTTGAAGTGGATTTGAAATAGAACTTTAATGATTTTTTTGGTAGGGGAATATTCAAAGGAAAATAAGAACTATTTATATGTTTATTTGCCATGAACTTTGAATAAATTTTACAAAAAATTAAATGTATCTAAATTTTAATACATTTTGAACGTTGTGAAGTCCATCCCAAACTCCTCAGCGTTGTATATAATTCTATTAGGTATTGAGTATACACCCTAGTACTGTTAGTTATATATATACTTCCATCTGGTAGTGAGTATACACCCCAATACTATCGATTATGTATATACTTCCTTTATGAATATATTCCTTAACACCATCTTTTCTCCCACTTCATTACTAAAACATTATGAATATATCTATGTTTCTTGCAACCTTACTATAGGGGATATATATAGTACGAATTGAGTATACAAATTTGATCAGTAAAAAGATATACACTATATATGATGTAACCCAAGACTATGTGTTTGAAAATAATATATATACCTCAAAAAACATGAATATATCTAAAAAATGAAAGTGTTTATATATGAATAATTATTGAAAATATTTCCTATTTTTTTTCTTCAATAGGAATATGATCATCTATACGGTACAAAATTTTGTACAAGTAGAACCTTGATCACACTTGAAAAACACCTAAAAAAGAATTTGTCAGCTAAATAACAAATGTTTTATGTCAAATTTTATCCATTGGTCATCCCAGATGCAATGGTGCAATTCATTTTGCTCTTGAATCCACCTATAAAAACCTACAAGACTAGTTAGTGAAAATCAACCCCAAATTGCACAAACACATAAACATAATTAGAGAAGGGAGTATTATCCCCAAAAAATTTCTAGAATGTAATGTCAAGATTTTAAACTCAAAAATAAACAAACATATCATTGCAATCTCCTATTTTAAAACATGCAAAACCTCTAGATAGAGCTCAACAATGAAAGTAAAACAAGATAATAACATTAAAACCAACATAAAATGTTACCAAAATCCCCCACTATTGAATGATTTTCTCCTTGATGAATTAGAATGTGGATGCTCCTTGCTTGAAGATAACCAATTTGACAACATATATTTAGCATGAGTGATAATGGATTGATTTGGATGAGAGGATGCTTGAATTTATAGATTTTGGGAATGGGGAATGGACGATAAAGATTTGAGTGTGAGATCAAGGGTGCAGAATGGTCGAGAGGAATTCCCTAGAATCAAGGAAAATATGGAGGGTGGAGATGAAGGTGGTTATATTTTGATTGGCTAGGATTAACTTACCAAATTTAGTAAGTAGTTGTGAGCATAAGGGAAATTAGAAACATGTGCACCTAAGAAGGTTATAACTTTGGGATGTGTTAAGAGAATATGGGAACATAAGAAAAAGTGTTCTTAGGTTCCCAATACTCTTGGAATGTGTTGAGAGAATAATGGGAGCACAAGGATAAGTGTTCTTAGGTCCCTATTATTCCTGGAAAGTGGTGGGGGAATATAGGCTTCTTCTTCTTCTTTTTTTAAATAGAAGGCCTAGTAGCCTATAATTATATTAATATATAATAAAAGAGTATAATATCATTAATTTTTTCTATGCATACTAATTTTCTATGCATTCTGCTCAAATTTCATAAACATATCTGCAAATAAGTATCAACATCTAAAGAAGTTTGCAGATAATACAAAATAGCCAAAAAATTGATAGATTATTAACCAGACTAGCCAAAAACTTCTCTTGCACACGCTCAGAAAACTACCTGCAATAGTGACATTGGTTTACCAATATCCTTAATTCAAAATTTCACCGACAATACTTAAGATCGACTACTATTCTTCCATGCGTTCTACACAAACTGAGTTCTCATCTTGGGCTTCAGAGGGACCGAATGGGAGCAAATATTTAGCAAAGAAGTCAAAACCAACAACTGACAACTGCACCTTCTTTTTTTGATCAGTAATGCCAATTCGTTCCCGTGCTATCAAACCTTGGTTCACTGCTTTGGAGCTCTCAGCAAAGGCTTTCCCTTTCCTTCTCACAAATTCTTCCACACCTAGAGAAAATGACATTTGTTTTCTTTGACCCAACAAGAGAAGAATTAAATGGCAAGTGAGGCACATGATCTCGAAGATGAGACACAACGTAATATTTTTCTTTGATTTCAATGTCCATGGAGACACAAACCCTTCTGCAATGCTTCCTTAAGACCTTTAAAATAAAATGATCATTCCTAAACTGCAAGGCCATCCTAATTGCTTCAAACCTTGAATGTAGCTTGACATACTCTCTAGGGAACAACCCTCCTAGATACCCTTCCCCATTAAAAAAATTATATTCTTGAACCACATTTAACAGAGCACTATTGTCAAGAAACTAAGGATTGAAAAATTTGTCAGCGATTATCTCTAACTCCTTTAATGACTGAAGCAAATCCATAATATTAGATAAAAAACACAGACAACACCTGGGAGGGGAAGATTAGTCGATGAGCCCTCGGGTTGGTAACCTCCACGCCAAGCACCGACCTCACAGACTCCTCAACCCTCAAACAATCCACTTTGAAGATCAAGATAAGGTCCTTGTGAGAAATATTATCTTCGAACGAGCGGTCCCATGGCTGAACAATGCATTTAATCCTGAAATTCCATGGGTGAAAAGCCATTCTGCCACTTTGCAACACAGAAAGGACACTACTGGTGTTATAATTGCACACATTACCTCTAGGAAAACTTGAAACCGAGACCAGAAGAAGTGATAAAATTGAAGAAAAATTCTCTTTATAAAGCCCAAAAATGCTTGATAAAGCCATTTCTTGTTTTTTCAGAAGGCATAATTCAAATCATGCAAAATAGAACCCAATAAATGAATCAAATCCTTCACATTGTGTGAGCTCGTGTGAATTCACTCCAAATTGCAGTATGAAATAAATGTCGAGTACCCGAACATAGTTGCATATACTTGCAAAACAAAACGTTAGCAAGAAAACCATCATTTGTAGGAGAGGTGGCAAGATTTGGCAAAGTATGACATGTTTCGTCCTATCTCCAATGTCATATGCATATCACGTCCTCTGCTAGAACAATTCAGGTTGGTACCAATGACGATAGCACAAATCACCACCAGATAACGTATTTAGCATGAAATAATCATTACACAAGGAGGGGATTTTTAGGTAGTATAATTCCAAAACCAACAATGATTTCCCAATGATGTACTTTAGGTGAAAGGGATAGGTCCTGGGTTAATTAGGACTAGGTGATGGGACATAGGCCTAGGTGATGAAACTAGTTAATTAGGGATTAGGTGATAGGTTTAGTGATGATGAATAGACCTAGGGAATATTTTAGGTATCTAAAATTAGTATAAAATAAATAGTAATATGTTATATAATTTATTTAAAATGAAAAATGAAATGAATCCAATATTAATCAGTAAGTGTAATTGAATAATAACCCTAGTGTGTCTATAACTATAAGTGTAACCCTTTTTTGAAGGTATATATGGTAATATATAAGTGTAAACATAATTTGTTAATTATATATTTTAATTAAAAAATCAGTTGTCTTTAAAAATATTAAATAATATTAATATAATATATTAATAAATTTTATTTATATATGAGATTGGATGACGTAGAAGGGAAATACCCAAATAATTTTTTATAGAATTAGGAAATAGATTTGTTGAGGATGTTGAATAAAAATGTAATTGAAGTATATGTGTTACAATTTTTTATTAATAGTAAGTAAAGTGAAACAAACACATCTAAAATCAAAGATGTAGAACATTAGTATGACCATAATGAATAAGCACAAATGTGTAAAAAGTTCTAAATGCACAATAGAAATTATCCTCAAATAAATAATATGTTCAATTGAATGTAAAGAGCTTTAGATAGTATCTACAAACAACAACCATATATCATATTTAGATCATAAACTTAGAGTATTAGAACCAAATTAAATTTGCAAAGAGAAAAATGTTGAATATTATAAATAATTAAAAATTTGTATAAATACCTATAATATTTGCAACAATGAAATCTTGTAAATAAAATTTTGAAGACATGAAGTTGTAAATTTATATAAATGATGAACTAAATTCCTAAAACTTACAAATCGATTAATGTGTAACATGAATGAATAGACTCATGTCAAGCAGGGTGATCTTTCAATTAAATCGGCTTACAATCTGCTGAAGGACCAGGGTGTTGTCCTTGACCTTTGGAAGAATCGACACATGATCCCGAAAGTAAACTTATTTTGGTGGATTTCCTACCATAATAGGATTCTTACCTAGGACAATTTGAGGAAAAGGGGATTCCAGATTCCCAACAAATGCTTTTTATGCAAATGCAATGAAGAATCGATGGACCACTTGCTGTTACACTGCCCGTTTGTTGTTGGTTTGTGGGAGTTGGCTTTAGAGCATTTGGGCATTCAGTGGACTATGTGTAATGATATTAAATCCTTTATCTTGAGCTGGATTGGACCCTTCATCCACCCCTTACCTTGTGAAATTTGGAACTAGGTTCCCCCCATTATCTGTTGGTGCTTATGGAAAGAGAGAAACAATAGGATTTTTAGGAACATTGAGATGAGTATGAAGGAGGTTTTTGGTATTGGTTCTCAGCTCGTTGCAGAAAAAAAATTGCTTTTCAAAGGGAAAACCTCGGATAAAGGTCTGTCTGAGAGGGAAATTATTATGGCCAAAGCTTGGCATCAAAACCTAGATGCCAACTCCTATGACAACTCTAGATCCCTGGGTAGAAGAGACACTATCTGGAAGACTCTGGACAGTGGTTGGTATAAACTTAATTTTGATGGGGCAGCCAAAGGCAACCTGGGCAGAGCTAGCATAGGAGGTGTTATCAGATATTGCAAGGGAAATTTTGTGGCTGGTTACTTTGGGGGGATTGGCATCCAATCTTCTATGATTGCAGAAGCTAGAGCGCTGCTAAAGGGAATCTAGTTAGTTGTTACTATGGGGATTGAGAACCTTCATAATGAAGGTGATTCTAAGTCTATTATTGATGATGTTAACTTTGGCAGATTACTGGGGTGGAGTACTAAATACATTTTATTAGACATAAGGCTCTTCGTGTCTAAGTTGAATTTGAAGATTGCTACCCACATTTACTAGGAGGGAAATCAAGTGGTTGATGCTTTAGCTAACTTTGGAACACATTGGAAAATCTCTAAGTGCTAGTGTAATTTGGAGAACCTACCGCCAAGTATTCAAGGTTTAATCCTGAAGGAGCAAAGCCCTTACTTGATCCATGATAATAACTAATCATGCGTTCTTATGGGATTTATGGGGGCCCCACATTCTTGTCTTATGGGCTATGTGGATGGGTGTAAATGTTGAGGTGTCTTACAAGTGACAAAATTTGAATAATGGGGCAGAGTCTGTTTTTAAAAAGGCCATCATGAGGAATTATGGTGGGTACTTTGTGATTAAGGCCAAGCTAGGCCGTAATTTATGCAATATCCTTTTGGGGATTGCGCTAAGCTATCGTATATCCATTAAGTTTTTTTATTTTAATTTTGATGTGACTAATAATTATGAGATAAAGCTTCTAATTGGTGTTATCTTTTTTGCTATTTTGTCTCCTCTTCTAAAGGTTGGGATCTTAGGTGTTTCTAATTTTGGCCTCGCGACCATCATGCCTTGATTTTTGTGTAATAACGTGGAAGGAAAACCTTCCATTCCCATCATGTCCTACTTACCTAGCCACAATTGTTTGAATATTTTCATTTATGAGTTCACCAAGATTGCCATTAGGGATTTATCTCCTCAAGCGTGTGATCTGTACATTGCTTTGATTGCCCAAGGCTGCATTGTTCAGCTTAAAATCTTAAATGTGCAGGTGACCTTTCACTTAACCAATTTCTCTAACCTTTTTCTCTCACTGGTTTTCTGGTTATTTTGTGTGTAGAGAGCCACTATGGGTGGTGATAGGGTGAGAACGAAGCCCGACAACTATGGTGAATTTCACAAGGATCCGTTGGTGTGGCACATATGTGTTGAAGGTGGTTTGGATCCCCTGATGGAGAGTCTGGTGGGTCACAACCCTAATTTATCTGCGTAGTTTGCTAACTCTTGGAAAGATAGAAGAGTGACAATGGACAATATTTCCTTTGAAGTGAACAAGGAAGTGATTGCACAGGCGACGGGGCTGCTAAGTACTAGTAAGAAGTACTTGAAGCATACTAAGGCCCAAGATAATGAAAGTCTGAATGCTTTCTTTGTGGGGAATGAGAAGTCGGTTTGCAACCAGTTGGGGTTTGAGAGAGAGGCTCTCTTGCAGCCTTGGGACCAAGTCTGCCTCACCCAAATGAAGTATGTGACCTTGGAAGGTAGATACAAAACCTACTATTTCTATCACTTCCCTCTTTTAAATCACCTCCAGCACAAAATTTTGTTAAGCTTTCCTTTTTTCCTTCTTAAGGATTTAGAGAGCTCTGTTGAAAAATGCATCGAGGTTGCTGGCCTAAACCCTGAGGATACTCCTCCCTTGTCGCTCCACCAAGGCCTCATTATAAGGCTCTACTAATTCCATCTTGCATTATGCCTGCCCAAACCTATTTCTATTGTCTATGTTGAGGAAATTGAACCTCTTGTTGTGGCCAATATATCCTCGGCTGAGTCCAAAGATCCCATCAGGAAAACCCATCTGGTTTCTGCTGAAACTCATAAGCCTAAACCTGTTGCTAAGAAGCTTAAGGGGAATGTGAGAATTGCCCAGACTAGTGTTGCGGCTAGTCTCTGTGAGCTCAAGTCAACCCTTTCCAAGACTGTTAGCAAACCTACCCCAAAGAAGAAAGTTAAGGATGATGTGAAGGGTTTGATGGAGCCTCCGACCAAGGACAACAGAGGTAAAAATGTTGTGGGTAGGGACTCTAAGGGAGACACAATGGTCATGGCTACGGTGGTGACTGGTGGCAATACCATCATTAGAAGGTTTGGTAGGATGGCTAAGAATAACAAGAAAGTGCAAGTTAATGATATGGATACGAAAGAGGAGCGGTCTGATAGCAAAGATTGCAGGGACGAGGAGGAGTCTGGGGAAGAGCAAGAGGAGTATGTTGGAGGACCCCACACCATTCATGATATTAGCAAAGTGCATAAGGAGAACTCGACATCCCAGTCCTCAGACCCTCTGAACGTGGAGTGTGTTGATATTGTGAAGGCTATGGATTATGGGGAGGAGCTCCGTGTGTTGTAGGCAAGAATGGAAAAGATGGACAAGAAATTCAGTGGCTTGACCCGTTTCACTGTCAAGCTGGTCCACTGTGTTACCAACACCCTTTTTGCTATGATGAAGGATGAAATGAACAAGAAGAATGTTGAAGAAGGCCAGGAATGGGTTGGGGATGATGTTGTTAATCTCCTTTCTAAGAACTAGGAAAATGTTTGTATGTTGTTGGTCTGTTGTGTATGTTTTTTGGCTTGGTCTTTAATGTTTTTTGAACTTGATTTTTTTTTTCCCTAGTGGCTCTCTGTGTAAAGGGTACAACACCCTGTAAATGCTGCTTACCATATCAAAAACATGAATGATTGGAGATCACAAAGTGTTGTGTTGATCATAATAAAATTTTGGCATCTACTTAAAAAAGATCAATATATTTATATAGTATAGGGTATAATTTTTTGTTATATTCTAATAGAAATAGAAGCAAAAAAATTAATCTATTATCCTTGTGATTTATTTATGTGTAGGAAAAAAGTGATAAGTTATTGTTGTTGTTTTTATAGATCATATATAAATGAGGAGCATCGCCTCATCGAAAATATTCATCTTAGTATAATTGCTTTAGAAAATTTCATAATCTAGCTATTTTATTACATGTTACATTGATTTATTTTGTAGCTTCCTTTATTGCTCTAACATTAGCTTCTTGTATAGAATGTGCATGCAAGGTTGCCACTTTGGTGGAGGGGCACAAAAATAGTTTAAATTTGCAAGTCTTGTTAATGTGACTAATTTTGATGTTGTGATAGGTTTTTGTTGTTGAGTCATGTTTTGAGATCAATAAGGTCATATTATACCATTTCATATTGTATTAGTCTTGTTGGAGTCATGTTGGTTAAAAGATGCAAATATTGCAAAATGTTGTCATTGTAAAATGCAAAAAAAGTTGCAAAAATGCAAGTTTCTGGGAATACCAACGGTCAGTTGGAATTCAAAAGATGGTTAGTTAGTTTTTTGGTTATTTTTTCGGTGTGGGAGGTTAAATACAATCTTCGAGGTTGAAGAGAAAGTTTTTTGTTCAATTTTGGTGAAGAAATCAATTGAAACTCTCACTTTTCTGTGTTATTTTCTGAAAATTTGTTGCTTTCTTGCTCTGTACAGTCTTGTACAGCTTGTATTCAATCTAATTGCATCTAATTTGAAGGATATATGTGTTATATTTGTTTTGGATTTGGAGTGAAGAGATTTCATTGTGTTTTAAGAATTCTATTGTCAAATAACTGAAGGCGGGTCTATTTAGTCAAATTTAAGGGTTTGTAGATATAAAATGTGATTATGGCCTATTCCACCGACTGTATCTCATGTAGCTGCATGGAATGGGCCCAATAAGGTAGGATTAGATGATTGAATGGGTTTTTGTGAGCAAAGGAGCAGATTTGAGGATTTGGGCATGATGCCCTAGTTGTCAAAATTGTGTGTTTTGAGTGAAAATTGGTGGTTAAGAGTAGGTATTTGAGGAAAAACTTTGGGGAAACAAAATTTGAAGGTCTATTAAGCATATGCAGGAATTTTTAGATGTGTTTGAGGTGTTTTTTGAGTGAGATAAGATTGGGAAAGCATATTTTCAATAAACCCTCCCTAAAACAAGCAAAAATGAGGGTTTTGTAATAAGTGGGTTTAGTGAGTGGTTCTAAGGCTAAAATTTGGAGATTTGAAGGTTTTATAGATTGTTTAAGGACTGTCCAAAGGTATTTTGGGTTGGAATATTATTTTGAGGAGAGTTGCTTTGTAAATTAGGCCTATTTGGCTTAAGGGGACAACGTAGAAGCATTAATTTGGAAGACATGTTACAAAGGAGTCATAGGAGATCTTGGGATATGTCTTTAAGTGGATTAATGGGTGTCTAAAACACCTTGGGGTTTGTGATTTTGAGTTTCCTTTTGTGAGTTTTGAAGGGAAAACTAGGTCTGCAAACCTACAAGTGAAATTAGGGGAAACTGTGAAGAGTTGGTGTGATAGACTTTAAAGGGTTGCAAAGTTGTTTCTAAAGGCTTAAATTGTGATTGTAGGTTGATTGCTTCCATGCTCTGCATCAGTTGGTATCATAGCACAGGGTGTAAGTCTTTGAAGGGAGAGAAGATGTGAAGAAAAGTGGACAAGATGCCTCCTAAGGGAAACAATGTGGCTAGGAAGATGCAAGAAATGGAAGAGAAGACTGAGAGAGAGATTAGGAAGTTGAAGGAGCTACAAAATAGGTTGGCAACAAGGTTGGAAAGTGTTGAAATATGGAAAAAAAGAGGTGTGGTTGAAAGTAATTAAAGCGACAATGAAGAGGAAGAGGATGAAGAGTATGAAGATGTGGAAGAAGAATTGGATTCCTAAGAGCAAAAGATGGCAAGGCTACTGAAGGCAGTTAAAGGAGATAAACATAAGGTAAAAATTGATTTGCCTATGTATGGGGGTAACCTTAATGATGAAGAATTGCTAGATTGGATTGCAGCCTTGGACAATTACTTTGAATGCGAGGATGTACCTGATGAACAAAAGGTGAAGATAGCAAAAACCAAATTGAAGGGGCATGCACTAGTTTGGTGGGATTATGAACAAGCTGAAAGGAGAAGGAAAGGTAAGTCAAGAATTGTTTCTTGGGACAAAATGGTGGCCAAATTGAAAGGTAAATTCTTGCCAAGTGATTATGTAATTCAAATGTCTAAAAAGCTTCAAGATTTGAAACAAAGGGAAATGGATGTCAAGACTTATACTAATGAGTTTTATAAGTTGAACATAAGGGCAGGTCACATGGATGATGATGTAGAAAAGGTGTCTAAATATCTCAGTGGGCTAAGGTTCAACATCCAAGATGAGTTCAGTTTGCACAATCCAAGGACAATTGAAGAATGCTACCAAATGGCAATAAGGGTTGAAGATAATCTCAAAAGAAGGCAAGAAAAACAAATAAGAGGTAGAGGCAGAAACTCAAGAGGAGTCAGCACATTTACCACTCCAAGACAGCCACAAGAAATTCAAGAAAACTCAAGCAAGGGGCATGAACAAGTTGCTGATCAAAGGGGTGGATTCAGAGGTTTCAGAGGAAGATATGGTGGAGGTAGAAGTTCAAATACATTTTCAAGAAGGTGTTATAATTGTAATCAATTTGGGAATCCAACATTTAAGTATCCTGAAAGGCAAGGCTCTACTTCAAGTGGAGGTAAAAGAAGGAATCAATTGGTGCACGAGGATGATTGTGAAAGTGTGAACTCTCCAAATCACATTGCTGCTCCAGAAGTTGGGGAAACTTTGATGGTGAGAAGAACATTACTGAAGGAATCCAAGGAGAAGGAGATGACTCAAAGAAGACAATTGTTCAAGACCACTTGAAAATGCAAAGGCAAGGTATGTAAGGTAGTAATAGATTATAGTTCTACTGATAACATGGTGTAAACTGAGATGGTAGATAAACTGAAGTTAGAAAGAATACCTCATGAAACACCATTTTAAGCATCTTGGGTGAATGATAATCAGTTAATTTTGGTGAATGAACAAGCATTAGTTGAGTTTAGTATTGGTGGTTATAAGGATAGGTTTCTTTGTGATGTTTTACCAATGGATTGTTGCCATTTACTACTTGGAAGACCATGGAAATTTGATAGGAACTCACTTTATGATGGAAGGAATAACATATATCAAATTGAAAAGGATAGTATTACTTTCACACTAACACCATTACAAGAGGATGATAAAGCAAAGGGTAAGGAAACAAAAGTCATCATGTTTGGCAAGAAGGAGTTTGTGAAGCTTGTGGAAGATAAACAAGAAGAGAAAATGGAATTTGTAGTCACTTCAAGGCTAGAAGATGCGAAGAAAATGAATTTGAAGGATGATACAGTGATGGAAGGAAGCAAAGTAGGTGATATTTTGGTGTCCAAATATGAGACAGAGAAGGTCAAGGATGAATTCCTTGTGAAGACTAAAAATGAGTTAAAAAAGCATGATGAAATTATGGTAGGGACAGTGATTTGTCCATTGAAATCAAAAGTGGTGAAGGGACATTCTAATACTATCAATACATAGACTTGTAAGTCTGATGGTACAATGGTATTTGGGGTAGAAAGTTCAGGGACAGTGATGAAGACAAAAGGTGAAATGAAAAGGGGTGTTTGGCAAGGACAGTTGGTTAAGTTTGACTGTGTTTCAAGAGTGAAAGAGAGGGAAGTCAGAGGCCAGGTTGACAAAGGTTAGTATGTAGGTGTCAAGGCATGTACAATATCAGTTTATGATGGTGAAAAGGTCAGAGGATATTCACCAAGGTAGTTTGCAAAGATGGAGCACTATACAAGTGGCAACAAGTTCGAGGACAATGCACACCAACACTATTTGAATTAGTGGCAAGGTGTAACTAATGAAAGAGTTTTAAGAGGTTAGAGGCATGGAGTATTCAGAGGTGGACAAGTTGTAACACAATTTCCAAGGGACTTGGAAAATTTTCAAGGTCGGGTGTATGGTGCAGGGGCACCAAAATAGTTTAAATTTGCAAGTCTTATTAATGTGGCTAATTTTGATGTTGTGATAGGTTTTTGTTGTTGAGTCATGTTTTGAGGTCAATAAGGTCATATTAGACCATTTCATATTGTATTAGGCTTGTTGGAGTCATGTTGGTTAAAATATGCAAATATTGCAAAATGTTGTCATTGTAAAATGCAAAAAAAGTTGCAAAAATGCAAGTTTGTGGGAATACCAACGGTCAGTTGGAATTCAAAAGGTGGTTAGTCAATTTTTTGGTTAGTTTTTGGGTGTGGGGGGTTAAATACAATCTCTGGGGTCGAAGAGAAATTTTTTTGTTCAATTTTGGTGAAGAAATCAATTGAAACTCTCACTTTTATGTGTTATTTTATGAAAATTTGCTACTCTGTATGGTCACGTACAACTTGTCTTCAATCCAAATTGCATCTAATTTTAAGGATATGTGTGTTATCTTTGTTTTGGATTTGGAGTGAAGAGATTTCATTGTGTTTTAAGAATTCTATTGTCAAATAACTGAAGGCAGGTATGTTTAGTCAAATTTAAGGGTTTGTAGATATAAAATGTGATTATGGCCCATTCCACCGACTCTATCTCTTGTACCTGAGTGGAATGGGCCCAATAAGGTAGGATTAGATGATTGAATGGGTTTTTGTGAGCAGGGGAGGCCATTTGACGATTTGGGCACGATGCCCTAGTTGTCAAAATTGTGTGTTTTGAGTGAAAATTGGTGGTTAAGAGTAGGTATTTGAGGAAAACCTTTGGGGCAGAAAAATTTGAAGGTCTATTAAGCATATGTAGGAATTTTTAGATGTGTTTGAGGTGTTGTTTGAGTGAGATAAGATTGGGAAAGCAAATTTTCAATAAACCCTCCCTAAAATAAGCAAAAATGAGGGTTTTGTAATAAGTGGGTTTAGTGAGTGGTTCTCAGGCTAAAAGTTGGAGATTTGAAGGTTTTATAGATTGTTTAAGGACTTTCCAAAGGTATTTTGGGTTGGAAGATTGTTTAGAGGAGATTTGATTTGTAAATTAGGCCTATTTGGCTTAAGGGGATAGCATAGAAGCATTAATTTGGAAGACATGTTACAAAGGAGTCATAGGAGATCTTGGGATATGTCTTTAAGTGGATTAATGGGATATGCCTTTTGTGAGTTTTGAAGGGAAAACTAGGTCTGTAGACCTACAAGTGAAACTAGGGGAAACTGTGAAGAGTTGGTGTGATAGTCTTTAAAGGGTTGCAAAGTTGTTTCTAAAGGCTTAAATTGTGATTGTAGGTTGATTGCCTCCCTACTTTGCATCAGAATGCATGTCGACTCTCATCATCTAAGATAAATTTATCTCTGTTGCAGGCGAATAGAACCCTATATTTATGTGTTCTAAATCTCTTTTTCTATGTTTTTAAATCTTTGCTAGAAGGGCCGATTTTCTCAGTTGAAAGGACCATTTTTTCCTATTGAAGAGGGGAGCCTTTTTTTGTGTGCATCAAATAACCTCCTATCTTGCAAGTTGATAACTCTTTCATTGCAGGATAATTTGTGATTGGTGAGGGTGACAATGGAAGGAGCCTCTGAGATCTGTAGATGGTAGAGAAGAGGTGTTTGAAACCTGAAAGGAGGGCGCTAATCAAGGGTGAATCAAATTTGTTGTCAAATATTCAAGGGAAATTGAATCCCAAAACAACTGTGTAAAGGGAAATTTTCTTGTGAGAGGGCACAATTTTGTTGTTTGGAGGCGCAATTGAAAGCAACAGCGATTGCAAGAGGCCCACTCTTGCCCGATTTTGCTGAGAAGAGGCATGTTTTCAACCATAAGGGGCACATTATAGCCACTTTTTTGAGTCGCGTCATCAATTGTTGCAAGCCAAAAAATCTCTTGGTCGTGTTTTTCATGAGAAGGGTGTGATTTGGGGGAGGAGCAGACAAGGATTTCTACCATAAGCCATTGTGCAAGGAAAAGGAGGTGTTCCATGTTGAGGTGCCATAATAGGGTGTTCTATCTAATCCTTCAAAATCTACGACACCATGTATGTTTGATTTAGTATTTGTGTTCTTATGTTGCTTTCACTAAGTTTTATTTTGTTTAGTTTTAAATTAAAAATATTTTATTAACAATTTATAGTGGTAGGTGTTTAATGTAGGGTTAGTAATTTTATTACTTTTAAAGATATTTTCTCATAGTTTAAAAATAAAATAAAATATTGTGAGATAAGAGGGATTCGTTGCATGTGGGTCTCTTCGTTCTCAAGAGATCACCAATGAACAAACTTCCCTTATCCACCTCAACATAAACTGAATGAAGAAATTACAAGGAAAATGTATACAAGCTAACTTTCAGAGAAAACTATTTTAGATCCTAAGAGAGTGAAACTTTTAGATTTCTGCCTCTGACGAAGGAGCTCTCAGCCAAAGGACGTTAGCGCAGATTCAGGATACCAATGTGGAACGCTATCATCAAATTGGCATGCTGGCATCCTAAGCAACAAAAAGCTCAGGAACTCAAAAGGGATAAATAAAGTCTCACTTCCTAACTCGGATCTAAGGTCTACTAAATAGAAGAATCAAACAAAGAACATGAAATATGAGAAAATCACGAGGAGAACTTGAAGAAAACTTACCCTCAATTGAATGCTCGAGTCTTCACACCAACCTCTATTTTGCAACCTACACACAAAGGAACAAGGGAAAAATGTTGGGGTTGTATAGGGGCATGCATCAGTCATACCCCCATTTTGGTGTTCCCACCTCCATGATAGGAAAATAGAAAGGGAGTATAATTAAAATGGACAAAGTGAGTAGTGAAAGCAAAACTCGCTTTAGGAGTAGAACCCGCACCACTAAGTAGTAAATGAACAAGAGATACTAGTAAAGAAAATTGAGAGAGAGCATTACCCATGAGCCTAGGACCTCTCTGGAGCACACGAAAGCACCATTGAATGCTTGCTGGAGAATTTTAGCTATTGGGGGGACCTCAGTCCAATACAACTTTGCTTGCAAAAGTGTTGCTTGTCAAAGATGAGTGAAATCTGAGAGTGAAGTTGAAGAGAGCTTGGCTAAACCAATTAGACCCCCAAAATGAGAGAAAATGAGGGGTTTTGTTGCATGCAAGGGTGGAAAAGAGCCGTTACACCCAAAATATGACTGTTAGGACACATGTCAAGAGTCAAGATTCAAGATTCCTTGTTTCAAACTCAAAAAATTGGTAGGACACTAGCGCATTGCGTAGACGTCCGCGCATCGCGTAGGCGTTCAAGACATCATTTTTTAGGAAATGTGTCATTAGGTTGTTGTTTCTTCACCACTGGTCCACATGGAGCTATAATTGTGAAATTTTGATCCATGGTATTTTTTTCCACTAATGCGCTTAGGCGTCATAAATTCTAGGCAAAGTGCTAAAATGTGGAATTGCCCCTAGGTGCAATTCTGTGACATTACAAATATAATATATTGTTGAAGAATGCTAAAGTTAGGAAGTATTATTATTTTTAGAATAGGTATCAAGTTGTATTAGTTTCTTTAAAATAGTGTCCATTTTTATGAGTCATAAATTATCGTGTCATTAAAAGTATGTTTGTCAAAAATAAATATAAATGATCTCTCAATTATAATTTGACGCACTTTCGCTTGTACGTGACATCCATCTTGTGGGGGGGATTCTAAAATTGAGCTTCAAAACCAAATTTTCTAAGTAGAAAATCAATTGGAGGATGGAGGCATAGGAGGTTGGAGGTCAATTAGCGACCTCTCGTTAGTCACCAATTATGGGGCAGCATAGAGCTATGGTCACAATTTTTTGGTATGTTTTTTGTTGTGTGCAGTGTAGTGTGTTCCTGTTTGTAGTGTTCTTGTTGCTTTGTGTGGTTGATGTTGGAAGAGAAATTGTATAGGATAGAAAATAACTACAGAGATCCTTTGACTATTGTACTTCATTGGAAGATGATCGGTCAGTTAATATGTTCATTGGCAATAGTGATCATGTGCAACAAGATCTAGACAACAAGATCCAGACATTAGTATGCAACATGATATGATTAGCTTTTCAGTGTTCTTGGTTGTGTGAATAAATGGAATTTCACATTGTGGGGGGAATAATAACCAATGTTCCATTCCCATTCTATGCCAAAATGGCTAAATTCAAGGGCAGCTTCTAGTGGCAGTGGTGGTTGTCTATGTTGTTCGAGATTGAGTGGTAGCAATTGATAACAGTGACTACAATTAAGAACATTATCTTCTTATGGAATGTAATGTGAAACCTTTTCTAATATGGGTTTTTTAGATTTGTGATATGTATGTTGATTCATGTATAACTTCCCTGATGTATAAGCATAGAGTCGAACAAAAGCACCAGAGTAAGTCAGTTCATGGATCTTGAAAGGGTTTGTGGGAGGATCCAAAAAACCACATGAGGTGGAAAATTGATGGGTTCTTGTTCATGTCAAGGTTTGTGGTAAACCTATTAAAAACCATGGAAGGAGAGAGCATTTCTTTTGTATCAAGGTCATGAGCCACGAGAATGGGCATGCCACATGGGTGAGCATATGCTTTTCTACCATGTTCACACTAAGGGGGGTTATGGGCCCACTATGCTTTCGTTGCATGGCATGCACCACTTGAGGAGGAAGATATTGAGATATCCTATCAACATCCTCTTCCATGTGCCCCATAATTGAGCAAACCCAAGGTAGATTAGTGATTTGGTTAGTTAGTTCATTATGAAGTTGCTAACATTAACTATGATATTCACTATAGAGTTACTCATGCTTAATTCCAATGTCAATGTGGAGTACTAATATTCTACTTATTAGGCTATTTTAGTGATGGATCTCTAACTTGTTTACAGGGACTAAATCAATTCAGGGTATCCCCTAGGGTCCATTGCTTGGAAAATTGATAATTTAGAATAGATTTGTTATAACTCCTATTAGGGATATTACAGATCCAAAAACCTGTACAAAGACCCATTCACCCATGGGAAATTGATTCCTTGTAGGCACCTTGAAACCAATTTTTCTAAGTGTATTTTGTCCTCTACACCTCCTAGTTCCACTGGTAAACTATTGTTTTTGACTATCAGTCTTCAGGATTTGTATTTTTAACATTAGGGAATATAGGATCATTAAGTTAATCATTCCAAAATATTTATAATCAATTTCAATCCACCCAATAGATGTAGATGTAGATCTTATTAGCTCACCTTTAGGGTTGAAAGTCAATTATTTCACCTTGTGATCTACATCTCAATGAAATTTATAAAAATGTGGAAATGGCCCTAGGTTATGGACACTAATCTTAGAGCCACCATATTTTTACATTTCATTTTGGTGAACCTGACCTGTTAACATTATATACCTTCTAAAAATTCACCCTAGATATAAGTTTTACATTGAATTGTTTTTCATCCTTCATTTAGGGTTTCATCTTTACATCATTAAAAGACAAAAATTCAAAAAAAAAACTTTCCATATTGCATCATAGGTTGCATTAGGGTTTGTTTCAGTCATATTTAGATCAGATTTATATTCATATTACATTCATTAAGTGGTTTAAAATTTGAAATTGTTCATTGCATCTTTCATTTAAGTCAAAAAAGTAAAAAAAAATGTTACATTGCTTGATTTCAAAATTACATCAAAAATATTGTTCTCAAGTTGTGGCATCTTAGAATCAGTCAATTATTACATTTTAGATCTAAATTTTGCATTAAAAACTTGTCAACACATTTTCACCTTTGTTTCACACTTGCATCTTGCATTACATTGTCATAAATTGAGCAAAATCTGGAAAAATAATCACTATTTAACCTGTTTGCAACCGAAGAAAGAAATATCAAATAGCAACATAAAACTTCAAATTTTCACTTTCCAAAACCCTGTACAAGGACCCATTTTCCCTTGGGTCACCCTATCCTTATATAGGTGTCCTAAGAAAATTTTGCAAACTGTTTTGTCTTTGTACTATTAGTCGGTTCCAACTTGCAAAAGTCTATTTTGAAATTCTAAAAAAATGTTATTGCATGTGCAAGAAAAGTGTCATTTTGCTTGATTTATTGCAAATTCATGGAAAACTTGTTGCATTTCAGTATTCAAAATCATCAGATTTGTAGGACAATTATTTTCATTTTTTGACGCATTGCACATTTTGGATAGATTAGTTCTCATTTTTTCACAAATAGAGACATGTTTCCTTTTCAAAAATATGGTTTTTATAATCACATGGATTTTATGATTTTAATTTACCTACTTATGGGCATAATCTAAGGAAACAAAATAAAACCTTTGACAAGCATACTAGCTATCCTCCTAATATGTCTTCCATTTGTGATAATGTTATAGTGAAAGAGGATGCAATCATAGCCAATCATAACAATCATATTGTTCTTCTCCAGATATCTCTCCTACTTACGACGAAGGTATCTTGGTGTTAGAAGATCCAATCATTGACTGTCATGAGATCTTGTTTGTTTCCCTTCCCCTACCTCTCCTACTTAAAAATATAGTGTTGGGAATTAATAATGAAAAGATGGCTTGCTTATATGGACATGGTAAGGTCACCTTAGATTCCCTGTCATTACAAAATCATCAACAAGAAGTCACATCCATTGAGGTTAAAAATGTACAATTGGTCATTAGATCTCCTTTGATTATTAGACCTCCAAAAACTCCTTTTGGACCTTCTAAGAGTCCTCTAATCATTGGACATCCAAAGATTCCTTTTGAGCCTCCTAAAAGTCCTTGAGTTATTGGACCTCCTAAACTGCTTCTCATTATAGGACCTCATAAACCTCTAGGATATATCTTAAATTTTGCAAAATAACTCACTAGTAACAATGTGTCGCAGCAACCAAGTTATCATACTATCACTCTCACATATAACACAAGAAAAAATAGGAAACGACAAACCATTCCTACATCGATATTTCTTTCGTAACCTATTTTGCCTAGTGCCCCTTGTTTACCTTCACATAGTGGAATGGAGTATGATCTTGTGGAACAACTTCGTAACACTCCTGCTAAGATATCTTTGTGGTATTTGATTCAAGAATCACATGTTTACCATAGCATGCTTCAAAATGCTTTAAAAATCATTGTTGTCCCTCCTACTACACAAACAAATGACGTGGCAGCTTGGATTGAGAAAATAAATCAGCCTAATTTGGATATTGTCTTTCATCAAAGTGAATTACCTCCTTTGGAAACATAAAAATAAAATGATGCTTTGATGATAGTGGCTAGTATTAACATTATTAGTAACAAGTTTGGAATTAAATGTACCCTTGTTGAAAATGGATCGATGCTCAATGTATGTAGTGTGAATCTTTTCTAAAATAGGAGTGGACAAGACTAAGATTCAACTAGATGGGTTGTCTATTCATGGTTTTGACAATGTGGGAAAACAATTGCCTGGTGTGATAATATTTCCTATTGAAGTTGGTAGGATTACTTTACAAACTCCTATCCATGTCATGCCTAATTATCTTTCATATAATCTTCTCTTGGGTAGACCATGGATTCATGCAATGAATGCAGTGCCTTCAATGTTACATCATTTATTGAAATACACTTACAACAACAAGGTATACATGGTAAAAGTTGATCTTGAACCTGAGATTTGTTTACAAATTGAACCAAGAATGAAAAATCCTCTTACAACATTGGCACCAACTATAAAAGTGGAACCGATGCAAGAAGAAGAGAAAGAGAAGTGCTTTGCATCAATCACAAAACTATTGGACGATGATTGGGATTCATTAGATTTTACACCTACATTCATGGGAGAATACAAGATCACACAAAAATTAGGAAAAGAGAAAGAAGCTAACATAATATAATTTTCCATCAAAACCATGTGAGTCCACAACTTGTAGCAAAGAAGAGGAAAACACAAATTATACATCTACATATGACGAAATTGATCATGGCAAACATCCTTCCTCAAAACAAATGAATTTTTTTTATGGAAGGGGTTATGAACTTTTGAAACAACTTGGCTATAATGGATAACTATGTGGTGTTAAAGAGAAAGGTATTTGTATCGCGATTGAGCCTAGCACACAAGAGAACACAAGAGATCTTGGTTTTTGTCCTTTAAAGGAATGAAAACATCAAAGAAAAATTTGCTTAATATCAATGTGATCACACAAAACACTCCTAGGAAAAATATAAATCATGGTCATGATATTGCTTCATCTTCAAACACATGTTTTAGTGATGATTGGGGTTCATTATATTTTACACCCTCCTTTTTGGGAGAGTATAAAATCTCACAATCTAAACCTAACAAGTCTTGTGTATGTATGACACCTTGTAGTAAGCAAGAAGATCTCTTTCACAAAAGCAAGAAATATCATCTACCATTAATTAAGAGAGTACCTTGTTGAGGCTTCTCCAATCCAATTTGATATATCTCCCCCCAAAACATGGAAGAAATTCTACGGCAAAAGCTCATTTTGTGCATATCATTGAGTGCATGGTCATTCAACTATTGAATATTAGGCCTTGAGTAACAAAATTCAACATCTTAAGGATTGTGGTGCTCTTCCTTATGTTGATGCACCTATTTCCTCTAATCAATAATTATATTCATCCTATCATGTTGCTCATCACTATGTGGCATTGGTAGCTTTATGTATTATGCTCATTGTCATTTGTGGTGGTATAATCTTAGGTAAAAACATATTTTCATGGCAGCAACATGATAGTCCTTGGTGTGGTTGTCCGTGTCTCTACACTTGGGGGGCAAGGATAACTAGTTTTGGGAGGTTTGCATTCTTTTCAAGGATCCCCTCTTCCCCTCTTTTCTCCTTAAAATACCAATATATCAAGTATGTTAAAATTTTAAGGGGGGAATGTAGTCCCCTGCTCATTGTTTGCATGTTCCCTTATTAGTGATGATAGCATACATCTCCTAGGAAGTGTGACCTTTTTATTCAAAATGTGGCTTTCTTGATCTATGTGATGTGTATTATTTGTGGTGACATTTGGCTTGATGTTCTACAATGTTGAACATCTGAAATATTGAGAGGGGGGGTGAATCAGTATTCCACAAACTGATAATAAAATCCACTTAACCATTATTATCATTTTGACTGAATCAACAAGAGAAGTCAATGCAATCACACACATAAACACCAGGATTTTTACGTGGAAAACCCAGAATGGGAAAAACCATGGTGAGGGTTAACTCACAATATATTATATCCGGATACAAAATATTATAGGGCTCACTGTTAGAACTCGTTGTCCTTAAAAGGCTCACAACCTGAGTACAAAAGATGGCTCATTGCCAATATACAATGATAGTGGCTCACTGCCAAAAGAATGAATTGATGAACTACACCTTCAATGTGTAGGGTTCAATTCCACTGAAGCTCATAATCAAATTTGTACTACTGATAAAGCATTTAGGCTCTGATCTTCTCCTCTATTCACTTGTTTGCACACACACACACACACTTTCTCCTTCCCACTCTCTTGTTCATCTCTCTTCAATCTTTCATCTTATATATATATAAGTATATCTTATTCATCAATTAGGTTGGCCTAATTGGATGAACACAAAATAATCAAAAACCTTTCTTTGTCGGCACTATATAAGATTTGAACATTTTATCCATGTAGTGCATTATACCAAGTTGGCTATTAGTCTTCATAATATATTGCATTCGCTGAGTCAGCCGAGACTAAAACATAATTCTCCAAACTAATAAATAATCCTTAAAGCAAACACCTTCCAAATCAGAGAACACATTAATTTCCCATCATACTACCAGTAGAGAGACTATCAGCAAAACCTCAGTATAAGAATGTTAACCTTAGTAGAATGCGGAGTCTCCTACATAGTATACCTCACACAGAACAATAATAGGATACAAAGTTAAACTCTGTCAGAGATAAATTTTTGTTCATAGAAAAAGACGTCTCAAGATCCAGGAAATAGCAGTCTGAATGAGTCAATAAAAAATGGTTAAGAGATTAGAGTCATATTAGATCTTGCGGTGAGTTTCAGACTCAAATACCAAGACACTAATCCATCACAGAGGAGTATTACCAGTAGAGAATAACTTCTGGTAAACCAAGCAAACGTCCCATATAGTTATCACCATGTAGTTATTACCATGTTGAAATTAATGACAACATAGGAACAACCAACACAACCATCCATACTTCATGCTCATGTTGCAAAGCTTCCAACAATCTCCCCCTTTGGCATTGATGGTAACATGCATGACAAAAACTTTTCAAGTAGAGCACAACTCAATGTTCTGACTACTCCCCCTATCAAAACTATTTTTCACAAAAAAAAATTCTTTTGACTCTTTATCTCTCCATCTCTTTATCTCTCCCCCTTTGACATCAATGACAACATAAGGGGTCTATTATAAATGTGTATATAAAAAATGTATCCAAAAATATATGAACATAGAATTAACCTGAACAAGAACCTTTGAGACTCTCCAGGATAGCCTTCCATGATGCTTTACCTTCTTCCCATGAACGTTTTGCATTGACGAGAGTCTTCTAAAATAGCTCAAATTTAGTTAGAGACTCTATACCATCTGTTAAATTATTGGGACTAAGATCGATCTCTGATAATTCACCAATACAACCAAGAGCAATAGAAACATAAGTATGTCTGAGTTTAATCATGTCTCTGAGTGACACAAACTTCTTGATAACATCTATTCTTCAATCCTGTAGAGAGAGATATTTGTCCTGAAGTTGCACAAAGTAGGACCACCTCTGATTATCTTTATCTTCTGCTAACCTATATGTATCTTCCTGAGTGCTTAGTTGAGACTCACTCATCCTTATCTCATTTCTCATATCCAATGTATTGCCAAACCAATCTAGGCAAAAGGAAAGTAGTTCTTGTGCCTCTTTTTCACAACCTTGTACACTCGTCAATTCCTTCATTACTCGATCATGTGCATTCACACATTTTCCTTTGATATAATTCAAATCTTCTTCATCAAACCTAATTTCAACAGACATTTTAAGTCCGAAGATGTAGACTTTCAAAGAATTAATCATGCCATGGAGATTCTCCACAACAAAAATAGATGAATCAAAATTAGCATTAGGAAAACCTTCTGCAAATCTTCCAAAGCTCTCTAAATGTTTATTCTTTCATGCTCATGTTCAAGCTTACTTTCTTCTGCAACTTCGAGCTTCACTCCACTCTTCCTTTTCTTCCTTTTTCTGGTCACGCTACCAGAGGTACTTTCTTCATTGAGATGCTTAGGGCTTTCCAAGAGAATTTTAGCATATTTATCAATTTCAGCCTCTGACACTTCATAATCCAATTTAGATATCCAAACTAACCTTGATTCAACTGTTTACATGTGACAAAAATATGTAGACACAAGAAAATTTATGCTTCTGAAGTATCTTTCCACAACACTTACTAGAATCCTAGACCTTTTGTTCATCTTCATATGAAATGTTCCAAATAATGTAGAAAGGGTAGATTCTTGTGCATCCAAACTACCAATATTTATCATGAATTTCCTAATTTGATAGGAAATAGGCTCTAAATTTTACCATTCTAACCTTCCTATTACCGGTAACTCTTTCAAAAAGTAAAAGAGTAGACAAACAACAAATTGCCATACCAAAAAGTATTCTTTCTGCTCTTCTTGACCTCCTTTAAATTCTTCAAAATATGTATGCCAAGTAGTTCACACAAGTCATATTCCATACCTCTTAATACCATATCAACAACAATATTCACTACAACAATATAAACTATACAATCATTGTTAGGGATACAAACTTTATGACCAATGACCATAGTAGTATACCTTATTACTGGATCAACAATCAATCTCAAACCAATTTCTTTTCCTTTAGAACTCGCACCTGTAACCTCAATTATTTATTTCTCATTCATGATCTTTAGTTTAGGAACCGGTCCGGAGGAAAATAGACCAGTTACATCTCTAATTGCTTCTCTATTAACCAGATGTGCCTCATCAATCCACATAGATTCATCATGAATTCTGCTCAATACCATTTGAATATACTTCTCAAATTAAAAGGAACTTTCCTCCAAACATACAACTTTTTCTCAACTAATACTCTATAGCCATCATGATTCTCTTTAAATTCGATTTCCCAAAGCACATTCAACTAAACTGATGACATTTCTTCAATCTTGCTGTAAACAAATGCATAGATATCTTATGTAGGAAACACTCTCAGAGTAATGCAAGAGAATGCACCAACAAATTCTTCTGAAACATTCCTCATATATCTCTTCAACCTAGCTTTATCTGCATAATTCACAATCTTTGAATTATCCATGAATAAAAGTGAAAGATTGTGCAAACAAAAATACCTCTGAAAATGTCAATCAAGAAATGTATAGACGTCCTATTTCCAGAGCTCACTTCGAATTCATATGTTATTTTCTTCAAATTCTGAAACTTTGAATTCCCTTCTAAACTTCCTTTGTACGATTCTCCAAAAATACATAGGCCTTTAATTTTATCTGAACTTATTCCTTTCACTTTGAATGATTTTGCAATAAATATTTCAACTTGCAGGTATATTGCCTCAAAAACTGTGTATGCCTCCATTCTTTCAAATTTTGTAGACCTCACTCTTCACACATGCGACTCATAAAATACCTTAATCTTGTTACCACGTTAAATATACTTCTATAATGATATGACACAAGTACCAATGAGGGGATTTATTAGATTTTCTGATGATTGCTCCCCTTTAGCCACTACTTTCATTTAGAAATTGACAGGAGTATCTGTACTAGAGGTCGACACAGATAAGACTGATGATTACTTTCTCCAAATCATTTCCATTTCTTTTCTTCCTTCTTCTGGATCAAAGGTTTGATCATTCTTCTTCGTCGAATAGATGTTCTTCTTTCTTCTGCTATTACAACTAGGATGTTCCAATTTTCTACACCTACAACAAGTAACATTCTTCTTTCCATTTTCCCTTTCATTCAATAGACTGTCTTTATATCCATTCTTCTTTCCCTTGGAATCATTCACATTAATTTTGCAATCCTTTGCCTCATGACAAAATTTCTTGCAGGAAAGACAAACACCATTGAAGTATAAATACCTTTTTGTATCATGTCATTTTACAAGAATTTTTTCGGAATTGCTTCTTCGCTCCTTGACTTGTCTACCTTTGTACCATGTCTTCTTACCAGCAAATTGCTTTGCTTTATAACTCTGACCTTTTTCAAACCCTCAACCACTCTTATCCCTTTCCAGTCTTTGAGAGGTAATCAATTCATCAAGCATCGCCAAGCTTGTCTTAAATTTGTCTTCAAAACTCTTTTCCCTTTCTAGATTAGATCTCAGGATTTCTGCTTCTAATTCAAGCTTTGCACATTCATCCATCTTCTTTTGAATTTCAATTTCCTGACATTCTTCAATTCTTTTCTTCTCATCCAATTTTTCGAGTAGGCTAGTGATGATTTCTTCTCCTTCAGTCAACAGATCGCATGCATCCATACTTGTACTTTGTAGCTTTTCAATGTGCTCATTTTATTTTATCAACTTGTCCTTCAAGGCTTCCATTTCTTCTGAAAAATTTGGCAGAGACTAATTCTTAGGGAATTTTTTTCTCATGTTCAAGTTTTGCGACCTTCCTCAAGTTGTTAGGCTTCTTTCAAGGAATCAAGCTCTGATACCAATCGTTGAACATCCATAATATTGAGAGGGGGGTGAATCAGTATTCCACAAATCGATAATAAAATCCACTTAACTATTATTATCATTTTGACTGAATCAACAAGAGAGAAAACAAAAATAAGTCAATGCAATCACACACATGAACACCAGGATTTTTACGTGGAAAAATCAGAATGGGAAAAACCACGGTGATGGTTAACTCACAATATATTATATTTGGATACAAAATATTACCGGGCTCACTGCCAGGACTCACTGTCCTTAAAAGGATCACAACTTGAGTACAAAATATGGATCACTACCAAGATATAATGATAGTGTCTCACTTCCAAAAGAATGAACTAATGGAATACACCTTCAATGTGCAGGGTTCAGTTCCACTAAATCTCATAATCAAATTTGTACTACTGATAAAGCATTTAGGGTTTGATCTTCTCCTCTGTTCACTTGCTTGCTTGCACACACACACTTTCTCCTTCTCACTCTATTTTCTCCTTCTCACTCTCTTGTTCATCTCTCTACCATATTTCATCTTATATATATATAAGTATATCTTATTCATCAATTAGGTCGGCCTAATTGGATGAACACAAAATAATCAAAAACCTTTCTTTGTCGGCACCATATTATTATGCCTTACATAATCACCCCATTTTGTTTTGGTCAAAATGGGTCCCCCTTGTGTTTGTTTCTCCTTGGTGTTTTTGTTTAGGCCTTAGGAGTTGTTCTTTTTCCTCCTAAGTCCTTGTTCCTTTTTTCTGGCTGAAGCGGAGCCGGAATGGAAACTGGACTCAAAACTTTGTGAAGGTTCCAAGTCCAGATTCGGTTCCAATCTCGGCCCCACCCTTTCCTTTTTTGTTTTCTTTGTCCTTTTGGTTTTCCTTGCACTCTTGGGTTTGTTTCTCCCTTGAGTTGTCTTTTTTGTTGCTTGTGTTTTGTTTTCTCCCTGGCGGAAGTGGAACCGGAAATGGAACCGAACTTAGAACTTTGCAAAATTCTGGATTAGGTTTTGGTTCTAATCCCACTCCCGCTTGTCTCCTTTGTGTTTTTTCCTTGTTTGGTGTCTTTTCCGGGTCTGGTTTTTGTTCTGGTCCTGCTTCCTTTCAATTCTTTTGTCGCTATCCTTGTGTCAGTGTTTGTTCCTTTGTCGGGAGCAGAAATGGAATCAAAACCGAACTTGGAACTTTGTAAAGGTTCCAGGTCCGGTTTTGGTTCTGATTCCGCCCTCATTCCCTTTGTTGTCTTTTCCCTGTCGTGGGACTGGAATTGGATTCAGATTCAGAATTGGATAAGAGACTTGGGTAAAGTTTCTTGTTCTATTCTGACTCCGCTTCTGCACGAGCCTTGCCTTTGATTTGCACATTGGTTGTATACTCGTTCCCATTTGGTTCCGCGCCTAACTAACTGCATTAATTACGAGCCAGAGCCTGAGTAACTTTGAGAGGAGCATGATTTGGTTGTGGGCGCGCATTGGTGAGCGAATTCTTGTCATGTTTCAACCTTTCTTAGTGGCATTTTGAGGTAGGTAGTTTTCCTATTCCTTTGTCATTTTCCTTTTTCTATCATTTTTTGTGTTCTTCACGCGTTCGCAAGACTTTCTTTCACGGATCTTCATGTGTTTTTGTTTGTGTTTCGCTTGTTTCTAGTTTGGTTTTTTTGTTTTCCTCTCATTTTTTGTTTTTCCTTTTCGGTTTTTCCCATTTGTTTTATCGTTTTATTGTCATTTTCATGGCGTGTTCATTCTGTCATGCCCTAGTTTTAAATAGGGTTTCATTTTGAGGGATATTTTATGCTTTAAATGTCTTTGAATTTATTGGACGATCCCTTTGATCCTGTTATGTGTCGAGTTATTGGTTTTGATGTCAAGGTTTTGATGCCCTAATTTCTATAAGTTGACGAGACGCGCAAACTAGGGTTTGTGCGTTGACCTTTATAATATCGTGTCCTAAAAAATTCAAATATAGTTTTGTCTTGTTAAGGGTGAGGTTAAACCCCTTATTTAAAGTTTCCTTATGGTTTCATGTGACCTAAGTTTGAAGTCGGTGTGACGATGTGTTTAAAATGTGCTTCACTTGAATGATAAACTGGCAGAAGCAGATCTGGGAATGAACTCGTCCCATAAGTGTTTGCATAAGAATCAATTCCCAAAATGATCTCGCTTCCAATGAATGTTGATTCTGATCTACACCCTTATTCTTTTGGTGGAAGTGGAACCAAAGTGGGAAATGAACTTGGAACCATCAGCTGGTTCTGGGTTCGGTCTCCTTTCCGATCCCGATTCTGGTCTCATCTTGGTTTCGATCCTGATCTCGCCTCTCTTTTGGTTCTACTTCTGATAAATGAAAAATTTGACTAAGTATGTAGAGTTTCCTTGGGTAAATAGAAGAGGATATGAAAGGTAATATATATGTAATGGTTTCCAAGTCTTTGTTGATCTATCATAAGAATTTTTTGTAGCAGTGAAAAATGTCAAGAGCGTCCAAAGAAGCTTCTAAAAGGGGGAGCCAGGTTGCAGAAAGTTCAAGGCCAACAAAGCCTAAGAAGATAAAGGTGGAGCAACTCCCTTACACCTTGAGATACAAGCATAAGAATCCCACTCTTACAACCAACAAGGTGGATTTTGACTGGGTTGATATCACTGATATAAACTTAGGACCATTCAACTATGAGGAGTTGGTTGAAGAAACTTTCACAGAGGATGTGATAGGGAGAACAAAAAGAATTGTTCAATCTGGATTGGCACATGTTTCCCTCTTTCCTCTATCAGTTCAATGTCCAGAGCTCATACTTATTGCAGCAAGAGCTTACAACTTGGAAACAAGGAAATGTGTGGACCTCCAAGGGAATATCATCATTGATCTCACTCCTCAGATGATAAGGTTCATGTTTGATACATCTACACCACATAACCCCAAACAACTCAATGAAGTAGAGGCGTTACAATTATATAGCAACCACAAGGAAGCTAACAGGACCCACATGAACAAGAAATGGATGAGGGTGGAAAAGAAATCCTTGACTAAGCTTCCTAATCAACCAAAGAGAGTAGATTTTAGTAAGGAGATTGGTGATATAATCATGATGCTTTCCAGAGTGTTTAGAAAGAGAGATTCTTCACACTTCAAGGAATGGATGTTCCCATTCATTCAAACCATTTTGGATGGAAAGCAGTAATTTGATTACCCAATGATTTTTTCTGAGAGCCTACATAATCAAATGCTTAGAGTGGGGAAAACAAAGAGTTTCTTCATGACTTCTTATGTAGTGTATGCAGCTGCAAGGAGGGGCATTTTCCCTAGTTTGAATGTAGTTGGAGTATTGGGAGAAGCCCTTGGAAAAAAGAAAGTGCGGGATCATTATGATCAACTAACTTTGAAAACATCATAGTTGCACTATAGAAGGGTTAATGATGCATTCTTGTATGTTATCATTAACCGGTTGAAAAGTGATGCAGGGTATAGATTAAGTAGGGAAGCCATGACGTTCATTGCAGAATGGGGACATTGGTACATTCAATACCCTAGGTTTACTTACTTTAGGTTGGAAGATTTTGATGACCATCCTCATCTACTTCCAAGATGTTGCAGTAACAAAATTGTCCTTATGGAATTCATCTATCAGGCCATAGGAGTCAATCTTAAATTTGCTAGCAAGCACAAGACTGGTTGTCATAAATTTTCCATGAAGTTAGGAGAGTATAGTGGTGCACATAATGTGGCTGATAATTCAATTTGTGATGAATTGATTTATTTTAAATTGGGTTTATATACTTATTAGAAGCATTTTGATCCCAAACATAAGATGAATGCTTTGCTCCCTACTGTCTTTGAGAAGTGTTTCAATTTGTTGGAAGATTTTTGGAATGATCTACAAGATGAATATGATGTAAGAAGGAGGAATTATGAAAGGTTTCCCATCCCATTAATGATTGAGTATGGGGTGAAGGAAGATATTCCTGATACATTATCAGATGATGGTGTAACCTTATATCCCCAGTATGAGGCTGAAAACATAGGTACCAGGGACCTAGATCTAGTAAACTGGGATGAGGAAGAATCCATTAATATTAAGAAAATTGCAAGGACAATGATGGATTGAAGTATCCAGTGGGTACCCAAGGGTATAGAAGAACGAAGAGGAGGACAACTCCTAAGGAGCCATTGGAGTTTCTCCCTCCTAACTATGGGGAGGAGCCTAATCTAGCAGTACCATCTCAAGATATCCCTGAATCACAAGGTGAAGGAACTATAACTACTGCAGGAGAAACCTCATCTCACCTCGGGACCTCAATTGCTGAAAAATAGATTTCATCTCAACCTGGAGCTTCAACAACTGCTAGAGGTAAAACTTAAACTCAACCTCCCCTTACAGAGAAACCTATTGAGGAGATTCCTACTGGAATCCTTCATAAGGAGGTTGAATCTTTAAAAGGGAAAGAGCATGAGGTTGAGATCCATGATATTGATACTGATTCAAAGGCTACCCAATCAGATGAGGAAACTCTTGTGACTGCACCCAATGAAGAGACTGAAGATGTGGGGACTGAGCATGTCCTCACCCCAAAGGATCAATGGAAACTCTTTTAGGATGCTAAGAAGGAAGCATATGCCAAAGCACAAGTTGAGGCACTGGCTAGGCAACAAGAATCTAAAGCTAAAGCTAAAGAAGAGCTAGCAAGGAAACAAAAGGAAAAGGAATATTTGTTGTAGCAGCAAAAAGAACAAGAATTGAAGACTAAAGAGGAAAGGGATAAGTTAGCTATGTTATAGAAGATTCATGAGCTTGAGGAAGAGAAAGCTTAGCAAAGAAGGGAGAAGGAAGTCCTTGAGGCCAAGTTTAAGGTTGTAGAAGAAGCCCATAGAAAGAAGGATGAGGAAGAACGCCTGTTGAGAGAAAAGGAGGCAGAAGCACTTGCTAAACATGAGCAAGAGTCTAAGAAATCATGGGATAGAGTTAAATATCTTGAAAGACAAAGGGATGAAATGTTATAGAAGAAGAGGTTAGAAGAACTTTTGTGAAAGGAGTTAGAAGCTAAAAAGGTGCAAGAGCAAAAAGACAAAGCTAAGGCTGAAAGATTGGCTAAGGAAAGAGTAGAGAAGGAGAAACAACAAGAGGTTGACTCTCACCCTAGGGCAGCAATTTGGCAGCCTATTTATCCTGCTACTTATTCTTCCACACAAGTGATAACTCTTCCTACTGCTCCAAAATGGTTGAAACTCAACCTAGAAAGGAAACAAATAGTCCAACCTCAGCCCTTGAATTGGGAAGACATGATGAAGGAAATAGAGAAAGAGAGGCCCAAGAAAAAGGCTAGGGTCCTTCATTCCACAAAGCTAATAGATACAGGTGAAATCATAGCTGAATGTGCCATTCCAATGGTGGACAAAGATAAGCATGATATGCAATTGGTTGATTATCAGTTGGGTATGGTTAATTTGGGAAAACCAAGATGAACCTTATTGACATAGTGGCATCCTCCACCAAATCTAGGATGAGAAAAGAAAAACAAAGAAAAGATGAGCCTAAGGCTCAATTGGACCAACTGCATAGGTTCTTGAAGGATGTATCTACCCCTATTTCCTCTCAATTTGTTGCTCCGGAAAAACCAGTTTTGTTGAGTACGAAGGAGGTCGATGATCTTGTACACATGAAGAGTAAGGTTGGAATGCTTGATAGATGGATAAATCGGTTGAACCAAGAGGTAGATGAGTTGGTTATTGATAGTTATAGGGCACATGAGGGTGCATTGGAGTTGGTTGAAGACATGAATTCACATGCTGAAGTCTTGGGGAAACAAGAGGATGAGTATAGATAGCATACAAAGAAGCTAAAAGACATCAGCAAGTTGCCAAAGCAAACTCTCTTGGAACAGTCTATCCTCGATGAGGATAATGTGGACTTCATTGAAAAGAAAATCATCATTATCAGGTTCAAATCCACATTCATTTATGAACATATAAATGAAGTTCAACAATCTAGTAAAGACCTGAATGAGCAGATCGATGAATTGGAAGTAGTGATTGCCATTTTGGTTAATCTGGATATCCCTGTGAAGGGAGGTCTTCCTCTTGAAAAATTAAAGGAAAAGTGGAATAATAGGTTTGAGGAGGTGATGTAGAAAGAGGAGGATGGTGATGACTTGTTGCTTGATAGACTCATAGATATCAAGGATGAAGTGAAGGCTGCTAGGAGGGAGTTAATTAAATTGAAGGATATGCAAGAGTTTACCTTTTCAGAATTGAAAAGAATCAAATTTGAAGATGATTGGGTAGATGGACCTAATGTAGACATACTCCAACAAGTGTTCACCAGCTATGATGAGTACCTTCTTGAGAAAAATACGCAGGAATAAGGTGGCAGTGGAACATGTTCTTGATGGACACCTAATAGCATGGTCGGCTGGACAACTCCCTCTCTTCTCTCCTATTTTGTAGGGTCTTGAGCTCACTTCAACTAGAGATCCCTAGCAGTTCTACCTTCCCTCTTGGTGCGTTAGGATTTGGTAACAAAGTCATCAAGAATTGAACTAAAGATCAACCAACACAATCAGTTCATGCAGTTTCAGTTGTTCCTTAATTGGTGGATCTCAATTTTTGATTGAGAGGAATTAATGCAAAGATTGTCTATATGTAATTTGGCTCTCCATTTTGTAAAGGTTGGCTGATTGAAGAAAGGATTAGTCACCTGAAGAGAGATAGAAGATAGTGTTGTCATAGTTTTAAGATTTTACAAGTTTTCAAGCAAGATACTTTGAGATACTTTTTACAGTTTATTCAGTTAAGTCATTTTCAAAAGTTTAGAAGTTAAGTGATAATGTTGATGAATCATAGTCATTCGTATGCTAGTGAATGTTGTGCATAATTGTTTCTTATTTGATGCAAATCAATAGAAGAATTTGGATCTGAGACTATTTCATTGAGTTATTTGTGAATGGAATTTGTTTATATCTATTAATCTGTTAATTTTAGCAGTGAGTTGGTGACGTTGTTTGATTTTTAAATGAAGCTTTGATGAATGGTTATGGTTATTGAGTTTTGCACTATGAATGTATGCAATAGTATAGGTCATGCTATGGATTGCATCATTTTTGTAGTTTTGGTTAGTTGAGGAAACACTCATTGTTAAGATACATGTATGGATGTAAAGAGATTTATATTCATATTTTGTTGTTCTAAAGCCCTGTTCTATCATTTTTTGTTTATTTACCCCCCAAATGTAGATTAATTTGTATGATGTAGTTTGTATCCTTTTTACCGGTAGGACCCTTGAATATTACAGTTGCATTAGCCACTGAATCACACCAACACAATTGAGAACCAACTACAGAGACCTTGGAAGATAGGTGGTTTTAGATCAGTTATCTTTTTCAGAAGAAATAGAGTAGAAATATTTTGTTTAACGTTGTTGTGCTACTTTGACCATCAACACATATAAGATCTGAACATTTTATCCATGTAGTGCATTATGCCAAGCCGACTATTAGTCTTCATAATATATTACATTCGCTAAGTTGACCAGGACTAAAACACAATTCTCCAAACCAATAAATAATCCTCAAAGAAAACACCTTCCAGATCTGAGAACACATTAATTTCCCATCATACTACCAGTAGAGAGACTATCAACAAAACTACAGTATAAGAATGTTCACCTTAGTAGAATATAGAGTCTCCCACATAATATACCTCACATAGAACAATAGTAGGATACAGAGTTAAACTCTGTCAGAGATAGCAATTTGTTCATAGCAAAGACATCTCAAGATCTAGGAAATAGCAGTCTGAATGAGTCAATAAAACATGGTTAAGAGATTAGAGTCATATCAGATCTTGCAGTGAGTTTCAAACTCAATTACCAACACATTGATCCATCACAGAGGAGTATTATCGGCAGAGAACAACTTCCGGTAAACCAAGAAAACTTCCCATATATTTATCACCACATAGTTATTACCATGTTGACATCAATGACAACATAGGAAAAACTAGCACAACCATCCATAATTCATGCTCATCTTGCAAATCTTCCAACACTACAAGAGTGTGACCATTCTTAGCATATGACTTCCTCCTTGGTGGTAATGTTATGACTAGCATTCCCTAAGGTATGATCTTTTGTTCCTTGACAAGTCCTCTCTTGGTGGTGATATCAAGTGTGATGTTCCCTAAGGTGAGACCTTTCATGTATTAATCAAATCCCCTTTGATTGTTCTTGACCTTATCCTAATATCATTTTTTCACCTTTTGGGTGAGTTTCATTAATAGTTTGGCATTTTTGCTTCACTTTGTTCACAGGAGTTGAACTTAGTGTAACATTGGCATAGCATATTGATAATTTTGTGGCACCTTATCAAAGTTATCAGGGAGTATAAATTTTGGTATGGTTGATGTTTGGGAGACCTATAGACCTGGTGTGACCTTCCCATCTGCCACTTTTTTATGGTTACACACCTTATATACCTAGTATGTGTTTCTCATCTTTGTCTTGGGGCTCACCTAGTGTATATTGGATTACACTAGCCCTTGTGAGTGTATTTCATGGCCACCTATCATAATACAACTTTCTTTCCAGTGGAGACATGTGTTTCATAAGTGATTTTGCATCCTTGTGAGAGCATCATTTTATTTTGATAGCACATTAAATGGATGATATTTGGTATTTGAGAGAATTTAAGACTCAGGTCTCTTTTCATTACCAAATCGAATCCCTTTATTACTAATGTTGTGTTTTTTTTCTTTCATGTGTCTTCTTCGTGTCTACACTATGTTTACATTGTGCTTGTTTTCATTTCATCGTCATCCATGTTATATCATGTTTTTTCATCATGTTTGATTTGTGTCTTTCGATATGTATGAGTATCTTGTCTTGGTGCACATATCTTACATGTGTGTGTGTGTGTGTGTGTCCCTTTGTGCTTATGTTGGTTTTCCATGGGATCTTGGATCATGTGAGCTTGCACAACCTCCTTGATCTTTGTCATCCTATCTCATTAACATTTGTGCACTTGGACCCCACTTGACACATATTTTTCTACTTTAGTGTGAGTCTGAGAGTAAGTTCATACTCTCACTAAAGTGGGGGCTAAATGTAGTGTAGGAAATTGTATACATTTACAATTTCACACTATGTTTGGGTCCCTTAATTTATTGGACTTATTTAAGCTTCTAATTTGCCAAATTATGCATTTCAAAGCCTTATTTTTCCCTTTTTTTGAAAGGAGTACCAACATTTAATTAATGCTTTTAATATTTTAACCACCATGGAATATTTTAAATATTTTTTTGGTGGTATTTTAATGATTCAAATTCAATTTGCAATTTTTGGATTTTAGAACCTAATTTTCAGGAAATTAGATAAATGCCTATAAATAGATAATCTTTTTATCATTTGAAATCTAAGCAACATAATCTAACAAAAGGTAAAATTTCAAGAGAAAATATTATTGTCATGAGCATTCAAGAGCAACATTATTAGTCATTTACAATAGCAATCAAGATCTTATCATCATGTCAAAGTTCATGTATGTTCATGTCATCTTTTCAAGCTAAAATTGTGATATAGTTTTTCAAGAGCATTCAAAGCATTTCAAGCAATCAATCAAGTCAATCAAGCAAGATCCAAATCCTTGGAGTGATGTGTTTGTCTTCAATCCTCTAAGGGAAGCCATTCAAGGGTTGGTGAGTTGTAACAAGAATTGTTTATTCATAATTTCCTTCTTCATTATCATTATTTTTCTATCAAGGTTTAATTACCAAACTTGGGGTTTGACTAAGGAAAATCCCGATTAAAAAAAAAAAACATTTTTTTCCCTCATGTATGTGTAGGTTATAGGTTGAAGGAGTGGAAAGATCTTGAAGAAGCAATTTTGCATTATTGCATTTGTTGTCATCAAATTTGTCAAGTCACAAAAACTAAGTTGCCGAATTTATTTTTGTCCCTCCAATAGTGGTACTTGTGTAAAACGAAAGCTCAGATCTTGCACTAGAGGACCCGAAAAATTGATCTAAACACCTGTAAAAAGACCCATTCATCCTTGGGTGAATGAATCCTTGTAGGCACCTTGAAACCTATTTTACTAAGCATATGTGTTGTCCTTTGCACCTCCCAGATCCAATGGTAAACTATTATTTCTCACTGTCAGTCTTCGAGATCTTGCATTTTTAATATTAGGGCATATGGGATCCTTAAGTTAATCATTCCAAAATATTTCTAATCAATTCCAACCCCTCAATAGATGTAGATCCAGGTCTGATTGGCTCACCTTTAGGGCTGAAAGTCAATTATTTCACCTTGTGATCTACATCTCAATAAAATTTATAAAAATGTGGAAATGGCCCTAGGTTATTTACACTAATCTTAGAGTCATCACATTTTTACATTTCATCTATTAATGAGTATAAAAACTAGCCGAGGAAAAAAATTATATACTATTGTACAACAAATATTTTATTGTTGATATCCCTAAATTTAAGGGATTAATAAGATCTTATTTTAAGGATGATGTTTGAAATTTTTAGTATAAATATGATTCTATTATCATGAGATACATAGAGAGGATAGTTTGAGGATTAATTAAAAAATTGAATTATTCTAGAGAATTGTTATTTGTTGAACTATGTTGAATAGTCAAGGAATGTGTGAGGATGCTATGTTGGAGAAAGGGCCCACTCAATAGCTCAACCAATTCTCGAGTTCCTTCTTTCATTCATTAACATTTTACTATTTTATATTATTTAATTGTAATGCTTTTATTAAATTAAATTTTATTTGTTCACAACCCTCTAATTTACATGTTCTATTGAATTCTTTATTTATTTAGTGAAAGATGATTTTTTATTTAAGTTATTAAATAATTTTTTTGTTTCTCCTAGCATATAATTACCATGATGTCTTCCAATAATGTACATCCCTAAGGTTTGAGTAGATTCACCCAAAGTATAATCTCTCTTTAATCCTTCAAATTATGTTTTAGTGAGTTAAATCAACCAATTAAATGCATCTCAACAGTTAATTTATTCTACCATTTGATTTGTATTTTTATTGGTCGATTGATTTATCTTTCTATATTTCACTTTGGTTGATAAAATTATTCACATAAAATTATACCCCATAGAGCTCATCAATATACATTAGAATACAATATTGATAAGGGAACATTTATCAAGAGTAAGATTTGAGATACATACCATTAGTGAGAATTGAAAAGGTGAATCATGTCATGTCAAAAAAATTAAATGCATCCCTTTCTTAGATAAAAATTATGTGATAGGGCCCCTTCGGAAACTACTTTAACTTAGATTGATGTATAGGAGCGAATTTGCACCCCTTGTGTAAGTTCCCCTTTTACATCCCCTCACCTTAGAAAATCAGACTTGAATGCAAAATTCCACATCACCCATTCAAAATACATCCACTTGTAGTTTTTCCTAAGTATCGATGGGGGAATATTTGTCAGGGATGCGAATGCGGCACACAAACATCTGAGCGGTGTGTTGTCATCCTTGATAGATTCCTACCTCTGGTGTTTGTAGGGATGTTACATTCTCCATTGGGCATGAAGCGTAACGCCTTTGTGTCGACCAACCAGCCCAAAAACAACTCTTTCCCTCTTATTTTAATCTTGAAATGCCTATCTTGCTCATTCAATCCATCTCTTTAGCAATCTATCTCCTTCACTTGATCTCTAGAGCACTTTTACACAATTCCTTGAGAATTACAGTAGCTTCTTACTCCATCAACTTAATTTTGTAGTGTTGTGCTACCATAGAAGCTGTGAGTTTGGAGTCTTGCGAGACCTCCCTTCATCACTACTGTGGCCATGTCAACTTTGCCAAGCTCATTATCTTGCATTCTCCCTTCATTGGCCTTAAGTGCCTTTGGGTGGAGGTGGTACTAGATTGATTCATTATCCTCTCTTGTTGTGGTTTGATAGAGTAGCATTGTATCTTTTGTAGTGTTCAATATTCTTCTTTCCTTTATCATATTTTCTACTTCGTGGCTTTCCTGGCTGTCCATCAAGGTGGAAACACCAAAGCGGGGGTTTGACTGAGGAAAACCCCTATACAACACAACATTTTTCCCTATCTTGGTTGTGTGTAGGTGAACGTGCGCGTGGAGCTCACTGACAAACTAGACTCTCAGTGAGTTGGTCTTCGTCACCCTTACTTTCATCTACCTTCTTTATCATTTATATAGTTATTTCTCGTACTTTATCATTTTTTTCATTTCGTTAAACTTTTCTAGCTAGGCAGTTAGTAGGTTTTTTGGTAGTCGAGACTGTACCTTTCACTTTCTGGTCGTAGAGATGCCAACGTGCCAGAGAGACGCCAGTGTGCCGCATTGTTATCCTCGGGTAGAGAGCTATCTGAGGTATGTTCTGAGTCCTGAAATTCGGCTCATCTAGCCCCATCAAAACATTCAAATTAGCAGTGGTAGAAGCACTTGAGAGTGTTCTTCATTCTCTATCCTTGACCTAAATACCTGCTTAGCTTGAGGTAAGATAGGGAAACTCTTTGCTCTCGGCTCTTCGTGACCTGGAGGCTTGGTTTGGTTGGTCCCCTACCTTACATTTTGGTGAACCTGATGTGAACAACATCTATCCATTTTTTTGTGTCAATTATTTCCTCTCGCACTCGGCGATCGTTGTAGACTTGGGTGTTGTGAGTTTTTATGAGTATCACAACCTAGTCTACGACCTTTGGACACATTGTTAAGAGAAGCATACGACATTTGCAAATGGAACAAATGAAGGTCACTCCTGGTTTTTCCCTTGGTCTATCCACAGGTTTTACAAAAATAATGGGTTTCATTAACGAAACCGATAGTGCCCCCACTCCTCCAGCATGGTTACAGGACATAATAACCCGACCAAAATAACCCTGGACATAATAACCTGGTCATAATAACCCAGGGACAAAATAACCCAGGGTCATAATAACCCAAGCCAAAATAACCCGTGGTCAGAATAACCCGTGGACAAAATATCCCCATAAGAATATAGAGAAAGGAAAACATTACATGTATGTTGCTAAAAAAACTTTATTATTCAAATTTTCTACTAAAGTGTCAAATTATGAGTGATGCCTCTTATATAATCTAAAATGTTATGGTTGTCATAACCATCAACTAATCTTTTTAGTCTTTCTTTGAGTTCACGGTATTTTTTCCTACTTGGTTGCCCAGTGTATCCAGCCATATATTTCTCTATTCTATTCTCTTGGAGACTCTGTTCTTTTTTCACTGCTTTGATGAATCTCCAGACTGAGCTTGTGATGCTTGAAGCAATTCACTAAATCCTGGATCACATCACCAAATTTTGTTTATGTCGTAGTATAGCATCGACTTAAACATTTATTTGTAAAATATTCCACACAACGCCAGATCATTTATTGATGCCTTGTCGATGAAACACAAATGTGTAACCATCTACAATAAGTAAATTCTTGTTTTTTTGACTTGTTAAAAACTGAAGAGGCATTGTATATATTAAAAATTATGAAGAATGTGTTGGTTCCCTAAAAAGTATATTGATTTTTTGTACACTCTTTTAGAAAACCCTAGGAAAATTTAAAATAATGTTCAAAAAAATATATTACAAAATATCTTCTTTTATGAATTTGGATTTCTCCTCTTCTTATCACTCTACACGCTCTTACTTCTTCTCCCCTTCTTCCTTTCTTTACTTCTCTTAATTCTACCATTTTATATATCTTCTTAATGCCTTTTCATTTATATCTTTTCATAATAACTCTTAATCAACTTATTCCCACAAAATTGCCTTTATTTTTATAATTATTTACCATTTTATAGGTTATTTAAGCATATTAAAGGTGTTTTAAGGCTATTTTAGGGGTATATAATGGATATATGGTCTAAAAATGACATAAATAGCCTCTATGGTGCCTCCCAATCATATTTATAATTTATTTTATGTCATTTCTAGTTTACTAGCTTGATCTAAAATGACCATGGGTTATTTTGTCCATGGGTTATTTTGACCACGGGTTATTTTGTCCATGGGTTATTATGACCCTGGGTTATTTTTTCCTTGGGTTATTTTGGCTGGTTTATTCTGTCCAGGGTTATTTTGGTCGGGTTATTATGTCCTGATACCCTCCAGCATCCCCTACAACTTCATCTGTGGAGGAGGATGATGCTATGCATGTTCCTATTGAAAACCTTCGGCCATTGGACAACAGGTTACTAGACCTGAGAAATCACTTGGAGAAAGCTCTGAGCATGGAAAGAGCTACTAAACTCATTAACGAGATAAGATATATGTTGGGAAAGGATCAGATAGGTGTATAGCTCCTACGCAGCCTCGCCGATCTAACCCAAACATATATCCCTTCGTTTAACACTAGATCGAGCATTACCTGAGAGATGGTGCTTGACACCTAGGAGGGACAAATAGGTGTCTCGATAACTACCATGTTTGTGTATGGATGAAACAGGCCCCTCAATCAGTGTCTCCTCTGCTTCTAAGAGGCCCCACTCTATCAAGGTGAACAAAATACCCCTTGGTTTCAGCTTCACCCCTCCTGTCACCTCTGGTAGTGGGGGATTTGGTGGGATGAGTGGTGGTGTCTTCAGTAGCGGTGGTGGCACTGGTGGAGGCCTTGGAGGTGACTCAGACGGGGGCCACACCGGTGGTCATGGTGATGGCTCTAATAGTGGTCACGAAGGTGGTTCTGGAGGTGGCTCCAATGGTGGCTCTGGTGGTGCTTCCAGGGGAGGTTTGACTTGACCTTTGTCATCTCAAGACCCTATTTTGAACGCTCTTCTTTAGAATATGGGTAATATGCAAAGCTAGCTAGCGAACCTCTCTCAAGCCTCCACCCAACCTATCTTCCAACCCTTTTTTTGACATAGTCTATTGTTGGTAACAATCTTGAGCACTCCCTTCCCTTAGGGAATGGAGATCCCCAAGTTCAAAAAATATGGCGGTAAGGGAGACCCACAGACACATGTGTCTGATTTCAATGCCATGTACACATATTTCTTTCATCATGACGCTCTAATGGCTAAAAATTTTCCTAAGTCCCTCAAGGACACAACACTCGAGTGGTACTGTTCCTTGCCAAAAAATTCTATATTTTCATTCGATCAACTTGTCAATTATTTTCTCTGCTAATTCCAAGCCAACATCGGACTGAAGATGACCTTAGATCTCGTTCGATGCAAGCAAGGAGAAAATAAGAAGATAACTGACTTCATTGTGCGATACCAAGCACTCTTTTCATAGATCTCATACTTGATGCTCGACTCGGATGTGCAAAAGGTATTCATAGGAAACTTGCAGTGAGCCTAGTAGGAGAATTTCGCCCTAATGAAGTACCCTTCTTTCACACATCTGTGTGTCATGTTGTGAGAGTATCAACAAATGGTGTTTCAGTTTGGGGGATCTTCCTCGCACTCCCATTCCAAAGGAAAGTCCACTGTGTCTATTTCAGGAAAAGGAAAGGTTGTTACAAATGTAGTTGTTGTGATTAATGATCACGACCTCAAATGTAACAAAAAGTTTACAAAGTTAGATGAATCTTATAATTCTATTCTACAAAATTTATTGAAGGATAAGATCGTAACCTTGGAAAACCCTAGGCCCTTGAAGGATCCTTATCCAAATTGGTATGATGGGAATGCTTTTTGTCAGTACTATCATGTCAATAGGCATGATATCGAGCATTGCATGCACCTACATCATAAGATTCAGGATTGCATTGATGATGGTACCATCTGTCTCAATGGGAAGAAATAGAATACAAATAAATCACTCGCAAAGGCTAATAGTGAGTTGTAGATCTATACGGACCCATTTCAGTCTCATTTTTCCAACTTGATTATTGACCCTTCTGATCTTTCTCCCAAAGCCTCGGCATATGTTAATGTGATCTAAGTTTCTCCTACTCCTCCCCCACATCCTAAGATCGGCTCGCCAGATGTGGTTTTCACCTCACAAGATTTACCTTTGAATAACAAGCCCTCTCCCCTATACAAATTCCTGCTCACCTCAATGGAAACATTGTGATGAGGGTCCTAGTTGAGCCTGCAAGTCAAGTGAATGTTATCACAGAGGAGACATTGTGGCTAAACTCCTTGCAAAGGGAGAAGTATGAAAAAATGAAGTTCACGATACGTACACACCTCTCTCTTATGCCTTACTAGTCCATAACCCTTTCCATCCTGGTAGGACTTAGGGTTGTGGACGCAACCTTTGATGTCATCCTGAAATTTGATTTGTTTAGGGTGAAGTTGGGTATCTCGTGGCTAGCTTCCATGAATGGTATCACTTTCGTTATTCATAGATGTTTAAAGCTCTCTCACGAGTGTGTCATGCATGTGGTACATGACATTGGATATCAACCATTGGTATCCCGTGGGGATATTCTTTAGATCATTTTTGGCCTGCCCCAGTTGGTCCACTTCCTCCCAGAATGGACGTACTTTATTGAAACTACATAAAGTATAAAATTGGGGGCAAAGGACAGCCGAAGGTGACTCCTCTGGTAGCACAACAGTAGGCTACCTCCTCCTCTCGAAAGGGGAAGGAAAATCCTGCTCTCCATCAGGGCCCTGCTTCTACCTCCCTTCATGAAGAGGAGCTTTGGGTAACTACTCCTGGTTTTTGAATAAGAAGTTTGATGGTACTGACTTGTCGAAAAGCTAAGATTCGGGTATCTAACCTTCCTACCTTACCCATGGGCCCTCGAACCAGTGTGAATGGTAAGAGGAAAGGTCCTCATGGGGATTCCTCTATGTCTCAGCCTCCACAACCTCCTACTATTCCTACCCCTAAGGTAGTAAATGGGAAGAGGCCCACTGCTGAGGCACTAGAGTTGACTCCCCCCACTGTTGCTCCAACCTCTTCTCAATCTCTCCCTCCACTCTTCCAGGAGTCTCTTCCTCTATCGAAAATGGTCATGATGGACAATTTGATGGTCGAGCAAGAGCCTTCTATTCCATCCCAGCTTCCATCCTCTAGCTCCCAGAGTCATGGGAACTACCTTGCGTGTGAGCGCAAGCATCGATGAAAGGCTTTGGCCATTGAGGAGGTTGCTCTATAGAGGAAGGAAGAGGAATAAACTACCCTTGTTTTAGGGCATACTATTGTGTCCTCTCTCTTGTTGCCCCCTCTGCTTTAGTTCAGTCAGCCTTAGTGCTACTTCTAGCTCCTCCTGCGAGTGTAAACACCCCTAACCCTAAAAAAGTGTAGGTGTTTATTGCTCCTTCGGTCGAGCAACCTCTTTTGATGTCCCTCCTAGACATCCCACCATTTTCAAACCCCGTGGACATGTCAACACTTTGGTAAGCGGTCTTCTCATCCTCCTTTGTACCTTTTGCCTCATCTTTGGGGGTCTCGCATCCTCTGATGAAGTAAAAGATGGAGGGTAGCCCCGCTAGTAAAGGAGGTCGAAAGAGGAGTCCACCTCTTCAGAAGGTGGCCTTGAATTAGCATGTACAATCCTTGTGAGGAAGGAGGCTCTGGCATCCCCGAAGTTCGTCATTGCTCTCGAGTCACTCGGTGAGCCTAGTAGTGAGTATCGGGCGCCGCCTCCCTTGTATGATGAGGTAACACATGGCACTCCTATGAAGTGCATGTTTAATTCCTTGGACGAGATCCTAACCTTGTCAGTAATCTTCATGAAGTCACTGATCTTTTCTCCAAAGGAACTGAGTGGAGGAGACCCCAAAGAGTCTCAGTCCTTGGCTCTTGTTGCGGGGGGGTCAGAGGGTTCCCTCCTTAACATTCTGCCCTTGCAGGCTTGTCCACCTTCCCTATATATTGATCTAGATTGGAAAGCTGATGACCTCTTGGTTGATGAGCGTTAGGGGGCACCTCTTCTTCACTTGTAGTGTAGATTGGGTGTTGTGTTGTGTTCCCCCATACTTGTGTTATGTGTTCCTAGATGACCCTTTTCACCCTCGTAGGTGCTTGGATATAGGAGTGATTATGTGTCGTAAAACTTCCTTTATTTGTGGCATCATTCTTCCTTTGTTATGTGTATTGATTTTTGACAAATTGGGGATGATACAAAGTGTTGGGGGAATTTAGGCTTCCCTTCCATGTTGACCCAATTTTTTTATTTTATTTTGTTTTCTTGTGCATTCTTCACATGGTCTAATATAGTAGGGGGTTGATGACAGTTCATCTATATACTATTACTATACTTATATATATATTTATGAGCAGCTCTAACCCTGAACTATGAGATCACCCATGTGCCCTTTGTTTGTGATGTCGTTTCTTTTTACAATGTTATTATCTTTCTTCTTTTCTTGATTCATGATGTTGTGGTTCTCATGTGTTGTCCCTTGTGTGTGCGACAACATAACCATAGTGACATCTCGCTATGTCCCATGAGCCACAACATCACTTGTTCATTCTTTCTTTTCTCCCCTTCGGATGCCACGTGTCTCTACATTCAACACACACCATCCCAAGGGGGGGATACCATGTAACTTTGATTTTCAAAAAACGCATTCGGTGGCCAATGAATCTTTTCTCGAAAATCTTTCCAAAACATTTTTCAAAAATCACATTCTCAACTAGGACCCCTAGCGAAACATGTTTTCTCTGTCATGGGTTTGCAAAGAAAGAACTTGAAGAAATTTTCCTCCGAGGAGGGAGAAACTTTTCCTATGAGAGAAGCCTTGACATTCCCCTTGTGACGGGCATTTTCTTCCTTTCAAATTCCTTTATGAAGTGAACATCTTTCAAAAGGATTCCTTGATGTTGAATCAATTTACGAAAAACACTCTTGCACTTTCAAATAGTGTGTCCCTTGAGTGAACCCCTTTTTATTTTGAAGGGTTCCTAAGGGACCCCTTTGAAATCTCTTCTTTCAATTTTTGACTGTCTGCGTGATTGTCTGTCTGCTTGTTTTCCTGCGTGGCTACTTTTTGTTTTCTAACATGTTTTATCTGTGGATTAACATCTTGCTTTGTAAGTGTGACTGTGAAGCTGCTTTCTAGTCTGACTCTGCGAAGTCCCCTTACACCGAGCTTCCTTTAGGAGAGAGTACCTGGGGGCACCTTCTTTGCAAGTCTGAGGGCCTGGGAAGCACTTGCATTGTACAGGATTTGTCCATCATTGGTTTGCGGGCCTTCGATGTACTTTGTTCAACTTCATAGTTCTGAGGATATACTGAGTCCTTTATTCGAACCTCCTGAAGAGAGAGTACCTGTGGAGTTATTTTACTACCCTACACTTTCGAGCTTGCCAGATTGCGGTCTACCTCCTCAACAGTTCAGGTATACATTTCCAACTCTTCGATCTACTTTACCAAACACTCATTAATACTCGTGCTTGCTAAAGTGGGGGAAAAATGTATAGGAGTGAATTTTCACCCCTTGTGTAAGTTCCCCTTTTACATCCCCTCACCTTAGAAAATCAAACCCAAATACAAAATTCCACATCACCCATCCAAAATACATCCACTTATCATTTGTCCTATGTGTCGGTGGGGGAATATTTATCAGGGACGCGAGCGCAACAAGCAGATGTCTATGCGGCGCACTGTCATCCCTGATAGATTCTTGCCTCTAGTGTCCGTAGGGATGTTACTTTCTCCATTGGGCATGAAGCGTAACACCTTTGTGTCAACCAACTAGCCCAAAAATGGCTCTTTCCCTCTCATTTTGATCTTCAAATGCCTATCTTTCTCATTCAATCCATCTTTAGCATTCTTCCACAATCTCTTTAGCAATCTATCTCCTTCACTTGATCTCTAGATCACTTTCACATAATTCCTTGTGCATTACAACAGCTTGTTACTCCATCAACTTCATTTTGTGTGTTGTGCTGCCATAAAATTTGCGAGTTTGGAGTCTTGTGAGATCTCCCTTCGTCATTGTTGCGGTCGTGTCAACTTTTCCAATCTCGTTGTCTTGTATTCTCCCTTCATTGGCCTTGAGTGCCTTTGGGTGGAGGTGGTATTGGTTCACTATCCTCTCTTGTTGTGGTTTGATAGAGTAGAATTCTATCTTTTGTAGTGTTTGATATTCTTCTTTCCTTTATCATATTTTCTACTTCGTGGCTTTCCTGGTTGTTCGTGGAGGTGGAAACATCAAAGTGGGGGTTTGACTGAGGAAAACCCCTATACAACCCAACATTTTTCCCTCTCTTGGCTATGTGTAGGTGAACGTGCACATGGAGCCTACTGGTGAATTGGACTCTCAATGATTTGGTCTTTGTCACCCTTACTTTCATCTACCTTCTTTATCATTTATATAGCTATTTCTCGTACTTTATCATTTTGTTCATTTCGTTAAACTTTTCCAGCTAGACAGTTAGTAGGTTTTTTGGTAGTTAGTATTGTACCTTTCACTTTCTAGTTGTGGAGATGCCAACGTGCTAGAGAGACGCCAGTGCACCGCGTTGTCATCCTTAGGCAGAGAGTTGTCTAAGGTATGTTTCAGGTTTCGAAAGCTGGCTCAACTAGCCCCATCAAAACATTTGGATTAGCAAAGTGATAGAAGCACTTGAGAGTGCTCTTCATTCTCTATCCTTGACCTAAATACCCACTTAGCTTGAGGTAAGATAGGGTAGCCCTCCACTCTCAGCTCTCCATGACCTGGAGCCTTGGTGTAGTTGGTCCCCCTACCTTACAATTGAAAACTTGGATTTGTCTTGATTTTCATCCCATTTGAGGATCAAGTCAACAAAAGCAAAGCTTTGTGAGGTTGCGTGTTGATCAAACCATCTCTTCCTAATTTTTATGTTTCTCAAATCAATCAATTGACACACCCTCTTACCTCCTAGATCTAAAGAGGTTTTGCATGCCAACCTCCATTAGATAGGCTTTAATAAGGTCTTTGACCCTTAAAAGTTTAAGGTTGGGAAGCTTTCTATGGATGGTTAGTCATGCCTCCATATCATATACCATCATGCAATGTGAAGCATATATGACATGGTTCTTAATGATGTATTTAACCCAAATATTTTGAAATAGTATTCAAAACTCCAATCATGTAGATTATATTTGATAGTCTGATCAATAATTCACTTCAATTTTTTTATTTATGGATTTTTAGAGGCCATTACTCTCAGGGTAATAATTTGATAATATCTATAAGAAATTATATGCTTTAAAGTAAATTTGGTGACTTTTAATCCCATTAATGCTTTCACATTATCCAAAAATATGGTGGTAGGGGTGTTAAACTGGATTATAATTCCCTCTAGTAAATTGAGAACTTGGTCCTCCTTAGCATATTTAAGTGTGATTTCTTTGGTCCACCTAGTGAAGTAGTCTATCACGATTAAGATCCATTTGCTTCCATTAATATAAGGATTGATGGACTCAATGAAGTTAATTTACCACTATTAAAAGGGCCCACCTTGTTGAAATAAGTTTGAGAAAAAAAAAGGGAGGTTTATTTTTCTTCCAATGAATTACTTCCAAACTTCACATGTTGAAACAAACTTGTGTGCATTATTGAACATAGTAGGCTAGAAGTATCTGACACTCATTATCTTAGTAGTTGTAGTCCTAGTGAAGTAATAACTTGCTATAAATCCTTCATTGAATTTGTGCACCAACCTATTTATTTGGTTTGGTTTGATAGACCTTAAAAGACTCTATTGATGATTCATTTGAATAGGATCCCTTCATGATTTGATAGCTAATATAAGAAAGGTGAAAATTTTATCTCTACATTTTATCAAATCTTAGTGGGTCTTTCCTTTTTTTGAGATATATTTGGATTTAAAAATCTATTTTTCAATAGTTACTAGGTTGTATGATAATTATATGCTAGGAAATCTATAATATCAAGGTCATCATTCTAGGGAGTATTTGTAATGGATAAAATTTCCATGAGGTGTTAGTAGAGTCCTTCACTTAGAACTTAGTTAGCTATATATCAATGTCATGATCCATTACCTTGGTATTCCAAATTTCTCTTTTCTCACTAATATCTCTATGAAGGTGGTAATCCATCACACTAGTGTGGATTAAAAAATGTTGCACTTAGTTGTGGGAGAGGAAATGCTTTGAATGCTTAAGAAATTTCATGAGATCATACGACTATTTCCTTAAGAAAGTATACACATACTCATAGTGTTTTAATTCAATGTTCATGAATGCTACCATATGCTCATCTCTATCCATATCTTTTTGGGTGAGGACAATAACTATGTTGGAATCCATGTTGGATGAAGTCCTTTAAGAAATATTGACTTACAACTATTAATACGTTTATGATAGCCTTCTTGATGTGCCAAAAATATTAACTCTTTAGGATTCCAGTAGAAGTCAACATCCTTCTTTAGTATCAATACGACAGGACTTACATGACTAATTAAGCTAGAAATAGACTTCCTTGAAGTAATATTTTTGAGGAAAGATTAAATTATTTTCTTAGTGTGAGGTAATTAGATTCCATTGGTAGTCCTCAAATGATCAAGATCTATTTCTAAACCTTCTTTGGAGATTACATGTCCCATAATCTTGCTTTTTAAAATTAGAATAATGTATGTGTTTAGGTTAAGATAAATGCTAAATTCATGACATTTCTAGAATACTTCCTATGAATGTATGAGATGTTTCTCAAGGGTTTTTTAAATCACTATGATGTTTTCTAAGTATACCATAATATACTCATTTATGATATCCCTGTTGTTAATTCAGATTGCACCCGTATGCTTGAATAATTAATTCAGCAATCTGTTGAAACATTGGAACTAATTCCAGGCTGTGGGTATCCTATAAGGAATTAGACCTCTAGATTCTAGGCCGGTTCCTATTTAATTTTCTGGTTAATAACTAAGTGATTTGTTGGAAAAGGGAGAAAGACTAAGTCTAAATTTTGAACTATGAAATTCTAACTATGGTGATGCACCGAAGAATTCAATATGTAGACTTAACTCACAGAACAATTACTCACTATTTTCATTCACACAACTAGATCTGGAAGCTTAAACACTTGAATGTTTTAAACAAAGGATTTTAAAGAAACAATCATAGAAGGAAAATATGATTCCCACAACTAGACTGTTCAATTATTGATCAGCACAATGTTTAACCAATGGACTTAAACTTGGATGCATACAAAATTCATTAAGGAGACAAAAAGATTTAAAGGTTTCAAAAATTGCAAACACAATAATCACTTTGATCAATCCCACATGACAATGACGCTTGAAACTTGAAGGCGAATTCTAAAATACTAAAACTTGAAGGGATTCTCTGCAATAACACAATTTGAACCTGTAAAAAACACTGCTGTATTAATCTAAAAATAAATGTTGAGTTACAAGATGATTCACTTTGCAGAGTGCAAAGGCTGAAAAACAAGAACTGGGTTGAAAAAGATAAACTTTTTCAATATATACAATATAAAAGCACTCCAAAGTGCATGAATAAGCAACTAAAAGTGATCTGAAATTGAAAAGATGACAATCCCAAAGTGAAATCCGAGCACAAGTGAAAATCCCTAAAAAGTGGCTCAAACTCATGCAAAAATGAGTGAACTCAATCTCAAAGTGGCAGTCATAAAGCGTGCAACTGATAAGTCACTCGAACTGAACTGAAATCCTTGAAAATGTGGGCTAATGCATGCAAAAATGCCTCATTTTTACCAATCCACCCATGCATATTTTATAGTCCATCTTTCTAATAATAAATCTCCAGTTGACAATCTGATGTAGAACTGAAGTAAATTGAGATTCAACTTTATATAATATCTTTATTTGCATTTGACAAAGATGAATTAATTAAATGATTTATAATGTATCATCTAATTAATTCATTTACATTAAATTATGCAAATAAAATATTAAGGATAAAGCTAAATGTGAAAATACATCTCTTCGCTTCATGATCTTCAAGCTCCATATATCACAATTAGTATGTATTTCACACTTTTCACTAAATAATCACCATTTGACCACACTTGCATAAATTTGTCAATAATTTAAAGGTTCTGCCATAAAGCACCAATCTTCATTGCTTGATAAGGCCGACCACTTGCTAGGCACATTTGATAATGATTATGTCAAAAATCAAACCCCATTTTGACTTAGGGTGAATGGATAAAGAGCCATCAAACCCTAAAAACATTATCATTACTTTGCATTTGACAAAGAGAAGATTCGAGAAGAAAAATTGGCCGCCATGCTACCTGGTAGGGTTTCAGCTTGAACTCATCATGAAATGATCTGAATCTGCATTTTTCAACACTTCCTAAGCTTAATCTTGTTGAACTTCATGAGGTAAGTTCGTTTTTAATTAGTTTGACTCCATTACATAGCATTTCATGAAGCTTTAAAGGCGCGATTGTGCACATAATATGTGACTAATTACAAAGTCGTTCTTGCTCAGTTATCACATTTTTCCACTAATTTGCCCAGATTTCTTTCAAACACGAATTTGCAGGAGTCTCTTGCTTTGAAATAGTGTGCCTAAGGTTTGTATATTGAGAGACGCCTTCACTTGCATAATATTCTCTCCAAATTTGGCTAAATGAAGCACTAAAAACCTTAGTAAACTGAAATCACGAAAATCTGATCCTTGTCTTGCTTTACTTGCTCAAGCTCAATGGTTATCTTTATTGTATTCTTGCACAACTATATGTTAGTCATAACAACCTCCAATGCTCCTGCATATACTTATGATTTCAAAGTGAAGGAATAAATGAATATCTCTAAATTTTGAAAAACAAAAAGCTCCAGGCTGCAGCCATGACTGGAAACTAAACATCTCTTGCTGTATACCATGAAAATCTGTCATTGATTTTATTCCACAACTGAAAATGTAGCAACTTTATATTTCCGTATATATGAGGAAAACTCCACATGGGTATTTGAGTATTATTGCTTCCATTCAATCAATATATGAAATATTTGTTACTATTAATGCAAGCCTTTTAAATCTGTGATATTCTCTCACTTTTGAATGCATTTGTCATTTAATTCATAAGCTACTGCCTCCCTTAGTATTTATGATAGTAGAGTGTACTGTTCTCACAACTGTGATTGTCACTTGATAAAATATAAAAATTGAAAGCTGGTTGTAGCTTTAAACATATATTGTTGAATATTGTTGTTCATAATTGATGCTCATGATAGTTGTTGTTGAGTTTCTTTCATGCAAAACTGCTTCTCTGTATCTTTGCAAATAAGAACTACCATTGAAAAATAGATGCTCCATTCATTGCTAATGCTGATCAACTCATACCTCACTGCTGTCTCACTGGCACTGTAATAGTGTATACCTGTTTGATAAAAGACAATGCTTCATTTTGCATAATGAGATTCCACCACACTTTACATATCCTCTGCTAGCTTTAAGACTGGTAATAGCTGGAACTATCATTTGCTAATTAAAATTAGTTGTAAATATTGCTAAATCTGAACTTCTCTTAACCTTGTCGGTAGTAGTTGAAAATTTATCTTTTCAAACTCATGATCTTTCTGATATTCTCATTTGATACTTGAAACAAACATGCCTGTTTGATGAATCTGTACCTTCCAAACCTCTTAAATGTTGACTAAGGCAAAAAATTGTTGTTTTCTTGTTAAAGAGCCTGTAGAGAATTGGATTATTGCAAATCTGTTCACTTGTCATTATCTTAATTCTTTTGATCAGTTGAAACTCATGTTGATGACTTGCATTGATTATGAATTATGAGAATGCTGCTTTTCATTTGTAAGAAACAATTATCTTGCTGAATACTCTGCTTTCCCTTCAGTATAAAGGGCTCAATGCCTTATTAAAACGTGAGCATAAATGAAAGGCAGAGCTGAAACAATGTATGATAAATGCAATATATTTCTAATTGTTTCCTTTGAATGATGAGCAAAAACAATTGCGCAAATCTGTTTTACCATGCTGAATACTCTTCCTGATGACAGTCTTAGATGATAATTGTTTGTCCTTGATTAAATAACTCCCATGTATGATGCGAATATGAAGTGTCCTTATGATATGCCGGGCTCTACCCTTGTGGGAGCCTATTTTACTCCACATATCTGATGAAATGATCTTGAACATGATGAACCTGTTCCTGCACACTGAAACAAACATGTTAGAAAAAATAAAAGAAGTTGAAAGCTTCCATTGAATTATGTTTTTCCTCTCGATTTTTGCAATCATCTGATGGATGCTTCATCAATTGTATTCTATATTTCTGTTGGTAGCGTAGGTATATGATAGGATTTGATTTGTCATTACTCTAACAACATCTCCCTCAACTTGCAGGTACGCTGGAAATGGAGCTAGAAATGGAGCTGGAGCTGGAACTGGCGTGACAACATTCCTCAGCTTGTCAACGATTCGTCATTCCAGGCAATGACGAATCACTTTCTACCCTATGCTTCCTCTACTTTCAGTTGTATATTTTGCTTTTTCTTATGCACCCTTCATTTGATTGTAAAAATCAAATTAAGTTACTCCCACGGCTTGTGTGGGATTCAACATTTTTACAAAATGAATAAAAGCATTACTATGCAAATTTTCTCAATTTTCTGTTTTAAATGTTTGCACAATAAAACTATGATTCATATGTAAGATGATCTCAATGATGATCAATGAACACTTAATCAGCAAAACATGAAAATTTCAGTACCTATAAATGATGAACTTCGTTCAGCTCTACCTGTTTGAGCTTGAAGCAAAAAATAGGTAACAATCCTAAAGGCAACATCTATTGCCCTCTAAAATTTTGTGCTTGCATTGCTTAATCAAAAGGAATTTGTTGACAAGCAATTTAAGTTATCCATTTGGAAGAAAATGTTATCTTGAATTGATCCTTATCTTTAGCCCAAACTTTATCATACCTCAATAAACTATCTAGTAAATAATACATGGTTAAACCAACCAATTTCTAAAGGATTTGATCCATTTGCAGGAAGGAATAGTGGACTTTAAGTGAATCTTAGTCGAGGTAATAAAAATTCACACATAAGTAGATTTTCCCAATCTTTAAAATAAGCATAAGATTGGAGACTCATGCGGAGTGCTTGAGTGGGAATATGATCTTGTATTTGATCATCTCATTGAATTTTGCATCTATTATTCAATATGAGGATCATAGAGTGTTGTTATTGTTGCACAAGTGGTGTGAAAGAATCCCAATGATGTGTTGTATGACATAACTATCATGCAATTTGAGGTCATCATGATACCAAGATCACACATATTTGAATTCTTAAGATAGATTCATGAAAATATAGTCAAACCCATTAGGTGATGTTTTTTTCTAGTGAGATATTCTTATCTAGAAATTGTTCATATTTTGAGTAAAATTTAGGATTGATGACTATGGATTTATGGTCTTTTCACTTAATCTGGTCATTGGAGTTAAAAATATTTTCCAAATTCATTAGTCCTTTCAATATTTTATTAGATATTATTCACGTGATCTAATTAACATATACCTTAGGCATTTTTTCGCTAAAATCAACTTAAAATTTATGTTCAATCTAGATGAAAGAGAAATATCTTCACCATTGTCAAAAAAATTCTAGTGGATGTTATTATTGATATTAGAGTAGTGGGGAATTGTTTTGATGTATGATTTCCATCTAAATTCCATTTACTAATTATAAAGTCTAGAAGGAGGGTCAAAATTAGCTCCTATGGTTGTCATTCAATCAACCTCTTTGTTTTGAGCCGTGGAATCACTTGAATATTAAGTGCATCTGAAATATCAATCAAATCACATGCTTAATTTCTATATGCTTTTGTTAAGTAATCTCTAATGGCTCAAATGCAATGAACTTATCTTATAACATGATAGATATCCCAAAAGATAGACTATTGTATGATCCCTCACTTTTCCATTATTTACAATCCTAGAAGGAGTCCTCATACTCAATCACATTGTTGTGCAATGAAATCAAAGTCAAAAAAATGGAAATTATTTTTTTCTAAAGGGGGATACAAAAATAACACCCGCACTTGCTCCAATTAACACTTTACACCATCAAAATACATCTAAAAGATGTTTTTTGACTAGTTTTTCACCACTTTTAAGAGTTGAGGAAGCACAACATGTTCTTGCTCATTGGAATAATAGTTTTTAAGACCTAGGTCATTGAATAGGCTAAAAATCTCTAATTATTGGCTGAGAATTTTCTAGTTTTCTATTTGGCTAGTCTCAAATTTATTAGAACTATTTGAATCAACACCTAAGTGAGTATTTTTTATTATCAAAATTCTAGATGTGGGACTCCATAATCTATTGTGTGATGTTCATGGCTTCATGGTCTTTGTTGATCTAGGGAAAAGTAAGGCTTCACATGATGGGGGAAATTGTGTCATTGTCAATCTGGTCTCTCTTACTATAGAGTTTAATTCATGATATGTGATTAATCTAGTCACACATAGCCAACTATCCTTACTATTAAATCTCTCTACAAGAAGATTGTAGTCAATCACACTTGTGCATCAATATAAAGTGAGAGGAAAGCTCTTGATGACACCAATGGTGGTAAGATAAGTACCATATAATTGAGTGATACACTTAATAATTAGATCATAAATGAGATTAATTACATCAACAAATAAATTTAGAATGGTGGTTTTTCTTGTTATCGAGTCAATGATGCAATTGTGAACCAATTTATCTTTAATGAGGAGAGTAAGATATAAGGGTTTATGTTTGATCTCTACCTCATTTTATTTGGTAATGTACATGGTAGTTGAATCTTCACCTTATCTACTAGTTGTTTTTGCTTGGTTTTACTTTTGACACTAGAGTGCTTCCTTTAATAGGTTGACTTATCTAGGTAAGGATTCCCACATAAAAAATTTGGATGGATATTTATTCATTAATTTCATTATGTTGAAATGCTAAGAGTTGATATATGAATGACACACAAAATCCTTACAAAATTTCCAAGAGATGGAATGGGAAATAAAGGTTCCCTTCTAGGAAGAAGTGGGAATCAAGTTTTGATAAACGATGGTGAAAGTGCCCTATTATTTTGGGTCAAGTAAAATTTTATTGCCTACCATTATACTCAAATGATGTTGGGAAACCATGTTTAGAATCATGGGGATATTGGGCCCTAATTTTATAAATTGACATAGTGAGTATACCACTTGGGCATCCCACTTTGTCTAATGCTATCTTCTTATCCTAAGTGAAGTGCTCATGACCAACCTCATGAACAAAAATGCTCCATCTTGGGCCCCAAATCTCATTATCCATGAAAATCATGAGAGCTACATATGAGGCATTAGGAGTATCATCTAGGATTCCTCCATCAAGATGGAGTAGCCACAATCTTAAATAGAATGAGACCTTAAATCATAGTATCTTAGATGTTCCCGGTAGTGGGCATGTCATTAAATAGTTTTTGGAATTATATTGGATGCAAAATTATTTAGTAATCGAGAGTTCCACTTCCATCACATTCTATAATGGGATTGGAACCACAACCTAAGAAATGTTATTTCTAGGAGGAGGCTAGTTCAATAGGGGTAATAGAGAGGAGAAGGAACTTGATCTAATTTCCATTGAGATGGTGAATTACTTAGTTGATAGCCCTAGTTGTTAACCATTAGGTATCCTTGAGGTTATTGACCTTAATGTCTTTCAATGATATTCAACTTGTTGGTGATACCTTGTAGTGTGTCCAATAAAACCTTCTGGAATTTCACATTTTTAGGATTAGAGGATGAAGATGCTTTCTATGAAGGAGACTAAAGGGTGGGTATCAAAAATTAAGAGGAGGGAACTACACCTATTTAAGAATAGCATGTGGCTAGGAGGGAAAGGGAGGAGAAATCCCTAGAAATATAGGCATATCAAGTATTAGAACAATCTTATTGGTCAAGATCAAACTATTATTATCTTGAAGGGAAAAATCAAAGGCATTAATTTTATTGGTTCCCAAGCAAGGTCAAGGTTGATGGCTTTGAGGTAATAAACAAAAACTATTCCTATATATGATCGTATTATTAGAGGAATCCTTTCCCAGATTGTTGTACCACAAATTAAATTTTTTGCTACACTTAGGCATTTTGCAGAAATGGTTAAAAGTCTTGTCAAATTTGTTAAAAAAAAGGTCAAAATTGGGGTTTACATGTCTTACATGAGGGTCAAAAACTCAAAAAATTTAAAATATTATGATCTAGGTCTGCTCAGAGTGACCAAGTCTACAAAACCTAGGTATCAGTTTTTTGGCCCTAAATTTTAGGAAAATTTCTAAAAATAGAACTTTTTTCTAGGTTTTTCTAGGTTTCTTTCGAAATGGATGCTGGCAATTTTTTCTAAAAATAGAAAGTTTGGTTGTTAGGGTTCAAACTGATTTTGATTGGTCAAAAATACTTCCTCATAAAGCTGGTGCAGTCAGAATCACAAAAGGACCAGTTTTACCCTAGTGGGTCTATTATGCTTTTTCAGATGCTTTTCAGGAGCTCCAAGGCCATTAATGGAGGTTAGCCAGCTGCTAGGTGTCATACTCAAACATTCAAGCATTGAATAGAAGGTGAGAAATGATGGACATGCATGCAAAACGAAGAATGGAAGAAGGAAGTGTAAGGAAATTTTAGGTGCGGAACCAACTCTCCTAACGTCAAAACCTCAGGGAAGAATGCAGATATGACTTTAAATTTTACAATTACAGTTCAATTTAGATACTCAAGAAAGAGATAACAAAATAGAGAAATGTACATACACAATTAGACACTAGATTTACGTGGGAAAACCCTTACGGGAGAAAAAACCCACCACACCAAGAAAAGCCTCTTTGTATTATAGTAAACAAAATTACATATAGAGTACAAACTTCACTTTCTAATGTCAATTTACAGCAACATAATTTCTTGATCAACCTTGTACAAAAATGCTCATAGAAACATCCAACGAACTTACACAGACCAATCTGTATTCAATCAAACAACACTGTCACTCATTGAACTATACACCGTCATTCGCCATTGCCCAACCTAGTCATTTTCCTCACAGTCTGTTCATCTCCCTCACAGGAATGGTCGCAACAGTCCAACTGCTAGCGGTTCACATTCCGCTTCTCTGATTGGTCAAAAACAAACCACGTAGGATAGACATTTGGTCAAGGCGTTCAAACAGTATCGTATGTCAGTGAGACACTAGGTCGTGTCTCCCCGATGCCACAATGCCTGGCTGTCGTTATCGGCCAGAGTCACCACCATCGGCAAGAGTCATACCGAGTCCAAACATGTCGCCCAGATTCACTCTATCGCTAAGACATCACATCGATATCCACTACAGAACCATTGGCTAGACCATCGCTATCGCTAAGACTTCACACTTATGTTCAACTCATGTAGCTCTATCGACAAGACCATCGCTATCGGCGAGACATCATACCGAACACAAAACAGTCGGAGAGACCAACACTATCGGCAAGAGGTCATATTGAATGCACCAGCTTGTCGGCGAGACTAGCACTCTCGGCAAGAGTTCACTCTGAAGGTTCAATTGTCTTCCCGATGTGTTCCATTCGTCGCCAATGTGTAAAACCTCGAAGATACATACTCGGTCAGAATAAGTCATTCTGAACGTTCATGCCTCTCCCCGATGACTTTTGTCGCTACGAGTCTCCCTGATAACCATTAGAAACCAACCCGTCGACAGGAGATCTGTCTGGGCGGAATGAGATGGAAGTTTCATAGCGATCAACATGTCTTGTCAATGACTCCCGTCGGAAAGACAAAACCAAAGTCTCAGTGACCGAAGCACTTCAAATGTTTAGAACACAACTGCTAGTTGGTAAGACTTCCAGAGGGTCTCACCAACTTTGCTCCTTTAGGAGTTTACATGCCAGTAAGATTGAGGCACATTTTCCAACAATCTCCCACTTGAAAAAGATCTTACTGACACCTCCAGAGCACAACAAAACTACTGAAATTCATGGGCACTAAGGCCAATCGAAATGGCACACCACCTGAACTTGTTTGTGCTTACTGGTTTCGTCAATGCACCTGCAACATTTTCCAGAGTATCCACTTTTTCTAAAGAGACCTTTCCATCCTCCACCATATCTCGTACAAAATGATACTGCACACCAATATGTTTCGTCCTGGCATGGAAAGTAGGATTTTTTGCCAAACAAATAGCACTCTGACTGTCACAGTAAATTGTAATTATTCCTGCATCAAACCCAATGTTAGAACACAAAAATTTTAACCAGATTACTTCTTTATAGGCGTGTGTTGCTGCCATGTATTATGCCTCTGTAGTGGACAAAGCGACTACAGCCTGCCACTTACTCATCCAACTAACTTCACCACCATTCATCATGAAAATATATCCACTGGTGGATCTTCTGTTGTTAATGTCCCCTGCCCAATCAGAATCCACATATCCTCGAATGCTGAGAGTCCTCTGTGATTCAACCAAATTGCCATGGTAACATAAAGCATATTCTGAAGTACCCTTCAGATATCTAAACACCCTTTTCACAACATCCCAATGTGTCCTTCCAGCATTTTCCATAAAACGACTAAGAACTCCCACTACTTAGGCAATTTTTGGCCTTGTACAGACCATTGCATACATTAAACTGCCAACTGCACTAGCATAAGGCACTCTAGTCATGTCCTCTATCTCAGTAGAATATTTTGGACAGTCTTCAATAGATAGCTTTGTTCCCTGCAAAACTGGAACAACTAGCTGCTTGCAATCAGTCGTACAAAATCTCTCCAGAACAGTGTTAATATACTTACTCTGACTGAGCCAAAGTTTTCTACTCTTTATGTCCCTGGTTATTTCCATTCCTAGAATATACTTGGCTGCACAAAGATCTTTCATTTCTAACTTTGCAGAAAACTAATATTTTAGATCATAAATCATTAACTTACTATTGCCTATGAACAACATATCATCAACATAGAGAGAAATAATAAGAACACGATCATTTTCAGCTTTGTAGTACACACAATGATCAAATTTTGATCTTATAAATCCCAATGACAAAACAAAAGTGTCAAACTTCTAGTACCACATTCTAGGAGATTGTTTTAATCCATACAAAGATTTTTTCAACTTGCAAACCAGTTTTTCTTTACCTTTTTCCACAAAGTGCTTAGGCTGGGACATGTAAATTTCTTCTTCAAGGTCACCATGAAAAAATTTTGTCTTCACATCCATCTTTTCAATCTCTAAGTCATACGCTGCTACAAGTGACAAAAGAAGTTTGATTGATGTCAGCTTAACTACAGGAGAAAAAAATTATCCATAATCAATTCCCTCTACCTGGGAATACCCCTTCGCAACCAACCTTGCCTTATACTTTTCCACACTGCCATCTAGACCTATTTTCTTTTTAAATACCCATTTGTAGCCAACAACTTTTCTGCCTTCAGGCAAGGGCACCAAACTCCAAGTATCATTATTTTCTAATGATGCCATTTCTTCATTCATGGCTTCCAACCAAGAATTTGAATCAGACATTCTAAATACCTCTTTCACAGTCCTAGGCTCATCAGTGTTAGAAATTAAAGCATAGGCACAAGTAGAATCTATCAAAGAAAACCCATACCTATCAGGTTGCTTTCTTTCACGTGTTGACCTCCTCACAGGTTGAGGCTGAGGTTGTTCTTCTTCTTCAAAACTCTCTGAACTACTTGAGCTCTCCTCAATTTTAGGTACATTTTGAATTTTCAATTCCTCTTTATCTGGTGTCAGAGGAATTTCAACTACATCATTTTTATCTTCTGATTTTGTCTCCGACTGCAGATCCAAAGTAGAAGGTTTCAACTCACGAAAAATAACACTTCTGCTATATAGAACCTTCTCTGTATCAAAATTCCAAAGCTTCTATCCTTATATGCCAGCACTATAACCAATAAAAATACATTTAACAACCTTGTTCTCCAATTTAGATCTTTTTTCATTAGGCACATATGCATATGCTTCACAACCAAAAACATGAATGTGTCTCAGAGAGGGCTTCTTTCCAAACCATGCTTCCAAAGGTGTTTTCTCAACAAGAGCGGAATTAGGAGAATGGTTTATTAAATAACATGATGTTGCAACTGCCTCAGCCCAGAACTTCTCCTCCAAGCCAACACTGCTTAGCATACTTCGTGCTCTTTCCATCGTTGTCTTGTTGAACCTTTCAGCAACTCCATTTTGTTGCGGAGTGTAGGGTGTAGTTTTATGTCTTTTAATTCCATGATCTTTACAATACCTTTCGAACTCATCAGAACAAAACTCACCGCCATTATCAGTCCTTAAAAATTTTATTTTTCTTCCAGTCTGATTTTCCACAAGGTTTTTAAATTCCTTAAAATGACTAAACACTTCTGATTTACTTTTCAAAAAATAAACAAATGCCCATCTTGAATAATCATCAAGGAATGATACATAATATCTTGATTTAGACAAAGAAGGAACATTTACTGGACCAAAAACATCAAAATGAATGTAATCAAGTAAACCAAAAGATTTACGAGGACTGGAGTAAAATGAAACACGGTGTTGTTTACCATATATACAATATTCACAAAACTCGAATTCGAGGTTACAATCATCAAGTCCTTCAACGAGGTTTTTATTTTTCAAGGTTTTTAAACCTTTTTCACCAATGTGGCCAAGCCTATGATGCCAGAGCATAGTCTTTTCTGCTAGAAGTTTAACTTCCATAGAGTTTGCACTATCAAGAACTTTTTCCTCTTTTTCTCTGTGAGTAGCTTTATGTGACTTTATAGAGACACTATTGCATTGCACATCATGTGCATCCAGCTTATACAAGGTACCAATACAAGCACCCCTAGCTAGCACCATTGAGCCTCTATTCATCTTGCAGCCATTTCCAGAGAATGTGACTTGCACTCGAATATCATTCAGCTTACTAACATAAAGTAGATTTTGAGCCAGACCTGGTATATGCATTACATAATTGATTCCCTTCACTCTTCCATTAGGGAATTGAATTTTGACTCTTCCACGGCCTACTATTTCCAGAGATGAATCACTTGCAAAATACACCCTTCCACCATCGTATTTTTCATACTTTGTGAACCAGACTCTATGAGATGTCATGTGGAAAGATGCTCCAGAATCAATCAACCAAACATCATCTGATGCCTGTGTAGCCAAGGCTGCAATGAAAGCGTCTGCAACACTCTGAGAAGAATCATTATCGAAAGAATACTTCTTCTTCTTCTTTTTCTCCTCTTTACAATCCTTTCAGACATGACCACGTTTCCCACAATTCCAACACTTCACCTTGGACTTCTTGCCAAGAGACTTTGATCTCCCCTCTGATTTGGATTTGGAGTTCTTGTCCTTCTTCTTGCCTTTTTATTTCGATCTTCCTCTAACATCAAGAGCCTCCTTCGACATCTCAAAATATTTTCTTCTCATCTCTTTTGATAACAAAGAAGCAACAACATCTTCCATCTTAAAAGTGGATGTCGTACTCCCAATAGCTATCACCAAGTGATCCCAAGAATCTGGCAAAGAACATAATAACAACATACAACGATCTTCTTCATGAATCTTCACACCCACAGATGCTAACTGAGCAATCAGCATGTTGAAAACATTCAAATGATCAGCAATAGATGCTCCTTCCTGCATTTTTAAAGAGTACAGCTTCTTCCTCAAGAACAACTTATTCACCAAGGACTTGCCCTGATAAATAGCTCCCAGTTTTTTCCACAAAGAAGATGCAGTCTTTTCTTCATGAACATTTAGAAGAACAGAGTCTGCAAAATAGAGCCTTATCAGCCCCTTTGATTTTGAATTTGCAAGGTCCCAATCCTCTTGCTTCATGCCTGTAGGCTTCGTTCCAGACACAACAAGCCAAAGATCACAATCAACCAACAAATCTTCCATTTTAAGTTTCCACAACTCAAAATTGTTGCCATTGAATTTCTCAATTTCAATCTTTCCTGACGTGCTTGCCATCTTAATCTATAATTCGAATTACCAGACTTCTACAAGACTCCCACTGAACAAAATTGACTCAAAAAACCCAACGTACCCACAAGGATAACACAACTAGCCAGGCTCTGATACCACTTGTAAGGAAAGTTTAGGTGCGGAACAAACTCTCCTAACGTCAAAACCTCAGGGAAGAATGCAGATATGACTTTAAATTTTAAAACTATAGTTCAATTTAGATACTCAAAAAAGAGATAATAGAATAGAGAAATGTACATACACAATTAGAAACCAGATTTATGTGGGAAAACCCTTACGGGAGAAAAAACCCACCACACCAAGAAAAGCCTCTTTGTATTACAATAAACAAAATTACATACAGAGTACAAACTTCACTTTATGATGTCAATTTACAGCAGCATAATTTCCTGATCAACCTTGTACAAAAATGCTCACAGAAACATCCAACGAACTTACACAGACCAATATGTATTCAATCGAACAACACTGTCACTCATCGAATTGTTCACCGTCATTCGCCATTTCCCAACCTAGTCGTTTTCCTCATAGTTTGTTCATCTCCCTCATAGGAATGGTCGTAACAGTCCAACTGCTAGCAGTTCACATTCCGCTTCTCTGATTGGTTGAAAAAAGACCATGTAGGATAGACATTCGATCAAGGTGTTCAAACAGTATCGCATGTCGGTGAGACACTAGGTTGTGTCTCCCCAATGCCACAATGCCCGACCGTCATTATCGACCAGAGTCACCACCATTGACAAGAGTCATACCGAGTCCAAACCTGTTGCCCAAACTCACTCTATTGCTAAGACATCACATCGATATCCACTGCAGAACCATCAGCCAGACCATCGCTATTGCTAAGACTTCACACCGATGTTCAACTCATGTAGCTCTATCGGCAAGACCATCGCTATCGGCGAGACATCATACCGAACACATAACAGTCAGAGAGACCAACGCTATCGGCAAGAGGTCATATCGAATGCACCAACCTGTCGGTGAGACTAGCACTCTCGGCAAGAGTTCACTTTGAAGGTTCAACCATCTTCCCGATGTGTTCCATCTGTCGCCAATGTGTAAAACCTCGACAAGACATACTCGGTCGGAATAATTCATTCTGAATGTTCATGCCTCTCCCTGATGACTTCTGTCGCCATGAGTCTCCCCGATAACCATTAGAAACCAACCTGTCGACAGGAGATCTGTCCGGGCGAAATGAGATGAAAGTTTCATAGCGATCAACATGTCTTGTCGATGACTCCCGTCGACAAGACAAAACCAAAGTCTCGGCGATTAGAGCACTTCAAATGTTTAGAACACAACTGCTAGTCGGTAAGACTTCTTGAGGGTCTCACCGACTTTGCTCCTTCAGGAGTTTACATGCCAATAAGATTGAGACACATTTTCCAACAGGAAGTTGTACATGTTGAAAAATGCAAAATTTTGGCTAAGTTTGGAAGCTTTAGGCGCCCCAAATTAGTCTAGGATTCCAAACACTCATGCCTTGGAAAAAATTTCATCTCCAGCAAGCAAGGCAATGGAAATCACGTCGAAGAAAGGAGAAAGTTGAAAATTGCAAAATAAAAACTAAGTCTGCTAGCCATGGGCGCCCCAGAAAGAGATAAGTGCCTAGCTTTTCATGAGATCAAATGATGAAATTAGTGTTTGTGCTCCCAGACAATGTTGCTCAGAATATTCTTAGCTCTACAGTGAGTCCATCAACGCAGTCATCCAGAATTGAAGATCAAACGAAGAGGTCTCAACCAAGAAGCAAAATGCAAATCATGAAATCATCAGAAAATATTCTAAGTATGGAGATCTTGGGTGGGCTAGAAGGAGATAGGTGCCCAATCTTTTGGGGCATCAAATGGATGAATTTTTAGTTTCAATCTCCAACATGTCTTCTCTAGTCTTGACCAGGCTTTCCAACACAACTGTCAACAGATCCATTGGAGTTGACAAGCATCAGATATCACCAACTGATCAGAGAGGTAAAACCACAGAAAATATCAAAATTCAAAAGCAAGGTGAAAATCATAGAAAATAAACTAACTTTGAAGGAGTTGGGTGCCCTAGGTAGCCAAGGGCGCCCAAGCTCTTGAAACCCCAAATTCAATTTTCAGAGGATGCAGCCTCCAGAGAACCCCCTTTAGAATTCATTAGGCTATCCAACAACCCCAGCCAGTAGTTTGTTGGAATCCCAAATCATCTAGAATCGCAAAATCATCAAAATATCAAGGGAAGCAAGCAAAAAACTTGAAGAACATAAAAATGGCTAACACTAGTAAACTTAGGCACCCCAAGTAGCCAAGGGCGCCAAACTTTTTGAGGGGTCAAATGAAGTTTTTATCAGAAGTATCCTCCAAGACAACTTCGTCAAATTCACTCTGGCTCCATGATGGATCATTCTGCCAATTCACAACATCAATCGATCTCCTGGAAATTGAGATCAAACCAAGGGTAAAATCGAGCAAAAAATTGAAAATGGTGGAAAAATGGCTAAGTCTGGAGAGGAAAAGCACTCCGGACAAAGAAGGGCACCTAAGACCCAATGCCTTAGAAAAATTATCAAGTTTTTCATCATTCATCATTAGAAAACGTCCAAGTTTGATGCACTTGCTCAGGATTGGCTTCAAGAAGTTTTAAAGCAAAAAGAAAGCAGATTTTCTCAAACCTCAACTTATTTAAGAGAGCTTTTACCTTTCATTATTCATTTTTGCAGGTTGGCGTCTAGAACAAGAAGATTTTCCCTTTTCTCTCAACAAAGATTTGAAGACCCAAATGACATGCTTTTTTTGGTGTTCTTTGTGGTTTCGAGATCAGTGAGCAAGGAGGAACGCTTTTTTAGGCTACAAACTTCTAGGACGTTGCTTTTTCAAAATAGCCACTCAACTTTTTCCATTTCCGATCACATGGGTCTCTCCCCTTTTTCATCCTCTTGAACATTGGGGAATTTTTCCCTCTTCTAGATACTACTTTGTGGCCACTTTTTCAGGAGGAATTTAGCCTTTTCAGTTTTTGCGCAACTGGGTTTCTGTGAAATGTGATTTTCCACAAAACCCAGGTCCAAGCTTTTTTTGGAGAACTTACTTTTTCAAGGCAGATCAACATTATATTTTCAGCAACACTCTCCGCTTGAAATCAAGAAACAAATCAATTTTTTGGTGGATGTGATCAAGATTTAAAGTAGCTATCATCCAGAAGCTTTCTTCCATCTTTCTTTCTATTCTTGTTTTAATTCTTATCCACTCTTTGAAGAAGAGAAAGAAAAAGAGTTGTAATAGTTGGCATTTCCTATTTTTATGCTTTATTAGGTGGTTAGACATTTATCTTGTTTAGTTTTAGAAATAAAGCTTGCATGTTGGAAGGTCTTGGTTGTAAAAGCAAGGAGATTTTAGGGTTCCCTACTCCTCTACTTATGTATAAATAAGGGCAACCTTTCCCATTATTTTGGGGAACCGTGCTTGTGATAGCAAATTGCAAGCCTATAATGCTACAAGTTGTTATTCAGTGTCAATTCACTTTGTGTAAGAGGAAGCTTGCCTGCCTCTTTAGTTGCAAGTTCTTGTTTAGTGCATGTGTCTTGTGTTGATGTATTCTGGTTTGATGGATAAACTGTAAGCCTATTTTGCTACAATCCTGCTATCTTAAAAGTGTAATCTTTTCTTGAAATTTGAGGAAATAAAGTCTTGTGCCTGTTTTGTTGCCCTGATATAAAATCTCAGATTTTTGTTTATTGTGTTATGCTTATATGATCTTCATTTGAGCTTGCATTGAAAGTAAGTAGATGTATGTCAAAAGAAGATTTTATATAAGTATTTTGTCAGAAAATCCTTCCTTGTTCATTTCTAACTCTCTTGCTTTACGTTTACTTGAGAAGTTAGAAATGTCATTAGAGTAGGCTTAGTCATAGTTGAACTTCTAAACAAAAAATCTCAGCTACGACGCTTGAGTTTTATAACCTTGTGCTCTTAGCTAAACAAAAAGATAGGAAAATTAGTTCTAATTTACTTTCTTAAGCAACATCAAAAGAGAGGGAGCTTCCCCTCCTAATTCGAAGAGTAGTTTATCTATGCATAGTTGTTCGTTTCTAATCTACATTCCAAAGGTGCGAATTGAAACACCAACAGTTTTTTGGCACCCACCATGGGGCACGAGGCATAAAACTTCAAGAAATCTTACGCTTTATGACACAAGAATGACCATTTGGCACCCTATTGCATGATCCAGCCAAAAGCAATGGGTGAAAACAATAATGCTGGCAGGAATCAAAGGGGTCCACCCCCATTACCTTGGGGTAACATCATTGGACCTTTGGCTTTGCGGGAACATCATGAGTTACCTAAAGGGTCAAGGAAGCACTTTCCATGGTTTTACGGCGATGGAACTCAACATCTTGATGATCATCTTTCCACCTTCTCAATGGCCTATGCCATCTTGCACATGGCACATGAAGACATCAAAGTGCGTCTCTTTGTGGAAAGTCTTGTTGGGAATGTTGTTGACTGCTTCAATCACCTGGAGTCGGGCATTATTACAAGGGAAACTATGAGCGATAAATTTTTGGCGAGATTCAAGACTACTGAAGGCAATCATTTGTTATTTTCCCAACTTGCAAATTCAAAGATGGAGCACGACGAGCCCATGAGGGAGTTTTTTGCAAGATTTAATTGTCTTGTTACACAAATTTCTTCTACACTTAATCCATCATCGGAGATTCTAATGAGTTGTTTCATAAATGCTCTTCCATCAAAGATAGCCTTCTTTCTAAAGATGGAAAAAGAAATAAAATTGACAGATGCACAAAAACATGCCATCGAGCTGGAGGATAATATGATCACTTCCAGCATAATGAAGAAGGATTCAATGAGGCCTTTGGTGCAGAGTTTTGTAGATCCATTGCTACAGAAGGAATCCAATGAGATGCTTGCAATACCACCACCATGATATCAATTTCAGCAATCGTACCAACCAAAGAGAAATAATTTTCAGCCTTTAAATAATTATAGGCCACGGTTGCCAACACCTCCACCAAGAACAACAATTGAAGCTACACAAAATGCAGTATTTGGTTCTTTCCATGATATTGACACACATACCGGTACTATAGGTCCTGAGAACTTAAGAATGAATCAAATTATGGGATATGTTGATGTTGCGCCCAGCTCCAGTTTTGTCCCAACACCAAGTCTGAATGTTTTCTTACCACAGACGGACAACTTTGATGGTGACTCCACTCTAGGATACTTTCAAAGTGAACCCGTTATTGAAGAAAAAGAAGACCTCTGCCACTACTCTCTTGCAGCAAATCATGGAAGACACTCTTTGCCTATGTTTACAAGTGTTCTGCACTTGCAAGTGCAAACAGAAGAAGAAGAGAGGCGAAGAGCTAAAGAACAAATTAAAGAACAAGAGAATACTAAAGCGATTGCTCAGGACCCATCTTCAACAAATTTTGACATTGTAAACTTTTTAATGAAGACAAAAGTACAGATTTCTCAGTTGGAGTATCTTCGTGATCATCTTGAGCAGTTGGACAAAATAATACATGTAAAAAAAGAAGCTTCAATTCAGCCTACATTGCTTGAGTCGTCTATTCCAACAGAAGAAAATCCTAAACCTTTCTATATATCTTTGTATATATGAGGATTTAAATTGAGCAATTGTATCATTGATTCAGGATCCTCAAACAACATCATGCCTCTACAAGTGATGAATGTGTTGGGACTCTCATGCACAGAAACTCAAAACAAATGTTATTCACTTGAGTCTAAGTCAGTTTCGTTGGTCAGACAATTGAAGGATGCTCATGTGAGGTTGGTGGTTTGTCCAGAGAAAAAGATACAAATGACCATCCTAGTGGCTGACATTCCAACCAGTTATGGGATGTTGTTGAGTCAGAGCTTCTACAAAGATCTTGGAGGTGCGATGCAATTAGATTGGTCATTTGCGATCATTCCTATGAAGGAAGGTAGAATCAAGATAGAACATGAACCCAAATCCCAGTTCATGGCGGTGAAAATCCCAAACCCCCCAGCCCAAATTCCATATCAAGAAATGGGTCTTGGTAATTGTGTGACACTGTCAGACATAGGAATTGAAGACCAGAACATTGCTTGTTCTGAAAGGAGACTGACAGAGGATACAAAGTTATGGACAATGCATTTAAATGGGGGTTGTTCAGCTGTAGGTTCAAAAGAAGGGAAAATGATCATCTCCCCTAAGGGATTGTCGCAATTGGAGTTCACTGAAGCTGAAAAAGAGGCACTTTTGTTAGGCCTCAAAAATGTCGAAGACATGGGAATTGAACTCCTATGTGTTAAAGGGGATGTGGAGTTGATCGATGAGCTAATCAAAGGATATTTCCATGTCAGAAAGGATCATCTACAACACTATAGAAATCAGGTGTGGAATGTGATCGATTGGTTTGAAGGGTTCAACAACAAAGACATCTCCAAGATTGACAACAAAGACATCTCGAAGATGAACGAAAACAAATTTGGTGACTCAGTGGTACCTGCTTCCTTCCTTGCGCCATATTTTGACTTTTGTCAAGGTGCCTCTACCTAGATGTATGAAGATATGAGAATCTTCATCCCAGAAGATTTGTCTCCTGCAATACCCATGAGAAGAGAAGTGAAGCCTTTCAAGCAGAAATGACATACAACACTTCATCCCTTTGGGGGTGGAGTAATTTCCTTTCAATAAATTTTTCTTTTTGTTTTCACGATGTGTTTCCCCTTTCTGTGATGTGTTTGTTATGTTGTGTTTCCCCTTTTTGTAACAATTTTGTCATATTTTAGGTGATTAGGTGTCTTGTTTTAGGTGATTTCTAGGGAAGTCCAACTATTAGGTGATTCTAGGAAGTCCTGCCATAGGTAACTTAGGGAAAGTCTTGCAAATAGGTGATTAGGAAATTTTGCTGACTCCAATACCCAATGGATAAGGCACTGGTCCAAGCTTGAAAATCCAGAGATTCTTTGGTTCTCCTATGTTGTAAGTATCCTTCATGGTCACCAGACAGAGCCAAATGTTGTACCCCAAATAAAAAAAATTGCTACACTTAGGCATTTTGTAGAAATGGTTAAAAGTCTTGTCAAATTTGGGGTTTACATGTCTTGCATGAGGGTGAAAAACTCAAAATTTTCAAAATCTATTGATTTGAGTCTGCTCAGAGCGACCAAGTCTACAAAACCCAAATCTTAGTTTTTCGGCCCTAAATTTTAGAAAAAATTCTATTTTTTAGAAACTTTCTAAAAATATAACTTTTTCTGGGTTTTTGTGGGTTTCTTTTGAAATGGATGCTGGCAAAATTTTCTAAAAATAAAAATTTTGGTTGTTAGGGTTTAAAATAATTTTGATTGGTGGAAAATACTTCCTCATCAGATTGGTGCAGTCAGAATCACAAAAGGATCAGTTTTACCCTAGTGGGTCTATTTTACTTTTTCATAAGCTTTTCAAGAGCTCCAAGGCCATTAATGGAGGTCAGCCAGCTGCCAAGTGTCAGATTCAAACATTCAAGCACTGAACAGAAGATGAGAAATGATGGACGTGCACGCAAAACAAAGAATGGAAGAAGGAAGTTGTAAAGGTTGAAAAATGCAAAATTTTGGCTAAGTCTGGAAGCTTCAGGCACCCCAGCTCAGTCTAGGTACCCAAACACTCATGCCTTGGAAAAAATTTCATCTTCAACAAGCGAGGAAAAGGAAAGCACATTGAATGAAGGAGAAAGTTGAAAATTGCAAAATAAAAACTAAGTCTACCAGCCATGGGCACCCCAGAAGGAGATATGCACCCAAATTTTCAAGAGATCAAATGATGAAATTAGGGTTTGTGCTCCTAGAAAATGTTGCTCAAAATCTTCTCAGCTCGATAGTGAGTCTATCAACGCAGTCATTTGATCAATCATTCATCCAGAATTGAAGATCAAATGGAGAGGTCTCAACCAAGAAGCATAATGCAAATCATGGCATCATGAGAAAAATATTCTAAGTATGGATATCTTGGGCGCCCCAAAAGGAGATAGGTGCCCAAGATTTTGGGGCATCAAATGGATGAATTTGTAGTTTCAATCTCCAACATGTCTTCTTCGGTCTTGACCAGGCTTTCCAACACAACTGTCAACAAATCCATTGGAGTTGACAAGCATCAAATATCACCGACTAATCAGAGAGGTAAAACCACATAAAATATCAGAAGTCAAAAGCAAGGTGAAAATCACAAAAAATAAAATAACTTTGAAGGATTTTTGTGCCCCAGGTAGCCAAGGGAACCCAAGCTTTTGAAACCCCAAATTCAGTTTTCAGAGGATGCAGCCTCTAGAGAACCCCCTTTAGAATTCATCAGGTTATCCAACGAGCCCAACCAATAGTTTGTAGAACTCTTGAATCATCTAGAATCGCAAAATCATCAGAAGATCAAGGGAAGCAAGCAAAAAACTTGAAGAACATAAAAATGGCTAACATTGGTAAGCTTAGGTGCCCCAGCTAGCCAGGGGCGCCCAACTTTTTGAGGGGTCAAATGAAGTTTTTATCATAAGTAGCCTCCAAGACAACTTCATTCTCCAGCTCCATGATGGATCATTCTGCCAATTCACAACATGAACCAAGCTCCCAGAACTCGAGATCAAACCAAGGGTAAAATCGAGCAAAAAATTGAAAATGGTGAAAAAATGGCTAAGTTTGGAGAGGAAAAGTGCTCCAAGCAAAGAAGGGCACCTAAGATTCAATGCCTCAGAAAAATTATGAAATTTTTCATCATTCTGCTTTAGAAAACATCCAAATTCGATGCACCTACTCAACATTGGCTTCAAGAAGTTTTAAAGCAAAAAGAAAGCAGATTTTCTCAAACTTCACGTTATTTAAGAACTTTTGTCTTTCATTATTCATTTTTGCAGGTTGGCGTCTAAAGCAAGAATATTTTCCCTTTTCTCTCAACGAAGATTTGAAGACCCAAACGACATGCTTTTTCGGTGTTCTTCGTGGTTTTAAGATCTATGAGCAAGGAGGAACACTTTTTCAGGCTCCAAACTTCTAGGGTGTTGTGTTTTCAAAACAACCACTCAGCTTTTTCCATTTTTGATCACATGGGTCTCTCCACTTTTTCATCCTCTTGAACATTGGGAAATTTTTCGCTCTTTTAGAAATTGCTTTTTGGCCGCTTTTTTAGGAGGAATTTATCTTTTTCAGTTTCTGAGTAGTTGGGTTTCTCCAAAACATGATTTTCCACAAAACCTAGGTCCCAACTTTTTTTGGAGAACTTGCTTTTTCAAGGCAAATCAACATTCTATTTTCAACAACACTCTCCACTTGAAATCAAGAAACAAATCAGCTTTTTGGCGGATGTGATCAAGATTTAAAGCAACAATCATCTAGAAGCTTTCTTTCTATTCTTGTTTTAATTCTTATCCACTCTTTGAAGAAGAGAAAGAAAAAAAGTTGTAATAGTTGGAATTTCCTGTTTTTATGCTTTATTAGGTGGTTAGATGTTTATCTTGTTTAGCTTTAGAAATAAAGCTTGCATGTTGGCAGGTCTTGGTTGTAAAAGCAAGGAGATTTTAGGTTTCCTTACTCCTCTGCTTGTGTATAAATAAGGGCATCCTTGCCCATTATTTTGGGGAACCGTGCTTGTGATAGAAAATTGCAAGCCTATAATGTTGTAAGTTGTTATTCAGTGTCAGTTCACTTTGTGTAAGAGCAAGCTTGCATGCCTCTTTAGCTGCAAGTTCTTGTTCATTGCATGTGTCTTGTGTTGATGATGGCTCAATTGTATGCCTATTTTGCCACAATCTTGCTATCCCAAAAGTGTAATCTTTTGTTCTTGAAATTTGAGGAAATAAAGTCTTGTGCCTGCTTTGTTGCCCTGATATAAAATATCAGATTTTCGTTTATTATGTTATGCTTATATGATGTCCATTTCAACTTGCATTGAAAGTAAGTAGATGTATGTCGGAAGAAGATTTTATCTAAGTATTTTGTTAGAAAATCCTTCCTTCTTCATTTCTAACTCTCTTGCTCTATGTTTACTTGAGAAGTTAGAAACGCCATTAGAGTAGGCTTAGTCGTAGTTGAACTTCTAAAACATAAAATCTTAGCTATGGCACTTGATTTTTATAACCTTGTGCTCTTAGCTGAACAAAAAGATAGGAAAATTAGTTTTAATTTACTTTCTTAAGCAACATCAACAAAGAGGGAGATTCCCCTTCTAATTCGAAGAACAATTTATCTGTGCATAGTTGTTCGTTTCTAGTCTGCATTCCAGAGGTGTGAATTGAAACGCCAACACAGATCCTTTGAAATCACATGCTGAAGTCGAAAAGGGATTTGGTAAGAGCTTTCTTTATGTAGGAAACCTACTCCAATAATGAAATTTTATACCTTTTCTTTAAAAAAATCATAACAAAGCATTCCAAGGAAATATTAACTCTAGACACTTTTTACTTGGAGTGCATGAAACTAGTCTACAACTCTACCTCTAAATGAAGTAGTGAAAATCATAACAAGATTTATTATTATTATTACCATGGTTCAGTCTATACATGTTGGCTAGATATTTAATATGCTCTTCTAGAGTGACAAATGTCTCCTTAGTGAACAAAGGAAGATTCTTCATCTCCATTACTAAGTCAAAGAGGGCCATCTTAATCCTCAGGATGAAAGAAAAATTCTTCTATGAAAATCTATAGGTGATTTCTATGAAATAACTAAAATTGGGGATGCCAAATATCAAGGCTCGGATATCATTTAGGATTTATCCTTAGAGGAGGGAGATCCTTTGGTTCAAAACCATTTGTTAATTTTTCTCAATGTAGAGGGCATGTGCACCAAGGTGGGGCACAAAAAGTGGCCAAATGCCTAAAACGAGAAAAGCATACTCACGTTTTGAAGAAATTCAAATAAAGCACTTGTGTTATGGATTAAAACATCTGAGCCATAACACGAGCACATTATTTAAATAAATAATGCACACACGTTATTATGAAAATAAAATGCATACGCGTTATTATCAAAACAGAATGTGTACACATTTTTATGAAAGAAAAACACGTGTTTTTATGAAAGCAAAATGCATATGCGTTTTGCTCAATTTAGTTATAAAAAGAAAAAGCATGTCCATTTTTCTTACCTATGACCCACATTTTCTACAACTATTTTCCTTCCCTCATCTCTGCATAACGTGAACTTGTTTTTCCATTTGCAACCTTGCTTCACAATGCCATGTTGGAGAAGAGGTAAGTGATTTTTTTTTTGCATTAGATTTAAATTTTGCTTGCATTAGAAAAATGGTCTTTTTTTATCAATTTCATGTTTTTTTTTAATTTGTTAACAAATCATGTAAACCCTTATCCAAAACCAAATTTAAATGATGAATTTCTTGAGGAAAACCCTAGGATGTTTGACCCTCCTCCTACCCTTCCAAAAAACCCTGCACAAAGCCAAGATTTGTTAGGGAATTTAGAGAAAAAAAAAGTTACAACTCATGAATTAGTTTCAAAATTGAGGGGTTCAATATCAAATGAGCATCACCAATCCCTTGCCTCAACATTGGAAGCCATGTTGATGAATGTTGACACAGTCATGTAAATCAAATAAATCAATTTAAAACTTATATAGATTCATGTCATCAATATTATGCAACAAAATTGTCCTATATATGGTGATATGAAAAAGAAAGACATAAGAAAAGAAAGTATGTCTTATTTTTATGGATCTTAGAACCAATGAACCTATTCCTCTGAAATCAAAGAGGTTTCTAATATATTGGTGTAATCATGGTGAGATAAGAAATAATTTTTGGGATAGGTGGTGGATGGTCTTTGACCAACCTCCATGTAATAATTATGAGGTGCTGCTATATTTTCTAAGAAAACTATACTATGAGTTTATCCTTCATCAAATTCCTAATTACTTTGATATGAGGGTGTTTCAAGGTAGAGGTGGAGGCTTTGCCCAAAATAGACCAGGAGCTCATAGGGTAGATAATCATGCACATCAAAGAACACTAGCACAAAGACCTATTTGTCATGTGATGGTTCCAGTAGCCATCATGGAGAGTATGGAGGTGTAGACTCTCCATGTAGTTTCTAGGCTAATAGACACCATTATAAAGCATGGCACACAAATATCCCATCCTTTTGCCTCATAGGATGATGTAGCAGCTCAACCAACTAGCTCTTGTGTCGCTAGCTCTCATATATGCCCAAATTGTTATAATCTATGCTTTGGGAGAGATAGCGATGTAGAGGGTATAGATGGTTCCACCTCGCATGTGTGTTCTCATTTTCAGTATAGATGTCATGGGAGTAGCGGGGATCATCAGGGTGGTGCATTAGATGATGCAATGACAATAGATGAGTTGTTGAATGAGGTGTATGTTGGTCAAATACAAGTATGTTGATTTGAATTTATAACATTTTATCTATTAAATACTTAAAATTATAAATGTAAATAGATTTTTAATTATAGAATTGAATTAAATTGATACAAACATTATGCATTTCAAGGTGTAATTCTAGAGTTTGGTACATCATCAAGCATTCCTACAATAATTTGTATAATATAACAAAATAAAATAATACTTTATATATTCAAAATAATGTTTAATATTTAAAATACAAATTTTTATTGAATAGGTGGGCATCACATCACCATCTACTACACATGTTACCATGGATGGTTATGACATTGGATTTACTTAGGTGTAGTATAACATATTTAAGTTTCTTTTTGTAAATTTCAAATTTTTTGTTATATATATTTGTGAAATTTTGAGTTTATTCTATTATTGTTTGTTTAGTTGATGAATATAATGTAGACACACCTCCTAGCATAAGAGAAAATTTGGAAGTTGGTGTTAGTGCAACTATTTCATCCTCCATGTGCTGAACTCGGGTATGAGTATGAATATAAGTGTTTAATAATATTTATATTGTGTCAATAGATATTAGTAGACCTATCAAAAATAATTGATAAATATGCATTTGTTATGTTATAGATGGATGTAAACACCCCTGTGTGAGGACAAAAATCTCTTGATGATGTCAAATGTCATAGGTAAGAAGAATAAGAATACCAGTATGTTGTAAGTGTGTTTATAATATATGTATTATTTTAAATAATTTTTATAGTTTTTGACTTTGGCATAGTATCTAATTTTATATTTTGTATGTATAGGTTGGGCTAAAAAATACTAAGGATTGTAGGAGATCAAAACGATGCAAGACACTGATTGTTAGCAGTGACCGAAGTTCAATCAGTCAGGGTAAAAGAGGCCCAATATTTTAGGAATAGTGTTCAATATTCATATATGAACATATTTTGTATGCCTATACATGGGACATAGATAACATTTTTGGTGTGGCTATATGTATCAATGATATTTTGTAGATTGAGAGGTAATACATTGACCTCATGGCATTGTATGACATTTTGATAACATTTTGTGCACCGTCATGATGGTATTGTATCACATTTTGATCACATTTTGTGTACCCTCATGATGGAATTGTATGGCATTTTGATGATATTTTGTACAATCTCATGACCTTATGGATATCAATTTATATAAATATTTTATGCATAAATTGGTAGCTTAAATGGTTTAAAATGTTCTCATAATTTACTTAGCCCCAAGCGGTATATGTAAGAATCATATCCCATATCCAAATTTTAATTTTTGAATTTAATTGCCTATCATGTCACAAGTTAACTACAACATCAAATTCATCGCCTTATAAAAAAACAAATAGTTAATAAAGAAAAATATTTCCCAACAAATTTTGATCTAAAAGTTATATTTACATAGTGCAATGCAATAAAGACAATAATGAATAAGTTTTCAATAATGTATTAAAATTTTAAATATCATTTACCAACATTCAATTTACCAACCACTAGATGATGAGAATATCCTATGTTCGACTATCCTACATTCATTATGACTGACATGGGTTCATTAGGATTGACCTAGGTTTATTAGGATCTCCTAGGTTTAGTTGGCTTGTCCTACATTCATTATCAACTCATTCATGACACTTAGAATTTTTTTGTGTTAACCTATAGGGTCACATAGGATAAATCCACAATAACCTCTCTCACTTTTTCAAGACTCCAATCCATTTGATCATGGTAGAAAGTTTCAAATGTTGCAAAAACTATCAAACGCATTCAATGAAAAGTTGTAATGTTGCATAACTTTCATTCCATTTATCATGGGCCCAAACCATCAGCTCTAACACGTCCAAGTGGGTGGTTATACGCTAGGCAAGGTATTGTTTCATACCCTAGCATACCGTATTGTTCCAAGCTACATTGTACCAACACTTTCTCTTAAGAGCCTTAAATGTTAAAAATTGAAAAACTTTGATGAGTTTTTTCTCAAAAACCATGGCACTTAGATATATTTTGTCTAAAGGTATAGGGTCACGTAGGCCCCTCTACAATAACCTCTCTCAATTTTCATATCTCTAATCCATTTGGTAGTGGTGACAACTTTTCACACGTTGAAGAAGCATCAAATTCACTCAATAAAAAGTTGAAATTCTACATAATTTTCATTCCACTTGTTGTGTGGCCAAATCAATAGTGCCAACACATTCGAGTGGGTGGGTTTATGCTAAGAAAGGTCTTGTTTCACACCCTAACATGCTGGATCATTTTTTTTCTCAGAAATCATGGCACTTACAAATGTTTTGTTTGAAGGTATAGGGAGTTGTAGGGTCCCTCTACAATACCCTCTCTCATTTTTTATATTTCCAATCCATTTGGTCGTGGTGAATTTTTTTTTGCTACCTCAAAAATTGTTAGATAGATGCAATGTTAAGTTGCAAGGTAGCCTAATTTTTGTTTTGTTCATCATGTGGCCAAACCGACAGTGCCAACACGTCCATATGGGTGGGTTTATGCTAGGAAATGTCCTATTTCACACCCCAACATGTCAGATTGTTCCAGGCTACATTGCACTTGCGCTTTCTCTTAAGAACCCTAAATGCCAAAAAAGTGATGAACTTTGATGAGTTGTTTCTCAAAATTGTGGCCCATACAAAAGTTCTATCTGAAGGTAGATGGATCTATAGGGTCCCTCTACAATACCCTCTCTCATTTTTTCATATCTCCAATCCATTTGGCCATGGTGAAAGTTTTTTTGCTACCCCAAAAATTGTCAAATGCATTCAATGAAAAGTTGCAATGTTGCATAACTTTTGTTTTGTTCATCGTGTAGCCAAATCGACAGTGCCAACATGTCTGAGTGAGAAGGTTTATGTTGGGAAAGGTCCTATTTTCTAACCCAACATGCTGGATCATTCTAGGCTATATTATATCAATGCTCTCTCTTAAGATCCCTAAATGCCAAAACGTGAAAAACTTTGACGAGTTGTTTCTCGAAAACTATGGCACTTACAAACATTCTATTTGAAGGTACATAGAGTTTTAGGGTCCCTCTACAATACCCTCTCTCATTTTTTATATCTCCAATCCATTTAGTCGTGGTGAAAGTTTTTTTTTGCCCCAAAAACTGCTAAATGCATTCAATAAAAAGTTACAATGTTGCATAACTTTGGTTCCATCTATCGTGCGACCAAACTGACAGTGCCAACACGTCCGAGTGGGAAAGTTTATGCTAAGAGAGGTCTTATTTCGCACACTAGCATGCTGAATCATTCTAGGCTATATTATATCAGTGCTCTCTTTTAAGATCCTTAAATGCCAAAAAGTGACAAACTTTGACGAGTTATTTCTCAGAAACTGTGTCACTTACAAATGTTTTTTCTAAAGGTAAATGGATCTGTAGGGTCCCTCTACAATACCCTCTCTCATTTTTCATATCTCCAATCCATTTGGTCGTGGTGAAAGTTTTTCTTCTGCCCAAAAAACTGTCAAATACATTCAATGAAAAGTTGCAATATTGCTTAACTTTTGTTTTGTCCATCATGCGACCAAATTGATAATACCAACATGTCCAAGTGGGTAGGTTTATGCTAGGAAAGGTCCTATTTTTCACTCCAACATTTCATATTGTTCTAGGCTATATTGTACCGATGCTTTCTCTTAAGATCCCTAAATGACAAAAAGTGGCAAACTTTGACGAGCTATTTCTCAAAAATTGTAGCACTTACAAACATTATTTTTGAATCTATAAAGATCTGTAGGGCCCCTCTATAATACCCTCTCTCATTTTTTCATATCTCCAATCCATTTGGCCATGGTGAAAGTTTTTTTGTTGCCCCAAAAACCATCAGATACATGCAATGTTAAGTTGTAAGGTAGCCTAATTTTTGTTTCGTTCATCGTGCAACCAAACTGATAGTTCCAACATGTCCAATGGGTGGGTTTATGCTAGGAAAGGTCCTATTTGCATCCCAGTATTCTAGGCTACATTGTACTGGTGCTTTCTCTTAAATGCCCTAAATACCAAAAAGTGACAAACTTTGATGAGTTATTTCTCAAAAATCGTGGAACTTACAAATATTATGTGTGAAGCTATAGGGAGTTGTAAGGTCCCTCTACAATAACCTCTCTCATTTTTTCATATCTCCAATCCATTTAGTCGTGGTGAAATTTTTTTTCTACCCCAAAAATTATTAGATACATGCAATGTTAAGTTGCAAGGTAGCCTAGTTTTCTTTTTGTTCTTCATGGGGCCAAACCATCAGTGTCAACATGCCCGAGTGGGAATGTCTATGCTAGGAATGGTTCTATTTTACACCCCAACTCTCCTGAATGTTTCGAGCTACATTGCCCAAGTGTTTTCTCTTAAGATCCATGTTGTCCAATTTTCAATAGTTTTTGACATTATTAAAGGTTTGATTTAGTTAGTTTTTGTCTTCAATCTATAAAAAAAATCATATTTAAAAAAGTGAAACATTTTATTTTACATATTGTGTGAGTAACTAACAAAATGTACAAAAGTTTTCAAAATGTCAATGAAAGATAACAACTATACATATATACAAACCAACTAACAAAATGGATAAAACTCATGTATTTGCAATCAATTGGTACAATCATGGTATAATATTGGTTGTTTATATATATACAAAATTTTAGTTGTACATAGATATAAATCAGCTGACAATATTTACAAAAAAACCATGTCATTTTGTAGAATCTTGGTCGTTTATATATACAAAGTTTCAGCTATACATAGATACAAATTAGTTGATGATATTTACAAAAAAATTACATTTCCTACAATTGGTACAATGAATAGATGATATTTCAATCAACCAATGATATATATAATTTTTTCAAAATTATTTTACCCTTTCATAGAATCAAATTGGTCTAATGCTCCAACACACTGAATACCTGCAATTGGCCCATATTCAATCTACTAAACCTTGTGGATTGGCTCTAACCCTTATAGTCTCAAGTATTTCCTCGTGGTTAGCTTCGTGAACTTTCCATAAAAATTCTTATTAAGTGGTCTACCACGATATTTAATCAATTGAATATTCGTTGCAACAACAAGGTTAGAGTAATGAAGAATATGCCTGTGTGTGTCAAAGTCCTCAACCAACCAAACATTTGATTTCTTAATAATGTACCTTTTAAGACATATTCCTGTGACAACAAAAGACCCTATTGGATACTCAATACCCTCTCCATCAATGATTGTGGTAGTCAATAGTTTATCCCCTCTATAAAATGGCATAAAAAATAATCTGTTCCTTCTTCATTATTCTCATTAGCAATAATTGCACACACATGACCCGCATTTCATTGAGTGAATAAATTAATTCTAGAAACCATGTAAAATGTAATAAAATGACTTAAAATTTTGATTTTAACTAATTAATAAATCACAATACCTGGTTGTACTAGGTTAGATACATGGTCAAAGTCCATCAATACTTCCATTTGGTTCAACTGTAGTGCTTGTGGAACTTGATATGTGTCAACAAGAACTAAATTTCTACAAGACCATTCGTCAACCCACTCTTTTGACTCACAATCTTCCCATACAAAATCTATATATGAAGGACAAAAACATGTAATCTCTCTCGTATAAATAAGCAGTGAACTTGCATTTAAACTTCTAAATGAGTGAAACTCACTCAATCCTGTAACTATACAACAATCTTGGTAGTTTTCAATATTAGTTTCATTTACCAACCAAAAATATCTAGAAACAATAGACTTACCCTGATTACCTAGTCCCATTGTGGAGTTACACCATTGCAAAATTGTTGTTGCATCAATCAACTTAGCACCACCTTGGTACTTCAACTCCTCTTTAGCTAGGGCTCTTTTTACACATGCTTTGAAACCATCATGTTCACCCTTTCCATGTCCAACCTATGTAAAATTCCAAAAATATTAAACACCACTTATCGCATGCATCCTATTCAACCAATAGAATATACTTGAATTGTGACGTGTAGTTATCTGACCATATGATATGTTGGTTGTATCTCATATTTCTTTCCCTTAAATTATCATATAAATTTTGAAAGTAGCCTTGCACAAACTCTATGGAATGAGTACAATTGTTGTTGATGTAGAAGTGGTACTCTCTCAATATCTTTCTATCTTTCTTTGTGTTATCATGTGAATGCATGAATGCTATGTGTACAAAAATAGTAACCTGAATAGAGTTGTAATACTGGGATTACACTTCATTTTGTGTTTGCAATATATAATTCTAAGTAAGATATAAAATAAAAATAATGGTACCAAGAGGAAATATATCCTTACATAAGTTGCATTGCTCATCCAACCATCGAGATCTATGTGTATGCATTGTGTACTCATATACTATTTTCTCTTAAAAAATCCTGATAAATTTACCTACAAAAATATTTGTATTCACTAACTCACATCTCTTCAAATCTTTTCCATCTTTAACCCCATATGTCATTGTCTTGTATTTTCCAAATGTAACTCGTTTTTTTCTAATTTCATGTGTGCTCTCTAAATGTAGACATTTTTGTAAATGTTACAAACCACCACAAGTAACACATGATCCTTTCAAACATAACTTCTTATAAAAAAAATTGCCATCATCTCTTCTACATAATACACTTGAAATAAAATCTCTTGATGATTTAGGAGGGACTTGTGTACTGCATTCCTACAAACATCATTAGTATGCAAAGTAACACATATATGATGATAAATATCGTAATGCATGGAAAATTCAATATGCATCCTACAACAACATCTAGTGTGTGAATGATTTATCTTAACATAAAAAGGTTTGACCATTTCAAAAAACATTTGACTAATTGTCACTTGAGAATAAATTCGAATAAACTTTTCATAAAATTGAGTTTGAGTCATATCCAAAAAGTGTTTAGGATGTGGTTCACAATTTCGAGATCCTATTCTCCTTCTAACAACATCTCTTTGATTGGGTGAAACTCTTGTGTTATCTTGCCAAAAATTTCAATTAACACTCTTAATGCATCAACAACAACCTTGTCTTTGTGTGGAATTCTACCCAAAAATTCCCATAGAGAATTACTATTAGGATCCTCAATTGTTTCATGTCTCCCAATGACATCTTCTTTTACTTATTTTTAGTGACCCTTATTTTGGTAATCAAACAAGATTTTTTAGTTTTGTTGCTTACTATAGTTGATGTAAGAACACATCGAGAAATGTTGCTATCTTTAGTGCACAATGTTGAGCCTATTGATTGATACACACTAATTAGATTTCTTACAATCTAGTTCTTTCACCATTGGTTTTTGATGATCTTAAGCTAAGGATCTTCATAGTGTCTCTAAAATTAAGATTTTTAATCATTTCAACAAACAATTGACACCTTCTAGTTTCACTTGGGCTCTCAAAATATTTTTCCATATTTTACTAGCCATTATTCTACAAGTGCGATTAGGAATTTTGTCAAGCATTGGTTTTAAAAAAAAATCATCTATGTCAATTAGATAATTTGTTTTTTTTATGAATAATTTGAGTAGGTGTTATGATTGGTGTATGTTATTGGTTTGCATTTGGTACATTTGATTGATCATTCCTTGTCTCAATAGGTGTGGTGTTTGGTGCTTGTTCTTGGTTTATATTTGGTAAATTTGATCCATCATTTATATCTTCAATAGGTGTTTTGGTATTTGATTCTACATTAATTTCAGTTGGTATCTAGATGGCGTACCTTCTCCTCCAACTTTTCTCATTTCACATAGTATTTTCATGTGCTTCCTTTGTTTTTTGCTTTTTTGCATCAAGTTGTTTGGGTGGTCCTCGCTTATTCCTTCCGATGGTTAATATCAATTGTTCCTAAATAAAAAATAATGAATATATGTTAATAAATATTGTAGTTTGAACAAAATTGATTTACTAGATCAAATTACTTAAACAAAAATAAAATTACTTGAACACATATGAAATTACTTAAACAAATATGAAACTACTCAAACATATATGAAATTACTTAAACATATATGAAATTACTTAAACATATATGAAATTACTTAAACAAGTTACTCTTCTTTGACATATAAATGATAAATTACTTAATCAAATTAACAAATTATTAATAAAATGTGAAATAGTCATCAAAATTGACAATAAAACATGTTATACAAACAAAAAAATATTTAACAATTAGTTAATTGTCATATTCCAATGCATTTCAATCATTTGAATTCAAATAAAACAAAGAAATCTCTTACACAGTCGAAAAAACACACATAGAAAGTAAAGCCTGTTGTAGTGGGACCTTCAACACAACTGTCATGTGATTTTTTGGCCGTTACGAATGCATATAAGCTAAACAAAATGTGTGCACATTATGTTTATATAACATGTACATGTTATGAAAACATAACACGTACACATTATTGGTCCATAAAATTAAGTGTTTACACTTTGGAATTCATTTAGAAGCACCTATAGTGTCAAAAACATGTACGTTCTTTTAACTTAACAAAACGCGTACATGCTTTTAACTTTACAAAACACATACACGCTTTCCTTAGTTTCATACCTTTACAAAACATGTACATGCTTTTAACTTAGTAGAACACGTAGTGTTTTGCTTAGTTTTGGGTTTGACTGATGGATTTACCTTTAAAAAACATGTACATGTTTTTAACTAAACAAAAAATGTATATGTTTTGCTTAGTTTTGGGATTATCATGGATTTAACTTACCAAAACCTTATGCACTTAACCCTAACACCCGTACACTTAAACCTAAACTCTATACCCATAACCCCAAGATCTATACCCATAACCCTAAACACTAGATACCCTATACAATCAACCCTAAACTATAGAGAGAGAGAGAGGTTAGATAGAGAGAGGTAGTTCTAGGGAACTAAAGCCTATACCCTATACGAGCTATACCGTCAACCCTAAACCTTATCCCTCAACCTTAGGAACTGTTGAACCCTAATCCCAATACCTGCAAAACAACATGAACAAACACATTAAAAGGTGAAATGCAAGCAAGAATAAGGATTCCTCAAGAAATTCATTTGAATAGCAAAAGAGATAGAAAATGAAAGGAAGAACACAATGAAACTTGAAAGCATATCAAAATCTATTCTAAAGCAAGCAAACTCCTAATCTCTTGAGGGAATTGGTGCCAATTTGATGTGAAAATTGGCCCTTTCCTAACTCCAATGATGCAATGTTGATTTGATGAAGAGATTTGATGAGTGATCCACTTTGTTGATGAAGGTTGAGTGCTCCAAGCTAAAAACTTGCATAACCTAGCTAAGATTCAATGATAATAGATGAGGATTGCTAATGATTTGAGCATGGTAACTTTACTCAAATTGTGGATGATCAAATGAGGAGAGGAGCTCTTCATTTATAGAATGCTAAGTTGAAGAGATGGTCAAAATAGAGCAATGTGGGACTAACATTCAACCAATGGAAAGGTGCCACTTGTCAACTTGTGAAGGATGAAGGTTGAGCACATTTTGATCCATGTGCAAGTTTGAAATTTGAATTTGATGAGATGACATGTTTAGGGGGGGTGAAAGATGAGTTAAATGCCAAGTGGGAGACATGTAAGAGACAATGTAAGAGCTTTAAATGCTTTGTTGGATGGAAAAGTCATTTGGGGGGAGATTTCAAATTTGAGGAATATTCCATCTTTGATGCCTTTTTGAAAGTAAAAGAGAATTATTAAATCAAATAAATGAATTTAATTGTGCAAGTTGAAAAATATAGAGGATGGGACATGAGATGAGATTAAATTAATCAAAATTAATTAATTTAATGAGAGATTAGTTGATGTGACAAATTTGACTTAGATTTGTGGATTTTTTTAAATCAAATATGAGAAGAATATGATAAAAGGATTAATTAAATAAGGACTTTTGATTTATTTAATTAAAAGAGATGATGTTAGATTAAACTAAATAAAGTTTTAATTTATTTAAATTAATAGACAAACTTTAGAGATTTAATTAAATAAAATTGACTATTTAATTAAATGGGGATAATTAGATCAGATTGATTGATTTAATTAACAAAAGAGAGAGACTTAATTAGATAAAATGATTTATTTAATTAAGGGAGGGAAATTGATGAATTTAATCAAATAAGAAATTTGATTAAATGGTTAGACCGAGGGATAATTTAGGATGAAATGGTATTAGTAATCGGAATCAGATGCGCAATGTCAATCGGTATATTTTCCCGTCTACAGGAACTAAAGCCAATAGCTTAAACCCTTAACCATATACTAACCCTATACCTTCAACCCTAAACCCTAAACCCTATACCTTCAACCCTAAACCCTAAACCATCAACCATCAACCCTAAACCCATAAACCATAGGCCCTACACCCTAAATAATGAATAATTTAGAGATATTAAAGGGAGAGAGGAGAGAGAGAGAGACATGGGAGAGAGATAAAGAGAGGTGATATATAGAGAAGAAAGACAAAGAAATAGATATGTGAGATAGATAGAAAAGAGATCTATGTAGGGAGGGAGGGAGAGGTAGATAAGGATAGATGAGGGGAGAGATATGAAGGGGAGGTAGATAGTGGAGAGAGAGGTTAGATAGAGAGAGGTAGATATAGAGGAGAGAGGAGTAAGATAGGGAGGAGAGTAGAGAGGGGGAGACGTGAGACTTAACCCTAAACTCTATACCCATAAACTGAAACCCTATACCCTATACCGTTAGTTCCCTAAATCTTATCCCTTGACTTAGGAACTAAAGCCAATAGGTTAAACCCTTAACCATATACTGAGGCAGGAGCATCCAATGGTTGAATGGTAATCTTGCATCAATCAAAAAAAGTTTAATTTTGTGTTTATTTTATTTTAATTTTTTTTTGTTGAATAAGATTACAATATTAATCTAAAAAAAATTATTAAATAAATTGGCTTAATTATTGTGCAAATGGTGTAGTGGAAGGTGGTGAAGAGTGTAGTTTCCAAATTTGAAATTTAGGAGGGAAAATCATGGCATGGTTTTTTTGGAGTTGCAACTTGTGACAACTCATTAATGTTCCTAAAATGGAGCAGTGGAGAATTTGGGCACCCATATTGAGTGATTGTCTTTTTCTAATTTGGGTCCCTATTTTTTAGGAGTGGAAATCCAAGTAACATAAAATTGGCAATTTCCAAGAAGTTGATTTGAAGATGATTTTTGAGAATTTAATATTTTATTTTAATATATTTAAGATCATTTTTCCATGCTAAGCGTGGTAGATGGGAGTGACAACAAAAGGAGGTTGTGGTTGATTTGTTGTAGGGAGAGACTTGACAATTTTAGAGATTTTCATTTTCCATATTTTTGGAAGAGAAGGGGGGGGGTGGCTTTTCTTGGGAGAGGAGAAACAAAATTTTATTGTAGGTTTTGGGAGGTGTTGCAGTAGCAAATGGATTATGATATCCATGATTGAAGATTAGCAAAGTTGGTGGTGGAAGAAGGTAGATTGAAGAGTCAATTTTGCAATGCAGGAAGGTGATTAAAAGAAGAGGAGATCGTAGCTTTTCTTTGACTTTTTTGTTGTTCATATAGAAAATTCAAGTCTATTTTATAATGATCTTCTTCAGCCTGTATGGCTGCACAAACTCATGTAATTAGATTTTGTTGAAGTTGTGAAACTGTGTGCAAGTTAAATAGATAAGATTAATTATGTTGTTGCAATTTTTACCTCATGCTTGATGTTGCATAAGATGTTGTTTTGAGTTTGTGAATGAGGGTTGGATGCTCCTTTCATCATATAATCAACCCTATACCCTCAACCCTAAACCCTATACCCTAAACCATCAACCATAAACCCATAAACCAAAGGCCCTACACTGTAAATAATAAATAATTTAGAGATATTAAAGGAAGAGAGGAGAGAGACACATGGGAGAGAGAGAGAGGAGATATATAGAGAAGAGAGGTAGAGAAAGAGATATGTGAGATAGATAGAAGAAATATCTACATGGGGAGGGAGGGAGAGGTAGATAAGGAAAGATGATGGGAGACATAGGAAGGGGAGGTAGATAGTGAAGAGAGAGAGGATAGATAGAGAGAGATAAATCTAGAGAAGAGAGAGAAGTGAGATAAAGAATAATAGAGATGGGGAGGAGAGTAGAAAGGGGGAGATGTGAGCCTTGACCTTGAAATCTATACCCATAACCCAACACTCTATGCTCGATATAATGTCAATTCCCTAAACCTTATCCCTCAACCCTAGGAAATAAAGCCAATAGGTTAAACCATTAACATATACTCAACCCTATACTCTATACTCTCAACCCTGAACCCTATACCCTCTTGAACCTAAATCTTGTCCCTCAACCTTGGGCCCTTAGGCCTATATAATAAACCCTCAACCATATACACTCAACCCTAAACCCTATATCATATACCCTCAACCCTAAACCCTTGTGTTAGTCTTATGCTTGTGATATGCAGTCACCTTGGTTCCTCATATGGTCCTGGTGTATAGCATTGCATGCATTATCAAATTAAGTGCTCTCTACATTATAGTTTAATTATTGCATTCTATATACATCCAATCCCATCCCATCCCTTCTTTCTTGTCATCATCATTTTTCTCTTTCCTAATCATGAATTGTATGTGCACATTCATTCTCTATTTCTTCCATATGTCCCTACATTCAATATATTAAGATGGTTGCATGGTATTCATCTCCATCCAAGTCATCTCACCATTGAATTTGTGTCTTAAGTCTTTAGATTTGTTGTTGTAAGCATCTTTTCATCATTACATTTTCATCTTAAGTGTTTAGATTTGTTATTCTAAGTATCTTATCATCATTTCATTTTTGTCTGAAGTGTTTATATTTGTTATTTGAAGCATCTTATCATCATTGCATTTTTATCTAAAGTGTTTAATTTTTTTATTCTGAGCATCTTATCATCATTTCATTTTCATCTTAAGTGTTTAGATTTGTTATTTTAAGCATCTTATCATCATTGTCTTTTCATAGTGAGTGTTTATATTTGTTATTCTAAGCATCTTATCATCTTACGTGTTTATTACATTTCATATCCACAACATACATATATATTCTTCATTAGATACATTCTAGATTCATTTTAAACCATATACATATATCTACATTAACATTCGCCTGCATATGTCATAAATCACATACACTAGTACAAACATCATTATTAGTATATTGATATCATAATCATCATTAACATAAGCCATTCTTGATCATAATATAAATGATCTCCTTGACCTCCTTGATCTAGTTGATCTAGATGTCCCAACCCTCAGGCAATCTATATAGCTTTACAAAACATGTACATGCTTTTAACTTAACAAAAAACGTACCTATTTTGCTTACTTTTAAGCTTACAATGGATTTAACTTACCAAAACCCTATGCACTTAACCCTGATACCTATACACTTAACCCTAAACTCTATACCCATAACCCTAAACCCTAGATACCCTATATCATCAACCCTATACCCTATACCCTATCCCTCAACCCTAAACCCTAAACTTAGTTGTAGGTCGTAAAGCCCATACACTCTATGCTAGACCTTATACCTTCAACCATAAACTCTATACCCATAACCCGAAACCCTATACCCTATACCGTCAATTCCCTAAACCTTATCCCTCAACCCTAGGAACTAAAGCCAATAGGTTAAACCCTTAACCATATACTGAACCCTATACCCTATACCCTAAACCCTATACCCTATAGCCTATACCCTCATCCCTAAACCCTATCTCTCAACCCTAGGCCTTAAATCCTATAGAATAAAACCTCAATCCTCAACCCTATACCGTATACCCTCATGACCCTAAACCCTATCCCTCTTGACCTTGGACCCTAAGGCCTATATAATAAACCCTCAACCATATACACTCAACCCTAAACCCTATATCATATACCCTCAATCCTAAACCATATCCCTCAACCCTAGGCCCTAAAGCTTAGGGGATGAACCCTCAACCCTATACAATCAATCTTAAATGATATACCCTTAACCCTATACACTATATATCATATACCCTCAACTCTAAACCCTACACTCAACCCTAGGTCATAAAACCTATACACTTTACCCTAAGCCTTATACCTTCAACCCTCATGGTTCCTATACCCTCAAACCCAAACCTTATAACTCAATCTTATACTCTCAACCCTAAACCCTATACCCTATATCATCAACCGTAAACCCTACACCCTACAAGCTAAACCCTAATACATAAACCTTATGCCCTAAAACCCAACATTAATAATTTAACACTAACACCTACATAATTAAATTTAATCCCTAAACCCTCAACTCTCAACTCTCCATCATAAACCATCAAGAACATGATGCTTAGAGAGATCTAGAGAGAGTTAGCGATTGAGGTGGAGGGAGAGAGAGTTGGATAGTTAGATTTAAGAACATGATGATTTTAGTGCTTGCCAAAACACACTCACCTTTGGCATAATGCCAATATACTATACAACAAGTTTTATAAGGAAACTATAAAATATAGTGAGTAGATCAAAATCTAGATATTTATCATGTTTATCAATTTATTATAAAAAAAACTATCTATGGATTATTACCAAAGGCCATCCTTATGGTTTATTAAAGGGAAACCACTTAAGAGGACTAATTTACTCCAATCAATCTTACTACGAAAGGGGTATTATTATTATTTTTAAGTGGACAAATTAACTCTATAATAAAACTAACCATCTTAAAATCCTCCTATTGCAAAAATGAAAGCTAATTGAATGCACACTTATAATGCTTATAATAACTAATTACTATCTTGTTTGATTTATGATTTAATGTTGGCATATATATTATCGAAGTGAGAAAGTAACAATAGATTTTAGATAACAATAGTGGTACTAAATGTGAAATTGAGATTGTGTTGATCTTCCTTTGCATACATAAATACATAGTTTCCCAATTTTAAATTATATATATATATATATATATATATATATATTGTAATGTCAACTATACTAATTTCCTCTAAAATAAGATACTCAGTGATTTTAGTTGTATCCCCTCTTTAATAATTTCATTTTCTCTGCATGATTCATGAACCAAAAAATTATTTATTTTCTTTATTTGTTTACTTGTAATTTTACAAAACACACATGTTTTGGTTTGCAGAAAACACATATGTGTTTTGTCTTTTACATCACATGTATGTGTTATGGATTGCACAAAACATGCACACGTTTTGGCTCGCGCAGAACACGCACGCATTTTGGCTTGCGCGAAACACGCACGCGTTTTGGCTCGCGCGAAACACGCACGCGTTTTGGCTCGCGCGAAACACGCACGCGTTTTGGCTCGCGCGAAACACGCACGCGTTTTGGCTCGCGTGAAACACGCACGCGTTTTGGCTTGTACTTAGGTTTGGATGACAAGCCTTAGGATTGGATGGTTCATTTGCCTCATTTTCACGTGATTCTATCCTCCATTCCCATTTTTCAACTTGCTCGTCATTAGGTTTACACATTATAAATAAAATCTTAGTAAAATTACTATCATAATTTTACACGTCTTTTAAGCTTTGTAACCATATAATTTTTTTAGATTTGAACTACATTAACACATTTATTTTTAATTTCTTTCACTAATGTCCATAGTTATTAGAGACATATGTATTGAATTTTTTTAATAACTTTTGACCTACTTGTACAATTTTTTTTAAAAATATAATATTGTTCTACACTTCATTCTTTAAACATTGGATTTTTTTTGCATTTTTTATTATTTTGGTGCAAGTTATGTGATGTGTATGCTCAGTGATGTGATTTTCAAGATACATCTACTTTGAAAAATCATAAAAAAAATACTAAATAAAAAATTATAAAAATATATGTACAACTTCTAGTACTCACTCTTAAATATATTTCTACCAATGGGTTTTTAAAAAATACTAAATGCAACTAAAAAAATTAAGGGGTGTAGGCTAGACACTATGCTATTTTTTTGAAAAAATAGGAACACTTTTGTAAGCGTGAAGAATTTGATCCTCTTAATATTATATATTTTTGAAAAAAAATTAGTAGTTTAGAAACTAGATTCAGAATACTACAATTCTTTTTTTTTGGTATCTTCAAATTTTGAGTGCATGAATCTCAAATTACTCCTCCAAGTTCAGGTTTAGTTGATTTCAGAATAAAAGTGACCACTTTTGACTCCCTTTTTGTGCACCATCTTGGTGCACTTACTCTAGGACCTAGTGAGAAGTTTCATTTAGGGACACATGAACTGCAAGAGATCTAAGGTGATGGATTCACTTGGTTAATACACATTTTTTGAAAAGGAGAAGCTCTCTTGATCTTTGCTAGGGCCAAAGAGAGTATCTACTGAAAGTATGAAAGAAATGAAGCCACATATGAGATTTGGATATTAAAACTAGTGGGAAGATTAAATCAAGTCCCATTGGGCATGCTAGAAAGTTAATTGTTGGTGATGGATTTTCACCCATGGATGTTTGGGGGAATCTATCTTGAAGATGAGATAGAAAGGGGTCTAAGAACTCTCAAAAAAGAATAGAAAGCAAGCCTCCTTAGTATTTGATCCTTAGGACCATGAGGACCACTTACCAGATATAATAAAAATGTGAATATGAATGTGTCTATTAATTTTACTAATACTTGAGAAGATCTAACATATAGGGAACTCATACACCAATAGTTTGATTTAAAATAACTATGTGAGAACCTCTAGAGAAGGTTAACTTCCTTTTCTATTCTACACCCATCACTAAACTAACTAGATGCATACTACTATTACAACTAAATGATGCAAAATAGGGACTATCATGATGAATGGACTACTTTGTGCCAATTAGTTAAGGATAAAATAATAGAATGAGGATAAGGATTCAAGATCAAGACAACGTTAGAGTAATACATAAAAATGGTGGGAAGATTTGCACCAAAGATAGGGGACCCATTAAATTTTTCTATAATATGTAACCAAACTTCCTTTGCATTGAACAAAGTCATGTGAAGAGGTTTCCTCAACTTATGTTACTTTTACCAATTTTTTGCTATAGCTCAATTGGTGGAGCTGATTAAATACTATTATATCTAAAAGTGAAAAATACAGTTATTTCTGCATATGCTAAGTGTTGTTTGCATGTTATTCATCATTTTATAAGTGACAGTTGTGCATTGAAATGAGAAAAATGAGTTTTAAAAGTTGCTATTCAGTGTTTCGCAATCAAATGGAATACAAAATTGAGCATACAAATGGTAAAGCATGACTGAATGCTTTCATCTATTTCATAAAGTAATCCATGTTACAAGATTTCATTTGATTAAGAGAATTCAAATGATAAGTACAACTTTGCATTTTAATGCTTTTCTTTCAGAATGGAAATGAAAGAATGAAATTAAATATCCACACAAGCCGTGGTTTTAGCTGTTCCATTCATGACAAGAAAGGAAATATACAACTGAAAGAGAAAGTGACAAGTAACATGGGACATATCCGTCATTGCCTAAGTCAATCTTCGATGGATGCTTCGTAGCTTGCTCCATCCTGCTTCCGCTCCTCAATGTACTTGCAAAATATTATGAAGGGGCATCAATTAAGAGCTCGGGATATGAACTATACTACATGCCATACTAACAGAGATATATTTCAATCCTTGCAATGCATAGAACCAACTAAAGAAAAGTGCAGAAACATGAGCTGGAAGAGAGACATCAACATCATCAACATTGTTTTATGCTAACATTGTTTGTTTCTTGGTGCAGGTATAGGGAAAATCATGAAGCTGATTATCATTTGAAGACCAAGCATGTGGAGAAAAATGAGCTCCCACAAGGGTAGAGCTCGACATGTTGCCCCGCGTATATCATAGGTGGGGCTAAGTAGAGAAATGTTATACAACTGAAAGAGTAAGGAGTATTCATTCATTAAACCATCAAACCTATTGTTCACTCATAACAATCAAGTAAGTACTTCTTGAAAGCTACAGGTGAACAGTTGGTTTAAATCAGTTCATCAATTCAACTGAGTACATTCATCTCAAACATTGTTGTATGGTTATATTCTTCTGCCATAGTATTATTTGTTCATCATGTTCATGATATTATGCAAAGTTCAACAGTGTTGATGCTCATGACAGTGATAATGAACAGGCATACATAATGCCTCACCAATAAGAGCATTATTTAACAAAGAGCATTGTTTCAGATTTTCACTTTAGAAGAGAGCAAGTGCATGGAACAATTTTATTAAATGGAGCATAAAAATGCATGAAGAGTGCCAGGTTAAAGACCAAGATTATGAAATGATAGACAAGCATGAGGGGAGCTTCATGTTTTCAAGCATCAAGTAATCCATTGTGTTATGTATCAATGCAACTATGGTATTATTGTTTCAAAAAGTTGTTTGTATCATTTAGCTATGCTTTCGAGGTATGTTTTTAAGGATATTTACCATGGAGTTAAAGGAAGGAAAATATGAACAGATCGAACAGAATTGCAATGTGAAAAGTTACTTCCAGAATGAGCAGAGTTTACAAAGGAAATGGTATGAATGAGGGTTTGAAGTGCATCCATGAAGAGCGTAACTGTGAGTGCATAAGATACTAAAGCAAACAAATAGTCTACAAAGTTAAATTAAAAATATTTTTGTGCGAAAGGATGGTTCAAAACAACATGGAAATGACACTTGAAAATGCAATCAAATATAGATATATGGAGGAGGTCTTTACTAAAATGCAAAATGTAATCAAAGTGCACAATCTCAGTCAAAATATCTATATGAAGGCTTCAGTTTAAATATTCAGTTTTCATCATGTTATGGTGTACCCATGTTGAGGAATAACACAAATTTCTTCAAGATTTTGAATACTCACATGGGTCTTCTACAGAAAGAGGCAGGGTTTATGTTTTCCTTCATTTTTCTGAAAACCCACATTGGGATTTTGAATGAAGATGCAGTATATTTGAAGTACAAGAAGCCCATATGAGAGTTTAAATTCAAGATATATTTTTTAGAATATCATAAATCCATTTGAGGGTTTTCAACATAACACAAAGGAAGTGTGTTTTCCTTTTGAATATCAGTTATCATGGTGAGGTTTTTGTCAGGAAAAGGGTTTATTCAGTGCTCTCATGATCGAGCTTAAATACAATAGAAAATACATTCAGAGATACGTTTTCTTCACATTCAATAAATACCCATATGATGAAAATTGAGAAAACAGAAAACCATGTTGGGTCGAGCCCAATTTTTGCATGAATAATCAAATATACAAATTCTTGTTCGTTTTCTGAATACCCCACATTGGGGTTTCAAATTTAAATACAAATTTCCCATTATTTCCAGCATACCCATGTGAGGACTTGAGCTAAAATGCAGATTTCTTTCATTTTTAGTATACCCACATTGGGGTTTTGAGTTCAAAATATAGATAGTACCATTTCCAGGTTACCCACATGGGGATTTGTTACAAAATCCAGAAAGTTACAAGAAAACCCAATATGTACATGTTAAGGCTGCGGCCTGCACAAATGGCTTGTAGCTTTGTTCCTTAATAACCATCTTGCTTGCACAAAGATAAGTTTTATGAGTTTTTTGAAGGGTAGAACGTAATGAAAATGCAAGGAGAATAGAGTTTACCATCGGGTGCCTGAAGAGACCTTATGAGTTCACGGTGGAGCCATGGCATAACTCTCTACAACACCCTAAGTAATGTCTCCCATAAAGGTGTTCCAAGGCGGATGCAAGCAAAGCAACAGGAATACAAAAATACATCAGAAACAACAATCGTGGCCGCGACTTTAAGGCAAAATCTTGTTCAGAATAGAGCAAATGGGTTCAAAAAAGCCACAGGAGGTTTGGAGTCAACTTATCACCTGTAGATTCAACAAGAATAGCAACAATGGTACTTGGATCCTCCTCATCAAGTTTGAGCCCACTCTCATGGCGACTAGTGAGAGAGAAATACAAAAATATAAAAACGCATTAGAGTATGTTACAGCTGCTGCCAATGTGTTTTTTTTAATCATCAAAAGGAGCCAAGAAATCAAATAAATGACAGTTAAATGCTCACCATGAGTAGTAGAGACCAAATATGGTGAAGGTTCAACCATAGAAAAGCTCGAATGGAGTCCCAAAGCTGAAACCCTATCCTCTCTCATGGCGACACATTTCTCTCAAGGAGAGCAAGTTTTCCAAAGTGTCAAATGCAAAATGAGGTCAAGATTAGGGTTTACTCTTGTTTTGTTGTGTTGCCCTAATTCTAACTTATGGGCTTATCATTCATTTTTTTTTTGCATTTAATATCAAATCTTATGCAAAGTTTGAAAGGCCGACTTCCCTAATGATTAGGTCGAGCAATGTAGAGGCTCATGTGATTGAAATTTTGCCTAAGTTTTGTTTTGTTTAATTAATTATGTGAAGACTTTAGGCCTTTAGGTGAAGCCTTTAACTACTTTCAGGGGAGTTTGAAGAAAATCAATTATTGTAATTGGAAGGATAAGCTTATTATTATTTTGCAAAAGATTTCGAAATCTTTAGTTGCAAAAATTAGTCAAATTATGAAAATTTGCATATCATGTAAAGCAAGATTAAAGCGATGTTTTTATAAATCCTTTATTCTTTGCTATTTTTAGCATATTTTTGAGAGGTACTGCCTTGGTCGGATTTGAGATGCCTGCTGGATGGATAAGGTGTTTTATTTTCTTTTAAGGCAGATTTAGTCTATTTTTAGAGGTTGGACAATGTGAGCATGAAAAAAGTGTGTTTTTTCTGCTTTTTTGCAGACTTTTGGGGCAATTTTGATACCTTTTCCTTGAGCTTTCTTCTTGAGCTCGGATTAGGGTTTTGGAGTTGTTTATCTTGAAGAAGACTGAGTTTTCTAGTTCTTCTCAGTTCAGATCATTACTTCTTTCTCTCTTGTGCATGCAGAGATTTTTGTAAGCATTTTGTACTCAGATTTTAGCAAAAACACTCTTTCAATTTTAATAAAGCAGCAAAATTCTCCTTCTCATTTTTTTTGGTCTCATTTTATAATAGCAATTTGATGTCCTTATGATTCAAATTAGAATCCTTTTATGTCTTGCTGTTGTAAGTTATGTTTTAGAATTGCATAGTTTCTGGTTGTATGTTGTATTTCATCTAGGAATCTTCATACAAATTATTGATGGAAGTATGTGCCAATGAGATTGTGAGAGTTATTGTGATAAGAAAGCTGTTGTGGGTGTCAGTGCTTGAATCTCATTACTTCTAGTGAAATATCATTCAGATTTAAGTTTTAATTTCAGTTATCCTTCCCCCTTTTCCCAAAAAATTCTTAAAGTAGGATTCATCTTTCAGAGAACCAGCTCACTCTGGAGATTCTCTTTTCGCATAGATCACCCACATATGAAAAGAGTTTCCATGATTCAATAGATAGTCTGTTTTTTGCAAATTTGACAAGGGGTGCATATCTGATTGATAACAGTTACATGAACCTATTTGTGTATATAACAACATTAATTGACATATAAGGCTAACAGATATTCAAATACACATAAATAATTCACTTTAGTATGGATGCATAAGAAGATAGGTACATATGCAATCACATGGTCAAACTAGAGGACACTCTTTGAGATGAGTAGCATAGAAACATAAAATGCATTAACATTTCATATAATTTAATAGATCACAACCAATCAAATCTTAGTATATAAATAAAAAGTTAATTCTATATTAGAAATCCAAAATATATTTATGAGGTTGTGACTCATATTTATATAACTATGACATTCCTTGTATAAAAACCATGAAAGGAGCTTGGGAACATTTCAAAAGAATAAAAATGAAGAAGATATGGAGGAAATATATGTCAAATGGGGTGATATATCTACTAGATGATCTTCTATTGACACCAATTTTATGGATGGGAGGTGGAAGACACCAGTAGTTAAGGATTTTAGTCATGAGCAATTAGAGCCACAATGATATCATATGTACCTAAATGTGACCTATCACCTTTGAGAGTGGAGGGCTCATATTATTTGGAGGAGAATGAATCCCAATCGATCATACAAAATATCAAGGGGTGAGAAAAATTATTGGCTATTGACAAGAGTGAGGCATGCATTACACATTAGATGAAATTCATCATATTGATTTGTTGCCTATTTGAATTGAGTGCTTGAATACATTTGGTAGGAGTGAGAAATATAAAAATGAGAGATGAATCCCTCGTGAAGATCCTAATGGAATGGGTCCAACTCCTTTTGGTAATGAATAATATTTAGATGCTCCAAATCTTGGATGCCATCTTTGAATCAATGGCTAGTACAGTTGGGAATATGCTAGCATTGAGGGAACCTTAAAAGTTCCCAAAATAGGGTTTATTGTAGGATTAGGATTGATAACATATAAAAGGGAAGGTGTAAAAGAATCAACACTGATAGAATTCCTTGAAAGATCAATGATTAGCACTTTCAAGAGAATGTCAATGTGGATCACTTGGCGAGAACCTCTAAAAAGGAAAGGAGGAAAATAAAGAGGCAATACTCATAGTGACATCAACACTATAGGAAGGAAATCACTCACATCATTACAAGGATGATGAATAACCTATGAGAATATTTATTTATAAACTAACAAGAAGGGAAAAAAGAGTACGAGGCAAATCATAAAGTAGGAGTGAGGCCCACAAAAAGGATGGATCGTGGGTAAGAGAATCCTCTAAAATTTATGATAATGACACCAAAATATACTTTAGAGAGGTTAAAGACAATCATAATTTATGAAAGGGGTTGTGACATTTCAAAACATTATAAGTTGAGGGAAAAAACCTCATTGATATCATGGTATCTATGGCTCATGCTTTGAATACATGGACCACATGAGGTGACCCAAAGCTTTCAAATAGAAGGCATTAAGGGAATTGCGAGGGATCTAAAGTTTGAAGACAATCAACTAGAAGTGAACTCAATGAATCTATCTAAGTTAGCATAGATTGCTTAAAGGGAGTGTGTATGGAAAACACACCATGCAATGAGATAACCATTCATGGTTGGGAGGAAGCAATCTATTTGGGGAAGATTCTTCCGACATTGTTGGTTGAGACTCCAACTATTTGAGTTGTATTGATATTTATATTTATATCTTTTATTTTAATGTCACTTATTTTATCATGTGTATGTGCTATGTTTTGTTCTTCTCTATAGGTTTGGGATGTACAATATGAAGTGATTGGTAACCACTCTCATCATGTTGACCAAAACTATAACTTATTTGCTTGATGCTTTTTGTTTAGACATTTTGATTATGCCATGTATGTTGTACTCTTCATTTGTTAGCTTTTGGCCTTTTGATTATGTCACGCTTATTGGGAGTTTCCTATTCTTGTATTTTTCATTCTCCTTTCACCTTCTATATTATGTTGTATGTCTCATTACATATTTCTTTCATGTTGTGTTTTCTCTACTTAGAAGAATTTCCATCCATCTTTCATTATCTTAATTTGATGTTACTATATGTTTATCTTACAATTAGTTTGCCTACAATGTTTACATATTTGATTACATTGCTTTATTATAGTCTATATGCTTACATTAATTTTATCTAATGATGAATACACACCCACTTATGGTTACCGTGATTAAATATTATGATCTCATTCTTACACATGTTTATGATTATCATGTTTATGTCTTATGAACACATGTTTATGATGATTACACTTTATCAATGCTTTTCATGATTTTTCTTACATATACCTATGATTCCTTTCAATGCTTGTTATATTCACTAATTAGGGGCAATATTGGGGGCCATATTCCTTCCCCTTTCATATATGATTTCTTGCACATATCTTGCTATGTTGTTACATGTTTATCACATGATGCACTCGTTACGCTCATTACATGCTTATATGGGTTTACACATGAGCATATATTTCTCCTTTCCTCCAATTTCTTGTATCCCTTGTATGCAAAAAATTTAAGGGGGCATATGATATTACAAACTTTTTATTATTGATTATGGTTGTGGCAATTAGATCACAATCACTTCCATTTCTAGATGGAACCACTTTAATTTTATAAGAATTATGTAGAATCCTATTTCTATAGTAGGTGAAATCCTTTTTTCCCTTTTCACTTATTACTTTTTGATCTTTGAAATTTCAAGCAAGTTGTAGTTACTAACTATTTCAAACTCTTGATAAATGCCACTCATTTTTTTTCTTTTCTAAGTTTCAAGATGGAGCACTCAAATCAAGGAGAATGCATTGAATTAATATTCTTATATACATATCCTTTTTAGCATTTGAAATATTTTACTTTCATGTTGACTTCTTGTTTTACTTTGAAATACATCTTCACTGAAGTTCACATGCAAATGAAAGTGGGGGAAAAATATAATGGTGAAAAACTGTATACCTTACACATTTTCTCCTTTTTTGGGCTCACTTGATTGGGCTATCCTTAATGAAAAGGTTGTACAAGTGGCATGTTTTAGCATAAAATTTGGCAAATAATGTGATTCCATCTTAATACATCCCCATGAATCAATTTTGACCTTCAATTCATCAATTCCTTTAGCCGGGTTATATCTGTATTGTGGAAATGAACTTAAAACTTATAAATTCAAATTAAAAAAAATGGGCCCTCACTAATTCCCTCTAACGAGTTGTTATGAACCATTTTGAGCATGAAATTTGTTAACTTGTGTGTTAGGTATTGTACTTAAGGACAAAACTTGTTTTATTATGATTTATTGATAAGCTCCTATTCCACATTGCATTATCATTCAAGGAATATTCATAGAGCATCAACGTTGCATCATCAACTTACATAAGCATTTTGACATAATTGTTGTTTGCGTAATGTTTTTAATGTTTATTCTATACTATTGACCTAGCAAGCTCCTTAACAATGTCTATAGGCATAATCCCTTTTAGGTACAATTTAAAGAGATATAGGTGAGCATAATTGTGAGAGACAACACAATTCATATTTGAACACACTTGTTCAAATTCACACGCACAAAGAATACTTTTGCAATGTGGAAGTGAACTAAAGTATTAGATAGAGAGTTAAAAATTCAAAGGTGCTCATCTAACATCACATAAGACTTTTATAAATTGACAAATCAATTCCTAACATCTAGCACAACATTATCTTTATTGAATTTTGAGTTAAGTACCATTATTTAATTTTATTTATTTGTATGTTTATTTCAACTTTATTACTAGCCCAAACTTTGTAATCTAGAATAGTTGTGTGTCATTTACATAATTTATTTCATTATCCTAATCTATTTGTATAAGGTGTTATTTATTTGTACATAATTTTATATAATTAAGAATCTTTAAGATTTTTTTAATTAATAAATTTTGGAGATAAAGACATAAACAATGAGAAGAAGAAGACATAATACACAACAACAAGTTCACCCCTTTTTATGTAAATAAAGTTTCAAATTATAAGATATAATAGCCCCACCATTTCATAGAAGATTCCAAATTATAGACCATACAAATTAAACATTACACTTTATTGTTTTTAGTGAAGAACTCTATAGAACAATATTATTAAAATGGCAAAATAGCTATAATTTAAAATTTGAATGTTTGAATGATATAAATAATAAAAAGAGGCATTTATCCATAAATTTGTCACCTAATTGCACACATTATCTTGTCTCTTTATAAATTTCACCTTCCCTCTCTTTATACATTTTACTTTTTAAAAAAAAAATTTCCTTCTAGATTTTAGTTATTAAAATGTTCTAATTTAACAACTAATTAAAATAATAAAAATAATCCCATTACTTATTTGATAATTTAACGATTATTTAACCAAATAAAAATAATGCAATCACTTATCCAACTTTTTTGAAGAGTACTACTTGCTATAAAAGGTCTAGTGGGCGTAAAGTGCAAGACATCCATGAGCTACACTTGTTGAATTTTTGAAGTGAGGAGTAGAGATCCTTGCACCACACATCACTAGCATTTTCGATGGCATCACCCAGGACACTTGTAGGCAGAGTGGACAACTACTGTCTTTATTCCTCTTTATAAAATGGAGATAACAATAATCTATATATTTATAACACTATTATGGTCTATCCTCTTCTAGGAATTTTTTTTGAGAGTGTGATAGAGTTCATAATTAATAGTTGGATAGAAAAAGAGGGAAGAATAGTAAAAGGGTAGATATATTTTAAACCAAAGTGCTCTACTACTGATCATTGCATCACTCTAAGTCATTCGACTGAAAAAATATGGAACATTTAAGGAGAATAAGCTTTTTATTGCTTCGTTAATTGTAAAAAGCTTATATGTGGAACTTGGAATTCCAAATGAATACAGAGGAATAATGCATAGGATTTATGAATAGGTTAGGGCTAAAATTATAATAAAAGAAAGAATATGAATGTTTTGGAAGTGACATTGGCATCAAACAAAATTATCCTCTATCCCCCACTTTGTTTGGATTATACATTGATAAATTTGAAGAATGGTAAAAAAGGTTATGAGGAAGGGTGGAGGGGGGCAGGGTTGGGGCGTATCCAACTTGCTAGTTTTGTGGTGAAGTTACTCTTATATGCTAATGATCTTATTCTAATCATAAAAAAAGCTCATGTTTTGAGAAAGCTTTCAAGGGCCTTGACACTCTTTTGTCATAAGGTTGAGATGCAAGCGAACACTAGCAAAATCAAAGTCATGATCTTTTTGTTAAAAAGGAAAAGAAAACAAGTTTACTATCTTTTTGAGGGAAGCTGATTGAAAACTGAATAAGAATACACATACCTTAGGGTCTATTCCCACCACAAGCTTAGTTGGCAGACCTGTAGGGTGAAAATAATACCAAGAGGGTGGAAAACTTCATACTTACTACAAAACAGATGCAAGAAAACTAAATTATGGAAGTGAAATACAAAAAAAGTCTTTTTTGGCTTGCTTGTCACACCAGTAGTCCTTTATAGATGTGAAGTGTGGGGAATTGGTATATCAAATCACAAATGGAGATAATTAAAAATAATTCAAAAGCATTTAATCATAAACAACCTCAAAATCAAAACTTCAATCCCTTATGAGATTCTTTTAGTTGAAGTAGGAACATTTTTGTTGGAGGCATCGACTATAACTTAGAATTTAAGTTATCTAAAAAAGACTCAAAATATGGATAATCATCGCTAGCCCATAATGGTTGTGGAGGAGGAATTAAGTTGTAAGAAAAAGATGTGGATGGATCAAAATAATATGTGGATGAATAAACAAGACATTAAGTTACAAGAGAGTCCTAACACTAATAAGGAAATAAAAAATATGCGAGAAAAATTGAAGACTGTTATATGGACAAAGCAAATTAGTTGGAAGAAAGCTTACTATATCAAAGAATTTAGTCTCACATGAGAATATGACGAAAAAACATATGTGAGAGCTACACTTAAGAGGAAAGTGAAGTTAATTAGATAGTTGAAGAACATATCATCTCATCTTAGGTGTGAGACTAGTATGCCTAGATGAGCTATACCTAAGAAAGATTGGAAAATGAGATCATACTTTTTTTGCAACAAAGGAGTGGTGGTGGTAGAATGCCACTTCATCATAAAGTACACAAACTATGAGAATATTCGTATCCAATATAAAAACAACCTAAAAGTAGACAATATGATCACCTTATTTGAAAAAACAAGATTTAACAAAACATATTTTTTTTAATCAAGATTTACATCAGAAAATTCAATATTAAAACGAATTAGAAAATGCCTTTATGCTACACTTTTTTATCCTAGAGTGCTTAATCTTATAATCTTATGAAGGTATGTAAAATCAGAAAATTTAATATTAAAACGAATTAGAAAATGCCTTGATGCTACACTTTTTTAGCCTAGAGTGCTTAATCTTATAATCTTATAAAGGTATGTAAAATCTTTCATTTCCTTTTCTTCATTAAATAATTTAGCCAATGGGATACTGCTTATGGTTTGCAAAGTATTGTTCTGCACATCACGTTTCTATTGGGGGAAGGAAGAAAAAAAATGCCCCCTTTACATGTGGGGGAGAGATGTCAGGTATTCAATCCAGTGGTCGCAGAATTCCCGACCCAGCTTCGAGAGCTGTGCAGATATAAAACCCAGCCGCTTCTTCTCTTCAGCCCTGCCAAAGCGCACATCACGGTTCACAATATGGCGGACCAAAGGTAAAACCCGAATAAATTTAGAGGCACTCATTTTGCCTGAAAGAAAAATTAAAGACCATTTTTTTAAAGTGCATAATTCTTGCCGACACCTTAATCTTCATGCTTACTGCAATTTATTTTGTAATACGCCTTTTAATTTTATATAACAAAGAAGTTCAGTTGGGGCCAGTGAAGAACTGCTTTCTTCTTTGCAGGTTAGAGAAGAATTTGCATATGGAGGCATTTGAATCTAATCACCGAGAGCAATGGGTGCAGTATGTCTCAGCATGCCTAATTCTATACCGTATAATTATATTGTTTATCTTATCTTGTTAGCTCGGAACACATTCAAGTAAAAATATCTCTCATTTGATGCTTATTTGCATTTCAGTCTTTTATAATCCTAATTTCAATTATCATTTATTTCCCAAAAAACAACAATAAATAAAGAACCTTAGATTACTGAGCTAGGATTGTAACAGCAAATAAATATGCCAGTAAATGTGTTCTAATATAAATAAATATACTTAACTCTAGGTTTAATGCAGACTATTCTGTGACAGACGGCGCTTCATGATTCATTCTTGTGTTTAGTGCACGGCACTCTGTTAGATGACACCTGTTAGACTGAAAAACTCACTATGTGATGCTGGGTCATTTCCATGGCTGCACAAATGAACTCCGCGGGCAAGTTGAACTTTGTCTGCAGATTGAATCTGTGTCCGTGGATTTGACTTGACTGTCTCTGTTTGCCTTGGTATCTGAACCTGCGATTAAAGACTAGCAATGTTGACAAACTCTGTTGGGAGCTTGGTAACCGAGGATCTTCTTCTTGTGTCAAACGACTGGAACCAACTTAATGGCGTTACAAACTTGAAGACTTGCTAGGCAATCATGTGATATGTCTAGTCCCTATAAATGTTGATGCGCTCTTCTTATGATGATGCAATATGTAACAAAACTATTTCTTGATTTTTAGATGACCCAATAATAAAATAAGGTTTTGTCTTTGTATACAACATTCTAGGACACAAATTTGAATATTTAGTGAGGAATGATTAATTGTGAAGGGATTGGCTTTTAGACCAAGGATTAAATTTAAATTCACTATGCACTCTTGAATTTGATCCAAGAAAAAGGGTAAAGAAAATCAAGTGCAGACTCTTAGGATGTGTGAGGATGGGATTAAGTTAGGTTCAGATTAATTGCCAACTTTTATGCAGAAACATGTCATTTATACACTAGTCATTACATTAAGAGAAATATGGTCACAGTGAGTCCAAAATGAAGAGGAAAAATGTAGAGTATGCAATTTTCACTACATTTTTCTCCCTCTTTGACTTGCATTTGAACTATTATGAATATGCATGTCAATCTAAAACAAACAGTCAACATGAAAGTAAATATCTAAACATTCATAAAAATGATATAAATATGGATGATGATTCTACACACCTTGTAATCTATACACCATTTGAATACTTGCAAGCACAAAAGAAATACATTCATTTAAAATAGGTACATAAAAATTGCATAACAATGTCAGTGAACACAAAATTAAAAGGAAAGAGACATCTCTTAGGCATGATGGAAGCCATAAAAAGCATAAAGTTGTAATATGGCATAAAGCCTAAAAAGGGCATGAAGCTAGTAGAAGAGCATGAAGTTGTAATATGGCTTGAAGCCTAAAAAGAGCATGAAGCTAGTAAAAGAGCATGAAATTTAGCATGGCACGAAGCTTGTAAAAGAGCATGAAGTTGTAAAATGACATGAAACTTGTAAAGAGCATAAAGTTGTAATGTAGTATGAGGCTTGTAATGTGGTATGAAGTTTATCACAGCAATCATCATCAAAGTGTGTTGAAAATATTATATCCCTCCTCCATTTGGTTGCATGGAAGGGATGCAAGGAATTGGAGAAGAAGAGAAAAAGTGTAACATCCAGCTTTCATTGAACTTAAAAACAAATAAAATGTCTCATTCAAACTAGAGTATTTTTTTTTTTTTTTGAAAAGAAACATAGTAAGATGCTAATCATCTAGTTGCTGTAGTAACATTTAAGATATCATTCTACTTAAAGAACATGAGCAAAGCTGAATTCATCTATTCAAGTACCATAACAAGAGTTACAAAAGTAAGAGATTAGAAATCCTCATTTGGATACTGTGTCTTCCAAGACTCGGCTCGCCATCTACATGAGTTGGAAAGCATCATTCAAGTGCTTTTCTGCCAACCACGAACTCGTGCGGTCCCCTGCACACCTTCCTAACTGGAAGGGGCCCTTCTCTTCTTACAAAAGGCAATGTTGGAAACCCTCAAGAATTGCCATTTGAGCAGTGGTGGTAAACCCTATCTATCTAACTCCGCCATGCTACTAAGGATACCTTCCTACTAAGCTGGCAACTCTGGTTAGTTAGGTATTTGGGTTGCTGTGAGTACTAAAGTGCAATCAGTGACACCTGCACCTACTATGGCCATAGTTTTGTACTTCTGTTCAAACTCATCCACCCTGCTCGACTTGGAAAACTCTTCTAACCTAGGGCATTCGAGAGACTCTCTCCGCCCTTTACTCTTACAAAGGACACCTGTCCTAGGGCAAACTTTCTTGACCTTATTTAGGTTTTACAAATAATACACACTCTTACCTGGCTACCTGCCATGTATGACCAATATATATATAAAACTAGGGTTTTTACGAAACCCTTCACGACTCCCATGGCTGACAGTTCAGCTTGGAATAAACACTTCTAGAACAACAAACAACAGGGTTTTCATACCAAGAAGGCAAAACAGTAACCTTTTATAACCCTCAAGACAATTCTTGTGCTCAAACTGCACTGATACTTACTGACCATCAAATTGGCATGCATGGTTAGGTACTTAGCAGCAAGCAAACACAACCAGAAATTATTTCTTTCCTCATGAAGCAAACAGTACGTTTTCCTCAATCAGAATATTTCTTTCATTTATTGTCTTATGTCTGCATGTTCATTCTTGTAAATTTAATTCATGCCATTCTTTTTATATCTTTTGTTTTGTTTAAGCTCCATTCTAACCTTTCTAACTTCCTATCATTTCCACTAGGTAGAACCATGGCAAATAAAATGCAGCTTCAGTTTAAGCCTTCAGGAAGTTCCTTACACAATATCATGAATTGGTTTGGACGCTAGAAGGCAGAACTAAAGATTTTACTCTATCAAGGACATAGTTATCCATCTGAAACTTCAAGCACACCATAACCCTTCTGTACAGAACAGTGTACAAGCAAGAAACAGCTATATCTGATTTAAAAAAATAAAATCATATGCTGCAATAATCTCATGGATTATCTTTATGCAAGAAAGCACTTATCACCATAAATAATATACTCGAAAGAGTAGTATGTGCCTGCTATGAAGCTCTAAGTCTGAATAAACTGAATGTGAGCAACTATGATTGCAAGAAACTTCAGGTTTCTTCAGTTCAACCCCAGCCCCTGCTGCTAACACCTGTCTTCTTCCTCTAAAAGAAATTCGTGGCTCAAGATAGTTCTTCTATTCCTAGCATCTGCTATTCTGTTCTTCCCCAAAGAAAACCATCGAATCTCCTTTTCCAAGAAAAAATATGAGTTTGTTTTTCAAAAAAATGCCAACCAAAAGCAGGTCGATTGGTTTTAAGGTGGTTATGATAACCTCCTCCTAAATTTTCTCTAACTCCCTCATAAAGAAATCGAACTTTGATATAGCCAAAATGAAAACCAAAAGATGAGTTCATATGTGACGGATTTAGACAGCAAGAATCTTCCTTAAGGCTGCGCCACTTTTTGTGGCTATCAAAAGGGAACCGATTGCAAGATTGTAGCCATACGCCCAAGGAAGGTGGAAATTTAATTTTATCAAATTCAAAATGATATAAACACATTTCGCCAACTCAAGGTGGCCCACATTATTATTTCAAAAGTGTGGGTTATAAATATGTTTTAAATATTTAAAACTTTTATCTCCATCAATTTGTCAGCAAGCCTAATATAACTTCGTCTTTTTGACTTTAATAAAATATCCTCTTTTGAAAATATAAAATCACTTAAATTCTTATATATTTAAAATGTTGGTCTTTCAGACCCTTAGTGATAGTTCAAGTATTTAATAAAATGCCTCCAAGCAATAGCTATTAATTTATAAGCAATCATGAATCATTAGTATATTGTGCCTGTGGAAGTATAATATTGGCAATTTATATTTAGTAAGGCCAACTGGCACAGTTATTAGACTCAAAAGGTAGTAATACCTTATTGATGAGTTCAAAGTGTTAAAATAGGTTTCTCGTCAGGAAAGGAAATAAATTAAACTGAGTAGTCGTTCATACACACGTATTGGCCTGTATGCGTCAGTATGCATATGCACGATCATAGGCTCGTAAACTCGCCTGCCATCATGCATTGTGTCCACATGCATATACCCATAGTGATGTATGCAAGTTCTTCTTACATGTGCATATACGCTTGCTTGGCTTAATTTTTTTGACGGTTAGAAAGTAGAAAATTGGTATAGAAACCCTAATTCCACTTACGACAAAACCACGCCCAAAAAGATCACACAAGACTTACCTCAACTTAAGACTCCTATTACACTCTTCTAGGGTTCCTAGATCCTTCTAACCTAGTCCCGACTCAAATGGCAATTTCCAGATCATCCCAACACTACCTCTCTACTCAGATGATACTTTCCCTCCTTCGGAGGTTGTGGTACGTGCTACCCTGCATCAAACTCCAAACAAATGGAAGTTAGTTTGACATCTAAATATCATAAAATCACTATTGCATATTCTCTATCTATGCATTTAATGAAAATAAACTTTTCTTTACCAACTTTTTTTTTCTTTTTTCTAGGGCATCATAAGCACAATTTATTCCTACTGAAATAAATCATAGCTCATATTATAATGGCATAATTCCTTATTGCTCTAACATAACTCAATCACAGAAGATCTCAACATTTCTTGCAATATTCAATCAAAATTTGCATCATTCATTTGTCATAATTGCAAAAAGTAAAATTGTTTTTAAGTATCTAGGGTGGGATGTAACAAAAAGTATATGTAAAATATATAATCGTGTAAAGCTTAGTAATCATGAAACAAGTGTGACACAATTAATAAGTGTCATGTCCCTGAAATAGAACATTGAAATAACTAAGTGTGGAGATGCAAATAAGTAAAATAAGTGACAAATGACCTATTTACAAATATTAACATTACTATCATAATATAATATTATAAATATTAACAAAATAAATAGTGGCAATTTAATATTTATACTCCAATAATATGATATATAAAATAATAAATATAAAAGGATATAAACTGAAATCATTAAAGAGAATAGAGATTATTGGAGACAAGGAAATAGCGACCATAAAGGTCAAGTGTTTAAGCACGAGTCTGACGTTAAGAAGTCAGCAATTAAAGGAATTATCAATGATGTTTAAGACCAATGCTATAGACTCTTAAGCATCGGTAGTATTAGCAAGTGTCTAAGTGACGTGCCTTTTGGGACGGATGTCTCTTTTCCAAGCAACACAATCGTCCTGTGCAAAATATGAAAGTATATATATTAAGGAAGAACTCATGGGATGGGGTAGAGCTGAAGTCGTTACTCGAATGAAGAGATATAACCATTACCGGGCCTTGCTGGTGGAAGTTAAGGCGCTGCCAAGCGAAAGAGAGTGAGTCAAGTAAGATGGAAGAAGTCTCTAAAGGGTTATGATAATCTGCGCACTCCCTACTCTAGTGGCGGTGAATAATATGTCTGTATGAAATGATGCTATCGGAATCAAAGAATACGTAGTCATATATATTAATGGATCATTGTCGCCCTTGCACTCTTATCACGTCATTACTCAATCGATAGATATCCTCCTCTTGATCAATATTCATCGTGATAACTTTCATATCGGAATAATACGTCTTTGTTGGCACGGGTATTGGTTAAGGTGTCCCTGTTGTGCCTCTTAATAATCCATCAGATAGCTTATCACTTATCCACACAGACTGAAAAGGTCTTCCATCAATCATCAAGGGAAGAGAGAAGATACGCGGTAGAGAGAAGGGGCGGGAGAATACAAAACACGATTTGAAGCCAGTCCCGGGCGCCAAACGGGAGGTAAGCGTCTTCACCCTTGAAACTTATAGAACAAATACACAATACTGGTCCGTAGCTAACTCCATGTATATGAAATAATAGTAAAGATGTTTGTGCTCAATTCTGTGATAGTGTATGACTAAATCAAATACAAAAAAATGGAGAAATAGCCAAAGAGTAATTTATAACTGAAATTCCACGTCTAATAATGTATAGCCTCAATCAAATGCAAATAAGTGAACACATCTTAAATGAATATACGTCTATATATATATATCGAACAAAGCAGCCAAATTAAATTAATGATTAACCTCCATGTCTGAAGAGACATGAGCACTATTTGTTTAGTAATAAAAATCACAAATAATATTGCTGTCAGAAATTACTACCTTCCACGTAAATTATCACTGCTGGCTGAGTAGATAGATTTAGAACCAATAATCTCTTTCCCTGATGCTCACCGAGGAGAGGATGGTTGTGGGAGGGAAAGGCTGGTAAGTTCGATCCCATGTTGGATGTCCCAAGATGGTAATGAATTCTGAGGGAGTCTACTTGGAGATTGGTCACGCGCCCTTAGCACTGTAAGGTGTCCCTCCTCCAATGGGGTCTAGGGAAGAGAGATAAAGGCAAGGATCTATCCCAATCGAGCGTTATAAGTTACGATTTGACTGCAATAAGTATGAACTCATGTAATTTATATCTTGTGTATATGCTAATGCACTCATCTCATATGTTGATTTAAAAAGAACTTATGCACTAGTTGATAATAATGCACTTCAATCATCTTATTCCATCCATCCTCCATTGATCTTTATCAAACAATCTTTAAAAAATCGAAAATTTAATTTGTGCATCTCATGTCTCTAATAAGGGGACATTACAATTGGTATCAAAGCATGTTCTTGCCATCCTGTGTATACTACGTGTGCCTTACATGTATTCCGGTGTATACTTGATGACCTTGGAATGGTGGACAGGTCCACGGTGTAGTATGGGATGCACCGAATCCCTTTTCCAATTGTTTGACGGTATACTTCATTCGATTGTATTCGTACTCGAGTGTATACTCTACGTCTTGTAATTGTATTTGAGTGCATACTCTATGACCTTGTAGTTGTATTCAAGTGTGTACTCCATGATTGTATTTATATTTGAGTGTATACTCTATGAATCGTGATTGTATTTGAGTGTATACTCCATGATTGTATTTGTATTTGAGTGTATACTCTATGATTCGTGATTGTATTTGAGTGTAAACTCCATGATTGTATTTGTATTTGAGTGTATACTCTATGACTCGTGATTGTATTTGAGTGTAAACTCCATGATTGTATTTGTATTTGAGTGTATACTCTATGACTCATGATTGTATTTGTATTTGAGTGCATAACTTGTATTTGAATTCAAGATGTATTTGTATTCGAGTGTATACTCTATGACTTTGTATTTGTATACTTTATGACTTTGTATTCAAGTGTATACCTTGTATTCAAGTGTATTCAAATGTATACTTTGTGGCTCATGTGTACTTAGATGTATACTTTGTGGCTTATGTGTGTTCAATTGTATTCAAGTGTATACCATGTGACTTATGCGTATTCGAGTGTATTCAAGTGTATACCTCGCAACTTGTGTATTCAAGTGCATGCTTTGTGGCTTATGTGTATTCCAGTGAATTCAAGTGTGTACTTCATGATGATGTATTCAAGCGTGTACTCTATGATCTTGGCTGTGACTTGTATTAAAGTGTATACCTTACGACTTACATGTAGTCATTCATATGTTTTGTGACTTGATGCACTTGTGCATATACTTTATGATCTTATGATGTTAGCATCTTACTTGTCCACTTCATATACTCTAATACATGACTACTCTGCTCTCAAATGTATACTTTGTGTTGCATAATTCATGCCTTATATGTATTTGTAGAGTGCATCTATATGCCTATGGTCTACATGTATAATCATTTTGTGCTTTATGTATCTTCAAATGAATACTTCATATTGTGTATTGAATGCATGATATGCTTCTATTCCATGCATAGAAGTAAAAAAATTGAGTGTACGTGAATGCTCTACAAATTCATGTCTTATGTAATGACTAAATGCTTCCCGCTCTATGTGTGAAAATTCCTATATGTAAATACTTCATGCTTTATCTACTTCTTAATTGATATGTGCCCTCATGTTTGAGTGCTGGTATGTACTTTGTGTTATGATCTGCGTATATTATAATGTATTGCGTGTATTTCTATGACTTATGAGTCATCATCTATTCTCATGTGAATGATTCAAATGATTCATGCTTATATACTTCATGACTTTGTGAAGTTACTGCTTACATCCAATGTATTACAAATACTCTATGCATATGTTTCATGAGTCTATGATATGCTTCACTTCTTCTGTGTATCTAGATGTTTCTTATGTCTTAAATGTTTTCAACGTATTTACTCCATGAAAACTCTTCTCATGTATGCCAGTGCTTGATTTCTGTCTCATGTGTATTTGAATGCAATTCAAGACCTGCGTGTATGGGTGTCTGTGGCACTTCTCTTTGTATCCGAGTGCATGGTCCATGCCTTGAGTGATTGCTTCATGTCTTATGGTACCCTCAGTGTATTCAAGTGTGGCTCATGACTTATGAATTCAAATGTACTCAATACATTGAAGTATACATCTATTATGACCATGTTAATGTAATCGATCAAAATACTTCTTGAGTAAGAAGTGTGACTCCTAGTGTGAAGAGTTGTTTTGGAGTGGCGATTGCTTGAGGACAAACAATCTTGGGCAGGGTGGACTGTCATGTCCCCGAAATAGAACATTGAAATAACTAAGTGTGGAGATGCAAATAAGTAAAATAAGTGACAAATTACCTATTTACAAATATTAACATTACTATCATAATATAATATTATAAATATTAACAAAATAAATAGTGGCAATTTAATATTTATACTCTAATAAGATATATAAAATAATAAATATAAAAGGATATAAACCGAAATCATTAAAGAGAATAGAGATTATTGGAGACAAGGAAATAGCGACCATAAAGGTCAAGTGTTTAAGCACGAGTCTGACGTTAAGAAGTCAACAATTAAAGGAATTATCAATGATGTTTAAGACCAATGTTGTAGACTCTTAAGCATCGGTAGTATTAGCAAGTGTCTAAGTGACGTGCCTTTTGGGACGGATGTCTCTTTTCCAAGCAACACAATCGTCCTGTGCAAAATATGAAAGTATATATATTAAGGAAGAACTCACGGGATGGGGCAAAGCTGAAGTCGTTACCCGAATGAAGAGATATAACCATTACCGGGCCTTGCTGGTGGAAGTTAACGCGCTGCCAAGTGAAAGAGAGTGAGTAAAGTAAGATGGAAGAAGTCTCTAGAGGGTTATGATAATCTGCGCACTCCCTACTCTAGTGGCGGTGAATAATATGTCTGTATGAAATGATGCTATCGGAATCAAAGAATACGTAGTCATATATATTAATGGATCATTGTCGCCCTTGCACTCTTATCGCGTCATTACTCAATCGATAGATATCCTCCTCTTGATCAATATTCATCGTGATAACTTTCATATCGAAATAATACGTCTTTGTTGGCACGGGTATTGGTTAAGGTGTCCCTGTTGCGCCTCTTAATAATCCATTAGATAGCTTATCACCTATCCAAACAGACTGAAAAGTTCTTCCATCAATCATCGAGGGAAGAGAGAAGATACGCGGTAGAGAGAAGGGGCGGGAGAATAGTGGGCTATAGGATCATGTAAAACATTTGAATTTGCCCCTTGTGACTATAAAACATGAAATCTTTGCAATTGAATACATTTGAGTTGTAAATCCATTAGAACTGGAATCATTTGAAAACTAAAATTGTTTGACACTAAAGCCAACAAAATATTTAATGTCATGTCCCCGTCCTTGATTGAGACCTATCTCAATCTTGGAGAGTAAAAACAGTGTTTTTTAAACACTACCTCTGCATTTATTAAATATTTAAAATAATATTAAAATAATAAATAAAATATAATATTAAAATAAAATACATTTAAATTATTAAATAAATAATATTTAAATTTATAATGTTATCTTTGGCTGTAATGTCCCCTTTTCCTAGGCAGTGGTCAAGCGCAGTGGTTAGTCTACCAATTGGTCCCCGTAGGCTAACAAAGTGTTTAGGGGACCTTTTTGAGGGAAATCTTTGGGTCTTTAGCAGACCCTTTGGTGCTTATTTCAATATTCTTCAGCTCTTTGTCGTAGCTTATTTGTGGTGCGCCTTCCGGAGGCCATTTAGGACCATTTGATGCACACTTACTATTTTTAGTAAGTCACTTGGATATTTGGGTGCAACCTTACTATTTATAGTAAGCCATTTTGATGAGTAGAGGAAGCAGTGAGTAACCTTGTGGTGTTGGCAAAATCAATTAATGATCCCTTTTGAGGGAAATCTTTGGCTCTTCAGCAAACCCTTTGGTGCTTATTTCAGTATTCTTCAGCTCTTCGTCGTAGCTTATTTGTGGTGCACCTTTCGGAGGCCATTTAGGACCATTTGACGCACACTTAGTATTTTTAGTAAGTCACTTGGACATTTGGGTCCAACCTTACTATTTATAGTAAGCCATTCTGATGAGCAGAGGAAGCAGTGAGTAACCTCGTGGTGTTGGCAGAATCAGTTAATGATGAGTTTTTATGGAGTTATGGTTTATTAATTAGTATTAAAGTATTAACTTTAATAATGATTAAATATAAAGTGGATTAATGAGATGACCTTTATAATATATGGTTTTATATAATCCTAAGGTCATTTTTAAAAAGCAATTAAAGGGAGACATAAAGACTTTATTAAAAAGGGATTTAAGTGATTTTAAAGTATACTTTATAATATAATTATATAAGTTAAAGTGTCATTTTAAAAGGGGAGATATAAGTGAGTTTTAAAGTATACTTTGTATTATTAAGTTGTGCACCAAAAAGGTGGGAAAAGTAAATGAAATTAAAGTAAATTAGATGAAATGAAAGTCAAATGCAAATTGAGTATTATAAAAAGGCTTTTGAAGCTCATTTTATTCATTCATGAATATTATTCTTGTTTTGGAAAAATTTGGTGAAGAGCTTTAGCAAGGGTTTGCTGGTTGAAAGCCATAGACTTTTTGAGGACGACACCCCTTAGGAAGAATAGCTCGGTATAGGAGTGAAAGATCTCCCAAGCCAGCTTGCAGACAATTCCATTGCAGGGATTGTGCTTGTGCTTCATTGTTTATAGGAAAGGATTTGAAATAAGGGTTCGAAGATTTAACCATCATTTCTGAGTTTAATGTGCACATTAATATTTATATTCTGAGATCATTGCTCTTGCTTTCTACTGGTATATTGTTGTGGTGGACGCGGGAATTCTGGAACCCTAGGTGTCCATCTGTTTGAGTAAAGATTACTGCTACAGGATATTAATGCCGAAACTTGAGATTTCAAGAAAAAGGGACGGGCTCTATTTGAATCATATTGACCGCTAATGAGGCTGTAGACAGGTTTCCAATACATTGTATTTGCTCTTGTTGATGATTGGTCTGTTCTGAGTTTTAAATCAGACCTGGATGTGTGACTGTTATTGCTCAAGATACACATCTTATCTTGTTGCTATTGTTATTTGAGCTGCACATTAATTGCTGGAAGTGTATGTTGTTCATAAGAGGCTGGACGTGGGAGTTTCCTGGGCATATACATTCAATCTGCAAGTGTTGTTAAGAGTTCTCAGTCCAGGCATGATCAAATTCAGTCAATACCTTACCTGTAAGTGCTCATAAATCTGAGTCTCCATCGACTACAGTTGTTGCTGCTCATTCAAGGCATGCTTTGGGTTCCAGGTTGGGTGAAATCAGTTCCTATGACTGTCAATGATATGTAATCGACAAAAATATATGTATTGGATACTAAGTCTTTACTGCTGTAGCTTAATGGAGGTGTGAAATTGTTGAAGTCTGCTTATTTATTTTTATTCTGAATGAAGTGTAAAAGCCTGTAGCTTTCATATGCTCAGAACTCTTATATGTTCATCAAATATGTATGAAATAGAGAGTGAAATCTGATTGTTATATCTATTCAAGCATTTCATTTAAATATTGTCAAAATATATACAATGCAAAAGATCTCAGTTTGACAAAATGTCCCATGTATCAAACTGAAAATTAATTGAGCCAAATCGCACGTCAAATCTCAGATCGGGGTGGGACATTTCAGTGGTATCAGAGCTAGTTTTCCTGCCATCTTGGTGGGTGAATCGAAAATATTCAGTGGGTTCACATCTTTGCTTTGTTGAGTAACCAGCACTCATAGTTTTCAGTATTAGATTTAAATTATGGATTCAGTTAGTGACAAAGAGTTTGTATCAGATGATGGAAAGTGGTTGGCAAGAATACTTTATGAAACAAGTAGTAAGCTTGGCAGTCAACCTCAATCTAGGGATGATACTTTGGTCACACTGAAAAAAATAGAAGAATGTTTGAGTCTTGTTGGACAGTCGCCTTCTGTTTTGTTGCAGATAGCAATGACTCCAACAGTGACTTCTTTGGGTGAGCACGAGTTATTGAGACACGAAAATCAGGAGACAAGGCTCACTGTTACTCTTTGCCTCAGTGAAATTATAAGGATTACAGCTCCTCAAGTTTCTTATAATATTGGCAAAATGAGGGAGTTATTGCAGCTGATTACTGGAAGCTTTGATGGGATAGGTGATGTCAAAAGTCCTTCTTTTGGGAAGAGGTTCAAGGTCCTAGAATGGATGACACAGGTGAGATCGTGCGTTGTTATGATTGGATGTGATTGTAATGACCTTATTTTACAGATGTTTCATCTTTTTGTAGATTCTATCAGTGAGGAACATGATAAATCTATTCAGGACTACATGAGGATCATTATGGCTACAATCATTAATGAAAGTGGTGAAATTTCCCAGCCTATCTTATCTCTATTGTTGGCTGTTCTTAAACAAGTACAGGTGACATCTACAACTGCTTATAACTTGGTTCATAGTGTTTTCAAGCAATGTGAGGGTAAGTTGAGGCCCTATTTGTTTGATGACAAGCGGGTGGAAGAAAAGGGGTTCACATCAGAAGTGGTTGATGACGAGAATGCCTTACATCATGATAGTTGATTGATAGAACCCAAGGATGACATTTTCAGCGCTCATGAAGTTGATATCAGCCTTGAAAACAAATCAGATTTTATGTTGCATGATGCTGATCCTAAATCAGAAAATTTGTATGAGATTGATGGGTCCCAGGAGTCCAATTAGTTGGTAGGACAATTGAAGGTGAATGAAGATCAGATTGTTGCAGCCATTAGACACTTTGATGACACTCTTCAGCTGTTGGCAAAGCATTGTTGGAGGATTCCGGGAATACAAAACAATCCTGAAGGAGGACTTTCCCTTGAAGGTTTTCATGCCCTCGAGAGGCGTTGATGGTAACGAAGACCAATTACATGAGCTACTCTCAGATAGAGATCACCTACTCCAGCTTGGTGAGATCTACTACGATGCACTTGAGGGGAAAGAAAGGGAAGTGGATAAGCTTACTGATGAGCTTATTGTCCTGGAGGATTCCTTGAAGAGCACTTAGAAGGCCTTTCAAGAAGCAGAGGTTCAGATTGACGAGCTCCGCGAGGAGCTAAGCTTGGTTCAAAATTCTTCATCCACAACAAAAAATCAGTCTTCTAGGGCTATCATGATGCCTGCGAGGCTATCATGATGCCTGCGAATGAAAGTGGAACTTATGGATTGAGGGCCCAGGATAGAGACATGATAGAGGTAGAGATGCATACATTGTGTGGGCCAACTAGCAATGAGGTGCATGCATCCACACGTGATAGGGTTACTAGTCTCTACATTGGCGGAGTAGAGATTTCTATTGGTGAGTCTTGTGCTGAGGAGGCAAAGTCTTGTGTGACTAGCGTGTTGAATCATCATGCTGTCCCATCTTATTTGCATGAGGATTGCAGGGCGTCTACTAGTGGAGGCATGTCTCCTACATCTGCTAGCAGATTGGGTAATGCATTGGTTGAGATGGATGGTAGGCATGAGCCTAATGGGTCACTAGGACTCAAGGGACAATTGATAGTCACTGAGGATAGGGTTGTCCAAACCTTAACTCGTTTCGACAACACACACAAGTTTGTGAAATACCTCCTGTGGTCAGCACAATTGGAGGAAAGGCGGACAGGGGTAGTAGTTGGGACTTCCATATAAAGTTTGCAAACTATCATGCGTGCCCTAGAGGGAATTAAGTCAGAATACCTCAAGTTGCTATCAGATAGGGACTTTACTATTGGGTTCGCAGAGAGGACTTGCAGAGCATCTACCCAATCATCCCTTTAGAATCAGAGATGTGAGCCACCTCTTGATTCAAGTGATGAGAGTGATGAGGCGCGTGTTCCCGATGACTATGCTGGTCAACCATTGGCGCAGGCAGGAGCATTCCATCTTGACTGCATAGTAAGGAGTGCTCATCACTTCTCTTTTAGTCCACGCACAAATGATTTGATGGTGCATAGGTGTGGGTTGGCTTAGGATTCTTATCACCCATTGTGGGATGGAGTGTTTCCATCTCTGGAAGATGGAAGCAGAGACTGTGGGTATTTGACTCTGTTATTTTCAGTTGGTTGTTTACAGGGTCAGGGATCAAATTTTCATCATGTAGAGGTGTCCTTGGCAGAGTTTGCAACTTCCGTGTTTCAAGAATTTCCATTGGAGGCGTGGTTACAGGGAAGTTGTGGTTTCAGTGAGCATGATGGCATTGTTAGTCCAGCCCGTAGTGATGGAGTTTTGCTCCATAAGTTGGTAGGGGACGACTGTTCTATTGTTTGGGACAAGGTTTTTTGTCGTAATCTTTGGAGGACAGCAGTTGTTTTGGGAGTTTGGAGGAGAGTTGTATCATCTCCTCAGCATTGGAGAGTGGCATAGGGTTGGTACTCCGGCACCCTATGATCCTAGCAGTTTGGTATGCATTCCCATAGGTTGGATTTCCAATCTTGAGGCTGCTGAGCTGTCCCATATCAGCAACCTAGGAGGAGTTGTTACACCGCTTTCAGTACCTATGAGGGATACTTATCACATCCATGAGAGATTTGCTGAGTTTGTAGTGGGGTGTTGTGTTGCTAGCACTTCGAGTTATTTCCATCCTCTCATGTTTGATGGATGTGAGTTTTTGGTGTGTTGGGATCTAGGTGGTGATAAGTGTGGCATGACAGCTCGATGGGATTCCGATGTGTTGCTTCATGACTCTCAGCATGGTGAAGATTATACCAGAGTGGCGCAGGGGAAGTCAGCGGGTGATGTGTATGGCGAACTTCCATTTTGGTTATGGGATCTAGGGATTCCTATGTTTGGTAGATTGCTCTACATTGGGGTAGTTGCCTACAGTGATGTTGAGTATGGCTTTATCTCTACCTAGCGGATGTAGAGGATATGTTGTTGGGCATTCTACAGATTGATTTGGGATCCTGGTATTCAGGTGATAGGCCAAGGCATCTAGGTGAGGATTGCTTGGGGACAAGTAATCTTGGGGAGGGTGGACTGTAATGTCCCCTTTTCCTAGGTAGTGCTCAGGCGTAGTGGTTAGTCTGCCAATTGGTCCTTGTAGGCTAACAGAGTGTTCAGGTGAACCTTTTGAGGGAAATCTTTGGCTCTTCAGTAGACCCTTTGGTGCTTATTTCAGTATTCTTCAGCTCTTCCTCCCAACTTATTTGTGGTGCGCCTTTCGGAGGCCATTCAGGACCATTTGATGCACACTTATTATTTTTAGGAAGTCACTTGGACATTTGGGTCCAACCTTACTATTTATAGTAAGCCATTCTGATGAGCAGAGGAAGTAGCGAGTAACCTCGTGGTGTTGGTAGAATCAGTTAATGATGAGTTTTTATGGAGTTATGGTTTATGAATTATTATTAAAGTATTAACTTTAATAATGATTAAATATAAAGTGGATTAATGAGATGGCCTTTATAATATATAGTTTTATATAATTATAAGGTCATTATTAAAAAGCAATTAAAGGGAGACATTGGTGCAAGATGGTGTGTCCCTTGGTCTTCCTTGTGCAGCACAGTGCTTGGGTTCGTGACATGGATTAACTGCCTCTTGTGGATCTTGTATAAATCTGACAGTTGTATTGGGCATTAATAGGTTGATCTTTTGGTGCAACGACAACCACCAATGTAACAATTGGTATTAGAGCCGAGGTCACAGGTTTCAACCCCTTGCTTGCACTTGGGGGGGGGGGATTGTTGCAAGATGCTGTGTCCCTTGGTCTTCCTTGTGTAGCGTAGCCCTTGGGTTCGTGACATAGCTTAACCACCTCATGTGGATCTTGTATAAATTTGGCGGTTGTATCGGGCATTAATAGGTCGATCTTTTGGTGCAACGACAACCACCAATGTAACAAACATAAGAACTTTATTAAAAAGGCATTTAAATGATTTTAAAGTATGCTTTATAGTATAAGTTAAAGTGTCATTTTAAAGGGGGAGATATTGTTGATGTTTAGCAGCTTCGGGCTCACTCTTCCAGCCTCGTGTGAACACATTTATTTGTGATAATTAATGTGAAGGGGCACTTCACATGGCAACAATGTAATACTCATCTTGGCCGACCTTCCTTGTATTTCCATCCTGGCTGCCCTTCATTGTAATTTACAATTATTATTTGTAATTTTATTTTCTTATGTTGGCCGACCTAGCTCTTGAAGAGGTGCGACCTCTCTATTGATATGTATATATAGGAGATCATTTCCACTCCATTGGATATCAAGCAAGTTTGATTATTCCTTCTCTATCAAGTGCAAATTTCTTCTAAGGCAGATTGCGAATCCATTCAAGTGCAGATTTGTGTTCAAGGAAGGGCAGATTGTCATCTGTTATTGTAGCCATTGCTGGTGCTGAATATTGGCCTTGTGTTAGGCCTCATTGTAAAGAGTTTTGTTGCCATTGCTTATATATATAAAAGAGATAATTGTTGCTGGGTTTTTCTCCCTCAAGTGGAGGGTTTTCCCAGGGTATATGCTGTGTTTATGTGTCTGATTTTTGAGTTAAATTCTGCTTATATAATCTGATCATAAAAAAAACTAAGATGGTATTAGAGTGGGTTAAGGAAAGTTTGGATCAGATTTGACTAAGTATGAGCTTGGAATTGGAAATTTCATTGAAGGATCTTATATTGAAGGAGCGTATTGGGCCTGGTTCTTTTAGTACAATGCATCATGCTGATTGGTGTGGGTCGGATGTTGCTGTGAAGATTCTCATAGTTCAAGATTTGTATGAAGAGCGACCTAAGGAGTTCCTAAGAGAGGTCTCGCTGCTTCTGAGTTGTTTCTCTCAGTGTTCAAGACGTTAACATATCTGTGGCTGCGAAGTCTGTCCAAGCAATTTGGGGATCTTGTTAACGCATTACTATGCTCTTTGACGGAACTACCCTTAGCTGGCATATTCCCTCGGCTTGTATTATGCATAGGGAAGCTCCCTCATTCAAGATTCGGGTGACTACTGGCATGAATTTCTGTTCTTTTCCTGTGATTGCATCAAAATGTTTGATACCTCTCAGATCTGCACACTTATCCAGGTGCTATATTTTCATTATGGCTGTGCATTCTTCTGAGGTTGTCTATTTATAAGTTGTGTATTGCTGTATTTGATTTAAATTTGAGATTATTGCTTGTCATTTGGGTGTGGAATCTGTATTATTCCACAGTATAAAGGAATATCTCAGAAGTTACCTTGTGAGGGTGAAAAACGTTGTGGGTTCGGGATAGAAAAATTGTTGTAGAAACCTTCAATTATAAAGATCATAATCTGAAAGGTATCACTGTCAGGACATTTGTTATAAAGAGATAAAGTTGTGGTGATCACTAGCATAAAATCCCATCAGAGATCAAATTCCGAAAGGCTAAAGGAGTGGACCTTGTTGGAATAAGCCAACTTCTTGTGTAAGGAGTCGGTTTGTACTGTGTGGTTTGATGTCATGAGGTTTTCAGCTGCATAATCTTCAGAATCACTGCTCTATGTACAGATTGGAGTTAATGGAGTTCGTAAAAGCCTGAAGATCTTGGGATAGATAAGTGCAGACCCGAAAAGCATTCTGATTTCAATGAGATAAGTATTCTTTTGTTTATACTTTTGAAATCTAGGGTAAAAATTTCAGTTTGCTAAGTTGTGCAAATCTGACTTTGGTTATTTGAATCATGTGTGTTTAGTCAAATCGTGGATTCTCTTGAATAGTGATCTCTGGGATGAGATCCTTTGGAGACACCCCTTTTTTTATATTTATTCATTGTGAGATGTTCATGCTTGTTGTGAAAAATTTCTGAGTGTGACTCAGAGATGAAGAAAGAATTGCAATTTCGATGGTGATGTAATGTCCCCTTTCTAGTGGAAACACTTAAACCTGAATCTGGCACTCAAAGTGTTTCTCAAAGAGACATTAGAAATAGTAAAGATCAATAAGTTTTAATGATAATATCGAATAATATCAAAGATGATATGAATTCTATTATACCATTAATCACCCTATGTATCACCACCAACAACTTTAATAATGTAATTGCATTTCACTTGCACTTAGTGACCCCTTCATTCCTTATTCACTAAACATAGCTAAGCACGGTAATTGGCACGATTCTCCTATACACTAAAGTCCAATGACCAAGTCTGAGTTTTGAAACTCCTTTAACCCATACTTCACACCACACCTCTAAAATTAACACCAATGTTCATACAATCTATATGCTAGCATAAATCATTAACCACATAAACTCTTCCTTGCTGAGCTCAAGGTGCCGATTAGACTTCTGTGTTTGCTTATTTGCCACGACCCCTATAATCTACAATAACCAACAATGTAAGCATTCCAATTCGTTCACATATTCTTACATCTGTGACTTTTAATGGTAGCGGTTATTTGAAATGTAATACACTATATGGTGCGTGGATTAAATGGAACAATGCTCATATCACTCCCACATTGGTTCTTAAACTCCTCCACGCCTTTAGAATAGACTGCCTTCAATTTATATTAATAAATATGATTTATTTAATACTATCTAGATCTACTAATCTTACCTTATATTCTGCCACTTCAATTTGTATTCCTTTGTGGTTTTCCAATGTTAATGTGCCAGATGCGTAGAGTAAGCTGCCTATGGTGTATTCTCAAATTTGTTTGCTGCTTCATGAAATCCTTGAGGTTATCGTCGGTGCTCTCGGTGATCTTAAATGCAAAGGATTGTGTCTCAAGTGCGGAACTCATCTTAATAGGATCATCTGCAGAAAGACGTCTATTTCCAGCGATGATGAACTACGGTTCTTTTCCATTCCCTCTGCATATAGACGTTCCTATCTTCCCATCTATTCAATGTTTTCTTTCCTCTAACCATCGTTGATTGTTTGTTCTTCTTTCTTCCCCGATGATGGTCCTCCTTCAGCTACGATGATAATCTTTCATTTGCTTCCATACTCAGTGAACTCGGTCCTGCATACCTCTCTATCTCTGATAATCTCCCCGATTCGCTCCATAATCACGATGTTTATATCCTCCCATAAAGCGAAGAGAGGCATGACCTTTGATCCACAAATTCCTTGGATCCATGTTGCTCTTGGAAGACACCCGTTTAAACTTTAATTGTTGTTTGTTTGGTATGTCTCCTTTATATTATCCGCCGCCTTTAAAATGAACATTAATCCTTTACATGAGCGATTATAATCATGTACTCCTTGCTAACTTGGTCGCTTTAACCTGGAGTTTAATATTTACTAGTCTTTCACACGTTTGAAGACTTTTTATTTAATCTCTTTAAAATCGTATACTTCCACATTATTTATATGTTAGTTTTTAAATATATATATAGATTTTGGTAATTACCATTTGGATATTCATAGTGATATTATAATCATAAATAATTACAATTGATCATTTTTAGATTATATTTATTATTTTATAATGATTATAATGATATTTAAATTGTTATTTTTATTCTTACTTATGTATCAATATTTATAATTCATTAGAATTGCAACCAAAATAGGGGACATGACAGGTGATTAGTTGGTCACATCGATATCATTCCCTAATGCATGGACTGTGTTAGAGCCTTGACTCTTGGAGAGGGTTGGTTCTACATGCTAACTGCATTATGCATTCAAGAAATCTGTAGTTGTGCAAATTGTCTTTTGTTGTGTTGAGTTTAGCACTCTTGAGAGGAGTAAAAGATGGAAGAAAGAGTTATATCTGAATTCAATAAAGATAAGTTTCTTTATCCCTTTATTCTGACCTTTTGATATTTGCTTTTTATAGGTTGATTCCTATATATAATCTATTAAGAGATAAGTATTTCATGTTTTGATTAATGTTCATGAATGTTTTATGTGCTATAACATTGGGACAGTGAATATTGTATGCTTCTAGCTTTGGTACTTCTCCTTGAAGATGGTTTTATAAATTATTAGTAATCTCTCTAAAATGCTTCCAGGACGGTGATGAGAGATTGCTTAGAGAGGAAAAGCTTGAGGCATCCTGTGAGGAACCTATTCAGAATAGAGTGATCTGGGATGAGGTTGAGGAGGACAATCCTGAACTCTCTACAGTATCAGAGGTGTGCGTTGGAAAACATTCTCTAAAGCAAGCGTTGCAGGCAATCTTGGACGAAGAGGTCAGAAGGTTGATGCAAGTACTTGAAGATTTAGAGGGAGCCTACTGAACCTGAAGAAGATGGTAATCTAGTTGATCTTGGTTCTTTATGTTGATTTATTTCTTACTGGAGAAGATCACCTCATTATCAAATGAAAGGAGTTAGCTTCTGAATTTGAAATGAAGGATCTTGGTTACATGCACTACTTCCTTGGTTTAGAAGTATGGCAGAAGCCTGATGAGATCATTCTAAGTCAAGGGAAGTATACCATTGATATTTTGAAGAGATTTGGTATGATGGATTGCAAATCCATGTCTACGCCTATGGAGACCAACCTACATAAATTGAAAGAGGCTGTAGCTCAGATCTGGTGGATCCCACGATGTACAGGCAATTGATTGGATCGTTGATGTATCTAGTCAATACTAGACTGGATATTTGCTATGTAGTGAGTGCACTTAGTCAGTTCATGTGTGAACCAAGGCAAATACATCTAGTTGCAGCAAAGCATATCCTGAGATACTTGCGTGGCACAGTTGGATATGGCTTGAGATATTCTTCAGGTGTAGACTTGAAGCTGCATGGATATACTGATTCCGATTGGGCAGGGTGTGTTACTGATCGAAAGAGCACCTCTGGATGCTATTTCAGTTTGGGGTCTGCGATGATCTCCTGGTGTAGCAGGAAGCAGTCTTCAGTGGCACTGAGTACAACAGAGGCTGAGTATATTGTAGCTTGAGAAGCAATGTGGCTTTGGAAACTCTTTGCAGGATTGTTGGACAATCAATAGAGCCTACTGTCATTCATTGTGATAATCAAAGCTGTGTGAAACTTTCTGTCAATCCTGTGTTTCATGACAGAACTAAACATGTTGAGATCAAATACCACTATATTAGAGATATGGAATTGAGGAAAGCAATCTAGTTGAGGTATATCAGCATTGATGAGCAGATGTCAGACATTCTCACCAAGCCTCTCTCCAGGATAAAGTTTGTGTAATTTCGAGACAAGCTTGGTATGGTAGAGAATGAAGCCCTAGCTGAGAAGGAGTCTCAGTATCAACGATCTTCCTTAATGCATTTCTCTTTGAGAGAGATTTGAGGTGCAAGCCCTTGTTAATGCATTTCTTTTTGAGAGAGATTTGAGGTGCAAGCCCTTGTTAATGCATTTCTCTCTTTGAGAGAGATTTGAGGTGAAAGCCCTTGTTTCCACCCTTTGGGAGAGCCATGGTGGATGTCATGTGTGTGACTCCATGACAACATCACGTGAGAGAGTCCGTGATGATTTTCTTGTACTTGTGCTTTTTCACCCTCTGGGAGTAGCCATGGTGAATGTCACAATGAGGTGATGATATCACGTTGAGTGATGAGCACTTGTGCACTTTTACCATCCATGGGAGTAGCCATGATGGTTGATATCACGATGAGGTGATATCTCTTCTTTACCATCCATGGGAGTAGCCATGATGGTTGATATCACGGTGAGGTGATATCTCTTCTTTCCACATATGGGAGTAGCCATTGTGGTTGACATCACGATGAGGTGATATGTCTTATGCAGCTGGAAGTATTTCTCCCTAGTTGAGAGGGAGTGTTGATGTTTAGCAGCTTCGAGCTCATTCTTCTAGCCTCGTGTGAACACAATTATTTGTGATAACTAATGTGAAGGGGCGCTTCACATGGCAACAATGTAATACTCATCTTGGCCGACCTTCCTTGTATTTCCATCCTGGCCGACCTTCATTGTAATTTACAATTATTATTTGTAATTTTATTTTCTTATGTTGGCCGACCTAGCTCTTGAAGAGGTATGACCTCTCTATTGATATGTATATATAGGAGATCATTTCCACTCCATTGGATATCAAGCAAGTTCGATTATTCCTTCTCTATCAAGTACGAATTTCTTCTAAGGCAGATTGCGAATCCATTCAAGTGCAGATTTGTGTTCAAGGAAGGGAAAATTGTCATCTGTTATTGTAGCCATTGCTGGTGCTGAATATTGGCCTTGTGTTAGGCCTCATTGTAAAGAGTTTTGTTGCCATTGCTTATATATGTAAAAGAGATAATTGTTGCTGGGTTTTTCTCCCTCAAGTGGAGGGTTTTCCCAGGGTATATGCTGTGTTTATGTGTCTGATTTTTGAGTTAAATTCTGCTTATATAATCTGATCATAAAAAAAACTAACATATATAAGTGAGTTTTAAAGTATACTTTATATTATTAAGTTGTGCACCAAAAAGGTGGGAAAAGTAAATGAAATTAAAGTAAATTAGATGAAATGAAAGTCAAATGCAAATTGAGTATTATAAAAGGGCATTTGAAGCTCATTTTATTCATTCATGAATATTATTCTTATTTTGGAGAAATTTGGTGAAGAGCTTCAGCAAGGGTTTGTTAGTTGAAAGCTATAGACTTTTTGAGGACGAAACCCTCAAGAAGAATCGCTCGGTACAGGAGTGAAAGATCTCCCAAGCCAGCTTGCAGACAATTCCATTGCAGGGATTGTGCTTGTGCTTCATCGTCTACAGGAAATGATTCGAAATAAGGGTTCGAAGATTTAACCATCATTTTCTGAGTTTAATGTGCACATTAATATTTATATTCTGAGATCATTGCTCTTGCTTTCTACTGGATATTGTTGTGGTGGGCGTGGGAATTCTGGAACCCTAGGTGTCCATCTGTTTGAGGAAAGATTACAGCTATCGGATATTAATGCCAAAACGTGAGACTTCAAGAAAAAGGGATGGGCTCTATTTGAATCATATTGACCTCTAATGAGGCCGTAGACTGGTTTCCAATACCTTGCATTTGCTACTGTTGATGATTGGTCTGTTCTGAGTGTTAAATCAGACCTGGACGTGTGACTGTTATTGCCCAAGATGCACATCTTATCTTGTTGCTATTGTTATCTGAGTTGCACATTTATTGCTGGAAGTGTATGCTGTTTATAAGAGGCTAGATGTGGGAGTTTCCTGGGCATATACATTCAATCTGCAAGTGTTGTTAAGAGTTCTCAGTCCAGGCATGATCAAAATCAGTCAATACCTTATCTGTACGTGCTCATAAATCTGAGTCTCCATTGGCTACAGTTTGCTGCTCATTCAAGGCATGCATTGGGTTCCAGGTTGGGTGAAATCAGTTTCTATGACTGTCAATGATATGTAATGAACAGAAATATATGTATTGAATACTAAGTCTTTACTGCTGTAGCTTAATGGAGGTGTGAAATTGTTGAAGTCTGCTTATTTATTTTTATTCTGAATGTAGTGTAAAAACCTGTAGCTTTCATATGCTCATAACTCTTATATGTTCATCAAATATGTATGAAATAGAGAGTGAAATCTGATTGTTATATCTATTCAAGCATTTCATTTAAATATTGTCAAAATATATGCAATGCAAAAGATCTCAGTTTGACAAAATGTCCCATGTATCAAACTGAAAATTAATCGAGCCAAATGGCATGTCAAATCTCAGATCGCAATGGGACATTTCACTGGCCGACCTCCTTGAGTTAGGCGCTTACATTGCCTATTTATTCTGGATTGGTGTTCAATGAGAAGGGGGCGGATTGACAGAAAGAATTCAAGTGATCGGTTGAGACGAAAACCTCTACTCAATTGGCGTCCTAGTGAGACGACACCCTCACCTTGGCGTTGAATCCTTTCTTACAATCCCACACATATTTGCATTTCCTATTCATGCTTGTATATTTCTAAGCTCCAGCCTTTTGTCCAGGTCAGAACATCGCCGGCATCTCTAGTGCGTGATCAGTCCCTTGTTTGGGCGAAGACGGTCATCTATTACCAGCCGTTGTGTATATTCAGGACGGGTGTCAGGTACATTATATGTGGGTCTTCCTTATTATTAAGCAATTCAATAGCATCCAAGGCCATCGATTTCAGTGTAGGGCAATTACATGAATTGTGGTCGAGCTTCCGCTCTGGCCACCGTCACTGCACAACATAAACCATTTTGCACGGGAAGGAGATTGATATAGCAACATCCTACCTTCGAGACTCTTACTTTGTATCCGTCGATTATCCTCAAGGTGCTCTTCCAACTGTATTAGAGGTGCGATCATTCACCGATTAGTCTTGAGCAATTCTCATGAGCCTTTTGTTATCGAAGCACCATCGGATATTAGACGATACTCATTGGTGCCTGTTCACACTGGCAGAGGATGTAATCACAGTTAGTATATGTCTGCTCTGTTATCAGTGAAAGCTTAAATACCAGTTCTAATCATTCGTTGTAATAAACAATTTTTAGTTTGCATTAATAAACAATTTCCAATTCGGATCAATTTCTAGAACTTTGTGTTAATGATGTTTCAATCCGCAGATTTGCCAGTAATCATAAGTGCAGTGTATGCTGTCTGATTGTTACATTTTGAAATCTATTTACCTGTGATCAATTCTGGGCAAATGTATTTCAGATCCTTGATTGTTTAATTCTATATTGGGAGGTGTTTTGTCTTTCCTCTTTGAGCAAGCATATTATAGTGGTATTAGAGCTTGGCATCCTGTGTACTCTTTCATGAGTGATAGAGATCTGAGATATCATCTCAAAGAGAAGAAGAAAGCAATGGGAGACAAGGAAAATGATGGACAATAGTTTGGCAAAGAATCCAGGGAGTTCCAATCCACCATGAAGGACACTATGGTGGAAATGGTCCAACTTTTGAGGGGATTGAACCGGCAACTGGGTGCTGGTGAAGCAGTACAAAATGGTCCTGAGAGTAGCAGTTCAGGTGTATTAAAACCAGCAGCCTCCACTAAGTTCTTCAAAGCCAAATTCTTGGACCAAGGGGCAAAAAGTGAACCAGAAACACCATCTGAAGAGGAAGATGAAATTGCCAGATTACATAATGAATACCATGCTTTAAGTGCAGCCATTCGCAAAGATTTAACTTTCACAGAGTTTCATGTCATGAAGACTAAAAGAGGGCATAGGAGGAGAAGGTATGAAGATAGGAAGGACATCCAACATCACTTGGGCAAAATCACCATCCTAGTTTTTGAGGGTTTTGGGGGTTCATCAGCAAGGGCTTGGTTGCAAAAATTAGATACATATTTCTCCTTGAATCCCATACACAAAGAAGAGGCCATCAAATTTGCAACCTTACATCTCGAGGGTTTGGCCCACAGATGGTAGTATCATGGCATGGTGACACAAGGCCATAACTCCATCAAAACATTGGAAGAATTCAGTCAAATGTTGATAGAGAGATTCGATAGGAAGGATCCAAAAATTCACTTCCGGAAATTAGCACAGCTGAAGCAAGAAGGTAAAGTGGAGAAATATGTTGCTGAGTTTGAGAGCTTGGCAGTTATGGTCCCAGATGTGACGGAAAGAAGGCCTATAGTCCTCTTTGTTGAAGGCCTATCTAAACCCCTCAGAGGTTTGGTGAAGGTATTGGATCCTAGCTCACTACAAGACGCCATTAGGAGAGCCTTGAACCTGGAAGATTCATCAACTAAGGGTGGATTACACTCCAACAAGGCACCTCCCATTGTGACCAAGAAGCTTCCTCACAAATTTACTCCTCAACCAACAACCTTACCACCAAGGTCTAGCAAGATGGATGTGTCGAATAATGAGCTCTGGAGGAAAGGGTTATGCTACACTTGTAAGGAGCCTTGGACAAAAGGTCACAGGTGTTTGGGAAAAGGACACATCTACTATATTGAGGTAGCCTCTGAATATGAAGAAGGAGAAGGTGAACCCGAGGGCATTACTAAGGAGGATGAGCATGGGGTGACATGGGAGGAAGGATATCCAGGGGGCACTTTTGCAACACTTTCAAGAGCACCAAGGTATCATTCTCTTTGTATTAGAGGAGATTTACAAGGACAAACGGTAATAGTATTAATAGATAGTGGAGCCACCCATAATTTCATTGATGAGGGGCTAGCGGCTAAGATGGGCCTAAAGGCCGAAAGCTTTGAAGGATTCAATGTGATAGTTGCTGATGGTTACTCTGGTCCGTGCACCCACCAGATCCAGCAGATGGAGTTGACCCTTGGAGGACACAAAATATAGGATGATTTCTACATAGTTGGCATTGGTGAGGCTGATGTGGTCCTAGGAGTACAATGGCTACACTCGCTTGGGGAGTACACGACAAACTACCAAACTTTGGAATTGAAATTCAAATCCAATGGGAAAGAAGTCATTCTTCGAGGACTCTCCAAAGGAAGCCCTAAGGAAGTTTCAACTAGGAGGATGGAGTGGTCCGAGGAAGGAGCAAAGATCGTCAAACATCCAAAACGGAAGTTGCTTGAGGGCAAGCAACACCTGGGCAGGGAGGACTGTCATGTCCTCGTCCCTGATTGAGACCTAACTCAATCTTGGAGAGAAAAAACAGTGTTTTTTGAACACTACCTCTGCATTTATTAAATATTTAAAATAATATTAAAATAATAAATAAAATATAATATTAAAATAAAATAAATTTAAGTTATTAAATAAATAATATTTAAATTTACAATGTTATATTTGGCCGAACTCCTTGAGGTAGGCGCTTACATTCTCTATTTATTCTGGATTGGTGTTCAATGAGAAGGGGGCGGATTGACGGAAAGAATTCAAGTGGTCGACTGAGATGAAAACCTCTGCTCGATCAGCGTCTTGGTGAGACGACACCCTCACCTTGGTGTTGAATCCTTTCTTACAATCCCACACATATTTGCATTTCCGATTCATGCTTCTATATTTCTAAACTCCAGCCTTTCGTCCAGGTCAGAACATGGCCTACATCTCCAGCGCGTGATCATTCCCTTGTTTGGGTGAAGATGGTCATCTATTACCAGCCGTTGTGTATATTCAGGACGGGCGCTAGGTACATTATACGCGGGTCTTCCTTATTATTAATCAATTCGATAGCATCCAAGGCAATCGATTTCAATGAAGGGTGATTGCACGAATTGTGGCCGAGCTCCCGGTTTGGCCACCATCACTGCACAACATAAACCATTCCGCACAGGAAGGAGATTGATATAGTGTGAAGTGCCTTGCCAAAACTGATATAAAAACCCTGATTTTCTGCCTTAGCAATTTTGACAAACACTTTGCTTGCTACCTCTGAATGTGCTGGTAATGTCTGTTAGTTTGCTTTGTTTTGGTTTTGAAGATGCTAATGATGTTGAATGCTTTTCCAATAATGCAAATTAACTACTAAGGAAAGGGAAATGATATGCAAGCTGTTTTTTTTTTTTCCTTTTTCAAATGAATCTAAGTGACTAAAAATGACATCTATAGCTACTGGACAAATTAGCAAACACTTGACATGCAAACTACTGAGATGAATATGCAGTTACAGCACCTAGCCATTTTGACAAACATATGGTATGCAACCCATCCTCCATTTTATTGCAAGTAGAAGATATCCAAAACTGATTACAAACTTGTCCCCAATGGATATGACTGTTTTACAACCAAGATGCAATGGGACACAAATACTAAACTACCAAATGCAAAGTTAACCTTCTATAGCATATGCCGATATTACAATGAAATGACACTGTTTATGACAGTGCTGGATCTGCTAACACAAAGGTGCAAGAACTGAAATTTGCAAGATTACAGTGGATACAAGGAACCTGGAAAATCCGTCCTGTCTTGGTGAAGAGGCATCCACCTGAACCTGATTGAAAACTCCTTGCAATCCGTCCTTCGCTGTCCTTGCTTGCAGCGAATCTCCTTCCAGCTGCTAGGTGTCACTCCTTATACATAGCATCGAATTTTTATGGGCCTCATTTAACAAAATCGAACCCTCATTAGCTGTGCCCAGAAGTCTATGAGATGGCCACGATTTTTGATGTCACCACTCTAGGAATCGAATGGAGATTTAAATGCAATTCCCAGCTGCAAGTTGTCCGTCCTAGCTGTCAAAAATATATTTCCCAAACTGAGATTTACTTCTCCAAAAACAATCCGAGATTATTCTTCAAAAAAAACCCTCCAAATCGTATTCTTCAAATCTGAGCATATTTTTTTTCCCAAGTCGAATTTTACTCTCCAACTAGGGGTGATCTTGCGCACCCGAAATTGGCAGCAAGGTCCTCAAACTCTACCATAGTGGCTCGTCCAGTTTGCCGTGAAAATACTTGTCTTCAAAAGTGTGTCCAAAAATATGAACTCCTCAATATAGTTTGAAGATGCCCGATAAAGAGCTCCTTTTCTCATTTTAAATTTTACATTAAAAAATAAAGTGACTTTTTACAATGTAGGATAATAAATATTTCTTAAGTCACTTTTTCAACAACAAATAAAGTGACTTTATAAAGTCCACTTATACATAAATATTTCATTAAATCATTTTTGACCTTTTTGGTTAGTCACTTTATAAGAAGATAATTTAATTAATTACTTAATATCACATTAGAGGAATAATGTTGAACTTATGTGATAATTAAATAATTAAATAAATGATTCCCCTTGCCTTCGACACTTGCTTTTGGGAATTAGAAAGGCAAAGTGGCATCCTGCTTAGCTAGCAAGAAGGGGACATTACATTTAGTGACATCCTACCTTCACGACTCTCACTTTGTATCTGCCGATTATCCTCAAGGTGCTCTTCCAACTGTATTCGAGGCGCGATCATTCACCGATTGGTCCTGAGCAATTCCCGTGAGCCTTTTGTTATCGGAGCACCATTGGATATCAGACCATACTCATTGGTGTGTGTTCACACTGGTGGAGTATGTAATCACAGTTAGTATATGTCTGCTCTGTTATCAGTGAAAGCTTAAATACCAGTTATAATCATTCGCTGTAATAAACAGTTTCCAGTTTGCATTAATAAACAGTTTCCAGTTTGCATCAATTTCCAGAACTTTGTGTTAATGGTGTCTCAGTCCACAGATTTGCCAGTAACCATAAGTGCAGTGTATGTTGTCTGATTGTTACATTTTGAAATCTGTTTACCTGTGATCAATTCTGGGCAAATGTATTTCAGATCCTTGATTGTTTAATTCTATATTGGGAGGTGTTTTGTCTTTTCTTTCTGAGCAAGCATATTACATTTAACCAACTGAAAATTGAAACCATTTGAAATTGTAACCATCTGAAAACCAAAGTCATTTGACAGCTGAAACCATCTGATATTGTAATTGACTGAAAATTGAAACTATCTAAAACCATAGCCCTCTAAAAATTGAAGTCATTTGGACACTGAATCCATTTTAAATTATAACAGTTTGAAGTTAAACCATCTGAAAATTGAAGCCTTTTGCAACTATAATTCCCTTGAGCATAGTGATGTTGCAAATGCATGATGTTAATTGGATCTTTAAGTGATTTTCCATTTGTAGTAGATAAGCAAGCACTTGTCCCATACTTAGATGTAACAATAAATGGTCCCAAGCAATTTGGTTGGATTCTGTATCTTAAGTTCTCTTGCATTTGGATTTTTAGGATTTTCTTGAAGAACCAACTAATCAATCTCAAAATCTCTTTCTATAATATGCTTATTGTAAGTTTTCTTCAATGGACACTAATAGACTCTCAAATTATTTGATGCATGAACACATTGCTCATCCAACTTCTTTAGCTCTGTAATAACCCCTCCTCTCAAGTCCCTCACCTTATGAAATATAAAATAAATAAATAAAATATATATACTATTTGGGCCGACTCCCATCCTTTGTGCCCAAATCAAAGTTATACATTGCTGGCCAACCATATATGATAACATTTTTCTGGCCGACTTAATCACCAAGTCAATCGCATATATTAATGGGAGTATATGTATATTAAAAAGGAGCGGTTAACTAATGGACAGCAGCGATTAAATATAACAGTGATTAAAAGATTACAAGGGCAGTGATTAATTATATAATGAGCAGCAAACAGCAATCATTATTTATAATGGAGTGATTGAATTTATGAAAAGGTAGCATAAAGGCAGAAACCTTAAGGCAGCGATGATTAAGGATTAGTGAATGCAAAAAGGCATCACTTATGTCTAAAGAGGATATTAGCAAAGGGATGTCCCTCTCCATAAGGACATCTCTCCCCATATGCTTGCCCCTTTTGAGGATTTAAAAGGTATAAATGAGGAGATTGAGGGAAGAGGCATGAGATGGAAGAAAATCAATAAGTCTAATATGGAAGAAGATCAGTGAGAATAATAAAATCTGCATTCAGAACAGCAGCAGATATTGTTCACATAAGTGATTGGTGTGCAGTATGCATTTAATATATAATATTGCTAGTCATATATATATATATATACACACTTATAATATCATAATGACTAATAGACAATAAGGAATGATGTTCAGAAATACACCAGCAGTCAGGAAAGTAATAACTTCCGGACACTCAAAACAGATCGAATCACCTTCAGAAAATACATTTACACCCAGGCAACCAATACCTTCAGAATATTAAAAAGAGATCAGAACAAGGCAATTGAGCAGATCAGAATTAATTATCTGCACTCAAGGGCAGAATCAGCAGTTAATACATCTGCTGCTGGGAATAGAGCAATCTTATGTCTTAATAGATATTGTGGCATGCTCTATCATGATTATTGTGTATACTGATATATTTATCTATGTTACACGGGGACGTGTCCCCTGCCCCAAAACCCACTGTCCCTGTCCCCTGCCGTCCCCGGGATGGGGGGACGCAAAGGGGACGTCCCCCAGCCGTCCCCGAAACAGCCCAACTAGCAGGAAATGGGAGGAAACGTCCCCTACCCTTTGGAGACGTTTCCCCGTCCCCGGTATGGATGGGGGACGTGATTTTTGAGTTTGGGCTGTTTGATATTTTGTCAAACATTTGGCATGCAAAGTGATCGAGTTCTGATTTCTGAATGTTTATGCTTGTGTTTGATTGAATTTTAATGCCAAATCATTTGCATAAAACATAGAAATGATAACTGCTATCATAACATCAACAAATATGAAACATTCAACCTCAAATCTGATTTTATTTGCACTATATCACGTCTGAATACATTGCATTACAGGTCTGATATAAGTCTGATTTGATTACAGCAGCAGACATTTCCTTCAAAATCTAATTTATATTGATTCCCAATGAAACACAAACATACCCGGATCATTGGCTACAATAATAAGTTTAATGGCATTTATTATGCTGTTATACTATTGCTCTCGCGATTTATTTACATATTGATATTGTTGTTATCAATTATTAGTTTATTGACATATCTCTCACTCTTTCCCTCTCTCTCTATAATATATTAATAAATTTTCTATGTTACACCACCGTCAGGGACGGGGGGACGCCGAAACGGGGGGGACGGGTTTCTGGGACGGGGGGACAAAGGGGCCTCAATTTGGGGACGGTGGGGACGGCGAGGGGACGGGCGGGGAGTGTATATACTATATACTATACATATGGTACGTAAAATGCTAGTTATGAAAAGATGTATAAGACTATTAAGAAGTAAAATAGCAAAATTGCAAATGCCAAATTGAAATACTAAATAGTAAATAATTGAACATTGAACATTGAACAATGAACATTGAAGTTTTCAATATCGAATTACTAATGAGAAATTAGAATAAAATACTCAATACTACAATTATCGAATCGGCAAATGGAAGATTTCTATTATATGATATCAAAAATATCTAATCATAAAGATGATTACAATGAGTGGCATGATATAAATCAAGTACAAATCAAAATGTCAAATAATAAAAAAATGTGTTAATTTTTTTTTTAAACCATGTAATTTAAGTTGCCGCTGTGGGGGACGCCTGGGCGTCCCCGGGACGCTTGAGGGACGCACAGGTGTCCCCCTCAGCGTCCCGGGACGTCCCCGCGTACCCGGCGGCGAGCCACCAAAACTAGTGGCGCCGCTGGAAACATGGGAACACCGTCCCCAAGTCTCGGGGACATCCCCGTTTCGGGGACGCTCGGGATTTAGGGGGGGGACGCGTCCCCGGGGTACACTGTAAATTTTGAAAAAATCATATATATATATATATATGTATGTATGTATGTATGTATTTTTTATGTCGCTGTTCCCTAAAAATGGCGCCCTAGGAAACGTCCCGGAAATGCGTCCCCTGTCGTCACCTCGTCCCTGTCCTCGAAACGTCGTGGAACATAGATATTTATTATTGTATAATCTCTACGAATCTGGTTATATTTAGTGTTCTTATCAAGCAACCATGAGGAGGAGTGGGGGAAATACTAGTATGGTGAGCAGATACTAGATTTCTTTCTAAATACGCCACTCCAAGATGGCCACTTGGAGCCAAGGGGGTGAGTGTCTTCCCTTGGGTTTAGAAAGGGGAATCTACGGGCCTCCTATTGTAGCTTTTCCCCAATCTCTACATGGATTGGTTTTTGGGTGGGGATTCAAGGAGTCTCAATTGTAAGAAGGATGGATAAGGCAACATGGATAGGGAAAGTAGGTACAAGTTTATCCACTAAGTACGTCGCTCCATAGTGGATGACTGTGTCTGCCACTTGGGGCCAAGAGGGATGGTATATCCGCTCTTGGGCTTTGCATGGATAGCTTCAGGCGGACTTAGCATGTTTCTCATCCAAGTCCTATTATGATTAAATTTCCACTATGCATTATGGGTATTGTGTAGTTTATATTGTTTGGAAAAAGTTAAGATATTTATTATATATATGTTTGATCGTATGAATCATATTTCCAATATTGTCTAACATGATTACAAAACCTAAACCAAGGTTTATATTGCTTCAAGCATATAATTGGTTAGTTATAATCCTAACTACATTAAATTTTTGATTCTAGGGCAAGATTTAGGGCAATCCCAAAAAGGGGACATTACAAGCTCTTGCTAGCAACATTCCCTATATGTATCATCATCAATAATGCCTTGGAGGGATACCTGCAATGATAGAATCTCTAACTCAAGAGGCATAATGGCCTCAATACCATAAACCAAAGAATAAGGTGTTTAAACAGTCGGAGTGCAAATACTAGTGTGATATTCCCAAAGAGTGGGCACAAGGGGTAGTGCCCCTTGTGGGGGTTTGGGGGTAGCGCCTCTAGTGGGGTTGAGGGGTAGCGTCCATCGTGGGGTCCGGGGTCAAGGGGTGGAGCCCCCACCACCAAGCCCAATTTAAGACCTTCAAAACCACACAGAGCTTCATGGCGCACATCATTTTTATCATTTTTAAGAGGCAAAAAAAATGTTGATGAAGACAAAATAGAGATTTTGGAGTGTTTAACCAACGTATGATGGCAACTAGGGAAGGAAGTTGCCATATGATGGTTGGTTATACGCTGCAAAGTTTTTGTGTGGTGTGGATTGGTCATATGATATAGGCAAGCGATTCTCTAATAGAGAGTTGTACAACATGAATGAATGGATGTCATACAATGAATAAGTTACCTCTTACAAGCCGTACATTGGAGAATTCACATTTTAAAGACTATACATTGGAAAATCTAAAATGGTTAGGCTATATGATGGAACTCCATAGGGGCCATGTGGTGTAAAGTGGTTCCCTCTTCAATTGCTGTACAATGAAACTCCAGATGATCTGCATGGTGAGAGTTGACATTGTACGGTGGAGAGGATTGCTGATGCAGTACGGTATAAACAAGATCAATGATGGCATATGCTGAAGAAAGATGATAGTGCTTGACAGCATATGGTGAATAAAAATGATAGCGCTTGACGGTGTACAGTGCAGAAAATTGTCGGTGCTTGATGACATATGGTAAAAATAAATGCTAATGCCATATGGTATAAAGTTAAACAAGTTGCTCCTTGACATCATACAATGAAGAGAATGATGCTGTCTACTAAGAGGATGTCGTACGGTGTGATAATGATGCCGTCTGCTAGGAGGATGTTGTTTGGTGTGAAAATGATGCCGTCTGCTAGGAGGATGCCGTACGATGTGATAATGATGTCATCCACTAGGAGGATTCTGTATTGTACGAAAACTATACACTTGTTGTATGATGTGTTGACAATTTGATTGTACGATGTGACCTGGTTGGCAAAATGATTGTATAGTGTAATTTGAGGGAGGGCTTACGATTTGATTTTTTTTTCCTTCGTCGCTTGAAGTTGTACCATGGGGGATCTTTGCCATACAATGTAGTTTATAAACTTCACCAATTGATGCCATACTATATATGCCCACCATACCATGTGTCTAGCAGTCCGCACAATGTTAATAAGCAAATGGGGTCATGCAATCCTTAGCTTTTGATGGTGCCGTACAAGGTGGCTATACAATGGCCTCATATATTGTTGTATGATGTAGAATGACAACCATATGATGCATACTGAGGGAAAAGCCATCTGTATGACAATTCTTTTCTTGTTGTGCAAATGAGTTCTTTTCTCGCCCTACAATATGGTCGGACCTTTTAATGTAATCAGGCTTTGTAGTGGAGCTTTTTAATATAGTTGGGCCTTTTATGTAGTCGGACCTTGTAGTCAAGCTTTTTCATGTACTTAGAGGCGTACCATTAGTAATTATACATTCTTTTGCAAAGTCGGATACCTTTGTTGCAATTGTTGTCTTTTGCCAACCATGGATTGCGTCCCCACACATAAACTGTCCAACTTTTCAAAATCATTTTTCATCGGTTGCTCTTCATTGAGAGTCATAGCTTCGAAAAAATTATAAGTCCACGAAAATACCTCATAGTCCTCCATTTGCTAGTGAAATAGGATGCATAGAGAATTTGTTTTATCCTCCTAACATGACTATAATTCTAGAGTCCCTTCGTCATTCGGCTCTATGAGACCTAGATCATGCTTCTTCGTCCATTCTTCGGAGTGTGACTTTGACGAATTGGAGGAAGCTACTTCCTCACTTACAACTTGGTTATTTAAATCAATTACATATTTCTAACTCTTGTTCTCAATGGAGATTGTATTCTTTTTCCAGTTGTGATTGGCTTGGGCTGCTACCAGCCATCCTCGACCTAACAATGGGTCGTATGCTTTCTTCCTTAATGAAATGACCACAAAGTTCAACAAAAATGCTTGGATTTCGATAATTACCACTTGTCCCATTAAAACTCCAAGTACCTTAATACCTTGTTGATTTGCACTCACTAATTGAAACGTTGGGGGCCAAATGGTCGGCTTGCTCAAACTTCTCCAAGTGTCTTTTGGAAGTATGTTCATGCCAAACCTGCCACCAACAATTGTATTGGTGAGATTCCTTCCAAGGATCTCCATATTCACCACAACTGGTTTCTTTGTTGTGTTAACTGTCAGTAAGATTGGATCAATCACTTGGTTGCCTGATAGCGGAGGTTCAGTTATTGGATCTGAAGAGCACAAAAGATTTACTGAGAGGGGGGGGGGGTGAATCAGTAAATCAAACCAAACTTTCTATTCTCAATCTTTTCAAACAATTTTTAAACTCTTATTACAATCAACTTTTGATATGACTCAATGAAAACAAGTTGACACCACTTTATTGAAAATGATTAAATGACTTTTTACAAATGGGAGTAGGCACCAACCTACTTGATTTATAAATGAGAAGATTTTGTAGGCTACAAACTACAAGGAGCACCAACTCCTTACAATTTTAGTAGGCACCAACCTACAAGGAGAATTGACCCCTAATGCAAGGCACCAACCTTGACTTGATGGATGAAAGAGAATTGCCTTCAATCAGATCTGCACTCTCCCAATCCTCCAATCTGCTTTGTGATGAATGATCTCACCCTAAGCCCACACAAGAAGATGGGACTTCTGATATGAACAGCCTACAACTCTACAACCACGCTTTGGCTTTGATTTGGATATCACTTTTATATATGCATATTCTAAAGATTATGACTTTTTATTTAAGCAATACGTCCCTTCATTCATAAGCAGATCGCACCATTTGGTAGCTTAATCACATCTCTTCCTTGGAACAATCATATTTCTTCAGTATTCTAATTCGCACCTCTTCTCTTAATCACATTTGATTTGTTTTAATAAACTGAAATGAATTGCACCATTCCAAGACTTTTCATCATTAAGAAAGATCACACCTTTTATTAAATCTGATGTTTCATTGATCTGAAGTTAAGCAAAAGGACGTACTGCTTCATACGTCTTTATCTTTAGTCCAACCAATTCTTGTAGAAACGTGTCTTTGGTATTTCGTCATTTTCTTCATTCTCCTTTATTGCACTAATTCAATTCAAGTGAAGACGTGTCCCTTTTTATTCTTAAACAAATTTCTTAATAAATATGTTATCGTCCTTTGTTATTTTTAACAAACCTGTTAACAGTCACTTGTGTTAACTTCAATGAACCCGTTCTTTTCATAATCTTAATCGTTCTTTTTCTAAATTGATTTTAAAGAATACTGAATTTTTCTTTAAATCTGAGCACAAAAAACTCTTCAAACGAACTTAAGCTGTAGCATTTTTCCATACAGACTTCGATCTGGTTTAACTTTCAACTAATTTTCGATCTGGTTTTCTATTTACCTTCAATGATCTGAAAGTAAACTTGTATGGACTTTTATCTCAGTAACTTCATTTATCTTCAGAATGATTTTGAACAGATATGAACTTATCAGATTAAATGAGTTTAATTGAATGACCCGTGTTCTTTGTGTCTCACTTGGACATATCTGCACAATTTGTGGTGTTTGATATCAATGACAATACTTCTAACAGGATCTTCATTCTCACAAGATTCTAATTGGGCCGTAGCATGCACCATCTCATTCTCCCTTGATACAATAGCATTTCAAAGTTCAAGAATACTTTGTAATAAATCCACTACTTTAATTGGTACAATAGCTTGAAGTACTTGTCGTGCAATAATTTTTTCGGATAGTAATGCATTTGAGTAGCGTCGTTCATAAGCCACAGTATTCTTCATTTTGACCCTTGCTTCATGAAGCCTTTCTTTTTTTTGTACGTGGTTCTGGCTACACAACCTTCTTTGCTTTGGCACGGGTAATGGCCAATATTTCATTATGCCTTACATCAATCATGTTGACACTGGCCTTTTGCTTTGAACATCCAATGTCTTCATGGTCTCTAGGTTCACACCATTTGCACAATAATTGCACTTTGTCTTGATTGTTTTGACAGTCTCTCGCAAAGTGTACCCATTCGCTACATTGTTGGAATTGTATGATAGGGTGTCCTTTGGGGTCATTGTATTTGGCTTCAACCTCCTCTTTGATTTCGATAACCGCATGGAGATGCATTTTGTGGCTTCGGTGGGGTGGACTCCTCTCTTTGTGTAAAGAGTACTTGTGTACTCTTAGTCTTCAAATTGTATGGGCACTCCTTTATTGAATGACCCATACCTTGACAAATCTCACAAAACATCTTTTTAGGACAATTACCTTTTATGTGCCCCTCAATTTTGCACTTCGTACACCATAGTTCGTTAGTTTCTTTTTTGGTTTCTTTTTCTGCCTTCAATTCTTTCATCATTCAGAGCATGTCCCTCCAGAGCGCTTGTATTGCTCCCAATTATTGTCGTCCAAACTTACATCTTCCTCTATTTTCCTTTATTTGTGCAAAGACATTTTATCTTCAATTTCTATGCCCATTGCCCGATTCTAGGCTTTTGAATAGGAAGAGGGTGGTAGTACCTTCATTTTTTTTTCTTAAAGACGGAAGTAGACCTACGATGATCCATCTTTTCTTGAGCCCGTTGGCTAGTTCTATTTCTAACTTTACAAGCAATTCTTTAATTCTATGATTATAAGCTCGTACATTTTCATGCTTATCTTGTTTTGTATTGTAAATTTCTTCTACTATTTCATTATCATTTGAAAGTAATTTAAACTCTTCTTCGAAGGCCTTCTTTAATCTCTCCCATGTATTTCGAGAGGCTTAATCAATTTTTGTTTTACCAATCAATCGCTACACCTTGCAAGGTGGCTGGAAAAGATTGTAGCCAAATGGCTTTATCATCTTGCCCATTTGCTGTCTAGATTGTTTCACAAGTCTTGCAATGTCATACAGGATCCTCCGTCCATTGTGTATAAACTTGGAATTTTTTTTCTTTTCTCCACTAGGGCTTACCATGATTTTATTCTGATGCAAACCTAGTGCTTGGAATCTGCTTGCTAGGGAGTTTTGATTCAGATGTTTCGATGCTTCTCTCACACTCCCGGCTACATAGGAATACTCAACTCTTCCCTCGGCTGCAGCAATAAATGTTGATGGTGATTCCTCCCAAGTGTGGCACTCAAGATCTAGCAATGAATAATGATGAACAACAACAAATACCTTTGAAAAATCAGCAATGAAACCCTCCAAATTGTAATCCAAATCGCCCAAATTTGAGAATGCGCATGAAGGTCACCAAATTTTGTTCAGATGCAATTCCTGGATGGAATTGCCTCAAGGGAGATGAGGGTTTGCATCTCCAAATCCATTGATAGAAATCCAAGAGGGTTGTTTTCTCCTTGGATCTCCAAAAATGCCAAGGGGTTTCATCCTTGGTAGTGAAATTAAACACAATGCTCAAATTTTTTAAAAGTTGGATTACAAAAAGTAGACAAGATGATCTAAAATGAACTTAAGTGCCACCTTATAAATCTCTTAAATTTGGGCACTTTAGTTAAAATTTCCCTTTGAAAGTATTTAAAAATACTTTTTATTATTAAGTGTTTAAAAACACTTTTATTTTAATTATGATAATATTATTAAGTTGCTCCTTAAATTAGAAATTATCAGGCCCAACTTAAAATAATACTATTAATCATTTCCCTTGCCTTATCCTTTAGTCTATAGCAAATGGGAATAGGCTAGAGGTCTTCTCCATATCTTTAATTCTGAAAAGGGTATATGACAATCATATTATGCTAAGGTCTTTTCTCATATGATATAGTAATAATTATAGAAATCATGTAATTCCCTGCTTTAGGATTTGTGTGCTACTAATAAGGTTATGTGAAAGATCCTTTTCACAAATCCTAAGTATAGTGGTCTTTATCTATAGTAAACTACTCTTAACATGTATATATTCCATATTGAATAATCATATAAGTTTAAAAAGCATATGTTCTTTTTAAAGAATTCATAACATCGTACGATGTGAAACATGGTAGATACACAAAAGGTCCTAGAACTGAAATTAGAGCTTGTTGGTGTTTTATAGCTTCGGGAGCTATTTTCCCTTAATTAAAGGCTGGGCAGTCATCATATGTTAAATAATATTTTTATTCTCTAGGGGCCGACCTAGAGAAGAGGTTGTCTAACTTTGTATATAAAGAAGGTGAAGACATGTCATTTGATCATCAATTCATTCTCTCAAATTCGCATCTCCTAAGCAGCAGCAGAAGTTCACATTCTTTTTGGCAGCAGATCGGATTCCTTGAAGAAGCATTATCATTCATTCAAGGAGGAGTGACATATATTATTGTATGAGATTCGGCCCTGTCTAAGGCCTGATTGTTGTATGCAGATTTCTGCACTTATTCTTTCATTATATAAGAGAATATTATTTGCTGGGTTTTTCTCCCTCGAGAAGGAGGGTTTTTCCAGGGTAACTTGTTGTGTTCATGGTCTTCTGAGTTGTGTTTTCTGCTTATTTCATTTCTGATCCTAAAAACTAACAGAGCCTTGATATCACATGTAATGACCCTCTAGCATAACATGATAAAAATCATAAAAGTGCATATACATTTTTTCTTCAAGATATAAGAACATTCATCTATCATTTCAATGTAACATAAATGTATCATATATCAAAGTAAAGCAACACATGGCATTTATTCAACCAATGTTTCAATTGTAAATTCACACAATGTTTGCTTCACAAGAATGTGAAAGAATATCTAGTCAACACAACCTAGCTATGTTCACTTGCTTTCAATGTTCTAATTCTTGTTCAGTCATTTGTTTTTACACAAGGTTTATTAACCCTAATCACTTACAAAATCATTGAATAGTTTACCATAACCTAATTCGTGTTTAAACAGACAACCTAATTACGATGTTTAGTTAATTGACTCATATAAAATCCCTTTTTCCATAGGCCACCTACATTCTCTGTATCCATGAGATCGAGATCAACGTGTGATTCTTCTCTTTTTAAGTTTTCTTTTTTGTTTTGACCATTAAATTTATCCACTGGTTGGTTACTTGTTACAACTTACAACATTCGCTCCTTTGATTTTCTCTATTCACTTAACCAATGTATTCACTACAAGATGGTACAAGATGATTTTGAACATTGTTTTTAGACCAAGCTATGCATGACATAGAAATTCTACTCTAACAGAAAGATTCCCAACTCATGTTTTCCAATCAACCTAGGTATTTAGATGTACTTTGCAACCAAAGGAAATACGTGCTGTTTTATGAGACCTAAAGTTAAAATTAGACATCCAAAAATGCAAAACTGACAACTGAACATAAACAAACATCTGATTGAACCTTTGTTTCAAATCTGGGCATTATTCAACCATTTGGACACTGGTGGTGGCACTAGAGGTTCCTCTGGGTACTTCTACTAGCATTGGAGACTCTCTGTGGTGCTCCTGGTGGCACCAAAGACCCTTTGGGATGCTCCTGCCAACAACAATTTTTTTCAAAACTTAATTACTCAAATTTTTTGTCTCTGGGTTCACACAGTACATTTCTGGAATCAGAATTTCACTAGGACAATCATATTTGCAGATATAAGCAAAACAAACATTTAAAAGTCTCAAAGAACATATTTCCTAAAAAGATCACAGATCCAAATTTTCACCAGACCTTTATGCTATTCTAATTAGAATCAGCAATCATCAATTTGACAATTCACTGGATGAAAATTCCACAGTTCCAAATCCTAATACAAAATTTTCAATGGAATTCGCAATACAATGCCAATCAGCAATAAAATCAGCCATGTACATTCAAAATGACAATTAGAATCCATTTCATGGCATAATTTGATTTAATCTCTTTTCCTAGGTTCATAAAATCAAAGCTAGGATTGTATTCATTCATTCCCCACAATTTAAATCCTAGGGTTTGTATATATTCTTTCCCTACAATTTAATCTAAGTGAATTCCAATAATCACTTAGATTAAATTCTCTAGTTTCATAAGTTTTCGATCCACTAAAACCCTAGATGCAACAATGAAATTCAAGCATAGATCTAATTCGATTTAAATCCAAAAAGAAATATGTTTTCTAAGAGTATTCTATGATAAAGATCCAATCTTTAAATGCTTAATTGAAAATCCTTGTTGAAGTAGATGCCATAAAAACTCCTTTGTAATTTGTAGATAAAAACCTTTTGAATCTTCTCAAAGCTCAATTCATTTATCCTTGTATGTAATATTTTCTACTATTCTCTATGTTTTTATAGGAACCCATTCCTAAAACGCATGTATAACTAATAACCTTAATTATGTAAAATCTAAGAGCTTTATTCAATTTTCTAAAAAATACACAATCTCACGATGCTATCACAATTACATTTGCGATTGGGTAACTATCACAATTGTGTTAATGCCATGGTTATCATGAGTGTATAGAAATACATAGGAATAATCTGGAATGGTAACTAAGCTGCTTGGCATCTTGACTTCCTTGTAAAACCTAAGAAATTGGCTAAGATGGTACTTAAAACATGCTACATGTGTAGATGCCAAAATGGGTGCAATACATAGAGTTGAAATTGTAAAGTAAGTATTTTCCTATACTATAATTGGATGTGAAACTTATTTAAGAATTTCTTCACTTCTTGATTTTTGAAAGATGTACCATTACCGGTAACAATAGATGAAGGCAAACCAAATCTTGAAATAATGATATCCACAAGAAATGTGCAAATGTTGGAAGCCGTTGTAGATTTAAGAAGGATGGCCTCTACCTACTTTGTAATTTTTTTTGTCAATGTGACAATATAAGTGTGGCCCTACGAAGAATTAGGGGCAATCTTGCCCCCCAAATCTAATCCCATATAGACAATGGCCAAGGAGAAGTGAATGGTTGAAGCTCATGAGCAAGAGCATGATTGGGATTACCATGAGTTTGGTAAGTTGAACATTTTTGGATAATTAATGTGCATTGTTTTCCATTGTAGATGAATAATATCCCATGCATAGTAATTTTTGCACCAACATTTTGACACTGACATGATCGCCACATATGCTTCCATGGGCCATTTGAAGAGCAATTCCTTTCACATTATTATTCAAACATCTCAACAATAAACCATTATATCTATGCCTATAAAGAACACCCACAATAATCAAACATTTAGCAGTAGATTTATAAATATTGATGCAAGAATTCTTAGATGAATTAGGAAGAAATGCCCATTGGTCCAAGTAATTGTATATATTCTAAAACCACTTCTTGCTGGTCAATCTAGCATAAACTTGCATGTCACTGTCCTGTATAGCAGGTTACATCCTTAAGAATATCTTTCATAATATTATTATGTAAGGATGAAGGTGGTAGTCCATATGTATGAGAATCGATGTAGGGAGTAGGAATCTTAAAATCATTAACATTCGTTTTATATTCCCTCACACATGTAAAATTTAATGTACCCTAATCATCCTCAGGATTGACATTAGGTTTAGATGAAGAGAGACTTTCTTGCTATGGTGAGGCTATGCCATTAATTAATTAGGAGGAGTCAAAATATTATGATTTAAGCCAACTCACAAAACTAATAAGGGTTATCATTGGCATATATCACATATCTCCTATTGTTATTGAACTTTGATTTAAAGCTTGGTGGAGTGTAGAGGGTATTGCCCCCATGGTATGTATCTAAGGATGTGTAAGAGACCTGTCGTTTCTAACCTCTGCTAACTGTTGCTGATTGACTAGGGTTTGAATTTTTTTGAAAGATTTTACCAGGAATGCACAAAAATTCACAGAACCAAGAAATACAGAAGCACAAATGTAATATATTATATCGGAGATTTTATTATCATGAAATTACATTGAGAACATTCATACCCGGATAATGATCCTCTGATGAAGCTGATGTGAATCTCACAAATCTGCTCAATGATGACTCCTGAATGAAGCCAACTCTCAGGCAATGATTCAGCTGGTCTCTCACAGCCTCAAGATTGCATAAACACTAAAGAGGGCACGTTCTTCAATGCTGGTATGAAGACTAGCAGCTGAAACCCTAGGTCTCAAGCTCAAATCCCCAGAACTCACAAAGACAAATTCAAATGCTCATAATGGATGAGGTCAATTTGCTTTTGAGTCCTTAAATACTTCTCAAACAATTCCCTCCAAATATGCTTTTTAATCATTTAAAATATATCTCAAATAACTTTTGTTGTTGACTTTATATTATATCACCCAGTTATGGCGTGCTTTTTCATGAAGTATATATTGCACATTCACCTTAAAATGGCCCCACTCATTATAAAGTTAAATAATTTTATAATATACTTTTATAATTAAATATCATTTAATAGCCATTAAAATATTAATAACTCATTAAATGCACAAAATTACGCCATATCAACTGAAACGGAAGTCAACACTGCAAATCCACATATGACCAGGTGCCCTGCTAATAATAGTAACTCTGACTCACTGCCAAGGTGACTTACTATAAATAGTAAGTGCATCAATCTGAGCTCAAAACCCACTGTCAAAGCCAAATACTGAACCTAGCAAAGCACTGGAGAGAAGTAATGTCGCCAATCGACCAAGTAACAGCCTCTGAAGACCCCCTAATCAAGTCCATTAGCCTACGAGGGTCAAAATGATAGGCTAATCCAACAATAACTGATGCTCGCAAAAAGGGGACATTACAGTCCGCCCTCCCTAAGATTGCTTGTCCCCAAGCAATCATGACTGCAAAGAAACTCCACTACACTGGAAATCCAAAGGAAGATTGTGAAATGTCCCATACTGAAGCACAACTGTCGCAACATCAACATAACCACAACCATGCAAAGATGAACACCAAACCAACGGTCCAATCCCTACACAATGAAACTGTGCATCTCAAACGAATCATGTACATAGGAACCAAAAGTAAAACTGCAAGTAATCCCCACCGTGTACATACTGCAATACTCCTCAATGAACCCAAACTGGAACCTCGATGCACACGAAGGATCCCACAGTGCACTGAAGAGTGTCCAACCAAATATACCTGGATCCCAAATCCAGAATAGAAGTCTGCCATGAGAAATGCCCTCAGACTTCCACTGCTCAAATTTGAACTCAACTTCACCATGCTGCAGATAGTGAAGCCAACCAATGTGACCTATCCAAATTGCAACACTAACCCTGTCACCACCTAGATCCCAATGCAACCTATACACACACCTATCCGTACTGAGGAGATAGGAATAACTGAAGGTATCTGCATCACCACAACTATCTCCATCCTCTGCTAGACTCCCATGGATGCATTGACTCTGCAAGTAATCCAGCTTGCAGCTATCGATCCCATCTACTGAAGATGGAGAGTACCCATTCCACAACGGATGGTATAATCCCGGAATCAATCCACATTGATGCATCATCAAGTCCTCTGCATGTGGATCAAAAGAAAAATGATGAACATTCCTCACTATGCAGTGGCGGTAGAACGCTCCAACCTCAGTCAATGGCTCATCACTAGCAATATTGGAATCAGGCAGCTGATAACTTTGACTCTGAGACACAACAAGCTGGCGTCCAAAATCAGCTGCATGGGATGGAGTAACAGATTTGCTTCCAGGAGAGGGAAACAAATCAACATGAGAGCCATACTCCCAACCAGATGGCAGCGTGCGAATCTCCTGTGAAGATGATGGAGTAGCATCATGCACTAGCACACAACTCTTGGGAGAATCCACCACTGCTACACTAGAGCTATTAGCAATCTGACCTGCATCATCTGTCATAGTACTAACCTCGGGAGAACCTGATGCTACATGTGGTCCTCTACTGCTCTCAATCAAAATACTCATCCCATCTGAGACTACTGCGCCAGAATTCGTGATGGGTGTAGCAACCCGTGGATATCAAATCATCACCAACTGTTGCTGTAGGAAACTGTACTGTATCTGAAGCTGGTGAAGACTGTGCCATACTCAACTCCACAGTAAGCTCCTCTACCTGTGACTGTGACTCACGAAGGGCTAACTGAGCGCTCTCCAACGAGTCCATAGTCACCTCGAGCTCATGGGTGAGCTCATCAACCTCCTCCTCCTTCCCCTTCAGTGCATCGTAGCAAATGTAGTCCCACTCGAGAAGATAGTTTCTATCAGCCAATAACTGTAAGTAATTATGTTTCAATATTCCAATGGCTTCTCGTAGTGCATGGAACTTTGCAAGGGAAAAGCCACTATCACTGTGGTCATCTGTCATAGGAGTACCCCAACCATAGGTAGCCAACATCTGACGAGCAACATCAAAATGCTCAATAGTTGAGGCAATCATATTGTCATGAACCTTAAGTTGTCCAACCAAATGAAGACTCTGAAACTGATCACTCCCATACAATCTCTCTGGCTCAAAATCTGCACTGTGATATGAAGCTGAATCTACATCACTCACCTCATGATCAGCAGCATGTTCTGTGCTATCATCCATGCACCCCCCAACATCTAAGGTACTGCTGCTATGTACCTCAAAGGATGGCTCAACTGATAAAGTAGAGGCTGCTGATATGACAGTATCTTCACACACTTCCACTTCCAATGTAATTGTATCACCATCCAACTCACAATCCTGGGATTCTATGCCAACACATGAACCGTCTAGCTTGTTTTCTAAGGTCTGATTTGAGAAATCAGACTTGCCATGACATGAATCCACATCAAACACTGCACCATTAGTACCCAAATCTTGAGTACCTTCTTGCGACAACTCAATAGAATCATTTTGCCCATGTGAAATCACTGCTATCTCATACTGTTGCAAAGTTTTATCACTGCTGTCATGAAAATCAGAACTGTTAGCAGTGCTGATAACAACTTCCGAAATGTTGTGAATATCATTCTGTGGCTCCACCATACTATTATCATGATGTAAAATTTCCTTATCGACCACCACTTCATTTTCAACCCCATGTCCACCAAGTCTCTCATTTTTGCTTCGTGATGAGGTTCGTCTTGGAATGGAATCTTCATACTGCTGCAAGCTACGAGCTATTCTTCTTTGTGAAAGCATAAGTTCTTTCTGGATATTATTCAACATGCTCTCAACACTTGGCTGCTCACATTTCTTTGATTTGCTTCTTTGCTTGTTATAATCCATTCGATGCTCCATATATTGTTCGAATTCTAGACGACCTTTGACCTTATCTGGAAGTGTTTTATACTCCTCATAAGCAACCATTACCTCATCAGCAAATTTAGAAGCCATGACAAACATTTTTGCCGTCCAATGGGAAATCAATTCCAAACTGACTTGTGCACAACTGATTTTACACCTTTGCTATGCCATACATTATTTCATCACTGTAATACCCCTTGCTTATTCTGATAAAATTTTCAGTTTCTTTTTTTTATATAAAGACATTTCGTCAAACAAGTTTTTATGCAATTTGCTGTAGGTGGTTTCTTGTAAATTCTGATGCATTCAAGAATGGCAAGCGCATAAAAAGACTTATAAGACTAATCTGAATCCGCAAGAGAACTTCAATAGAGATGCAAAGATTACTTCTAATTCCTCAGACTGGAAATGTCTTGAGCTTCATGCATAAAACTCACATACAGCAATGAGACATTTTAACAAACATTCGGTATACAACACCCAACCTTCTTATATTGCAGCTTAAAACCTTTACAAGTTGACAACAATGCAAATACTGATTGCCTTCAATAAAGAGCTGTTACCATATGTATTAATGACAACAATGATGAACAGATATAGAATCGACTATTATATGAACTGTGATATTAGAACTGGGTCGATGCTTATGAAGGGGCAAACCAACCATGCCAAATACCATTAGAGACTCTTCCAAAAACGTATTACCATGAAGTTCAATGCTGCCTGTGAAGTCTCATATACCACGATTTGTTCCAGCCAACAGCGGATGATATCCAAGGTCTTCAAACTAGCACGTTATGACTGAAGATATAGTCGCTGCCCTCTGAAATCTGAAAATGCCACGATGGCCAGCAACATAAATCATTTTGTTTGTCTCTGCCAAAGAGAATGCGTCCTCATAAAAAAAAAGAATAACAACTCTGTATTTGTCTCATCTGTAAACTCAAGCCACGATGGATCTCTTCTGAAGATGTCTTTGCAGCAGAAGTCATAAATTGCTCAATAATGATACAATTTGTATCCTTAATGTATTTGTGTCTATTTGTTACTGACAACTTTTGTCTTATTTCACCTGACGCCTTATATCTCAAACTCCATGATTTGGCTCTTACGGAAGCTCTCTGCCTGTCTATCGGGCTCTCTCTTTTTTCTCATATATAGATTTGTCATGAGGTGCGACTCAGCAAGACTCGACAATTGCTTCAATTCATGGAACAGAATTCACATATGCTTTTGTGATGCACGATATCGAATGGAAGGCAGGTCCCGACAATCTTATTATAGACGTTTCAACCTTTGTCTCTTTCTGCAGATCGAGCTAATGGAATCCACGTATGGGTTGGAGACTGGAAACCACGAAATATCTTGAAAATATTATCGGTTGAATGAAAACGACTCAGATTTGTTTCCTTACTATTTTCGTCTTTACCTGCAGTATTTGACTTGTCTTATGCTCACGATTTTTTCTTTTTCTTAAGTTCGTCCTATTCTGGAAATGACAAATCGAATGAATAGAAAAGCATTGACTGCGGCTAAAATTCATCCACTAGCTGACAAATTTTACTGCCACGTCTTCCTCTTATACTAGTCGCCCCAATATTCTGAATGATTATTATAAGAAATCGACTAGCATCAGAAAGGGTTTATACTTGATTTTTCACATGCATTTGACCATAACCCCTCTAATTCAATATGGCGTCCACCTAATATAAGTTTTTTAATTCCCTTCAAAAATTTCCAATTTAACTCTGAAAGCCGATAAAAAATTAATCCACCAAACAATGAATACCTCTGAAATTTTCAATGAATTCTCAAAACCCTACCTTATGAGAATTTTCTTTTGCTCATAAAAAATTTATTTCCCACACAGGATGGCAGGAAACCGCTCTGATACCACTGTAAGAGACCTGCCGTCTCTAACCTCTGCTACCTGTTGCTGATTGATTAGGGTTTGAATTTTTTTGAAAGATTTTACCAGGAATGCATAAAAATTCACAGAACCAAGAAATACAAAAGCACAAATGTAATATATTATATCAGAGATTTTATTATCATGAAATTACATTGAGAACATTCATACCCGGATAATGATCCTCTGATGAAGCTGATGTGAATCTCACAAATCTGCTCAATAATGACTCTTGAATGAAACCAACTCTTAGGCAATGATTCGGCTGGTCTCTCACAGCCTCAAGATTGCATAAACACTAAAGAGGGCACGTTCTTCAATGCTGGTATGAAGACTAGCAGCTGAAACCCTAGGTCTCAAGCTCAAATCCCCAGAACTCACAAAGACAAATTCAAATGCTCATAATGGATGAGGTCAATTTGCTTTTGAGTCCTTAAATACTTCTCCTCAAACAATTCCCTCCAAATATGCTTTTTAATCATTTAAAATATATCTCAAATAACTTTTGTTGTTGACTTTATATTATATCACCTAGTCATGGCGTGCTTTTTCATGAAGTATTAATTGCACATTCACCTTAAAATGGCCCCACTCATTATAAAGTTAAATAATAACTTTATAATATACTTTTATAATTAAATATCATTTAAAAGCCATTAAAATATTAATAACTCATTAAATGAACAAAATTATGCGATATCAATTGAAACGGAAGTCAACACTACAAATCCACATATGACCAGGTGCCCTGCTAATAATAGTAACTCTGACTCACTGCCAAGGTGATTTACTATAAATAGTAAGTGCATCAGTCTGAGCCCAAAACCCACTGTCAAAGCTAAATATTGAACCTAGCAAAGCACTGGAGAGAAGTAATGTCGCCAATCGACCAAGTAATAGCCCCTGAAGATCCCCTAATCAAGTCCATTAGCCTACGAGGGTCAAAATGATAGGCTAATCCAACAATAACTGATGCTCTCAAAAATGGGGACATTACAGGATGCCCAAAAGAACATTAGACACTAATCATTTAGGCATCACATGGTATAATGTATCAACTATAAGTGTGTAATACCCCCAATTGGACAACCTTAGGAAATAGATAATTTTCCAACTATGTGAAAGCTGAAATGGTGAATGAATACCAAATGTAGATGTGAGACCCTATTGAAAATAATGCTGATCAGTAATATAAAAAAACTGCAAACCCTTGCCAACCGAAATACTTAACTATCAACAATAGCTCCCACATTTCATAATGTTAATATTAATTTAGAAAACTCTCAAATGTAAAACATCCAAGTATAACAACAGATCTGAATTATTTATGGACTGTTATAAAGTTGAAACCCTCATACAAACTTCATCATTCAATCGTACATGGCAGATTTGATTACTATGATAAATGACAACTCAAAATAATTGAAAACAAGTCACTTTTAGCAACATGAAACCCTAGAATGACACTTATATGGGCTTGCAAATATTTGTGAAACTACTTTATTGATTCCTGCTCTTGAACAATCAGCAATTTCACTCAGAATAGACTGTACAATTATACGACAACTCTTGGACAGCAATTAAGGCTTGGAAATTATCAACTTATAACAGAAAACAACAATTCAAAAACCCTCCAACAATGTCAATATGTCTGAAAACAACACTTTGAGCCCTTGAAACTTCCAAAGTCAGCAATATATAATTTGTATAGAAGCAAGGAGAATTGGTATAACGGCTGGAAAAAACCAATTAATGATTGAAAATCCTCACAAACAGCAACAATATTTGAAACCCCTTCAAAATCAACAAATCTATCCCTTTCATAGTATAGTGGCATTGAAGGAACTAAAAATGACTTCAAATCCTCAATCAATCTTCAATAAATCAGCACAATTGTGATCCCTTGATGGAAAAACCTCTAATGGATAAGAGGGATTCCATCTTCAAATTCAAAAATGGAAATCAAGTTGGTTTTCAACCTCCAAATCTCCTACATCAATGGTTTTCATCTTTGAATTCTTTAAACTCAAAATTGGAAGGAATAGCGAAATTACAGATATGGATGATTTGCTTTGAGCAAACATCTTTCTGTTATAGTTGCCTTTCGGTCCCTTTATTTGAATTTTACTTTTTACATCCAACTATTTAAAAATACTTTTTAAATTACATTTTTTTTTGAGTTACATATTGAATTTTAGTGTTAAAAACACTTTTTAAAATATTACATGGGCCCTATAATAATATTTAAGTTGGCCTTTTGAAAATAAAGTGATTGGGCCCACTTAAAATATTATTATTATTTCCCTTTATTCTTTCTTTTTTAAAATTGGTATCTCTAGAATTTTTAGTTTGGCTTGAGCCAAGTGAGGCCACAGATGGGGGACCTCATCCTTGACATGAATGCACAACATTAACACGAATAGTCCAATTTCGGGAGCCCAATAGCCTAGCTGGGTCACAAACCCCGCGAGCACACCAACCCAATGAAGGTTTGGAGCACAATGACATTTGCATGAACATCCATTGTTTCAACGCGAAGGTTCGAGCCTGCGAGCACACTGGATCAGCAAGGGTGCAATACCCACGATCACAATAGCCCAAAGGAGGTTTGAACCTTGGTGGCTACAACAACAATGCCATGAAATAACTATCACACTATGCCATGAACGGCTGTTATTTCCCTTATTTCATCCCTTAGCCCATGAAAACTAAAAATAGGCTATGGGTCTTCAAATAATTCCTTTAGTTTTGAAAAGGGGACATGATAAAGTTGTTCAAGTGTATGGGTTAAACTAATGATACCAAGTGATTCCTAACCCACATTATCAAATCCTTTAACATTGATCTTTGATTTCTGAAAATTTGTTGAATTGACATTGACTTTATCCAAAAATGCTTTACTACAAATGTACAAACTAGATCCATTTTCTACCAAAGATCTTTTGATGTTGTTCCCCAAATTTAACCACAATATATAATGTTAAGTGCTCTTGAATAACTATAGGACTAGGTAACTCATGAGGCACAAATAAAATCTTAGAAACATTCTTATAAATGGGCTCTCAAATGATAGACACTTTTGCAGAATTGATATTTGATGGTATGAATATCTTTTTTAAAGCCTTCCTCAATACATCTCTATATACCTTATATGTATGCATTAAATCCCATAGAGAAGTTTTTGTTTGAGTGTCCTTAAGTTCATAAATCAAGTAATATTCTTTATGTATTCTTTTTTGTCAACTTAGGTGAAGGTGGCAAAATTGGATCACAAAAGGGAAAAACTGACCGATTTGATATAAATTTTTGTCCCCTAGTCATTCTTTGATATGTATGCCTCATTGAATGATAACCTTGTGAAGTAGATGCTGCAGGGAAAGTAGGAGGGTTATGTCTAGGTGAATTAGGTAGGGCATGCACTACAATAGGCAAAAAGATAGGCCATGGAAGGAACAACACCCATGGTAGGTATAGAGTCAAGGATCCCATGAACATCAAGGAAGTTGGGAGGAACATCAAAATAAATATCATCATGCAAAGGTATGGCTGGCTCCCTATGGCTCCCTAAGGTATAGTGGCAAGAAGAATAAAGCAATGAAGTGCAATTCAACATTACTCTAGGACATTTGCAATGATAGAAAGAAGAAAAAACATGTAAAAACATATCATAGCATGATAAAGCATGCAACCTCATATAACATAGTAAATGATCTAACATCATATACATGTAAATGAAAGATACACATCAAAGCACATAAATGTGTAAACATCTTAAAACTCATCCTACTTGGGGTTTTAAAAGATATGTGCACCGTGAAGATCATACATCTAACAAGGAACACTAGGCAAGATATCATATAAGGGGTTAATAGGGAAATGTATTCATTGCCTATAATATCATCATCATGAGAGAAAGATGAAGAATCATCAAAAAAAAGTATAGAAGGATCCATCGCAAAGTTCAATTTTGGTATAAGATTTGAAAACCATAAATAATTAGATCTAAAAACTGAAATAAGAAATTGAAACCCTAAACTCCAAATCCTAGGGGTGTAAGATTGTTTGGGTTCACCAATTTATGTAAGGGAATAAATCATCCTGCATAAATATCCTAGAATAAATCAATTAATTAAACAACACTATAAAGAACCCTAGATTATTGAGTTGAAATTGTAACAATAAAAAAATTTGCCAATAAATGTGCTTTGAAATCTTTGATGGAAAACTTATCATGACTCATCGTGACTTGCAAGTCATTTGCAAAAATATGTTGAGTTGATGGAACCTGTGAGTCGAGTCTTGACTGAGTACTCTCCATGGCTCATCTGAGTCCTTCCAAAAATGTGCCATGTTTCTAGAAGTGACTTATGCGATCAAACTACAAACTTACATGGCATGGAAACAAGAAAACCTAGGGGCATAGTTTATATTGCCATTCTATTTTGACCTTTATTTTTAGTGTTTTTTCTCTCTTTTTGATCAATCAAAGTTATAGGTGATAGAGAATGGTTTGGAATAGTAAGGTGTGTTTGAAGATTCAAATGAATTTGGAGTGTTTCTCACAAAGATATGTATTTGTTTTTCTTCGTAAAATTTGAAATAATGAATGTTTTGATTATACGGGAAAAACATGTTTTGAAGGGACCCGAAACCCTTTACAACTTGAGATACAAAATGCTACTAAAAAGCTACTTCAGTAAGATACTAGCAGCATACCAGGATCCAAAAAACAAGACAAAAAAGGGGTGTTGTACGAGAGATAAAACAGTAAACTAACAGCAGCACCCAACAACATCAAAATAGCAAAACAACAGGAAATAAACCAAGACCCAGCAGGAAACAGACAACAAACAAAAAGAGAGCCAAACACTAATTTATACTGCTCAAGGTGTTGGCCACCTCAAGCTCTTGGCTTCTGTGCATTTCAATCATGTTCAACAGCTCCTTCTTTGCCTCAAAGGACTTTTTCCATTCAGCAGACCCTCTGACAACACGGCCTTTACCATCATCTTTCACACCTTTTTAACCTTTGCCTTTGGCTGAATGCTCTTTCTCCACTAACTCAAAAAAATACACTTGGTCCTCCCTGAGCTCACCTATCTTTCAGAAAAGGACTTCCAAAGAGTCCGCTCTATGCTTCACTGAAATGTGACACGCATGAAGGAGCTTCTTTATGTTAGTTTTAGGATCAGAAATGCAATAAGCAGAAAACACAACTCAGAGACAATGAACAATTTTACCCTGGGAAAACCCTCCTCGAGGGAGAAAAACCCAGCAACAATATTCTCTTTATATATTAGAAGAATAAGTGCAGAAATTGCATACAAATCAGGCCCTACACAAGGCCGAATCTAATACAGTGAATGTTGATGTATTCAGCGTTAGTCGCTACCTTTCAGCCCAGACCGATTACAATTAAATCATAGTCTTATGGCTATTTAATTTGTGAAATCGTCTTTATGAAATGAGGTGTCATTCATTGATGATGATTAATAATTGTTTATTGAAGAGGCACGTCTTGTTATTGAGGTGCAATTTGATCCAAGGCCGACATTATGAAGAGACACAAATTATTAATGAAGGCGACCTTTCTTGTATGGGCGCGATTTCATTGAAGAGGCACATCTCTCTATGCTGAGCCGACTTGTTATTTTGAGAGTCACGTCTCCCTTCCATATTGTATATATAGCTGTTGCCTCTCTCATTGTTAATCATCTATTCATTCGTCATTCCATCCTTGTCAAGTTCGTGTTCTTGCAAAGTGCGAATTTCTTCATTAAGGCAGTTTGATAGAGGCTGAGTTTTCTTCAGCATATTGTCTCTTTATATTGCTGTGTTGCATCACTCTTTGGTGCATGTATTCAGGTCCACATATCAGCCTTTTGTAAGGAGATCATCATTGTAATAATTCAATATATAAGTGATATATTGTTGCTGGGTTTTTCTCCCTCAAGAGGAGGGTTTTCCCAGGGTATCTGCTGTGTTCTTGTGTTGATTTTGAATTAATTTTCTGTGCATTACATCTGATCATAAAACTAACATGGTATCAGAGTGGGTGTGAAGAAGATCGTGATCAGATTCATTATTTCAGCGATACTCTCTATTCTCTTTTTCATATCTTTGTCTATCTCTATTTTAGTCAAGATGGTGAACGGTCTTAAAATTGAGGATAGACTCGAGGGAGCATCCAACTACACATCATGGAGGTTCAGAATCATGCTCACCTTGGAAAAGAATGACTTGGCTAAGTTTGTGGAAACCAAAGTTCCCGAAGCAACGGAGGAAGAAGAGAAGTTGCAGTGGAGAAAGAAAGACATCAAGGCGAAGAAGATGTTGGTTGATTCCGTAAAGGATCATATTGTTCCGATTGTCTCCAAGTTGAAGACGGCAAGGGACATGTTCAAAACTTTGGAGGAGATGTACGAAATCAACAACACCAGCTGGGCACTTGCACTAAAGAAACAACTCCATCATGTGAAGATGGCGAAAGGAGAAACATAAATCCATGATCATTATTCACTATTCCCAATGTTGCTTGCATGAATTATTATTAAATACATGATTATTTAAATCCATGATCATTATTCAAAGGTACAAACATAAAATACTTCTCTTTAATAGCACTCTTCAGATCTATTTCAAGTGTTTCGAATTTGTCTTGTGCATCCTTGTAGTTCAGTTACAAGACCTCAATTTTGTTCTCAGCCTTCAATAGCTTTCCAGTGAATCCTCCATCTTCACCCTCAATTCAGATACCTGCTCAGAAAACTATTTTGCTTCAGTTCCATAAACCTTGTTTCTGCCAACTTCAGTTGTTTTTCAAGATCACGTTTCTCTTGTGTAGCAGTCTCCAATAACGACTCCAATTTTGTCACCTTCTTTGCATTATCTTTTGCCTTATCACGAAAAACAACAATTAAATCTTCGAGCTCAACACCTCTTTGCCTGGAGTGGCAGTGAACTTGTCTCCAATGATGATTTTGTCTTCTCCTATATGCAGCGCCACTTGTATGCAAGTTGCCACGATCTATCCTTGACTCCAATTGCTGATATTCTGGGCTCAAATCAGTCAACATAAATCCACGATTTCTCCTCAAAGGCAAGCGCTCCCTAAGATAATTTTCCACGATTTTATCTTGCATGAATAACCACCAACGAAGGCTCCAAGTTGTTGAATGTGCTGTGAATGAAGAGCCACAATTTTTTTTTAATAGTTTTCTATCCTCAAATCGATGAATGCAAACTGTGCAAAGGCTGCGACTTCAACATCAAAATGCCACGATTTCTCAAGCAATAATATTCTCCAATAATCGATCTGTTTTGTTATTGATTCCAATCAGTAATAAATCGATTCCTTGTGATGCCAAGATGATTGGAATAATCTTCAACAAAGTAATTAGAATATCTTCCCTCATTTTTTTTAGAAGACTGTCTTGCTTAGACAAATCTGATTGGATTTCTTGAACCCGCTTTGATACCATGTTAGTTTTAGGATCAGAAATGCAATAAGCAGAAAACACAACTCAGAGACAATGAACACAATATTTTACCCTGGGAAAACCCTCCAACTTGAGGGAGAAAAACCCAACAACAATATTCTCTTTATATATTAGAAGAATAAGTGCAGAAACTGCATACAAATCAGGCCCTACACAAGGCCGAGTCTAATACAATGAATGGAGACACTTCTCCTTGAAGCGAAATATAAATGATGACACTTCTTCTTGAATGAAATCTGCTGCTTGAAAAATTCGACCTGTTGCTGATGGAAGATGCGAACTGCTGTTGAAGATATTCGAATTGGAGTGAATTGATTGCTTGATCAAACAAGAGGATTTCATCCTCTTTATATACAAAGTTGGGCGGCCTCCTCTCTGGGTTGGCCCTTAGAAAAATATAATTTATTTATGAAGCAAAGGCTGACCTGCCTTTAATTAAGAGAAAATAGCTCCCAAAGCTATAAAACACTAACACTTTATGTCTGCATTCATTTCCAATACCTTGGTTTCTTAACTAGCCAATCGTTCTTCACATAGAGATTTGAAATCATGGAAATAACCCTCAAGGTCCACAATTCTGTCGATCAGAATGTTCGACACCGAGCCTTTTGGAACATTCTTCAAGTTATCCTTCAAACCCCTTATTTTAATGTTAACCTTATTAAACTCCTGAAGAGTCCATTTAGCTAACTTGAAAGTTCCAGTGGCCCTAGCCCTAGCCATTTCCAACAACTCAGAAAAATACACTTGGTCCTCCTTGAGCTCACTCACTCACTCTTTTACCTTTGCCTTTGGCCGAATGCTCTTTCTCCACTAACTCAAAAAAATATACTTGGTCCTCCCTGAGCTCACTTATCTTTCGGAACAAAACTTCCAAAGAGTCCGCACTATTCTTCACTGAAACGTGACACGTATGAAGGAGCTTCTTTATGTCCGCATTCGTTCCCAATACCTTGGCTTCTAACCCAACCATTCGTTCTTCATACAGAGATTTGAAATCATGGAAAAATCCTTCAAGGTTCACGATTTTGTCGATCAAAATGTCTGACACTGAGCCTTTTGGAACATTCTTCAATTTCTCTTTCAAACCCCTTATTTTAATGTTAACCTTATTAAACTCCTGAAGAGTACATTTAGCTAACTTAAAAGTTCCAGTGGCCCTAGCCCTAGCCATTTCCAGCAACTCAAACATTGAGGTAGAATCATCATCGAGATACGAAAAATCCTCAGAAAGGGGATTTACCTTTAGAGGCTCCGACTTAGCACTCTTCTTCTCAGTATCCTCCTCAGCTTGTCCCTTATTTTCTTCTCCCAGCTCCACATTGGGCGAGTCCTGAATCGGGAAGTTATCAAATTCCACCGCCTTTTTGCTAGAAGCCTTCCCCTCACATATCATTTTGGGGTCCTTTGCTGGAACTTTCAAGGCCTGGTTTTTCAAACTGGCAATGCCCTTGGAGGACCTCCTCGGCTTATCCTTGTCCTCCATACCTAGAGCATTATCTTGCAAACCCTCCTCATTGCCTCCACCTTCGGCTTTTCCTTGGCAACAACCAACTCCACATTCTTGGGAGGGGACTCATCCGAGCCCACCTCTGTGTCCTCGCTGTCAGAAAGAACAAGGCGCTTGGCTGCTCGGTTGCTTTTAATTCTACCCATCTCCCTCTTTTTCGAGGGAGTAGTCGCAGGGGACGAGGAAACATCTTCCTCTTCGTTCCATTCCTCTTCATCTGCAATGTTGGTATCTGAGCCAGACGAACCAGAAACATCACTCATAATCTTCTCCTTACCCTTAATAGCAGAGGCTGGGAGAAGAGCTTTAACATGCTCCATGATTAAAAGAATGAGACCTTCATGGAGGATGGGGGCCCTCCTATTCTTTAAATGAGCGTAAATAGAAACCTCCATGGACGATAATAGAAAAAACGGGAAAGAGATGAACAAACCATGCTTGAAATGGTTTAGAACCGTGAAGTGGTGACCGAGGATAGCAATAAACCTGCCTTCCAAAGTCACATAGTGCATTAACACCTCAGCAACATTTGCCCAAATCTTCTTAAGGGATTTGCGCTTGTAACCCCAACTTTCCATTTTAACCCAAATCTTCATAAATAACGAATGTTGAAACCAATGATGCTACCAATTTCCTTAGCCCCCATCCCCACCCCCACCTCCATTCCTAACCCTACCACATGCTATTTAATTCTATTTTATCTTATAAATGTTTGCCATAACAATTTTTTTGAAACCCTTGTGATATTTTTTCTATGTTAAAATCAGCAATGACAAGTTCAGAGCAAAGTAGGGGTGGGAAAGATGTAATGTCCCATACCCGAACTTGCCCTAAAATCTGATTGTTTGCCCTAGAATTGCTTGTTGATTAGGTTTAGGGTTTCTTCTTTCCAAATGAATGCGCTTTTAATACAATAACCCTAGATTGGAATCTGTATTCATCATATTAACAACACATCTATTAGCATTAATATCTAGATATCCAAAATCAAACATAGCAATACTTGCAGATTGCAAACATAAAGAAAGTCACTCAGCCCATCAGGAGAGGAGAATCCCTAAGGGGCCAACGGTCTACCACCTCCTATTGCCCAACCCTCGCCTCGGGCCTATGGGGCAGAATATTGCCCAACCCTTGCTCAGGCTTGTGGGGCAGAATCTAAGGTGGGACCCCCACCCCTCCATGACCCAACCCTTGCTTCAGGCCTGTGGGGAAAAATGCCCAACCCTTGCCTTGGGCCTGTGGGGCGGAACCTGGGTGGGGTTTTAAGACAAACCACTTAAGTCATGATTCACCTCTCTTGGCGGGATGTACAATCAAAATGCAGACAGTTCTATACAGTTTCCTATTATGCAATTATTAAAGATTCACTTGCATTTTCAACATGAATATATAATTCAACATGATGATATATCAGAGTGCAGGAGTAAATATAACAAGATTCAAGTCTATAGATAATTCGTCATATTCTTTAGATTGACGCAGACCGACAAGTTCAAACTAGTTTAGTTCAAAATACGTATATAGTTTCATTGAGTCCTACGTATGTAGGTGTATCAGAATGCAGAACCAGATTAATCAATATCCATATCTATATGTCCATCATATCCATTTGATCCATGATATAATTCAATATAATCCTACAGTTCCAGCATTAGTTCAGCCTTCAGTCAAACATAAATGTAGATCCAGCATAATTAGAAACAGTTCTGAAAGGGGTAAACAATAATTGTCTATATCCGTTCAAGGACTACACAGTCCCCCAAATCTAATGCCCAATATCAATGCCAAGAATTCTATTTCCAGATTCTGATCTTTCAAGAAGGAATGGTTTCAAAACATGTCAGAAGCACTTACATATTTCAATGAATAAGACTGGATATTATATTCAATAATACACAGATCGACTGGAGGTTTATGCAACATCAATATGTCAGATTGAGGAAATTAAATATTAAAGCCAGTGAGTAATCTCACCTGAGTTGTATCTCTCCACATTTTCTGATTCCTTACTCACCTTCAACCTCATTTTGGATTGAACATAGGATGAGGACAATTCTTAATCTACTTATGTTTATATTAAAGAGTCATCATTACTTATAAGGCTTAATAATTGCTGCAAGTATCATTATTACATAATCATAAATTATATATATATATATCAATCATTATTTCTAATTAACTTCAATTTACAATAATTACTTTGACAGAAATATATATATATAGCTATATTTATAATACTATTAAACTTACTTCTGCTGATTGTTTTATTCCCTGTCCCCTTATTCCCCTCTTCTTCAAATCTGTTTTTTTCAAAACATCTTTCAGTCCCTTCTCTGCCTCCCCCTTGCAACGATTTTACTTTCCTTATATATTTCTATGCCCAAGTGAAGTGATGCATCTCTTAAGCCAAATGTAACCTTCTTGAGAAGGCATAATCCTTTGTTTCCTTTTATCGTTGCCTTCCCCTTGAGTCTTGACTAATCCGTGTCTTTCTTTTTTTTTGTTTTATTAATTTCTGCTCTTAGTTTAAGCGCTGCTTCCCTTAGGAAGGGAATCGCAGCCTTTGCAAATTGCTGCCCTCCAATATTATAATCTTTGATTGCTGCAATGTTTATTTTATTTTAATATATTTATTTTATGCTTATTGTTTTATATTTTATATTAGATAATTCTTAAAATATAGCTGTTATTATATATATATATATATATATATATATTTATTAGTATTATGATAATAATATTTAAATTGTTAGTATTCATATTTTAATATTTACAACATTATATTTGATAAATATAACTATAATAATATTTTTAATATGTAATTTATTCATTCGTATTTCAAGGTTAGAGTTTTTAGTGTCATAATTTCGGGGACATGACAGTCCTCCCCGCCCAAGATTGCTTGTCCTCAAGCAATCACAATTTTGAACATCTTTTCTCGGTAGGAGTTACGTCCTTCAACACCTCCTTAGTATTCTTGAGAGCTTAATTTAAGTCTCTTGCAAATTTAACTAAGGTTTTATTCTTAATTGGATTCTTCCAGTGAAATGCTCTCCTTTTGTATCACAAATTTGAGGGAGTCACAAATAGTCACAACTCTTTAATATTGCGTTTGGATAATAATTTAGTTTAAGATAAGTTAGTTTGTTACAGTTTCATAATTTTTAAGCATAGAGTAAACACAATGATGGACTCCATATGAATTACAAATTAAAGCAGACAACCAAGTAGTTCAACCAAGCAAGCAAGTAGCTCAACTAGACAAACAAGTAGCTCAAGCTGGCAAGCAACCAGCTCAAGCAAGCAAACAAGTAGCTCAAGCAAGCAAGCAACCAGCTCAAGCACACAAGCAAGTAGCTCAAGCAAGTAAACAAGTAGCTCAAGCAAGTAAGCAAGTAGCTCAAGCAAGTAAGCAAGTTGTCAGAACCCGGATGGTTCTCTGTTCTGAAACCCTAACTGAAACTGAGGTTTTTTTGCAAGTTTTTGTGTTTTTGTATTTTTTTGAGGTTTTCCAGATAAATAATGAAGACTGCGATTTTTCTAAATAAATGGCTAAAAATCCAAATAAATTCTAAATGCAATGGAAACGCTGAGATCTTGCTCAGAACAAGTAGGCGCATAATATTATTGAAGATTCAGAGCATTTACAATGAAAAGTATTGAGATTTGAATGAAATATAACAAATTTTAATGAGGAACCTGGTTTATTACAGCCGCCTTGGGAAGAGTGCAAAATGTACGGCCAGCTCCAGATGGTCAATATCCAAGCTTGAAAAACAGAGGAAGATCTCCCAGAGACCTAGGCGCCCCTTCTGCCAAAGACTAGAGATCAAAAACTTGAGCGAATCTTTTGATGGAAATAGTACGGCCCTTGCTGGTACGACCTGTACAGCAGCATTTAATGAAGTACGACACCTTGGAAAATGTGCCAAGACTCTGAAGAATGATCTCTGAAACAAGTTGCCTTTATCAACTGCTGAATATCTCTGTAATCTCTGATGAATCTGTCAATAAATCCAATCTGTGATCTCTGTGTGAAATCACCAAGTGCAAGCTTAAACTGGTATTTCACAGTCTCAGTCTACCTAATCTCTAAAGAGTTTTCGTTCTCCAGAAACGTTCGTCTGCCAGAAACCCTAGGGTTTGCAAACTCCAATGCTCAGAGCAAAAAGACAAAAGTCGAATAATAATATCAGAATAGTTCGATTTTGCCTTGAGTGAAAATATATACTCCTTGAAGAAATTCAACCCAATCTCCTTTTAATTAATCATTTAAATAAATGACTTAATTCGCACTTTTAAACTTAGGAGAAATATTTAATAATTGGCGTCCTTATTTTAATGAATATTAAATACTCATTAAGTCAAAATTTAATACTTTATTATAAAGTATAATAAATACTTTATAACAGGCCAATTAATTAAATATTTAAATATTTCAATAAAGTGACTTTAATATAAAGTCAAAATATTAAATATTTAATAAATCATTAATTACTCCTTATTTCTCCGTCTGATCATCAAACTGCTGAACTGGGTCGACTCTGAGCTGAAAGGTTGAACCAGGTGCCCTGCCCAAAATAGCAGCTTCCGCCTGACCTAACTTTCTAAAAATAGAAAGTTCCTGAAAATGCACTCTGGAAGATTCTGCGAAGGCCCAACCTGACACAACTGCAAACTGGAGCTACCAAACCGAGCTGCCCGAGATGATCCTGCACACTCTGTCGACCTATGAGGATCGAATAATAGGCTAACCTCGTCACCCGCTGCGCTGACTAGGATGGGGACATCACAGTCCGCCCTCCCTGAAATTGCTTGTCCTCAAGCAATCTCAACTCTGGATGCTGTAAGATCTCCTCTGACTCCCATGTAGCATCCTCAACTGGCAAATCTCTCCACTTGACCAAATATTCCCTGATCACACGCCTCCGAAGGTGTCTCTCTCTCATCTCGAGGATGGCCTCAGGTACTAGTATCAGTTTCCCTTCGTCATCAAGGGGTGGCAACACTGGAGAGGGTATCACATGCTGACCCAATGCCTTTTTCAGGCGAGAAACGTGAAATACATTATGGACCTTGCTATCAGCTGGCAAGTCCAACTCATAAGCAACCTCGCCCACTCGTCTGACAACACGAAATGGACCATAGTAGCGAGGTTTTAGTTTCTCTGCCCCACTCTTCCGCAGAGTAGACTGACGATACGGCTGCAACATGAGGTACACGATATCACCCACCTCAAAAGTACGCTCAACCCTCTTCTGATCAGCATACTGCTTCTGCTGATTCTGTGCCCGCTAGATATTGTCTCGGAGAGACCTCAAGATGTCCTGCTGACTCTGCATCATATCCCCTGCACTCGGCACTCTGCTATCACTTAATATCAAAACCAGAAGGTTGGGCGCCTCATACCCATACAAAGCCATAAAGGGTGTCATCTGTATCGTCATATGGTGAGTCGAGTTATAACAATACTCGCACAAGTAAATCCATCTCACCCAAGCTCTCTGCTGACTAGCTATATAATTACGCAAATAACCTTCCACCCACTTATTGACAATCTCTGTCTGCCCATCTGTCTGCGGATGGTAGCTGGTACTCGGTGTCAGTTCGGTCCCACAAAGCCTGAACAGCTCACGCCCAAAAGTTGCTCATAGACGGATTTGTCTCTATGGCGATATCGTCGAGGGCAACCCATGCGGTGGAATACCTCTAGAAGAAATAACTCTGCGGTCTCGCGATCTTTGTGAAAGTAGTAATGTCGGAAAAGTGTGCATATTTAGTCAGCAGATCCAACCCTGCATTAAGATGCGAAATCTTACCACGGGCTTCGGCAAACCGGTGATAAAGTCCGTGATAAACCTCCACTTCTTGTCGGTATGGAGGAGTGGGCAGACAAAGCCGGTAGGGATAAATTGTGCTCGCGTTACGTTGGCACCTGAGAACACTCGCGGACATACTGTAATACATCGGTTTTCAGCCCTTTCCAAGTAAACCGTTCCCGAACCATTTTGTATGTCTTATAGTATCCAGGATGGCCCGCCATAGGAAGGTCGTGAAAGGCTCTCAAAACTGTAATCCGCACCTCAGAGTCAGGAACCAAAAGAATCAGCCCCTTGTAAATGATCAAGTCATCTACAATAGTATACCTATCATCCTGCTCTGTCACTGTCAACAATGCTAGAAGCCCATGGGTTCTTAGCATACTCTGCAATAATCCGATGCCTCCAATCCTCGTGATCGTGCCAAGGCATTCAACTGGGGTCTGTGAGACAAGGCATCGGCTACAACATTCTGCTTCCCCTTAATGAAGGTGATATAGAGTCATATGACTGCAGTTTCTTGACCCATTTTTGTTGCCTCTCATTCAAGTCTCGCTGTCCTAGGAAATGTTTCAGGCTGTTATGATCTGTGCGAACACTGAATTTGCTGCCTACCAGGTACTGCCTGAACTTAGCCAATGCATGCATAATGGCTAACATCTCCTTGTCATAAATACTATAAAATCTCTCAGGACCCCTGAGTTTCCTGCTCTCAAATGCAATCGGATGTCGCTCCTGCATCAAAACGGCACCAATGCCCTCTCCTGAAGCATCACAGAATAAATCAAATGACTTTGTAAAGTCAGGCAATGCTAACACCGGACATGAAGTCATGATCACCTTGACCTGTCAAAGCACTCCTGGCGCTGTGGTGACCAAGTAAAAGCCCCCTTCTTCGTCAAATTCGGTAAGGGTGCGGCGCAATGAGAACCCGCTAACAAATCTCCTGTAGAATGCACACAACCCAATGAAACCTCTGAGCTGCGTAAGGTTCTCAGGTACCAGGCCACTCCAACAATAGCTCGGACCTTTTCAGGGTCCATACTCACTCCCTTGGCACTGATGATGTGCCCCAGATATAACAACTCCTCCATACCGAGCTCGCACTTGGATTCCTTAGCATAGAAAGACTTCTGCTAAGATACCCAAGACTGCATCAAATGAGCCAGATGCTCATCCCATGACCTGCTATAAACCAAAATGTCGTCGAAAAGACTAACACAAATCTCCTCAAGCTGAGCGCGAAAACCACGTTCATAGTTGCTACGAAGGTGGCAGTGCATTGGTTAACCCGAAGGGGCATAACCAAGAACTTCGAAGTGACCATAATGACACTGAAAGCGGTTTTCTCAATATCCTGCTCCCTCATCTGAATCTGATGGTACCCTGATCTCAAATCAATCTTCGTAAAGAAGACAGCTCCGTGCAACTCATCTATCAGCTCATCAATGCGTGGAATAGGGTACTGTTCTTGATTGTTCTTTTGTTGAGCTGCCTGTAATCAATACACATCCGAAGTGATCCGTCCTTCTTCTTCACCAATACAACCGATGAAGCAAAAGGAGACTTGCTAGGTCTGATATGGCCCATAGCTAACAACTCATTAATGGTCTTCTCTATCTCATCCTTGAGTCGTTTCGGATGTCTGTAGGGAGTGATCATAACGGGCTTTGCGCCCTCCTCCAACTCAATGATATGCTCCGTGCCTCTGTCTGGAGGTCTACCAGGTGGGATGTCACTAAACACCTTGGAGTGTTTAGTCCTCAAGATCTGAATGTCAGGGTGGTACTCACCCTTCTGCTGCTCCTGCTGGGCTGGCATCAACATGCACTCAGCTGCCCAGTCAACCATATCATGACGAATGAGCCTCTCCATCCGTCTGAATGAAACCATCCTCAGATTACTGTCTCTAATAGCCTTGATGACATGTGGTCTCCCATCAACCTTAAATTTCATCTCCATATCACGTAGGTTGAGTGTGAACTCACCCAAATCATGCAACCATGCCATCCCTAACACCACATCTGTATCCCCCATATTAACAACATAGAATTCAGTCTTGAATTCATAGTTGTTCAGTCTCATCGGAAGATCAGTAATCTTTCGGTCACATCTGAGAGTGTATCCGTCAGCCACCTTGACTCGAATACCCTCGAAAGCCTCTGTCTGGATGCCACGCCTCTCCACTAAACGTGCATCAATAAAATTGTGTGTAGCACCAGTATCCAACAATGTAATCACCTTCTGACCTGCTAGGAGCCCACGAAGTCGAAATGAACCATCTCTCTGAAGGCTAGTCAGATGGGCCTCCTGTAGCTTCCTTCCACCTTCATGTTCACCCTCATTTTCGGACCTCTCATCATCTGAAGGCTCGGAATCAGCTTGCTGGTCTGACAGATCAGATTGCTCTTCGCCCTCGTAAAACCATTCCATTTGATTATTTTTGACCTTCGGACGAAGTGGGCATATATGCTTTTCATCATAGGGTGCCTTGCACCAAAAACATAACTTTTTCTTACGCAATTCATTCAACGTTTCTTTGTCGAATGGTGGAGCATTCTGTCTCTTAGGATCCGGTTGATCCTTTCTCCTGTCAAAAGGCTTATTCTTGTCATTGTTTCTATCAAAAGGCCTATTGGGTCTCGTGTATGGTGTTGACCCAGAATTGAACTTGCTGCGAGGTGCTGCAAGCTCCATGCTTCTCGCCTTCCGCATGGCCTCCTGAAGTGTAGGAGGGTCAAAAGCCTTAACCCAACCTCTCATGGGTTCTGTCAAACCCTCAACGAAGAGTATGATGAGTCTCCGTTCTGAAATCCCTGTCACCATGACTGCCACTCTCTGAAACTCACCAATGTATGAATCCAGACTGCCTGTCTGTCTGAGCTGAGCCAACTCTCTGAAATAAAGTTCTGGATCCTTTTTATCAAATCTCTCTATCAGCCTGCTAGTGAACTCCTAATAGGTATTAACTGCATGATGGCCAAGCGTGTACATACCGTGGTGCCACCAATCATGTGCTACTCCGTCGAGATGCAAAGTAGCAAATTTAATTGCCTCATCCTCCTGCATAGGCCTAAGTGATAAGTAATTGTCCAGTTTCTGAACCCAAGACCTCGCTGATGTCTTTTCAGACCCATCAAAATATGGCAAGGTAATCTTGCTAACCGCATACTGCAAATCCCGGTTCACCTGTGGCTGCGGCTGCTGATGCTGTGGGGGTCTACGGTCAAATCTGCCTCCTCCTCTGGGTTTATAGACATCAATAAACTCATGAAACGTAAGTGCCTGCCGGATCTCAGGTGCTAGTGACATGTACTCACCATGAAATCTCGTCAAGTCTGCCACGGACATGCCATTATGTGGCTGAAACTCCTGATGCTGCCCCTGATGCTCTGCCCCTGGAGTCTGTGGTGGAGTCTCCCTAGGAAAGAAAGTAGGCTGACCTGGCCTACGCTCTTGATAGATCGGTGACGGCTGCCGAGGTGCTGATGCTAATGGCTGATCCACTGGTGCAGTCCCGCTCGTCTGACCAATCTGTATGTAATGAGGCTGTGTGGGTGTGTACTGTCTAATGGTACCCATCAACTGAGACATCATGTCCATCATATTATCATGCCTCCGTCTAAACTTGTAATGTCCCCTTTCTAAGCTTGACAGTTTCAGTGACCGTTGGCCTTTCGTTGGGAACCCGGAGGCTAGTCGGAAGTTAAAATTAGGGTTTCCTAATTTTGAGGAGATCATTGCTCGGAGATGGGAATTTTAATGGCGGATTCCTTCTGGGTTTTCAGAGGGCTTCGCAGTGGTATGTTCGTCTCAGCATTCAGAGTACTTTTTGGAATTTACTATTTTTAGTAAATTCTATTTTTGGCAGCTTTCCAGTGAGCTCAGGTTGGTTGACTTCCGGTTCCAGTTTGATCAGTTGACTTCATCAGTATTTGCTTCAGGGCCTTTGCGAAAGGATAAGTTAAGTCATTAAATTAAAAAGTCACGTTTTAATTATTATAATTAAACGTTGACCCTTGGCTTAGACTTAATGACTTTATGTTGTGTTTAAAAGGTGGGTCCTTGAGGGTGGCGCCCTCATTGAGAAATAATTTAATATTTACTTAAGTCAGAACAAAGGTTTGAGGGGCGCATATTCCAAAAGATGATATTTAATTAAAATATCAATTATTAATGCCTTGAAGAGAAAGTACGCCTTCTTGAGAAGATGAAAGTTTTGACCTAAAAGCTGTTTTTAGGGTTTCGTGAAGTCAAGCAGAAATTATAAAAAGGGAGTCTTGTGCATCATTTTGGCCATCTTGGAAAATACACCGTTATGCTGCCGGATTGAATCTGGATCACTTCGAGGGATGAAGACCTCCTAACCATTGGGCATCTCTTCTCGTTTGTAAGACAACGACTAGTGATGAATTTAGTCTAGTTGTGAATTCATTGTATTCCGTGCATTGTAATCTGCATTAGTATTGTTAGTTTCAGATTTTGCATGTTAGAGGTTTCCTGATTTTAGCATTTAGCTACAGCAGTTTCTGTATTTCATTCATATTTCAAAAAAGACAAAATAATTCTTTGTGGGTATTGGCTATTTCCCTTCCTTTGGTCTAGGCGCCATAGTGTGACAAGTTGCAGATTTTATATTGGTGTATTTAATTTTTAAAGTAAAATCGCCCCTGTACCTGGGCCGTACCATCTGCAGATCATTGGGATTTGTGCCATTAAATATAAACTGCTCTTTGGCTCTGTTTTCTGTTCCTAAGCTGGGCGCCTTCATTATACTTGTGTTTTGCATTCAATTTTAGATTGTTTGCTTGAGTTTCAAGGGAGTTACGAACTTTCCAAGGAATATATATTGCTGTTCTATGATGAAAAACACAGGTCTGTCAGACAGAATGAAGAAGGCTGCATCTTGTTCTTGATAAGTTTGAAAGGATATTAAGATCTTGCGGCATACTTCATCATTGGTGGGCAAGCTTCAAAAAGGTTGGATCTTTAATTAATATCTTCAATTCTCAGCTTCATTTCTCAGCAAAGGAACTTATTAAATGTTATTGTAAACTTCATAATTGCTGGTTGTAATTTGATAGCAAGTTGTCTTCCCTCAAATTGTATGCTGGCAGTAGTACTGACAGCCTTAGATTCTTGCTTATCAGAGTGTAGAATTCCTTCTTCAGTATTTGCTATTGTTTGTGATCTTTCTCTGCCCTATGGTCGCTACTATCCTATTCTGGGTTAGAAAGCACATTCTGGGTATCGAGAGTTTTGTAATCAGCATTTCCTTCAAGTTGCTTTCAGTATTTGTATAACTCCGCCCTATGGTAGCTACTTTCCATTCTGGGTGAGCAAGCACATTCTGGGTGTTGAGTAGTTTCATTATTCAGCATTTCATTTCGAGTTTTGCTTTCTGTAATCACTCCGTCATATGGTCGCCCCTCACTCCGCTTTGGATTGGGTAGCACATACTTGACGTCGAGTTCCCTTCTGTATCTTGAATTTACTTCCTTGCACGTTTCGGTTTATCCACCTAACCTTAACGGGTGCACTTGCTTGAATGTTGTAATCTGTTGTTTAAAAACGAAAAAATTGGCCCGGTATATTTCAGTGGTATCAGAGCCACGTATCCTGCCATCCTGTGAAATCAGCTTTCTATGAGTGACAGAGAACAGAGATATTTGGCAAGAGTATACAAGAGAGACACAGTTCAGACAGTTGTATCAAGCCCCAGAAGGTCAAACCGCTTCAGAGATTTTGAGGTCTAATTGGGAGCCTTCACAAGAAACAGAAATGGGGGATAATGAAAGAAGTTCTGGCAACAGAGGTGACAGTGGGAAAGGTATAGACAATTCAGCCAATCTAGGTCAAGGACTTGATAAGAAGATGGATGCTTTGTTGGATATGTTCTCTCTCATGTTAGGGAGATTGGGCCCGAATACTCCACAAAACAATACAGTGCATGTCGGTGAGCATAGTGCTAATAACCAACACAATGGTCATGGTGCCCCACCTTCAGTTAGCAGAACCTACATTTCTGCTAGACCATTCAAACCCACGTTTTTGACACCAGCAATCCCACAGCCTGACCCCGAAGAAAATGTTTCATCCTTGGAGAGGGTGAGGATAGGCCGTACAGAGTATGACACCCTTCCCGATGAAGTAAAACTTGACATGTCTTTCAATGATTACATGGAGTATAGAAGGAAGGATAAAGGCCAAGGGAGAAATTATGATCAAAGAAGAAACCCAACACAAGGAGATTGGAATCAAGCTCTCAACAAGGTTACGCTTGCCCATTTTGATGGAAGCGATAATAATTCTGCTCGAGCCTGGTTACAAAAACTAGACAACTATTTGGCACTTAGGCCAATGGCTGAAGAAGAAGCGATTAGATTCGCTACGCTACACCTAGATGGGGTGGCGCATGAATGGTGGTACCATGGCCTAGTCACCTTAGGTCATGGGTCTATCACTAGCTACGATGAGTTCTCCAATAGACTCATTGAGAGGTTCGAGAAAAAGGACCCAGAAGTGCATTTTAGGGAATTGGCACAGTTGAGACAATATGGCACTGTGGATGCCTACATAGCTGAGTTTCAAAGACTTTCAGTTATGGTCACTGGAATCGCAGAAAGAAGATTAGTCATCCTATTCACTGAAGGATTGATGGAGCCAATCAAGGGTTGGATCAAAGCTTTTGATCCACCGTCCCTACAAGAAGCAATGAAAAAGGCTAGAAACATGGAGTGGGCTGCTCCCAAAGCAAAGTTCCATTCCAAACCAGCTTTTCACAAAGGAGATAGAGGGAAAAAGTTTCATCAGAAGCCTCACCATAAGGAGTTTAAACCACAGAAACCTCCTGGCTCAAGATTGGATCCAGAGACTATCAATGAACTCCGTAGGAAAGGTTTATGTTTCCGTTGTTGGGAAAAATGGTCACAAGATCATGTGTGCCCAAAGGGAGCTAAAATTCATCAAATTGAGTTCTATACAGCTGATGAAAGCAATTCTGATTTTTCTGATCAGCAAGCTGATTTGGAGGACAGCGATGAAGAAAATACTCCAGAAGAGTCTGAAGGTGAAAAAGAAAGTGGTGGTACATTGGCTCAGCTTTCGAGCTTCCAAAAGAATGAGTCCTTTAAAGTTCGGGGAATGATCAAAGGGCAACGTATTGTTGCTTTGATTGACACTGGTGCAACACATAACTTCATAGACGAAGTTGTGGTGGCAAAGAAAGGATTGCAAACAGAAGACTTTGAAGGGTTCAGAGTTATGGTTGCGGATGGGTTTCACATCTCATGCACCAAGAGGATTCCGAACATGTCAATGCAATTGGGCAATTACGAAGTCAAGGATGACTTCTATGTGGTCAGTATTGGAGATACGGATGCTGTCCTTGGCATTCAATGGCTGCGATCTCTTGGAGAGATCTCTCTAAATCTGCAAACTATGGAGTTGAAGTTTCAATCCGATGGGAAGAAGGTGGTGTTGAGAGGAATGTCAAATGGTGGCCCTCGGATTGTATCATTCAAGAGGATGGCGAAGTTGATCCGTCATGATCAAGTGGAATGGGCTGCTGAGTGCATGATTCTTCCAGCGAGTCCAGCTGAAACTAAAGTAGAGCATCCTCCTGATATCCAATCTTTACTCACCAAAAAGAGTAAAGTGTTTGCTGATTTACCTCCTGGACCTCCTCCTGATCGAGGTTCAGAACACATCATAGAGCTCAAGGAAGGAGCTAAACCGGTGATCACAACTCCATACCGGTATCCGAAGAGGCAAAAGGATGAGATCGAGAAGAATATCCGAGAACTCTTGGAGATGGGTTTCATACGACCAAGCAAGAGCCCCTTTGCTTCTGCAGTGGTTCTTGTAAAGAAGAAGGATGGTACCATGCGCATGTGCGTGGACTATCGTGCTTTGAACCAAAGCACTATCAAGAATAGATACCCCATTCCCAGAATAGATGAGCTCATTGATGAGCTACATGGGGCTAAGTTCTTCTCAAAGATTGATCTAAGATCGGGTTACCATCAGATAAGGATGAGGGGATCAGATGTGGAAAAGACAGCTTTCAGATGTCACTATGGCCACTTCGAATTCTTAGTCATGCCATTTGGTTTGACTAATGCACCGGCCACCTTTCAGTCTTGCATGAACCGTGTGTTTCAGAATCAGTTAAGGCGGTTTGTGCTGATATTTTTTGACGACATTCTGATCTACAGCAAGACTTGGGAAGATCACCTCAAGCACTTGGAGGAAGTGCTTAGTATCATGGAATCTGAGAGTTTGTTCGCAAAGGCTTCCAAATGTGAATTTGGAATGGTGGAGTTATTATACCTTGGCCACATAATCAGTGCTGAGGGAGTAAAGGTGGATCCGGAGAAGATCAAAGCCGTGGTTGATTGGCCACCACCTGAAAGTTTGACTCAGTTGAAAGGTTTTTTGGGCCTTTGTGGTTTCTATCGGAGGTTTGTTAAGGGGTATTCTCAGAATGCGGCTCCCCTTACTGATCTCACCAAAAAGGGAGCCTTTGTTTGGTCAGAAAAGGCTCAAGTTGTGTTTGACAAATTTAAGAAGATCATGAGCTCGTGCCCAGTTTTGGCTATCCCTGATTTCTCTAAGCCATTCGAGCTGCAGTGTGATGCATCGGGTGAAGGAGTTGGTGCTGTCCTGATGCAAGACAAACACCCTATTGTGTTTGAAAGCCGGAAATTAAGGGGTGTGGAAAGGTCATATTCAATTTATGACAAAGAAATGCTTGCCATTATGCATGCATTAGCCAAGTTCCGACAGTACTTGGTGGGGAATAAGTTCGTGGTTAAAACAGACCACAATAGCCTCAAGCATTTTATGCACCAGAAGGATTTAAATGAGAGGCAACAGAAATGGGTGAGTAAGCTTCAAGCTTACGACTTTGACATTGAATATGTCAAAGGGAAAAATAATGTCGTGGCCGATGCTCTATCCAGAAGGCCTCATCTTAGCTCATTGTGTGAGCTTACTGCAGATTGGAGAGACATGTTGCTTGCTCTGATTATGCAAAAAATCAGTTTGCAACCAGCATTCTGGAAGGTACTTTCCATGATGAAAAGTACCAGGTGGTTGAGGGTTTGATTCAGTATAAGGGTAGAATCTTTCTGGTGGCTGATTCTAAGCTCAAGAAGAAGATTCTTTTGAATTTTCATGACATTCCAATTGCTGGTCACCAAGGGTTTTTCAAGACCTATAGGCAGATCCGAGAAAGGTTTTCTTGGAAAGGATTGAAGAGGGAGGTTCAACGTTACATTCAGGAATGTCCTGTTTGTCAAGCAAATAAAAATGAGCACACATTGCCAGCCGGTTTGCTGCAACCACTTCCAATTCCCAATCAAAAATGGGAAAGCATTTCAATGGATTTCATCACTGGGTTGCCCAAGGCCCAAGGGAAGGATTGCATTTATGTGGTAGTTGACAGACTCACCAAGTTTGCTCATTTCTTTGCCATTACCAGCACTTTTTCTGCAGCCCAAGTTGCAGATTTGTTTTTTCGAGAAGTGTTTAGACTTCATGGTTTGCCTAAGAATATTGTAAGTGATAGGGACAGTAAGTTCCTAAGTACCTTTTGGCAGGAAATTTTTAGAATGAGTGGTACTGTGCTCACCCCAAGCACGAGTTATCACCCCCAAACTGACGGGCAAACAGAAGTGGTGAACAAGTGGCTAGAAGGCTACTTGAGAAACTATGTGTCAGAACAGCAGAAAGCTTGGGTTAAGTGGCTGCATATAGGCGAGTACTGTTACAACTCTACCTTCCATATGTCAATCAAAATGTCTCCTTTCTTGGCACTTTATGGGTATGAAGCACCCAGCTTTGCAGATTTGGTGTTTGGTGACAGCAAAGCTCCTTTAGCCAAGGATTTGTTGCAGCATAGTCAGGACATAATGAGGTCCTTGAAGGAGAATTTGCAGATTGCACAAAATCAGCAGAAGTTGTATGCTGATCAGAAGCGTATTGAGCGTTCTTTTGAGGTTGGGGATATGGTCTATCTCCGTTTACAACCTTACAGACAGTCAACTCTCAAGAAGAGTGGAGCTGAGAAGCTCAAACCTCGCTTCTATGGGCCGTTTAGGGTCATCAGAAAGGTTGGGGCTGTTGCTTATGAGTTGGAGCTACCTTCAGATAGCAGAGTGCATAACGTCTTCCACGTGTCTCGCCTCAAGAAGGCTCTTGGACACAATGTGGTTGCTTCTTCACAGTTGCCACCATTGGACGAAGAAGGACAGTTGGTTCTGGTTCCCGAGTCGATACTTGACTTCAGAGAACGTTCCTTGAGGAATAGAACTATCAGAGAATGTTTGGTAAAGTGGAAGAACCTGCCGATGGAGGATGCAACTTGGGAAAGTGATGAGATAATGCAGCACCCTAGTTTGCAATTGCTTGAGGACAAGCAATCTTGGGGAGGGCGGACTGTAATGTCCCCTTTCTAAGCTTGACAGTTTCAGTGACCGTTGGCCTTTCGTTGGGAACCCGGAGGCTAGTCGGAAGTTAAAATTAGGGTTTCCTAATTTTGAGGAGATCATTGCTCGGAGATGGGAATTTTAATGGCGGATTCCTTCTGGGTTTTCAGAGGGCTTCGCAGTGGTATGTTCGTCTCAGCATTCAGAGTACTTTTTGGAATTTACTATTTTTAGTAAATTCTATTTTTGGCAGCTTTCCAGTGAGCTCAGGTTGGTTGACTTCCGGTTCCAGTTTGATCAGTTGACTTCATCAGTATTTGCTTCAGGGCCTTTGCGAAAGTATAAGTTAAGTCATTAAATTAAAAAGTCACGTTTTAATTATTATAATTAAACGTTGACCCTTGGCTTAGACTTAATGACTTTATGTTGTGTTTAAAAGGTGGGTCCTTGAGGGTGGCGCCCTCATTGAGAAATAATTTAATATTTACTTAAGTCCGAACAAAGATTTGAGGGGCGCATATTCCAAAAGATGATATTTAATTAAAATATCATTTATTAATGCCTTGAAGAGAAAGTACGCCTTCTTGAGAAGATGAAAGTTTTGACCTAAAAGCTGTTTTTAGGGTTTCGTGAAGTCAAGCAGAAATTATAAAAAGGGAGTCTTGTGCATCATTTTGGCCATCTTGGAAAATACACCGTTATGCTGCCGGATTGAATCTGGATCACTTCGAGGGATGAAGACCTCCTAACCATTGGGCATCTCTTCTCGTTTGTAAGACAACGACTAGTGATGAATTTAGTCTAGTTGTGAATTCATTGTATTCCGTGCATTGTAATCTGCATTAGTATTGTTAGTTTCAGATCTTGCATGTTAGAGGTTTTCTGTTTTTTTGCACTTTAGCTACAGCAGACCTAGTATTTCATTCATATTTCCAAAAAGACAAAAATAATTCTTTGTGGGTATTGGCTATTTCCCTTCCTTTGGTCTAGGCGCCATAGTGTGACAAGTTGCAGATTTTATATTGGTGTATTTGATTTTTAAAGTAAAATCGCCCCTGTACCTGGGCCGTACCATCTGCAGATCATTGGGATTTGTGCCATTAAATATAAACTGCTCTTTGGCTCTGTTTTCTGTTCCTAAGCTGGGCGCCTTCATTATACTTGTGTTTTGCATTCAATTTTAGATTGTTTGCTTGAGTTTCAAGGGAGTTACGAACTTTCCAAGGAATATATATTGCTGTTCTATGATGAAAAACACAGGTCTGTCAGACAGAATGAAGAAGGCTGCATCTTGTTCTTGATAAGTTTGAAAGGATATTAAGATCTTGCGGCATACTTCATCATTGGTGGGCAAGCTTCAAAAAGGTTGGATCTTTAATTAATATCTTCAATTCTCAGCTTCATTTCTCAGCAAAGGAACTTATTAAATGTTATTGTAAACTTCATAATTGCTGGTTGTAATTTGATAGCAAGTTGTCTTCCCTCAAATTGTATGCTGGCAGTAGTACTGACAGCCTTAGATTCTTGCTTATCAGAGTGTAGAATTCCTTCTTCAGTATTTGCTATTGTTTGTGATCTTTCTCTGCCCTATGGTCGCTACTATCCTATTCTGGGTTAGAAAGCACATTCTGGGTATCGAGAGTTTTGTAATCAGCATTTCCTTCAAGTTGCTTTCAATATTTGTATAACTCCGCCCTATGGTAGCTACTTCCCATTCTGGGTGAGCAAGCACATTCTGGGTGTTGAGTAGTTTCATTATTCAGCATTTCATTTCGAGTTTTGCTTTCTGTAATCACTCCGTCATATGGTCACCCCTCACTCCGCTTTGGATTGGGTAGCACATACTTGACGTCGAGTTCCCTTCTGTATCTTGAATTTACTTCCTTGCACGTTTCGGTTTATCCACCTAACCTTAACGGGTGCACTTGCTTGAATGTTGTAATCTGTTGTTTAAAAACGAAAAAATTGGCCCGGTATATTTCAGTGGTATCAGAGCCACGTATCCTGCCATCCTGTGAAATCAGCTTTCTATGAGTGACAGAGAACAGAGATATTTGGCAAGAGTATACAAGAGAGACACAGTTCAGACACAGTTGTATCAAGCCCCAGAAGGTCAAACCGCTTCAGAGATTTTGAGGGCTAATTGGGAGCCTTCACAAGAAACAGAAATGGGGGATAATGAAAGAAGTTCTGGCAACAGAGGTGACAGTGGGAAAGGTATAGACAATTCAGCCAATCTAGGTCAAGGACTTGATAAGAAGATGGATGCTTTGTTGGATATGTTCTCTCTCATGTTAGGGAGATTGGGCCCGAATACCCCACAAAACAATACAGTGCATGTCGGTGAGCATAGTGCTAATAACCAACACAATGGTCATGGTGCCCCACCTTCAGTTAGCAGAACCTACATTTCTGCTAGACCATTCAAACCCACGTTTTTGACACCAGCAATCCCACAGCCTGACCCCGAAGAAAATGTTTCATCCTTGGAGAGGGTGAGGATAGGCCGTACAGAGTATGACACCCTTCCCGATGAAGTAAAACTTGACATGTCTTTCAATGATTACATGGAGTATAGAAGGAAGGATAAAGGCCAAGGGAGAAATTATGATCAAAGAAGAACCCCAACACAAGGAGATTGGAATCAAGCTCTCAACAAGGTTACGCTTGCCCATTTTGATGGAAGCGATAATAATTCTGCTCGAGCCTGGTTACAAAAACTAGACAACTATTTGGCACTTAGGCCAATGGCTGGAGAAGAAGCGATTAGATTCGCTACGCTACACCTAGATGGGGTGGCGCATGAATGGTGGTACCATGGCCTAGTCACCTTAGGTCATGGGTCTATCACTAGCTACGATGAGTTCTCCAATAGACTCATTGAGAGGTTCGAGAAAAAGGACCCAGAAGTGCATTTTAGGGAATTGGCACAGTTGAGACAATATGGCACTGTGGATGCCTACATAGCTGAGTTTCAAAGACTTTCAGTTATGGTCACTGGAATCGCAGAAAGAAGATTAGTCATCCTATTCACTGAAGGATTGATGGAGCCAATCAAGGGTTGGATCAAAGCTTTTGATCCACCGTCCCTACAAGAAGCAATGAAAAAGGCTAGAAACATGGAGTGGGCTGCTCCCAAAGCAAAGTTCCATTCCAAACCAGCTTTTCACAAAGGAGATAGAGGGAAAAAGTTTCATCAGAAGCCTCACCATAAGGAGTTTAAACCACAGAAACCTCCTGGCTCAAGATTGGATCCAGAGACTATCAATGAACTCCGTAGGAAAGGTTTATGTTTCCGTTGGGAAAAATGGTCACAAGATCATGTGTGCCCAAAGGGAGCTAAAATTCATCAAATTGAGTTCTATACAGCTGATGAAAGCAATTCTGATTTTTCTGATCAGCAAGCTGATTTTGAGGACAGCGATGAAGAAAATACTCCAGAAGAGTCTGAAGGTGAAAAAGAAAGTGGTGGTACATTGGCTCAGCTTTCGAGCTTCCAAAAGAATGAGTCCTTTAAAGTTCGGGGAATGATCAAAGGGCAACGTATTGTTGCTTTGATTGACACTGGTGCAACACATAACTTCATAGACGAAGTTGTGGTGGCCAAGAAAGGATTGCAAACAGAAGACTTTGAAGGGTTCAGAGTTATGGTTGCGGATGGGTTTCACATCTCATGCACCAAGAGGATTCCGAACATGTCAATGCAATTGGGCAATTACGATGTCAAGGATGACTTCTATGTGGTCAGTATTGGAGATACGGATGCTGTCCTTGGCATTCAATGGCTGCGATCTCTTGGAGAGATCTCTCTAAATCTGCAAACTATGGAGTTGAAGTTTCAATCCGATGGGAAGAAGGTGGTGTTGAGAGGTATGTCAAATGGTGGTCCCCGGATTGTATCATTCAAGAGGATGGCTAAGTTGATACGTCATGATCAAGTGGAATGGGCTGCTGAGTGCATGATTCTTCCAGCAAGTCCCGCTGAAACTAAAGTAGAGCATCCTCCTGATATCCAATCTTTACTCACCAAAAAGAGTAAAGTGTTTGCTGATTTACCTCCTGGACCTCCCCCTGATCGAGGTTCAGAACACATAATAGAGCTCAAGGAAGGAGCTAAACCGGTGATCACAACTCCATACCGGTATCCGAAGAGGCAAAAGGATGAGATTGAGAAGAATATCCGAGAACTGTTGGAGATGGGTTTCATACGCCCAAGCAAGAGCCCCTTTGCTTCTGCAGTGGTTCTTGTAAAGAAGAAGGATGGTACCATGCGCATGTGCGTGGACTATCGTGCTTTGAACCAAAGCACTATCAAGAATAGATACCCCATTCCCAGAATAGATGAGCTCATTGATGAGTTACATGGGGCTAAGTTTTTCTCAAAGATTGATCTAAGATCGGGTTACCATCAGATAAGGATGAGGGGATCAGATGTGGAAAAGACAGCTTTCAGATGTCACTATGGCCACTTCGAATTCTTAGTCATGCCATGTGGTTTGACTAATGCACCGGCCACCTTTCAGTCTTGCATGAACCGTGTGTTTCAGAATCAGTTAAGGCGGTTTGTGCTGATATTTTTTGACGACATTCTGATCTACAGCAAGACTTGGGAAGATCACCTCAAGCACTTGGAGGAAGTGCTTAGTATCATGGAATCCGAGAGTTTGTTCGCAAAGGCTTCCAAATGTGAATTTGGAATGGTGGAGTTATTATACCTTGGCCACATAATCAGTGCGGAGGGAGTAAAGGTGGATCTGGAGAAGATCAAAGCCGTGGTTGATTGGCCACCACCTGATAGTTTGACACAGTTGAAAGGTTTTTTGGGCCTTTGTGGTTTCTATCGGAGGTTTGTTAAGGGGTATTCTCAGAATGCAGCTCCCCTTACTGATCTCACCAAAAAGGGAGCCTTTGTTTGGTCAGAAAAGGCTCAAGTTGTTTTTGACAAATTTAAGAAGCTCATGAGCTCGTGCCCAGTTTTGGCTATCCCTGATTTCTCCAAGCCATTCGAGCTGCAGTGTGATGCATCGGGTGAAGGAGTTAGTGCTGTCCTGATGCAAGACAAACACCCTATTGTGTTTGAAAGCCGAAAATTAAGGGGTGTGGAAAGGTCATATTCAATTTATGACAAAGAAATGCTTGCCATTATGCATGCATTAGCCAAGTTCCGACAGTACTTGGTGGGGAATAAGTTCGTGGTTAAAACAGGCCACAATAGCCTCAAGCATTTTATGCACCAGAAGGATTTAAATGAGAGGCAACAGAAATGGGTGAGTAAGCTTCAAGCTTACGACTTTGACATTGAATATGTCGAAGGGAAAAATAATGTCGTGGCCGATGCTCTCTCCAGAAGGCCTCATCTTAGCTCATTGTGTGAGCTTACTGCAGATTGGAGAGACATGTTGCTTGCTGATTATGCAAAAAATCAGTTTGCAACCAGCATTTTGGAAGGTACTTTCCATGATGAAAAGTACCAGGTGGTTGAGGGTTTGATTCAGTATAAGGGAAGAATCTTTCTGGTGGCTGATTCTAAGCTCAAGAAGAAGATTCTTTTGAATTTTCATGACATTCCAGTTGCTGGTCACCAAGGGTTTTTCAAGACCTATAGGCAGATCCGAGAAAGGTTTTCTTGGAAAGGTTTGAAGAGGGAGGTTCAACGTTACATTCAGGAATGTCCTGTTTGTCAAGCAAATAAAAATGAGCACACATTGCCAGCCGGTTTGCTGCAACCACTTCCAATTCCCAATCAAAAATGGGAAAGCATTTCAATGGATTTCATCACTGGGTTGCCCAAGGCTCAAGGGAAGGATTGCATTTACGTGGTAGTTGACAGATTAACCAAGTTTGCTCATTTCTTTGCCATTACCAGCACTTTTTCTGCAGCCCAAGTTGCAGATTTGTTTTTTCGAGAAGTGTTTAGGCTTCATGGGTTGCCAAAGAATATTGTAAGTGATAGGGACAGCAAGTTCCTAAGTACTTTTTGGCAGGAAGTTTTCAGAATGAGTGGTACTGTGCTCACTCCAAGCACGAGTTATCACCCTCAAACTGATGGGCAAACAGAAGTGGTGAACAAGTGGTTGGAAGGCTACTTGAGAAATTATGTGTCAGAACAGCAGAAAGCTTGGGTTAAGTGGCTGCATATAGGCGAGTACTGCTACAACTCTACCTTCCATATGTCAATCAAAATGTCTCCTTTCTTGGCACTTTATGGATATGAAGCACCCAGCTTTGCAGATTTGGTGTTTGGTGACAGCAAAGCACCATTAGCCAAGGATTTGTTGCAGCATAGTCAGGACATAATGAGATCCTTGAAGGATAATTTGCAGATTGCACAAAATCAGCAGAAGTTGTATGCTGATCAGAAGCGTATTGAGCGTTCTTTTGAGGTTGGGGATATGGTCTATCTCCGTTTACAACCTTACAGACAGTCAACTCTCAAGAAGAGTGGAGCTGAGAAGCTCAAACCTCGCTTCTATGGGCCGTTTAGGGTCATCAGAAAGGTTGGGGCTGTTGCTTATGAGTTGGAGCTACCTTCAGATAGCAGAGTGCATAACGTCTTCCACGTGTCTCGCCTCAAGAAGGCACTTGGACACAATGTGGTTGCTTCTTCACAGTTGCCACCGTTGGACGAAGAAGGACAGTTGGTTCTGGTTCCCGAGTCGATACTTGACTTCAGAGAACGTTCCTTGAGGAATAGAACTATCAGAGAATGTTTGGTAAAGTGGAAGAACCTGCCGATGGAGGATGCAACTTGGGAAAGTGATGAGATAATGCAGCACCCTAGTTTGCAATTGCTTGAGGACAAGCAATCTTGGGGAGGGCGGACTGTAATGTCCCCTTTTCAAGCTGACTGTTTCAGTGACCGTTAGCCTTTTCTTGGGAACCCGGAGGCTAGTCGGAAGTTAAAATTAGGGTTTCCTAATTTTGAGGAGGTCATTGTCGGAGATGATAGTTTTAATGGCGGATTCCTTCTGGGTTTTCAGAGGGCTTCGCAGTGATATGCTCGTCTCAGCATTCAGAGTACTTTTTGGAATTTACTATTTTTAGTAAATTCTATTTTTGGCAGTTTCCAGATGTGCTCAGGTTGGTTGACTTCCGGTTTCAGATTTGATTAGTTGACTTCTTCAGTTTTGGCTTCAGGGCATTCTCGGAGAAATAAGCTAAGTCATTCCAATTTAAGTCACGTCTTAATTATTATATTTCAACGTTGACCTTGGCACTAGAGTTAATGACTTAACGTTGTGTTTAAAAGTGGTCATTGAGGGTAGCGCCCTCATTAAAAGAATATTATAATTATTGCAAAGTCAAAACAGGGTATGATGGGCGCATTTATCAAAGAATGGTGTTTTAATTAAAATATCATTTATTAAAGTATTGAAGGAGAAAGTACGCCAAAACTTGAGAAGGATAAGTTTGACCTAAAAGCTGATTTTAGGGCTGTGCAGAGTCAATTGGAAGTTATAAAGAGGAGTCTTGGTGGATCATTTGGGTTAGCTTGGAAAATACACCGTTATGTTGCCGGATTGAATCTGGATCACTTCGAGGGATGAAGACCTCCTAACCATTGGGCATCTCTTCTCGTTTGTAAGACAACGACTAGTGATGAATTTAGTCTAGTTGTGAATTCATTGTATTCAGTGCATTGTAATCTGCATTAGTATTGTTAGTTTCAGATCTTGCATGTTAGAGGGTTTCTGATTTTAGCACGTTAGCTACAGCAGACTTAGTATTTCATTCATATTTCCAAAAATACAAAAATATGTCTTATGGGTATTGCATAAATGCATTGGTCTAGACTAGGCGCCTCATTGTGCAAGGATATAGATTTTTTGAAGCTTTGTCAGATTTTATAATTGAAAATCGCCCCTGTACCTGGGCCGTACCTTCTGCAGATTCTTGGGATTCGTGCCATTAAATATAATCTGATATTTGGTTCAGTTTCTTGTTCCTAAGCTGGTCGCCATCATCTTACTTGAGTTTTGCATTCAATTTTAGATTGTTTGATTCAGTTTTAAGGGAGATACAAACTTTCCAAGGATTTTCTATGTGCTGTTCTATGGTGAAAAACACAGGTCTGTCAGGCAGATTGAAGAAATCTGCATCTTGCTCTTGACGGGTGTGAAAGGATCCTGAGATCTTGCGGCATACTTCATAGTTGGTGGGCAAGCTTCAAAGAGGTTGGGTCTATTAATTAAATCCTTCATTTTCAGTATCTTTTCTCAGCAAAGGAATGTCCTAATATTATTGCAAGTCTCACATATGTTGAATTGTAATTGATAAGCAAGTTGTAATCTTTCAAATTGTATGCTGGCAGTAGTACTGTCGGTCTTAGATTCTTGCTCAGTCAGATTGTAATGTTCTCTCTTTCAGCATTTTGATATCGTATGTAATCCATCTCCGCCCTATGGTCGCTACTATCCCATACTGGGTTAGAAAGCACATCCTGGGTGTTGAGAGTCTTTTGCTTTCAGCATTTTCTTTCAAGCAGTAGTTTGTTTTCACTCCGTCATATGGTCTCCCCTCACTCCGCATTGGATTGGGTAGCACATACTTGACGTTGAGTTATTTCCTGCAAGTAGAATTAGAAGATCCTCTGACCAATGCTCACCCTAAGCGGTGCCATTCTGGTTAGAGTTGCTTCCTGAACGTTCTTGGTTTTCTCATCTAACCTTAACGGGTGCATGCTGGTAATTTGTAATTGGAATCATTGAAAAACAAAAACAAAATTGGCTCGGTATATTTCATTTTCCAAGATCCCTTAAGGCTTCTGAAAATGTCTCTGCCTCTAGAACAAGTGGAAACTGATGTTGATTTCTGGCCTGACTTCTGGTGAATGGTCTAGTGTCTCTTTCACTCATCAGACAACCAACTGCAAAAATGCCACAGGATGGCAGGGTCTTTGGCTCTAATACCACTGAAATATGCTAACCAATTTTTTTGATGAAATTCACAACATAAACCAGCACTAGCCAACTTGATTAGCGTTAGCTCCAAACTCCAAAATACTATCAAAGCAACTCTAACCAAGAATGCGCCCTAAAACCACTTAAGGAAGAGGGGCGGGCATATGGTCAGAGGATCCCTATGCTTCAACTTCATACAGAATGGAAAGCAACTGAAACTAAAACAAACTCAACGTCAAGAATGTGCACTCAAGATCCCAGTGAGGGCGAGGTGCTAACATATGACGGAGTTATTAATTGAAACTGAACAATTAGGCGGATAACCAGCCATAGGAATTCATACTAACTAATTCTTCCGCTGCGGTGGGCATCCACTTAAAGTGGGGATTCACCACTTGATAGTGGGTACAAAGAGAGATACAATTTCAATTATCCACACTGGCGGTAAAAACCATCCAGGGGTATTTAATGTGAGAAATGTGTTGTACCCCAAAATTAAAATTTTTGTTACACTTAGACATTTTCAAGAAATGAGTAAAAGTCTTGTTAAATCAGTCAAAAAGGTCAAATTTGGGTGTACATGTCTTACATTTGGGGTTAAAATACAAAATTTTCATTTTCTGATGATCTGGATCTGCTCAAAGCAGCTTAACCTACAAAACCCAGATCTTAGTTTTTCATACCTAAATTTTAGGAAAACTGCTATTTTTAGAAATTTTCTAAAATTAGTAACGTTTTCTGAGTTTTTTTGGGTTTCTTTAGAAATGGATACTGGCAAAACTTTCTAAAAATAGAAAGTTGGTCTGACAGATTCCAAACTGATTTTGATTAGCTAAAAATACGTCTGTATCAGGCTAGTGCAGTCAAAAACTAAAAAAGATCAGTTTTTCCCTACTGGGTCTATTATGCTTTTTCAGAAGCATACCAGGAACTCCGAGGTCATTAATGGAGGTCAGTCAGCTGCTAGGCGTCAGATTTAGCATTTAGAGCTTTCAACAGAAGGCGAGATGATGAACCAGCATGGAGAAAGAAGAGGAAGTTAAAAAATGATAAAATTTTCTAACATTGGTGACTTTGGGCGCCCTAGGTGAAGAAAGGCGCCCATCTTTTTAGGGCATCAAATGTCAAAATTAGGGTTTGTGTCTATAGTCAAAGTGGCTCAATTCTCTGTCAGCTTCGTAACGAATTCAACGGCGCGGTCATCAGGCGATCCAATCATCCGAAATTCGAAGCTGAACAAGGAGATTCCAAACTGATGTTAGGATGAGAATTTGAAAAAGATCAAAAATTGACTAAGTGTTGAGATTTTGGGCGCCCCTGGTCAAGAAGGGCACCCAGCTTTTTGAAGGGTCTAATTCAGTCGTTAGGGTTCAAGAATATGCTTGATCTTTTCAGTATCCTGCCAGCTTCGCGATGCCTGTCTTTGTCAGCACGTCTGACTGTTCAACATCCAGCAAATTCAGATCGAAGACGAAGGTACAGAATGAAGATTTCAAACTCGAAATTGAAAAACAGATAAAATGGCTAAGTCTGCTGAGTGTGGGCGCCCCAGGTGAAGAAGGGCGCCCAAGTTTTCAAGGTCTCTATCAGATGAATTTGCAGGCGAGTGTCTAATACGATCTCTTCATGATTGATCCAGCTTTCCAATGAGATACTCCGCACATCAATCAGAGGTCGCAGTTGCCAGATCTGAAGCACCGAACGGAGGGTCCAACAAGAGCTGAGTTTCAAGATCCAGAAGTAAACAAGAAAAAGTTAAAAAAAATCTAACTCTAGTGAACATGGGCGCCCCCAGCCAAGATGGGCGCCCAAACTTTTAAGGGTCCAAAATTCATTATTTCGCAGAGTTCATCCCAGAAGACCCCTCATATCTCTATAGCTTCGCGACGAGCATAACCGCCAGTCAATCCGACGTCCAGAGCTCCAGATTCGACGAGATCATATGTAGAAGAGGAGTTATTGAAGAAATTGAAGATCAGAAAAATGGCTCACTGTGGAAGTTCGGAGCCCCTAGAGGGAAAAGGCTCCCATGAATTCGGAGGTCAAGATGAAGTCTTTCGCCAGAGGTGCCTCCAGAACATCTTTCTCAGAATCAGTCTGGCTCCGCGATGAAACCATCAGCTCGCCCATCGGATCAGTCTGCAAACGGGAAATCAAAGGCGAAGTTCAGGGTCAAAATGAAGAAAAGTTGAAAATGCCAAAATTTTGGCTAACACTTGGTGAAGTGGGCGCCACTGGTGAAGAAGGGCGCCCAACTTCTCATGCCTTAGAGAATTTTTCAAGATTTTCAAAATTGCAAGGAGAAAGAGGCGTCCAAGTTCAATGAAGCTGAGGTTTAGGGTTTTTTGGAAATAAAAGAAAAAGAAAGCAAAGCAAAAACAAAACCCTAGATCTATTTAACACTTCTCTTTCATGTTATTTTCATTATTTTTGCAGGTAGCAGTCAAAGGAGAAAGTTGGAGCAGCAAGTTTAAAGAATTTTCATGATCCAAGAATACATAGCTTGCTGGTTTTTCATCAAAATTTTCAGACCAGCAACTCAAACCCTTGCTTTTTCAAGCTTTTTCTTCCAGAAGATCAAATTTTTCAAAGAGAAGGCCAAGGTTTTCAGTTTTCAATCATTTGGGTCTTTTCACTTCAATCTTTTGAAGGAAATTTTCAAGAACTTCATCAAGTTGCAGTAGCTGCTTTTATCTTGCATGTCAGTGAAATTATCAGTGCATTCAGTTTTCAACCATTTGGGTCCTCTCAAATCAGTCTTATGAAGAAAACCCATATCACAGCTTTTTCAAGAAAATTTCAAAACCTAGGGTTGGCTGCTTTTTCGATCAGCCACCAGGGTTTTGCAAATCTAATCAACTGGGTCCTTTTCTAATCATATTCTAAACAAAACCCAGATGCCAGCTTTTTTCAGAAAAAATTGAAGAAATTAGGGTTTGCTGCTTTTTCAGGTGAAAGTCAAAAATTTCAAAAACGGATGATCTGGGTTGTCTTGCAACGAATCTCTAAAGAAAACCCATATCTTAAAAAAAAAATTCAAAATTTTTTTCTGTTGGAGCAAGAAAATCAGCATTCTAAAAATAAAAATTGTTCAAAACTTGTCAGCACCTAGGCGAGTTCACAGTCATTCTTCAAGTTTTCTGAAATGGAGTACACTCCCAATGTTTTCAAGACTAAATCAACTCTTTATCATGACTACATCAAAATAGCTGAGACAGACTTGCATCATGTTAAGCCGGTGTTCGATCTACATGCTTTGGAGAACGCAGGCAACACTTCAATCAGGAACCTGGGACATTCTGGACTCCTCGTAGTAGCGTCAATTCCTATATCAGTTTAGAGTCTTGAGTTCGTAATCGCTTGTATTAAGCATTACAACCCGGCTACCAGGGAGATCCAGTCAGCAGATGGTAGATTGATTTGCAGTCTAAAGCCTGATATAATCAAGAAGTGTTTTTCCATTCCCCCATGGCCTGAAAGTGTTACTATCTCAAAGGGTGAATGTGAAAGGATATGGGACATGCATAAAGACAAATATAGTAAGAAGATTGCACAGAGGTGGATGAAGGAGAAACACAAAACATTGCCTAAGAACGTCGGGCTTGAGGAAGTACAAACTCAGTTCCAGAATGTTGTTCGCAGTTGCAATCCAGTTGGCGGAAGGATAGGTCATGTTTCGGTGATGTCAGCAAAGTTCGAGAAAGCAGCCAATGAGGTCAAAGATTTCCTGAGATCTATTGCAGATGCTGAAGATATCCTAGAAAAGCGGTGCTTTGCTGTTAATGGCATAGATGCACCGAACCGGGACACAATCTCTAACTTCCTAGCGGATGTGATCGAGCTTTAAAGCAGCTTTCTTCCAAAAGCTTTCTTTCCCGCTTTCTTTCTATTCTTGGAATAAATCTTATCCATTCTTTGAGGATAGAAAGAGGATAAAATGTAATAGTTGGCGTTTCCTGCTTTTTTATGCTTTCTTAGGGTTTTAGATGTTATCTTCTTTCTAGATTTAGTTTGCTTGCTGAGCAAGCCCTAGATTGTGAAAGCAAGGAGATTTTAGGGTTCCCTACTCCTCTGCTTGTCTATAAATAAGAGCCTTTGCTCATTAGTTTTTCTTAATGGTGCTAGTGAGAACAAAACGCTGAGCCTATTGTGCCTTCTATTTGTTACTCAAGTATTGTTCAATTGTGTTGTGATAGCAAATTGTTGAGCCTCTTTAGCCAACAAGGAGTTAGTGTGATTGCTGTTTTCTATTGTGTAAGAGCGAGATTGCAAGCCTCTTTAGCTGCAATTTCTTGTTCCAGGCATGTTAGAAGTGAGCTTTGTTCCAGAGATTTGAGTAATAAAATCATGAGCCTCTTTTGCCTTGATCCAAAATCTCAGATTTCCGTTATCTATGTTCTATTTTTATGATATTTGATTTCAACTTACAGTGAAGTGTGTAGGTGTTCGTTGAGAGAGATTATTGAAGTATTTTTGTTAGAAAATCTACCTTGTTAATTTCTAGCTTCTCTTGCTCTGCTATTACTTGAGAAGCCAGAAACGTCTTTAGTTTAAGTTAGTCGTAGTTGAAGTCTTAAAACAGAAAATCTCAGCTGCGGCGTTTGTGTTTAAAAAAAACCTTGTGCTCTAAGCTGATCAAAAAGATAGGCAACTTAGTTTAGTTTACTTTCTTTCAAACACCATCAGCAAGAGGGAGCTTCCCCTCCTAATTTGAAGAGCAGTTTATCTGTGCATAGCTGTCCGTTTCAAATACGCATACCAGAGGTGCAAATTTAAACGCCAACAATTTTCTAGTGCCCACCGTGGGGCACGAGGCTTTAAACAACAAAGAAAGCTTAGGCTTTATGTCATGGGTATGACTATCTGGCGTCCTATTGCTCCAGTCGAACAACCTAATCTTACACCTCCAGTTATCCAGCCGAGTTTCCAGATAATTGAAGGGGAGCAAGTAGACATCATTAGCAGCTTAAGGAGTTTCATCTTTGAGAAGGAGACCCCTGCTCAGTGGAGAAATGCTGCTGTTATTCTAGACAAAGAGGAAGAGAAAGCCGATATTGCAGCTAGAAGGCCTGTCTTACCACCACCCGCGTGGGACTAGGCAATCCTGGTGTACATAGTCTATTCAAGGAGGAGAACAAGAACTAATCCGCTCTTCCAAGAAGTTGATCCTTTCCTTCCACAGACACATCCTACAGAAGTTGGAGAGTCATCCAACACATTTCCTGAGTTCAACACCATACCTATGTTTGAAAAAGAAGAATTTGAAGCGATGGGTGATAACAACAACAACGATCACGACAACAACAATCACAATCGGAGAAGAGGTCCCCCACTGCCTTGGGGTGATCATATCGGACCTTTGGCCCTGGGAGCAAATCATGAACTGCCTAAGGGGTCAAGAAAGCACTTTCCACGGTTCCAAGGTGATGGAAGTCAACATCCTGACGATCATCTTTCAGCCTTTTCAACAGCTTGCGCTGTTTTGCATGTAGCTCATGAAGATATTGTTGTACGTCTCTTTGTTGAGACACTCGCGGGAGCTGCTACCGAATGGTTCAATCACTTGGAGCCGGGTTGCATAACCAACTGGAATACTATGACTGAAAAGTTTCTTGCAAGGTTCAAACCAGCTGAAGATAGTCACCAGTTGTTCGCTCAGCTTTCAAATTCAAAGGAGGACAATGAACCAATGAGGGAGTTCGTGGCGAGGTTTAACCGCCTGGTTACTCATCTCTCATACACACTCAATCCATCGCTTGAGATCCTGTTAAGCAGTTTTGTCAACGCACTTCCATCAGAGATAGCCTTTATCTTAAGATCAGCCCACGAGACAAAACTGGGAGAGGCGCAACAAGGTGCCATAGAAATTGAAGACAACATGATCACTTCAGGAAAGATCAAAGGCGGTGCTATTAGGCCTTTGGTTCAAAGTTCTGCTGATCCATTACTTCAAAGGGTTGCAAATGAAGTAACTATTCTCAAGAGGCAATTGCCACTCCAGCCTACGCCTCTTGCTCAAGTTGGACCACCACCCGCCTTGCCTGCACCACAGCAGCCTTATCAACCACAGCAACCATATCAGCCCAGGAGAAATAACTTTCAGCCTTACAACAATTACAGGCCACGAGAGCCACCTCCACCAAGACAAGCGGCTGACAATACACAAAATGTTGTGTTTTGCTCTTTTCATGATTCTACTGAACATACCGGCTCCACTTGCCCCGAAAATGTCAGAATGAACAAAATAATGGGATATGTCGAAGTTGCACCTGCACCAAGTTTTGTACCAACTCCAAGTTCGAATGTTGTCTTACCTCAATCAGACAACTTCGATGGCGACTCCGCAATGGGCTACTTTGAAAGTGAACCCGATTTTGAAGATCAAGAAGAAGATATTCGTCAGTACTCTCTTGCAGTGAATCCTGAGAATCATACGACTCCTGTGTTCACCAGAGCTCAACATCTGAGAGCACACAAAGAAGAAGAAGATGAGAGACTAAAAATATCAAAAGTGTAGAAACCCCTGTTTCCGCCTCTTTCTAAAACTGTGTGTTTTTTTGTTGTTTCTTTGTGTATTTTGATTTTTTTGGGTTTTTGCAAGAATAATGAAATTGCGATTTTGAAAGGAAAATAAAATAAAATCTTTAACCAATACAATAAGCTCAGATCTAATCATTAATGACTCAGAGAACCATATTTAATGATTGTATTATTGTTTCACAGCTATTACAATGAAAGATGTTTGACATGCAGGCAAAATCAAGACAAAAATATGCATCCAAAAACCTGATTTGCAGCAATGAAATGGTATGGCTGTGATAAGAAACCCTTTCTCCCTCCGTGAAATGATCAAGAATGATGCTAGAGATAAAAACGCCCCTGTTGGTGAAGACAGAGTGCTAAAAAGTGAAGCACCTTTCCCAGAGTAAGAAGTACGGCTTGGTACAAGGTAGTACGGCCCAGCAACAGCCTGGTACGACTCAGAAACAACAAGTACAATTCTGTACGGATCTGAAGGATGATGTCTAATGCTTGGAAAATGGACGCCAATACTAAAGATCCCTTTCTGGATGATTTTCTGACCAAAACCCTGAAGATAGAAAACTCTGTGAAGCTCTATGATAACTTCTGAATGATGTTATCTCTCTGATTGGCAATAGATCAGCTGGTATTTCACAGCCTCTGAATCGCACACACTGAAGATTGCACGTTCTCCAATGCAAGTTGAAAACTGGAACCCTTGGCTCTGTTCTCAAAAGAATGAACTCAGCAAAAGTCGACTTCAATAATCATGGCTCGAATTCCAATGATAAAACCCTTATATTCTTCAAAAGCTCGACTTTTCACAATTAGGTATCATTTAAATAATTCAAACTTTTCCCTTTTAATATTTCAATAGTTTCAAACTTCATTTTTAATTATAAATTATAATTAAAAATGGCCCCTTCAATGATGGTCGACCCCTTGAGTCAAAACACTTAAGTTATAATATTAAAATATTATAACTTTATAATATAAGCTCCGCATAATTAATATTTTAATTAATCAATTAAAATATTAATATCTCCCTCAAAATATATCCAATTCGCGAACCGTCTGAAGTTGGCGAATGAGTGAATGATTCTGCACATGACCAAACCATACTGCTAAAAATAGCAGGGGTGCCTCGCTAAGTGCCAAATATTGCTAAAAATAGCAATTCAGGCAAATGGTGTCCGAATGAGGCCAAACGAAAGCCAACTGATAAAATTCTGACAACCGAAGCCAAGCCAAGCTCCGTCAAGACCCTCTATCCATCCTATCAGCCTACGAGGGTCGCATAATAGGCTAATCATCAGCTCTGAGAGATGTCAACTAGAAGGGGACATGACAAAAAGACAAAGAAAAAGGAAAAGAAGTAGCTTCTACTTCAAATGTTAAGTCTTCTCAAGAGAACATGAAAGCAATTGCTGAAGGTTCATCCTCAGCAAATTTCGATATTGTAGATTCTTTGATGAAGAACAAAGTGCAGATTTCTCAGTTAGAGTATCTCCAAGATCATCCAGAGCAAGTGGACCGACTTCTCAAATTTGTGAAGAAAGGACCTGCCAAGCAGCCCACATTGCTCGAATCATCCGTTCCGGCGGAAGACAAGCCTAAACCCTTCTATATTTCTCTGTATATAGGGGGTTATAAATTAAGCAATTGTATCATCAATTCTGGAGCTTCGGACAACGTCATGCCTCTACAAGTGATGAATGCTCTAGCACTTTCGTGCACTAAGACAAGACACAAATGTTACTCGCTGGAGTCCAAGTCAGTGCCGTTAGTCGGACAATTAAAAGATGCTCAAGTGAGGCTGGCGGCCTGTCCTGAAAAGAAAATCATGATGACAATCCTGGTAGCTGACATTCCGGCAAGCTACGGGATGCTACTAAGCAGAAGCTTTTGCAAGGATCTCGGTGGAGAGATTCAAATGGATTGGTCTTCTGCAAATATTCCATTGAAGAATGGAACTTTCAAGCTAGAACGGGAACCCAAATCTCGGTTTGCGGTCGTGAAGTCTCAAGATCCTCAAGCTCAAGTTTTATATCAAGAAACGGGTCTTGGTACTTACGCCATGCTGTCAGAGATTCCTGAAGAAAGTCAAGAGATCGCATGTACCGTAGACAAATCAGCAGAAGATCCCAAGCTGTGGACTTTACAGTTTGATGGTAGTTGTTCCACTGTTGGTTCGGGAGCGGGAGTTGTAATAAGTTCTCCTGAAGGACAGTTGTATCCTTTTGCATACCGCTTGCAATTTGAATGTACAAACAACACAGCAGAATATGAGGCGCTTCTACTAGGTCTCAAAAATGCAAAGGATATGGGTATCAAACATCTTAGAGCCGAAGGTGATGCAGAGCTTGTTGTAAAACAAGTTAGAGATCAATTCAGAGTCAAAGCAGATCGTCTTCGACATTATAGAAATAGAGTGTGGAATGCAATAGATTGGTTCGAAGCTTTTGATATCAAGTACATTCCACGTCTAGAAAATAGCAGAGTAGATGCCCTCACGGTATCGGCTTCACTCTTCATGCCACATTCTGACTTCCGTCAGAATGCGTTTTCCATTGAATTAATCTACAGGCCAACTGTACCTAACAACTGTGATAATTGGTAAGTTTTTAATGATGATGACCACATTAAGGAGTTTCTCATTATGGGAGATAACTTCAAAGAATTGTTCTTTGAGGGCAGTTCATCTACTCATAGGGAAGCAGTAACGGAAGCTCCGGACATGCCAAAGATTGTTGAAGATAAAGAAAGTTCAAAAGAACCAGATTCCAGCATAATCCAGTTGAAAGGCAATAAAATTCCCAAGGGCTTGGTTTCTTTGGAGAATATTTTTGACAGGCACGATAGATACATACAAGATCAGAGAAACTCAAGCGAAAGAACCTCTGCCGAATATCGACAAATCAATATTGGAACAGTTGACAAGCCTAGACTTGTTAATCTGGGTACATGCTGCACTGTAGAGGAAAGTGAGAAGTTCATCTCTCTGTTCAAGCAATATCAAGATGTCTTCGCCTGGTCATATGAAGATTTGAAAGTTTTTACACCAAGAGAATTGTCTCATACAATTCCTCTTCAACCTGAAGTAAAGCCCTTTAGGCAAAAGCAGCGACACTACTATCCGCGGATTCAAGATACCATCTATGCGGAAATCTAGAAGATGGTGAATGCAAAGATCATTTTTCCAATCCACCATTCCACCTGGGTGTTGAATATAGTTCCTGTGCGCAAGAAGAACGGAGAAATCAGAATTTGTGTGGATTTCAGGAACTTAAATCAATCATCGCTCAAGGATAATTATCCTTTGCCGATCATGGAGCATACCTTGCAAACGGTTACCGGTTCAGAGGTGCTGTCCTTATTGGATGGTTTTTCTGGATACAATCAAATAGCAGTAGCTAAAGAAGATCAATTCAAGATGGCATTGACAACCCCGTGGGGTACGTTTTCCTATGAAAGAATGCCCTTCGGTCTCATCAACTCCAGTGCTACTTTCCAGAGAGCCATGGATTTGGCGTTTGGTGACTTGAAGAATAAAGTAATTTTTGTCTATTTAGACGCCCTCATTGTTTTCTCAAAGACACGTGGAGATCATTTTTCACATCTAGGGAAGGTCTTCGAGAGATGCAGATACCATAAAATATCACTGAATCCCAAAAAGTCTATCTTCGCGGTGACGGAAGGCAAGTTGCTTGGCCACATCGTCTCCAAGGAGGGAACTCGAATTGACCCGAGCCAAGTTGAAGCTATCCAAAGTTTGTCTCTCCCAACAAGCAGAACAGGAGTACACTCTTTCTTTGGTAGGGTAAATTTCATACAAAGATTTGTACCAGATTTTTCTGAACTGACTAAAGATATATCTGCTATGATGAAGAAGACAGTTTTTAAGTGGATGGAAGAGGGCAAGAAGGCGTTCGTAGCAATAAAAGAAGCCATCAGTCGAGCTCCAGTACTAGTCCGTCCTGATTTTAAGGAGTTCATCCTTTATTGTTATGCATCAGAGCATACTCTGTCTGCCATCCTGACACAGAAGTTAAATGAAGAAACTGAATCTCCCATAGCTTTTATGAGCTGTAGTTTCAAGGACAGCGAATCAAGATACTCTCAGATTGAAAAGAATGCCTATGCGGTGGTTCGAGCTGTAAAGAATTTTAGATTTTATATCTTGAACACTCGTACCATTGTATATGTCACAGATCCAGCAGTGAAAAGCGTGCTAACTCAACAAGAGATGGGCTCAAAAAGGGGAAACTAGGTCGCGAAGGTGCAAGAATATGACTTGGAGATCAAGCCGACCAAACTCGTCCGTGGGAGAGGTCTTTATCAGTTGATAGCAGAAGATGGAGATAAGAAGTTTCAAGCCAAAGCTATACCTGAGATCGAGCCTGAAGTAAAAGACGATCTTCCAATGGTCTTGCTGATCGATTCTTCGGGAGAATGGTTTACTGAGATATGGTATTATCTAACATATGGTGATTTCCCTAATCACCTAAACAAGCAAAAGAAGAGAACGCTTGTTATCCTAAATTTTTAAGTTGTTTCAAAATTTAGGTAACCAATCAAAATTTTCTTAAAATTTGAGATTTTTCTTCTCTAAGGCACGCATTACGAGGTGCAAAGAGTGGCAAATCTCTATTTTAGGTTGATTAACCTTTGGGCTACTCTTTTTTCCTCTTACGTTTCCGTTTTCGTCGATTTCTGAGTTGTTTTTGGTCTCTTTTTCATCAATTTCGGGTTTTCAGAGCAACTCAGCAAATAGGGAAATTTAGACTCCAAGGCAAAATTGCTAAAGTTTCTAAATAACCCGAAATTGCTTAAGTGCTTAAAAAACCCGATTTTGTTAAGGTCTTTGTATTTTGACAAAAAGCAAAATTGTTAAAATGATTTAAAAGCCCGATTTTGCTCAAGTCATCTGAAATGTCCGAATTTTTCAAATGTTCATTTTTGTTAAAATGAAAATTGCTTTTGGGTCTGAAAAGTGCGAATTTGCTTAAGGCAAAATTGTTATTTGATCTTGAAAACCCGATTTTGTTAAAAAAGCATGTAAAACTTAAAAAAAAAAGCCCGATTTATGTTTTTGATGATATTTTGCATTGTAAGAGCTTCTTAAAAATCCGAATTCTCTCAGATTCGAGCTGGTTGAATTTTTCTTTGCATTTACTGCCTCTTTTCATGGAGATTTTGTCGACCTTAATGCCCGAAATTCAGACTTTTACCAGTAAATAGCCATTGCCCTCTTTATTTTTGGACGCGTCTAGGGTTTTGTTTCTGTATTTTCGCATATACAACTCATCTCCAGGTATGATTCGTGTTTTTTCCCTTTTTCTTTCAATGTTCTACTATCATCTATATGCGTCTTGTTTTATTTTTAAAACGCCATAGTATTAGACTCTGCGTTTTAGATTTTTAATGTCTTTTAAAAATGCGTTTTTTGTTCTTACGCATTTTCCTTCTGTTTTTGCTATGGTCGATTATGTACATTTGTTAATATTTGTGTTAGTTTTCCAAAACGCGTTTTTATTATTAGCTAAAGCACGTTTTTCATTACTTCCATTCGCCTTTGTTCAAAAACGTATTTCTTTATTCTAAATACGTCTTTCATTTTTCTCATATACATTTTATCTGCCTCATACATATTCCATATATTTCATCTCATTCGCCATTTCCACTTATATAATCTCATATTTCCACCTAAATTCGCCTTATTTTGTCAAAACGTGTTTTTCATCATTTTGCTGTTTCAGCAATAATGTTTCAAATTCATTACATTGTCATATGTCCTTTATCTCACACGCCCTCTCCTTCATCTCACTGAAATTTTACCTTCCATCTCATTTCACATACCTCCATATTTCATACATAATGCATTTTCCCATTAAAAAATGCTTTACATGATTAAAACGCATTTCTTCCATTTCACCTTTCATTTCCAGCAATAAAATTTCATATACCATCCTCATTTCTTTCATTTCATTTCGCCACTTCATATATCCATCATCATTTTTCACGAAATAAATATTCACTTTGTGTCTCATTTCGGATTTTTAGCCTAAAGATACAATTTCGGGATTTGTATTTGAAATAACAATTTTTTGAAATTGCAAAGTTCAAAATTGTTAAACTTCTTAAAAATCCCGATTGCCTTTGTGAAAATTGTCAAAGCTCATAAAAATCCCGAAATTGCAAAAAGCAGAAATTGTTAAAGTGTCAAAAAGTTCCGAAATTGCCAAAGTCATTCAAAAACCCGAATTGCCTTAAAAAGCACAAAAGTTGACCTTTTTGGACGAAATTCCAAATCCAAGCCAAAGGTCTCTTTATCTTGCTGTTTCAAGAAGAGACGTGCTGTTTTTGACTGCCACCATTCCATTCATTTCGTATTCATCTTCATTCGCCTTCCCTCTTTCTCTCAAAATCCATTTCATTGTTCTAGGGTTTGAGTTTCGCCATGTCCACTCACGTTGATGCTGATGATGTTCTGACCTTATGGGGTTTTCACCGCAGTCTTGCAGATTCCTGTTCAATGACAGACGAACCAACTTCTCCAGCAGGCAAGAAGATGAAGTATAAGTTTGACAAATATCAGAATGAGATTTCTCCATCTCACGTCGTTTCAAATATCGACGAGATCAAAGACACAGAAATAGGGCATATTGATATATCCGAATTTCTTGAAAGAGCTGAAAAATCCACTTCTTCTGATATGCAAAAGTTGCTGAGAAGTCATATTCATTTGGTGGCTTCTTTTCCTGTTGCTGCCCTTGAACCAGAATTCGTCCTTGCATGTGCAGCACGCTTTGATAGACAATCTAGAACAATCAAGGATGATGATGGCAACGTAGTTATCAGACTTGATGCTGAAACAATCAACAGGGTTTTCAGAGTACCTGATGCAACTACTTATTCAGAGATTTCATTGAAGAGTGCTCATAGACATTTTGAGCAGAAAAAGAGTGATTGTATTAAACACATCAACTCTAAATGGCTTCTTAAATCACGACCTTGTGTGACCCGTATGCCTAAGTTGTACCGGTCTGATTTTATAGAAGAAATTAACGACATGATCACTCTTCTGAGCAGAATTGCAGGGTTGAAAGTTTCTAGTGTGTTTGAAAGCTGGATGTACAAGTTCATGGTTGTCATTAGAAAAGCACATCATCCAATTTTCTGGGGAGAAATAATCAGTGATTGTTTGTGTGAACAGCTTGCACAGGTTCCTACCACTCTAACCTTCTATATGAATTCATATTTGGTTTACATAGCAGCTTCCTTGAGGCATTTTCCAGGCCTATCTCCTGAAGGTGACAGATCGTTAGTGCCTGTATGGAAATATTATGATCAGCTGACTTTCATTCCAAGTCGAGCACATTATAGAAGGGTTCAAGATGCCTTCTTTAGTTATTTTATGTGTTTGTTTGATAAAGAGTTGGTAAATAACAGGGTATCTGAGGCAGCTTGGAATAAGGTAAATCAATATGGCTGCTTGTTTCTTCAATTTCCAACATTCACCTATATGAGAGTTGGCTGTTTTGAAGACCAACCTTATATGCTCCCGAGATATCCAACTGATAAGATCATTCTGATGGAGCCGGGAAGGCAGTTAATGGCAGTTCATTCACGTCAAGCTTCACAACACAAGTCTGGAATTGGTATTTCTTCACATAATCCATTGGTAATCGGCAGGTATTCTTTGACAACCTCTTCAAGAGCCAAAGCAATGGAAACTGAACTTCAGGAGATAACATTGAAAAGATTCCAAGCTAGGGTGGATTTTGATTACAGAAGGATGAAGGATAAAATAAAAAGAGCCTCCTTCACTCATGTTCACCGCATTGAGGACATTTGGGCAGATCTCCGTACAGAAAAGGATGTATATAAAATGGATTATTGCAGGCTAACTTTGGAGCAAATTATTGACCTGAATCTGACTTTAATTCCGGAAGGAGTAATTGATGATAAGCAGATTTTGGATCCTGAGTACGAAGAACAGGGAGTTGCTAATGCTACCATTCCTGCAATTCAGTGGTCTCAAAAGGAATCCGTCTCTATCTTTGATAGATTCCAATCAGTCTTGGCGAACACCAACTCTTGGCTCAAAAGCATAGGTGTCAAGACTATCAAAATCAGAGTTAGAGCTGAAGATGACCCAGCTGGTCCTAGAGGATTAAAATCAGAAATCAGGGAACAATCAAAAGAAGGAGCTTCCTCTTCAAGTACCAGAATCAAGCTGAAAGTAAGCAGAGCTACAGAACAACCATTGGATAGGGAAACACAAAAGGGTAAAGAAGTCAATGAAATGCAGATTCAGGTATTAGATCAGCAAGAAGAAGGCGAGGTTCTTGAGACCTCTACCATTCTAAGTGAGATAACTCCTCACGTTGAAGCTCCAATACCAGAATCAGTCATATCTCCTATGTCCCTTATCGACAGTGATGTTGATTCCTTTTCCACCGTTTTTGTTCCTTCTATTCCACCACAAGAGACTTGTCATCAGTCTTCATCTGTAACGGATACTCCCATGATGAACTTGCCTAGTAACTTCAAGAGTATTTTTGATATCAATCCAATCTTTTCAGCCATGTCAGAAACAACTCTTCCAGAAATTGATACGTCTGTAACAAGCTTTGATTGTTTCATGGCCAATCCTAGTTGTAATTTGTCTTCTGCACAAAACATAGTTGCTGTACAAACCGAGGCACCTCCGAGAATTTCTGTTGTATCACAAACTGAGCCCATTTCTACAGAGACTGCAGTTGCTATTTCAGATGTGACAACCTTGGATCTTCCTCCATGGTTGAATTCAGTTGCTCCCAAAAGAAAGAAACAAGCAGTGTCTCCTGATATTTTTGATTTCCGAAAATTGAAGAAATCAAAACCAGTGATTGCAAAGAAAGCTAAAACAGTCTCACAGGTTTTTGTTGACAGCAACAGAATGAAATATGCTGAAATTGCAGAGCCCTTAGTTGATAAACCGCATGAAGAAATGCAGGTATCTGACTACAGATTCACAAGAGTCGAATTGGGCAAGCAGACTCATGCCAATATGATGCAGGATGCTCAGAGTTCAGTGACAATTTTGACACAAAGCTATAACGAACTCTTAGCTAAAAAGGAAAAGCTCAAAGAAGACAATGCTCAGCTGGTTTCAGTCATTCAAAGGATTACAGGATCATCAGAGGCAGTTGATTCTCTATCTACAGCTCCTCCAAATGAATCAGTTAGACAATTAGAAAGAATTGCGCAAAAAGCTAAAGCGGTTGATTCATGGATAACTCAGCTGATTGAGAAAAGCATTCCAATGATTGAGAAGACGTTGCAAGTTCTCAAAAATGTCAGAATAGCAAAGATAAAGCTGAATCAAACTTTGGAAGTCTTCAAGCAGAGTTTGGAATCACTTGAGAAGGATTTAAAAATCTGGCATGAGATAGATCAAGTTAAGTTACAAATTCTATGCAGCAACTCGATCTTGCCAAATAGAGAGAAGTACATAGAATTTGAAGAACTTATGACAAATAGATCATTGGTCATTCAAGATCTTATCAAAGATATCCAGGCCACTTTAGAAATGAATGATGAAGTTCAGCAGGATATTCTTTCAAGTTTTGAGAAGATCTCATGTACGGTTTTAAATCAAGAGGATGAATTACTTGAAGCTGATTCAGTTACTTCAGAAATGGCAGCCAGTCTTTGTCAACAAATGGAATCAGAGCAATTTTCTATGGATTCGATTCAAAAGCTTGTCAATCATCAAACAATCCTTGAGAAAATGCAAACTAATTATGAAGAGCATAGATTGGCAACTATCAGATACTTTGATGTAATTTTGAAGACAGTTGCAGTGGCCAAGAACACGTTGGGTCCAGATCCGAACGAGTTGAAGACCATCATCAGCAAATTCTTATCTTTCAAAGATAGGAATGAAACAATTTAAGTTTTAGATTGTTTTATGTAATTTTACTTTCGACAATATATATGTAAAAACAAATTTTGCAATTGCAAGTGTTCTTTCCTTGCAATTTTCGAAAATGTAATTACATGTAAAATCTTACAAGACAAATCACAATTTGGATTGTAATTTTGAATAAGTCAATCGCAATTAGTTATCGGTTGAGAGATTTTCTCAAGTTTGTTGAGATCCTCCCACCTTTTTCTCCAGACCTTCCTCCTATAAATACTTGAGGGGTCTATTGTATTTCTTTATCTTTTTAGCAAGCAAGAAAACTCTGCAGAATTTTGTACTCAAAGTCTTTGAGCTTTATAGTGAAATATTGTGAATTTTCAAGTGATATCAAGAAGCTGGAATTTCAGATTTTGAGCTGAATCCTTGTTTTATTATATTGTAATTACTTGAGAATTGTTGAAGATTGCTGAAAAGAGATTTGATTTAAATATTTGCAGACTTTGTGCTGTAAATGTGAGAATTGAATTCATAGTTAGTGTTAGAAATAGAGAAGAATTATAAGTCTTTGTGCTCATAAGTATTTCTCATTTAGAGTAGTTTAAAGATACATTGTAATTACAGTCTTTGAGTTGTTTTATCTTGTATATTTCCATAAAGTAATCGTTCTGAAAAAGGTTGATAGGATTTCATTCTTCAAGACTTTGTGCTTATCGAATTGTTTTCCCGTTCCGGAGGAAATAACGGAAGTCTTTGTGCTTTTAGGAAACTTTATTTCCTTTCTCTTAATTTCACTGCATAGCTGTTGTAATAAGTTTAGTAACATTTACTGTGTCTTTTCTGTGAAGAGAGAAGAACGTAATCTTTCCTGAAACAAGAGGAACGATTGCTGTTCCATCCATTTAGTTTTATTTAGTTAAAGGGGGAGCCTTCCCTTAATTAGGAGAGTTCAAACTCACGTGCTGTGGTTGAAATCTCAATTTTGTACGCTTTCACGAGAATACAAAATTTCCAACCAACAACGCTAAAGCTGAAAGCGTAGCATTATGTAATCATCAGCAATGTTTTGTACAAGCGGGGTCTTGACGGAACATTCTTGTTGTGTGTTACCAAAGATCAACAGCGACGCTTGTTGGAAGCTTTCCACAATCAAGCATGCGGTGGTCACTTTTCTTCAAAGGTGATAGCTTTTAAAATTTTGCGGGCACAGTTCTTTTGGCCGACCATGTTCCGCGATGCATACGAGTGGGTACATAAATGCCAGTTGTGTCAACAATTTGTTGGCAGAGCGAAGTTGGCAGCAGCTCCTCTCAGGCCAGTTGTTATAGACGCTCCATTTCAGCAATGGGGTTTAGATTTCATTGGTCCTATCAACCCACGTTCCAGCAAAGGGCATATTTATGTCCTTACAGCCATTGATTATTTCACAAAATGGGTTGAGGCCATTCCTACCAAACGAGCTACGTCTGAGGTCGTGTGTGAGTTCTTGAAGGAAAACATTGTTACGCGCTTCAGAGTTCCTCGCAAAATCGTGATAGATAATGCAACGTGTTTCTCATCCGAGGAGCTAATGGAGTTCTGTTTTGATCATAGCATTACCTTATCTCATTCATCAGATTATTACCCCCAGGGTAATGGGCAAGCTGAATCATCAAACAAGAACATTGTCATGATCATCCGCAAGTTGGTTGATTCCAATTAACGAACTTGGCACAAGAAACTTTATGATGCTCTCCGGGCCGATAGAATTACTCCGAAGAGAGCCATTGGTACCTCACCTTTTATCCTCCTGTATGGTATGGAAGCAATGATACCTATCACATTGGAGTTGTCCGCCTTACAGCTGGCAGCCTGTCATGTCCCCTAAAATTACTAAGCTATAAAGCATTTAAATACAATTAAATGTCAAAATCCAAACATAAATAACTTCGATTTAAATATAATTATAATTGTCATTGATAATATTATAATTATAAATATAATAATAATAAATCTGAATATTATAAATGCTGTTAATATATTTATCTACACTCAAAAGAAATCACAAAATACAAGAAAATAATCTAACTACTAAATATTGTTACTAATCTAATCACTAAATAAAATAAATACCAAACATATTATTTCAAAACGTAATATACCAATTACAAATGAAATAAAATAAAACATAAAATACAAATATACAAAATAAGGAAATAATGCTTGGAGCGCTCAAACACCATTTCAAATCACAAGAGACAAAACCTTTCATAAGGACGCGACCCAATGGAAGGATTCGGGATATAAAGTGAAGAGGAAAGCATTCGGAAAAAAGGAGATAGAAGATCCGCATGGAAAAAAAAAAGAAGCATAGAAAACATTCTCGTGACTAGAAGTAGAATAATATGATATTTGTCCTTAGCCTCAAACTTCAAAGGGGCAAGAGCATTCAATAATATATAAGATACATCACAGCCACCATGAGCTACAGACTGTTGCATGTAATCTCGGGAGTTAAGAAAGATGACAGGAAAAACATTTAAAGGCAGTCAAGCTTAATCGGATTTTACCAAAGACGCCCTTGTCATAAAAAAATATATATTATGATACAAATAAGGTGGGGGAGTAAAGAAAGAAGAATGTAGGGAAGAGGAGAGGCACGATGGAATAACGGAAGAAGAATATATTCCTGACAAAGGAATCATCTAATAAAAATATTCTCAACAATCTGTTCACCAAGGAGGACAGGAAATCGATGAGCAGTGGGAGAAGCAAAGAAAGATTATTGAAATATATTCTGCATCAAGGAATCGGCAATTCAGGTACCTACTAATTTATGTAGAATGTGTGAGTGAATATAATATGAGCATATATATATATATATATGATATGCAAGGGTAAGTGTTTTATAAATTTTAAATGAGGAGTAAGTACTATCATATGTAAGTAAAATAGTAGATATCAGATAAGATTTTGGTTGAGACTTATATTATTTAAGTGTGTCATGATTTATGAATATATGTAAATATAGTGTGAGGGTTAGATATAAATAACAAGTATGTATATTCAAATATAGATATTATGATGTTTGGATAATAAATGAGAATTTAGTAATGAAGGGTGTTGGACATATATAATTAGTATTATATGATAAATATAATTATATCAAATATAATATGTTTATGTATATAGTTCATATATTGATAAATGTATTTTGGTAATTGATGAAGTATGTATATATATATATATATATATATATATACGTGTATATAATATATTATATATGACTATCCAATAATAATGTTTACAGCAATTATTGCACCTCATAAATAAAAATGACCATTCATTCACTATAGCGATAAATGGAATAATAGAATTCCATCTATGGGATCTTGAAAGACGATTAATATCTGCTTATGAAATATATATCATAGAAGAATCTTTCATAGTGAGTGATAAGGAGGAAACGAATAAACTTTGACAAGAACGAAATATTTATATCATTTTCGATCTTATTAGAAGTTATTACTGGAATTCTTTGATCTCTAACGTTTCTAATGTCTCTTTGAGAAACACTTTGAATGCAAGATTCGGGTTTAAGTGTTCCCGTCAAAAAGGGGACATTACACAGCCTCAGTAGAAGATGGAGAATTTACAGATCCTATTCAAAAGCGCATCTTGTACCTAACAAAGCTTCAAGAAGAAAGGGTGGAGGTGGTAGATAGAATCACTTAGCACCAAGAGCGAGTGAAGAAAATTTTTGACAAGAAAGATCGCCAACAAGATTTCGAAGTAGGAGATCAAGTCCTCCTATGGGATAAGATACATGAGCCCAAGGGGATGCATGGAAAATTTGATTCCTTGTGGCTGGGACCTTTCAAGATTCATGAACCCGCAGGGGAGAACACTTATATTCTCTCGCACTTGGATGGAAGTCTCCTCCCTCTACCACACAGCGGGTACTACCTGAAGCACTTCGTCCCTTCGGGGGTGGAGTAAGTTTCTGTAAAACATCTTTGTAAATATTTTTCTTTGTTTTTTGTAATGTGTTTCCCCTTTCCGTGATGTTTTCGTTATGTTGTGTTTCCCCTTTCCATAACAGTCCTGTCATGTAATAGGTGATTAAGAGTCTTGTATTAGGTGATTTAGTAGGGAAGTCCAACTATTAGGTGATTTATAGGAAGTCCAGTTATAGGTGACTTAGGGAAGTCTTGCAAAATAGGTGATTAGGAAATGATGCTGACTCCAATACCCAATGGGTAAGGCACTGGTCTAAGCTCAAAACTCCAGAGATTCTATGGTTCTCCTATGTCGTAAGTATCCGCCATGGTCCCCAAACAGAGCCAATGTTGTACCCCAAAATTAAAATTTTTGTTACACTTAGACATTTTGAAGAAATGAGTAAAAGTCTTGTTAAATCAGTCAAAAAGGTCAAATTTGGGTGTACATGTCTTACATGAGGGGTTAAAATACAAAATTTTCATTTTCTGACGATCTGGGTCTGCTCAGAGCAACTTAACCTACAAAACCCAGATCTCAATTTTTCATCCCTAAATTTTAGGAAAATTGCTATTTTTAGAAATTTTCTAAAATTAGTAACGTTTTCTGGGTTTTTCTGGGTTTCTTTAGAAATGGATACTAGCAAAACTTTCTAAAAATAGAAAGTTGGTCCAACAGCTTTCGAACTGATTTTGATTGGCAGAAGGATAGGTCATGTTTCGGTGATGTCAGCAAAGTTCGAGATGGCGGCCAATGAGGTCGAAGATTTCCTGAGATCTATTGCAGATGTTGAAGATATCCTAGAAAAGCGGTGCTTTGCTGTTGATGGCATAGATGCACCGAACTAGGACACAATCTCTAACTTCCTAGCGGATGTGATCGAGCTTTAAAGTAGCTTTCTTCTAGAAGCTTTCTTTCCCGCTTTCTTTCTATTCTTGGAATAAATCTTATCCATTCTTTGAGGATAGAAAGAGGATAAAATGTAATAGTTGGCGTTTCCCGCTTTTTTATGCTTTCTTAGGGTTTTAGATGTTATCTTCTTTCTAGATTTAGTAATAAAGCTTGCTTGCTGAGCAAGCCCTAGATTGTGAAAGCAAGGAGATTTTAGGGTTCCCTACTCCTCTGCTTGTCTATAAATAAGAGCCTTTGCTCATTAGTTTTTCTTAATGGTGCTAGTGAGAACAAAACGCTGAGCCTATTGTGCCTTCTATTTGTTACTCAAGTATTGTTCAATTGTGTTGTGATAGCAAATTGTTGAGCCTCTTTAGCCAACAAGGAGTTAGTGTGATTGTTGTTTTCTATTGTGTAAGAGCGAGATTGCAAGCCTCTTTAGCTGCAATTTCTTGTTCCAGGCATGTTACAAGTGAGCTTTGTTCCAGAGATTTGAGTAATAAAATCATGAGCCTCTTTTGCCTTGATCCAAAATCTCAGATTTCCGTTATCTATGTTCTACTTTTATGATCTTTGATTTCAACTTACAGTGAAGTGTGTAGGTGTTCGTTGAGAGAGAGATTATTGAAGTATTTTTGTTAGAAAATCTACCTTGTTAATTTCTAGCTTCTCTTGCTCTGCTTACTTGAGAAGCCAAAAACGTCTTTAGTTAAGTTAGTCATAGTTGAAGTCTTAAAACAGAAAATCTCAACTGCGGCGTTTGTGTTTAAAAAAAAAACCTTGTGCTCTAAGCTGATCAAAAAGATAGGCAACTTAGTTTACTTTACTTTCTTTCAAACACCATCAGCAAGAGGGAGCTTCCCCTCCTAATTTGAAGAGCAGTTTATCTATGCATAGCTGTCCGTTTCAAATACGCATACCAGAGGTGCGAATTTAAACGCCAACAAAATGAGAAAGAATTGCAGCAAATAGGGACTGGAACAGTACTACTGTTTACAGTCTTACAAATAAGAAAGAGAGCTGCAAATTACATGAGTATTGGATGATCCCATAAAAATAATTATCTCTCTAATTGCTGATAATGAATCAAAAATCTGAACTTTTAAAGTCTGATAATTAAAATCAGCAAACTGAAATGAAGAACCAGCAACAGTGAATCCACTCAAATATTCATAACTCATTCAAAATACCTCAGAATCGAGTGATGTCTTTTGCAGAGGCCTTCTAGGAGGTAGGCGCCCATAGTCTGATCACAAAACAGCATCAAAACTCCACATATAATTCTTGCACAAATTCCCAAGCATCCACGAATGGTACGGCCTTTAAGAAGGGCAATTTAGCAAGCAAAAATCATAAACTCAAAATTTGTAATGTCCCCTTTTTCGGCATGATCATGTTTGATGGTGGTTAGCCTATTACTTAGACTCTCGTAGGCTAACAGGTTGGGTTAGAGGGTTAGTGACATTATCTGGAGGAGTTGATCGTTCTCGTCTTCAGAGCTCAGTGATTGGTTCACAGTAGGCGTTAGCAATTCAGGAGTTGATATCTTTTGACGGCACAGGAATATTTGGAGTTTTGAGAGAGTTATGGATTTTTAAGTGATTTGAGTTAATTAATTAACTTAATGTTTATTATAAAGTCAAATTGACTTTATATATTTTATATCACTTAAATATTCCATAAAGGTGATTTAAAATTTAAATCACTTAAAATATTAAAGTGGCACCCAAGTATTTAAGTCAAGACTATTGAAAAAGACTTAAATATATTTTAAAAGATTTAAATATTAAAAAGGGTGTATCTTTCTTGAAAGTCGTGCCTTTTTGCATATAAGGCATTTTGGCAATGAGAAATTCACTTCTTGAATATTTCAACTTTGCCTTGGACATTTTTCCTGTGCTTTCACCTGTGATCAGGGTTTTGAGCAATCTTCCATTGGAGAACGAAATCTCTTCAGTGTTGAGCACTTTTGAGACTATGAGAGACCAGTCGAATTTGTGCAATTTGTGAGAGCTTCATACAGAGGTTCTACTGTGTTTTATCAGAGTTTTGTTGAGTTCTTTATCAGAGACAGGAGGGTTTGTGGAGATGGTGACCTTCTTTCTTCATGGCAGGCATTTGACATCATGGCCGTACCTTCAGAGTTGAGATTTGGACCTTTTGCTTGAAGTGCGTGGCTATCTGTGCAAGGGCGTTTGGGTTTTCTTGGAGAAACGCCTTCCAGTTTGAGGGTTTCTCTTCACCTTTCTTGGCGTCTGGCATATTCTTCTCATTTGCCTCAGTTTCTGGGCTGGATTTCACTTTCTGTAGCTTCCTACACCGGATTTTGCCAGATTTCTCCATCTTGGCTGGGAAACTGAACTTCATTTCTTAAATAAATAATCTGGGAGCTTTCGGGTATGTTTATGAGTTCTGAATCCATTGTTGAGCTTATTTATTACCTTCTGTAATTTCAATTCGCTTAAATTAGCTCAAATTTACATTTTATAAGCATTTATGTTGTGCGCCCCCTCTATTTCTCTCTAGAAACTCTTCTCTAAAAAACGTAAAACACTAAAAAGATAAATAAAAGACAGGGGTTTGAGGTTTGAGTCAGCAGGGCTCATCACAAAATTAAAATTTGATAGTCTCCAAAGATGGTCGCCTTGGGTGTAGGAATGGATTGGAAAAGTACCCACAAGCAAAATAAATTCACTCCAAAAGCTGTATGCAAAAACCACCTTCAGCAGTGACTATATCAGCAACTTCAAAACTAGAAATTTCATCAAAATCTTCAACTATTGAGCTCAATCTGCTAGTCGAATTTGAGAAGCAGCAAAATAGCCAACTAGGTGTTATTTTTCAAACACGAAATTGGACAAGAGGCTAGGAGGTCAGCTTTCCTCGAAGCAATAATTCAATTGTCATTTCGACAACATAACATTAGCAAAATTCATGGATGAGAAAAGCTGGAACAAAGCATTCATTTTAGAGAAGAGTAGAAGACTCTTCAATTTCCGAAGAAGGTACACCAAGAGTCACCAATGACTTTTCAAATTTCCAAAAAACTTCTAACTTCTCAAAATGGCGTCCACTTTATCAAGGCACATTAAAACTTTATTTTAAAATAATATCTCCAAGAAAAGGCGTCACCCTTCAATACCACCTTTTAAGAACAACTTAAAGTTATTTTTCCTAGGCCAAGGGGTCAGCTGCAAATTATAACATTAATGCCTTGTAATTAAAAACATGCCACAAATACTGCATATGGAAGCCTGCAACCAACAATATCAACTGCTCCAACAAGAAAAGAATACACTGAAGCACTGCCAAAAGGACCACTACTAAAAATAGTATTTACTATAAATAGTAAACACCTAGGAAAAAGCCATAGAACCTCCAAACATGGAAACCCTAATTTTACCTCAACCAACCTACGGGCCTCCGGAATAGGCTGAAGAGCGACTAAACTAATCACTGATGAGAAGGGGACATTACATTATATGATCTCTATTTCAGCTTGCATTGAAAGTACAGTAAATGTGCGTTGGAAGAAAGTTTGTTTAAGTATTTGTGTTGAAGAATTAATCCTTGTTCATTTCTAACTCTCAAGCTCTGCATTTACTTGAGTAGTTAGAAACGTCATTAGAGTAGGCTTAGTCATAGTTGAACTTCTAAAAGAGAAAATCTCAGCTACAACACTTGAGTTTTATAACCTTGTGCTCTTAGCTGAACAAAAAGATTGGTAAATTAATTTTAGTTTACTTTCTTTAAGCAACATCAGCAAAGAAGGAGCTTCCCCTCCTAATTCGAAGAGCAGTTTATCTGTGTATAGCTGTCCATTTCTACTGCATTCCAGAGGTGCGAATTGAAACACCAACATCATGTAAAAATTTGGCAGCCTAAACTTTATATCTTGGTATTTGTTGATGGAAATACAATATATGTATGTGATTATAAACCTTCAAGCTCCCAATTTTTGTAAGAATCCTTTATCATTTTTCGATTGATAAAAAAATGACTTCAAATTAAGGCCCCCATGTACTCAACAGGTTGAATAAAAAACTAAGGATATTTATTTTAAAGCTGCTAAAAATGGAATAACAAAAAATGTCCAAACCATCATTGAGAAGATTAAAAAAAATTCCTAAGTTTTCAATCACAACTGATTTTTGGGTTTCCACTATGGCCTAGACACTTGTCATGGCCATCCTTAACTCCCTTGCACCACCTCCCCAACTTTCTCATCCCCACTTATTAATTTCAAAGTAGGATGTTCCCTTTTTTTTACTAAAATTGGGGATGTCAGGGTGTAGTGCTACACTTGCACCTTGTAAACAACCAATAAAAAATTTGGAAGGCTTCCTGTGAGCTTGTCATGACCATAGTTCGCCTACTCGGTAAGTACTTGCCGAGCCCGTGAGTACTCATGGGTTTTGAGAATCACACGATTTACTCACGGGTTTACTTGTGACGATTTGCAGCAAAAAACTCGTTGATTTTTTCATCAAAACTTGCTGAAATTGGGGAAAACTCATCAAGAAAAAGTGTGGGAAAATAAAGTCGATTTTCGCACGGATTTTAATGTGGTTTTAGAGCGATTTAAACCCTCGCGACATCCCTTTGTAGATGCGAGTAAAGGTTGGTTGGCATTTTGAAAGATGATTTGAGGATGCAATTTTTCCAGGTATTCCCCTAGGCTTGCAAATATGTTTGGTTTTTTGTTTGAACTTTCAATATACACATAGTTTCTTGTTTCAATATGCTTATGGCTACTTTAGTATGTTTTTTCCAATATGCATTAATTTTCATCTCAAAAAATACAAGTTGTAAAGAAATTGCGAAATAGTTGATCGGATGATCTTCATATAAAGTAAAAGTACTTTCAATTGAATTTTATATACGCAAGGATGAAGTTTGTATATACACAAATTGTATGTATGTGTGTGGATATACACATTCATTGATACACATATATATATATATATCCACACACATACATACAAGTTGTGTATATATAAAGTTCATACTTGTGTATATTAAATCATTTGAAAATACTTTTACTTCTTTATACAAGCCATTTATCAAATTAAATTAAAAAAACCAAACATATTGATACAAGAAACTGTGTGTATATTAAACTTTAAAGTAGGTATAGGGAGCTCCATATTGCAACTCCAACCTTTGGTATATCTGTTGGTGAGAGGCTCTCACCAATAGATATACTTGAGGTTGGAGTTGCAACAACATATGCATTAATTGTCATCTCAAAAAAAACAAGCCATAAAGAGATTGTGAAATAGTTGATCCTCATATGTTGTAGCTTGGATCAAGTGTCATGTTCTGGCATGCAAACTTGGCATCCTGTGTGTATATAGATATGTATATGTGTGTATGCATATGCATGCAAACTTGGCATCCTGTGTGTGTGTATAGATATGTATGTGTGCATGTGTGTATAGGTATGTTATGTATGTGTGTGTATAGGTATGTTATGTGTGTGTGTTGTGTGTGCTATGTATACACTTATTATCCTATACTTACATATATTATATATATACACACACATACATACCTACATACACAACATGTACAGTATGTGTAAGTATGTTTGTGTGTGTGTGCACACCTATTTTATACATACATATATATACACAAACATACATACCTACATACACACACATCATACATACCTATGCACACACAACATACACATACATCATACCTATACACACACGTCATACTTACACACACATACATATATATCCACACACATACATACAAGTTGTGTATATACAAACTTCATATTTGTGTATATAAAATTCAATTGAAATTACTTTTACGTATTTATACAAGCCATTTATCTTGCAAGGGTAAATAATTTACAACTTTTCTCCTTGTTGAGAGTTACAACTTCTAATATATTTATTATTCAACCTCTAATATTGTAGGTTAATATTTAATCACAATGGCATCTAGCTTTGCATTTGGTTCGGACTCAGCAAGTGCAAGTCAGCCCATTTGAAGGAGACCCCCTAGTAGCCATGATCCCGCTTGGAAATATGGCATAACAGGGCCAGTACAAGGGAGCGTTATTTGTATCTAGTGCATGAAGAGGCTTAGTGGAGGCATCAATCACCTCAAATACCATCTTGTTGGTATTTCTTGCCATGATGCCAAAGAATGTCTAGCAACCCCTAAAGAGGTGAAACGAGAGATGATAGCCCTTCTTGTAGCACTAGAAAAAAATTGTAGAGGGAAAAGATGCAAGTAGCCATACAAGAAGCCATTGCTCCTAATTTTTCAAGAGAATCTGAGGTGTATATGCAAGGCATTGTGGGCTCTAGTCGCGGTCCATGTATACGTACCCCATCCTCCTCATCCACTTCAAAAAAATTCCAATTTTTTGTTCCTAGAAGTGAATTAATATCGCAACCTTCACTGGAAGCTACTGGGTGGAATAGGGAGGTGCACACATAAGCAGATAAGGCTTGTGAAATTTTTTGGTATTATAACAACCTTCCCTTCAACGTGGCAAGCAATCCATACTGGGATTGTTTGATGACAACACTGATAGTTGCAGGGAAAAGGTACAAGGCCCCTTCTCCAAAAGATTTAAGTGGCAAGTTGATCAAAAATGTTATTGTAGATGGAAAACAAATTGTGGAAGATGAAAAGAAGCAATGGCAAAAATATGGATGCACAATTCTTTCAGATGGGTGGACAAATGGGAAGAAACACACTCTCATAATTTTTGTAGTGGCTTCAAATGGTGAGTTGGTTTTTCTGAAGTCAATTGATGCCTCCAACATAATAAAGATTGCAGAAAATTTGAGCTTGATGTTGGAGGAGGTTTCTTTAGAGGTGGGCATAGAAAATGTTGTCCAAATTGTTACTGACAATGCAGCAACATATGTGGCAGCTGGAAGTTGCTTCAAGAGAGGCATCAAACATTTTTTTGGACCCCTTGGGCAGCTCATTGCCTCGACCTTCTTTTGGAGGACATAGGCAAAATTGATTGGGTGAGACCAATTATAGAAGCAAGAAATATATATATATATATAAATAATTACCCATGGGTTCTTTAATGGATGAGAGATCACACCAAGGGGAAAGAGCTTGTGTGATCGGCTGCTACAACGTCTACAACTAATTTTCTAGCATTGCAAAGTATTACTAGTTTATTGACTCCATTGAAGCAGATGTTTGTGAGTCAACAATGAGTAGACTCAACTTATTCAAAGAAGGCTAATGGAGAAAGGATTGCAAAAATAGTTTTTGATGGTGATTTTGCAACTAGAGCTATAGAGATTGTCAAGGTAACTTCAAACTTAATTTAATTTTCAAATTGAATCCTTTATTTATAAACTTTAAAAGTATTTTGTTTCATTGTAAGTTGTAATTTAAATTTGCTTCTTCTTTTTACTTTGTAGGTAACTGAGCCGTTGGTGAGGGTTTTGCGCTTGGTGGATGGAAATAAAAATGCAATGGGATATATTAATGAGGCCATGGACAAGGCCAAAGAGGCCATCCAAAACTATTACAAGGGGGATGCATATAGATTTTCCCCTATTTGGGAGATCATCAATCGGAGGTGGAATAATCAACTCCACCAAACCATTCGTGTAGCGGGGTACTATCTCAACCCCAAGTTCTTCTCTGATAGCTTCATGGATTCTAATGGGGATGTTATGGAGGGCCTATCCACATGTATTGAGAAGATGACATCTACAAATGCGGTGAGAGACCTCATCATTTTAGAGTTGCAGAATTATAAGGGAGCTAGGGGGAGGTTGTTTTCTTCGCATTTAGCTATACGAGGAAGAGACACCAAAACACCAAGTTAGAAAAAGGGAAGCCTTATATCTTGCAAGTTGTTAATTACAATTATTAATAGAATATTGTTTATTTACAAAAAATTGAATATCTTATTTGCAGGTTCTTGATGGGAAGATTGGGGTGGAAATACCCCAAATTTGCAAAGGCCAACCCTCTAAATTTTGTCTCAACCCTTGTAGTGCTTTTGGTTGAGTGTAATTGGAGATTTTTTGATGCCATTCACACGAAGAAGCGTAATAAGTTTACTCAAAAATGCCTCAATGAACTTGTTTTTGTGCAATACAACCTTCGGCTTCACACAAGAAAGGTGCAGCTACCAGAGGAACTTATTTATTTGGATGAGATTGATCCCTACAGTGATTGGATTGTGCAAGATTATGAGGGCCATGAGACCTCCATGTTTATAAAGGATGAGATTATTGATTTTGAGAGGAAAGCTATGGAGGATGTGGCTGCAATAGAAGCAGGGGAGACTGGATTGGATGACATTAATATTGTGGAGGAGGCATCACTACCATATATAAACAAGGTGGAGCCATAGGCATAGTCTTCTACGCGAAGCATGGAGCCACAATCGAGTGTGAAGAGGACCATACCCTCTACCCCCCAATTTTTCACTAGGTTGGGGAAGAGGAAATAGTAATTGCTTAGATATGAAATTTATGATGATGATTTTCAAAGACAATCATCATAAATTCATAATAGTTATTAGTTAGTAGCTAGCTATTGTATCTACTATCCTGTATCCACTATCCGGCTTCGCATGATGATGCCATTTTGTAATCCATATGTATTTAAGAATCAAATGTAACAGAAAACACTTCCTCATGGTTTCTTAGACTCATTTGATACATTTCGTAATTGAATTTTGCAAAAAAAAAGTGTTTTTATAAGAAATTTTAATACTTTTTAAGTTAAGTTTTTGCCGAGTCCAAAAATTTGGGCTTGCTGAGTACTCTCCAAGTCCGAGTCTGCGATCTATGGTCATGACTGAGAATCTGAGATCAAGCCTTCTCAAGTGGAGTATAGATAGCTTTTTAAGTTTAGCAAGGTGAAATGCTAAATTACCAGTTAGCTCAAAAAAATCCTTAGATTTGGGTCCAGTTCATTCCTAGTCTGGGTTCACAGTCCAGTCTTCTATAGGTGTGGGCAAGGTCTGCACTTTGAGCCTTGAATTTGGACCGATACATCCATGGATGTACCCCGTTTGAACTACAACCTTTCTAATTTATGCACAATATTTTTTCTTTTTTATCATCATATTTGACAAAAAGAGTAAATGAAACATGTTAATGGTGGGGAGCTTGTACAGATGGTGTTGTGATAGTTAGGAAGCAAATAAGAATGTGGTAGGAAGTTCATCATTACCTGATGCTTCTTGTTCTTCTACTTCTCGATCCAATGATGGCTAATGAGTATGTGCATAAAAAATGATGGTGTTTTGGTGGTGTTGCTATTATTGTTGGAATTGCTGTTGTTTTAAGTTTTTGTGCTGCTCTTTTACCTTTTTTGTAGTTTTGGGAATTTGTACATCTGTTGAGGTGTTTTATGGCTTGACTTTTTATGGTAAGTTTTGGAGTATAATCTGGTGCATTTCTCTGTAAAACACAATACTTACACATGTTTTACTTTTTAGTTCCTCTTAGTGTCCACCTTATTTGCAGGTTTTAATTTTACTGCTTTTGCAATTCACTAGATTTTATCCTAGATGCTCCTACCTAAGATTGACATGAAACAAAATTCTTAGTGGGGTCCACAGAAACATTATACAACTTTTAATATTGTGGTACACACAGTCTTTAATTTTTTTTATGGTGGTTTTGTTTATTATATGTATGTTATGTGTTATCTGAACTTAATGTCTGTTTCTGTAATGTCCCTTGCTAGATTTGGAGTTTATTTTCAGTTTTTAGCCTTGGACATTTCATCAAACACTTGTTGTGCAAGTTGTCCCAGCTGGTAATTGTTTTTTGTCTGAGATGTTTGCCCTTGTGTGATGATTTAATTGCATGAAGTGACTTCAATTGACTTATTCAAAGATGCTAGATGATTATCAATGCAGTGCAAGTATATATTTTGACTTGTCTAATGCAATAAGATGGCTGCCTTGTACAAATTCACAACTACAGCATAATGACAATTTGACAAACAGTTTGAATGCACTCCCAAACTTCATAGTATTACCAAAGATGCCTTCTAACTGATTACAAATAGAACCAATGCTGAATACAACAAATCACCTTCAAGAGATGATTTACAAGATGAACCCAACCAAAACAAACTAAAGAGCAGAGACTTAAACTTGCAAACTACAGTACCGTTGCCTCTATGACAGATTTACAATGCAATTACAAAAGCAACTGGGAATGATAAAGTTCAGTCTCAAATATTATAATGAGCAATACAGAAATATAATAAGCCTAGCAAGCAATTACAGTATGTTGTATGGCATCAATCTATGACCCTTAGTTGCACTATAAATAATATATGAAATGATGTAGAGCCTGGAAATGGCAGATTCACAATATTGAATCACAATCCCAGTCACTACAAATAATGAGAATGCAATAATGTAGAAACCCTTGTTTCCCTTGTTTATTGATTCTGACTGTTTTTGATAGTTTTTGTGTATTTTTGGTTTTTTTGGTGTTTTTGAGCATAAATGAAATAATGCGATTTTGGAAATAATTTGATATAAAATCTTAAACAAATACAATGTTTCCAAATCTAGCATAAATAAACTCAGAAATCGATAACTATGGTTTGTATTATTTTGCCACTGCCATTACAATAAGGAATCTCAGATATACAGGCTAGATAAGACAAAATATTAATTAAAAGAACCTGATTTGCAGCAAGCTGAGAATGCTCTGAAACTGGTACGGCTGCAATAAATATCCACTTGTCCCTCCGTCAAATGCCAGAAGACTGATCCAAAGGTAAATGCACCAACTGGGTGGAAGCCAGAAGATCAGAATGGGAGGCGATTTGCTCTGAACAAAAAAGGACGCCCTTTTTATGAAGGTACAGCCAGGTACAGAAAAAGTACGGCCTTGGTACAGCAGCCAATAAATAAAAGGTACGGCCCTTGTGAAGGTCTCTTGATCTCAAGAATTTGGGCACCTGTATTTAATTAACTCCTCCGGATGAATTCACTGAAACCCTGAATATATTTCACCTGTAATGCTCTGTGATAACTTCAGAATAAAGTTATCTCTCTACCTGGCAATAGATCAACTGGTATTTCACAGCCTCTGAATCGCACACACTGAAGATTTCATGTTCTCCAATGCAAATTGAAAACTTGAACCCTTGGCTCTGTCTTCAGAAGAAAATACTCAGCAAAAGTCGACTTCAATCATCATAGCTCGATTCCCAATGAGAAAACCTTATATTCTTCAAAAGCTCGATTTTCACAATTAGGTTTTTTCATTAAAATAATTCGAACTTCTTCCTTTTAATATTTTAATAGTTTCAAATCACATTTTTAATTATAAAATATAATTAAAAACGGCCCCTTCCATGATGGGCGACCCCCTTCAGCAATTCACTTAAGTTATAATATTAAAATATTATAACTTTATAATATAAGCTCCAAAAATAATTAATATTTAATTAATCAATTAAATATTAATATCTCCCTCGAAAAGTGTCTGATTCGCGAACCGTCTGAAGCTGGTGACTAAGTGAATGATTCTGCACATGATCAATCCATACTGCTAAAAATAGCAGGGGTGCCTCGCTGAGTGCCAAATACTGCTAAAAATAGCAATCCAGGCAAATGGTGTCCGAATGAGCTTGAACGAAAGCCAACTGATAAAAATCTGACAACCGAAGCCAAGCCAAGCTCCGTCAAGACCCTCTATCCATCCTATCAGCCTACGAGGGTCGCATAATAGGCTAATCATCAGCTCTGAGAGATGTCAACTGGAAGGGGACATGACAGTCCGCCCCTCCTGAAATTGCTTGCCCTCAAGCAATCTCAACTCCGGATGCTACAAAATATCCTCGCTCTCCCATGTAGCATCCTCCACTGGAAAATCTCTCCATTTCACCAAATATTCCTTGATAGTCCTACGCAACTGTCTCTCTCTGTACTCCAGGATAGACTCAAGTATTAGAATCAACTTTCCCTCATCATCTAAGGGAGGTAAAACTGCAGAAGGTACCACACGGTGTCCCAACGCCTTCTTGAGACGTGACACATGAAAAACATTGTCTACCTTGCTCTCTGCCGGAAGCTCTAGCTCATAAGCCACCTCCCCAACACGCCTCAAAATCCTGAAAGGACCATAGTATCGTGGCTTAAGCTTCTCTGAACCACTCTTCCTAAGAGTAGACTGACGGTATGGCTGCAGCATAAGATAAACCATGTCACCCACCTCAAAAGACCTCTCTGTCCTCTTCTGATCTGCGTACTGCTTTTGCTGATTCTGTGCCTTGGCAATATTCTCCTTGAGAGCCCTCATAGTATCCTGACTCTCCTGCAACAAGTCTCCTGCACTTGGCACTCTACTGTCACTCAGTAGCAAATCCAAAAAACTCAGCGCCTCATAACCGTACAACGCCATGAAAGGGGACATCTGAATGGTCATATGGAATGTCGTGTTGTAGCAATACTCGCACAAATGAATCCACTTGACCCATGCCTTTTGCTGCCCTGCAATATAATTCCTGAGGTAACCTTCCACCCATTTATTCACTATCTTCGTCTGCCCATCAGTCTGCGGGTGGTAACTGGTGCTTGGTGTAAGCTCGGTCCCACAGAGTCTAAACACCTCCTGCCAAAAGTGACTCAAGAACCGACTGTCCCTGTCGCTCACTATGCTCCGAGGCAACCCATGTAGTCTGAATACCTCACGGAAAAAGACCTCTGCCACCTATGTAGCTGTGTAGGTAGTGGTAATCGGAAAGAAGTGGGCGTACTTCGTTAGCCGATCCACAACCACATATATGAAATCCCGTCCTTGGGCTTTAGGCAAGCCCGTAATGAAGTCCATCGATAGGCATTCCCACTTCCTGTCAGGAATCGGAAGTGGCTACAATAATCCTGTCGAGTACGTGTTCTCCTGCTTGTTCTGTTGACAAACAGGGCACTCACGTACGTATTGAAGAACATCTGCCTTAAGTCCTTTCCATGTAAATCTCTCCCCAATCTGTCTGTATGTTTTGAAATATCCGGGATGTCCTGCAGTAGGTACATCATGAAAGGCTCGCATGATAATGTTCTTCATCTCTGAACCTGGGACCAAATAAATCATCTTCTTATAAATGATCAAGTCATTCACAAGCATGTATCTGAAATATGCTAACCAATTTTTTCGATGTTTTAACACAACACAACTAGAGATAGATAACTGGATTAGCGTTAGCATCAAACTGAAAACTGAACTTAAATTGAATAACTACTCAACGTCAAGAATGTGCACTCAAGATCCCACTAAGGGCGAGGTGCTAACATATGACGGAGTGTAGAAAGTTGAAACTATAAACAGATAGGCGGATAACCAGCCATGAGAAACATTTCCACACTACCACCAAACAGTGGGGGGAAAGAGAATACAATTTAAAGCACTTCGTCCGCTGCGGCGGGCATCCACAGAGTTGTGGGGATTCACCACTTTGAAGTGGGTATAAGAGAGTTACAAAACAGTTTGTCCACACTGGCGGTAAACCATCCAGGGGTAATTTAATGATAGAACAGAAAAGTAATTGCAGAACTAAAAGATTGGTTGGATTAGTAATGCTTAATCTCAACCTTACAAAGTAAACTCTGCAAATTACAAATTACATTGATAAGGAATGAACCTTAGATATTAGCATGAACTTTTACAATGATATAACTCTCAAAAACTGAAGTAAATGATCATAAACTGGAAGTTGCAACAATCTGATATAAAAATCAGAATTCTGGAAATTCAACCAGCAAACTGTGAAATCATAAAAATGCTCATAAGTTGATCAATTTACCTCCGAATGATATGAAATCAGTTGCAGATGTTTTCTAGAAGAGGGGCGCCCAAGATGCAAATCAGAAACCAACCAGAAAGATTCCCATTTATTTAGCATGCATCCCAATGCCCATCAAAATGGTACGGCCTCCTCAAGAAATCGATTTTGCAAGATAAAAATAAACACTTGGAATTAAATTCCAATACTTTGTGGAAAGTGGCGCCTTGAGTCAACAAATGGATTGCTAAAATACCCAGAACATATAAAAATTCACTCCAAAAGATATGAACAAAAATCAGGTTCAGCTATGTAAAAACCAGGAAACCAGAACTGTGAAAAAAAACTCCAAAATCTTCAATCTTTGATGCTCAATTGTCGGAACCCTGGTGGTTCTCTGATTCAAACCCTGATTGTTTTTGTATTGTTTTTGCAAATTTCCGATTTTTTGTGTTTTTGAGGTTTTTACAGGCAAAAAGAAAAATTGCGATTTCTCTAGAAATGCTTAATAAATTCATAAAAAATTCATAAATGCATTGAATGTCTCAGATCTTGCTCAGGGAACAAGGCGCATCAATATATTATCTTATTTGAGCTTTTACAAAGTCAAAATCTGAACAAGGAAAGCAATACTGGAAAATTTATTTAAAAAAACCTGGTATTTTAGAAATGGCGGCTGCAGCAGAAAAGAGAAAGTACGGCCTGAGTTAATGAAGGGTTCTCCAAGCTCTCAGAAAGATGCAAACTCCTCTGCAATCCAAATCGCCCCAGTTACAAACTCCAGACTATGAAAGAAGAAGACGTTTTTCCCAAACAATGAAAAGTACGGCCCCTTTTGCTGGCTGGTATGGCCTGTACACCAAGTACTGAAATGGTACGGCACCTTGGGATTTGTGCCAGAGCAATAATGAATGATCCTTGCTTGAGTCGCCTTGACTGTCTGATGAAAATCACTGTAAATATCTGTCTGAATAAAGGATTATGCTCAATCTGTGACCTCTGTATGAAATCACCCAATGCAAGCTTCAGCTGGTATTGCACAGCCTCAGTCTGCCTAATCTCTGAAGAGTTTCCGTTCTTCAGAAACGATCGTCTGCCAGAAACCCTAAGGTTTGCAAACTCCAATGCTCAGAGCAAAAGACAAATTAGAATAACATTTCATAATGGTTCGATTTGTCTTGACTGCAAAATATATACTCTCTTCAATAAAATTCGACCCAATGCTCTTTTAATTAATCATTTAAATTAAATGATTTAATTCTCACTTTAGAACTTTAGGAGAAATAAACAATAATTAATTGGCGTCCTTTTAAGTGAATTATAATTTATTCACTTATCAAATATTAACTCAATATTATAAAGTATAAGAAATACTTTATAATTTGCCAAATTAATTAAATAATTTAATATTTCAATAAAGTGACTTTAATATAAAGTCAAATTATTAAATATTTAATAATGCATTAAATATCCCTTATTCCTCCGTCTGATCATCAAACTGCTGAACTGGGTCGATATTGAGCTGAAAGGTTGAACCAGGTGCCCTGCCCGAAATAGCAGCTTCCGCCTGACCTAACTTTCTAAAAATAGAAAGTTCCTGAAAAAGCACTCTGGAAGATTCTGCGAAGGCCCAACCTGACACAACTGCAAACTGGAGCTACCAAACACTGAGTAACTGCCTCCGATGATCCTCTGCACACCCTGTCAGCCTACGAGGATCGAAATTATAGGCTAACTCCCTCGACAAACGGTGTCAGTTAAAACGGGGACATGACATCAATCTGCTAGTCTGATGTTGAGAAGCAGCAATGTAACCAACTAGGTGTTATATTGCAAACATGAAATTGGATGAAAGGCTAGGAGGTAGACTTCCTCGAAGCAATATGTCAATTGTCATTTTGACAGCATAACTTTAGCATAATTTTCATGGATGAAATGCTGGAGCAAAAGCCTTCAATAAATAAGAACTCACCAAACTCTTCAATTGCCTGAGAAGCAGCTCAAAAGACACAAGAGACCTTTCCAATTCCCAAAGACCAATCAACTTCTCAAGTGGCGTCCCAAAAGCCTCCAAGAATTTCACTTTATTTAATTAATATAAAAGTGGCGTCCACTTTTGCTCAAGGAAATAAGTTCTTAATAAAATTAATAAAGCTCTTAATGAAGGCGTACCCTTCATGGCCCCACTTTAAAAACAACTTAAGTTATCTCCTTAGGCCAAGGGGGGTGTCAACAGTGAATTAAAACATATTGCCTTCAATTAAATATTTTTCACCAATTAAAGTTTTCTGAAGACCAAACCATAATAACAATAACTGCTCCAACTGCAAAGGACTAAGAATAGACAACTGCAACTGCCACAACTAGCATTTACTAAAAATAGTAAATAACATGAAATGCCACAAAACTCCAAGCCACGAAACCCTAATTTCACCTCATTCCAATCTACGGGTTCCGGAATAGACTGATAAATTGCAATACTGATCACTGATGAGAAGGGGACATTACAGTCCGCCCTCCTCGAAATTGCTTGTCCTCAAGCAACTGAAAAGATGGATGCAACAAAATATGTTCACCTTCCCACGTAGCATCTTCCAAAGGCAAATTCCTCCATTTAACCAAATATTCTTTGATTGTCCTTCTCCTCAAAGAACGTTCTCTAGTATCAAGGATTTCATCAGGAATCAACACTAACTGACCTTCCTCATCCAATGGAGGTAATTCTGATGTAGCCACCACATTGTGTCCAATTGCCTTCTTGAGGCGAGACACATGGAAAACATTATGTATTTTGCTTTCAGCTGGAAGCTCCAACTCATAAGCAACTTCACCTATCTTTTTGGTGATTTTGAAAGGACCATAAAAACGTGGCTTCAACTTTTCTGCACCACTCTTCTTGAGAGAAGATTGTCTATATGGCTGAAGCCTCAAATAGACCATGTCCCCAACTTCAAAAGACCTTTCAACACGCTGCTGATCAGCGTATAACTTCTGCTGATTTTGAGCATGTTGCAGATTTTCCTTGAGAGCTTTCAAGATGTCTTGGCTTTGTTGTAACATATCCAGTGCTTGTGGAGCTCTACTATCACCAAACACTAAATCAACAAAATTAGTAGCCTCATAACCATAAAGAGCCTTAAAAGGAGACATCTTAATTGACATGTGATAAGAAGAGTTGTAACAATACTCTCCTAAATGAAGCCATTTAATCCAAGCTCGCTGCTGTCCTGAAACATAGTTCCTTAGGTAGCCCTCTAACCACTTGTTAACAATTTCTGACTGCCCATCTGTTTGTGGGTGATAACTAGTGCTTGGAGTAAGCACTGTCCCACTCAATCTGAAGATCTCCTGCCAAAAGACACTTAGGAACTTGCTGTCCCTATCACTGACAATAGTTTTAGGCAACCCATGCAAACGGAACACCTCTCTAAAAAACAACTCAGCCACTTGAGCTGCTGTAAATGAAGTGGTAACAGCAAAGAAATGAGCAAATTTCGTTAGTCTATCAACCACAACAAATATACAATCACGTCCTTGCACCTTGGGCAACCCCGTGATAAAGTCCATGGCAATACTTTCCCACTTCTGATTTGGAATGGGCAAAGGCTGAAGTAGACCAGCTGGATAAGAGTGTTCATTTTTATTTCTTTGACAAATAGGACACTCTCTAATGTAGTTCAAGACTTCTTCTTTCAACCCTTTCCAAGTGAATCTTTCACGAATCTGCTTATAAGTCTTGAAAATCCCTTGATGACCAGCAAGGGGAACATCATGAAAAGATTGTAGAATCTTTTTCTTAAGCTTAGATTCTTGCACTAAAAAGATTCTATCTTTATAATAAATTAATCCATCAACCAACTTATATCTTTCATCAACCAAATGACCTTCTAACAAGCTGGTTGCAAACTGATTTTTAACATAATCAGCAGCAATTAATTCCTTCCAATCTGCTGATAACTCACAAATTGACTGCAAATGAGGCCTTCTTGAAAGAGCATCAGCCACTATATTATTTTTTCCTTTGACATATTCAATGTCAAAGTCATATGCTTGGAGTTTACTTACCCACTTTTGCTAATAGGGTGTTTGTCTTGCATTAGGACAGCTCCAACACCTTCACCTGAAGCATCACATTGTAATTCAAAAGGTTTTGAAAAATCCGGAAGTGCCAACACTGGACACGAACTCATGATTTGTTTAAACTTATCAAAAACCCCTTGTGCTTGCTTAGTCCAAAGAAAAGCTCCTTTCTTTGTAAGATCTGTCAAAGGTGCTGCTTGATGAGAATAACCTTTTACAAATCTTCTATAGAATCCACATAACCCTAAAAATCCTCTCAAATGAGAAATATTCTTTGGAGTTGGCCACTCAAGAATGGCCCTTATCTTTTCTGGATCCACTTTCACACCCTTTGAACTAATAATGTGGCCAAGGTATAAAAGTTCTGTCAACCCAAACTCACACTTTGATTCTTTGGCAAACAAACATTCCGCCTCTAAAATGCTAAGAACTTCTTCTAAATGCTTAAGGTGCTCTTCCCATGACTTACTGAATATGAGGATGTCGTCGAAGAAGATGAGCACAAACTTCCTCAACTGCTGTCTAAAAATCTTGTTCATACAAGATTGAAATGTGGCTGGAGCATTTGTCAAACCAAAAGGCATGACAAGAAATTCAAAATGCCCAAAATGGCATCTAAACGCTGTCTTCTCTATATCCTCCTCCCTCATTCTGATTTGGTGATAGCCCGAACGAAGATCAATCTTTGAGAAAAACATTGCCCCATGGAGCTCATCAATAAGCTCATCAATCCTAGGGATAGGATATCTATTCTTGATGGTTTTCTGATTTAATGCGCGGTAGTCAACACACATACGCATTGTACCATCTTTCTTTTTGACCAGCACTACTGCAGAAGCAAATGGACTCTTGCTTGGTCTAATAAAACCACTTTCCAATAGCTCCTTGATGGCTTTTTCAATTTCATCTTTCTGCCTCTTTGGATAGCGGTAAGGTGTAGTAATGACAGGTTTTGCTCCCTCTTCTAATTCAATCACATGCTCAGAACCTCTTTCAGGAGGTCTTCCAGGAGGTAAGCTTCCAAAGACTTTGCTCTTCCTTGAAAGTAAGGCTTGAATATCAGGATGATATTGCCTTTTTTCCTCAACCGGATCAGCTGGTAGAACCATACATTCAGCAGCCCATTCAAACTGATCATGGCGGATCAGCCTTCCTATCCTCTTCAAAGACACAATTCGAGGGCCTCCATTTGACATCCCTCTTAGAACAACCTTTCTTCCATTAGACTGAAATTTCAGCTCCATGGTTTGCAAATTCAATGTGATCTCACCAAGAGATCGCAGCCATTGTATGCCCAACACAATATCAATGTCTCCAATTCCCACTACATAAAAATCATCTTTAATCTCATGATTTCCCAATTGCAAAGAGAAGTTAGGAATCTTCCTTGTGCAAGACATAGTAAAACCATCAGCAACCATTACCTTGAAACCATCAAATTCTTCAGTCTTCAATCCTTTTCTAGCAACTAGTCCTTCATCAATAAAATTATGAGTTGCTCCCGTATCAATTAGGGCAACTATCCTTTGTGAATTCACAACTCCATGAACCCTAAAAGATTCATTTTTTTGAAAGCTTGATAGTTGTGCAAAAGCACTACCATCTCCCACCTCTTCGGACTTGTCTTCTGGAGCTTCTTCACCTTCACTACTTGCTGATTCGTATTGCTGATCAGACGAATTAGATTCTGATCCATAATCAAAATAGCCCTCCATTCGATTAGCTTTGCCTCTTCCATAGCAGCGATGACCCTTAACCCAAGGATCACGGCAAGTGTAACAAACTCCATCCTTTCTAAGCTATTCTTTGAGCTCTTCGGACAGCCTTGGTGGAAACTTCTTGGGCAGATTTGAAGAAGGCTTTTTATCTTTCTTATGGCTGAATGGTTTTGAGTGAAACTTAGGCCTTGGGGCTGCTAACTCCATGCTCCTAGCTTTCTTGATAGCTTCATCTAATGTTGGTGGATCAAATGCTTTGACCCAACCCTTCAAAGGCTCCATTAAACCTTCAGCAAAAAGAACCACAAGTCTTCGTTCAGTAATGTTAGGCACCATTCTTGACAACCTCTGAAAATCAACCACATAGCTTTCTAAGGATCCTTGCTGTTTCAACTGTGCCAATTCTCTAAATCTCAATTCTGGATCTTTGGTGTCAAATCTTTCAATCAACTTATTGGTAAACTCTCCATATGTGCGAACAAGATTATGGCCAAGAGTGACCAAACCATGAGTCCACCATTCATGAGCTATGCCATCTAAATGCAAGGTCGCAAATTTGATAGCATCTTCTTCCGGCATGGGTCTGAGAGAAAGGTAGTTATCTAACTTCTGTACCCATGATCTGGCTGTACACCTATTACTACCATCAAAATGCTCCATAGTAATCTTTCCCAATGCTTGGTAGAAGTCATTTCTAGGTGCCATAGGACGTTGTTCAGTCCTTCCTCCATTTCTTCGGCTCCTTTGATTCATGAATTGATCAAAGGTCCAAGTACCTCTCAAGTCAAGAGGTAAAGAAACGTACTCCATGTAAGCTTGACAAGCATCATCAGCAAAGTTTGGAGTAGCCTCAACTGGTTGTTGCTCTTCCCTTGGTGTGAAAACAGGAAAAAGGGGTCTAGAGGATGACCCACTATGAATTGCAGTATGCTGACCCACAATTCTGTCTCTAGTATTCACCTCAGGACTGCCACTATTATTATTTCCATTAACTCCACTACTTTCTCCAGCTGAGTTATTTTGGGGCTGAATAATACTCTGAGCTGCTTGCTGATCCAACTTGGATAATAAACGGGACATCATGTCTATCATCCCGTCAAATTTCTTCTCCACTCTATCCCTCTCTTCATTATCTCTCCTTACAGAATCTGACATTATTACAGCTATGTGATCAACCACTTCCACTGAATTATCTGAACCTTCCACTGTTTTACCAAGATCTCTTAGGACTTCTGAGAAGGTATCTGCCTCTGGAACGGGCGGAAACTGATGTTGATTTCTGGCCTGACTTATGGTGTATGGCCTAGTGTCTCTTTCACTCATCAGTTAACTACTGCAAATTGCCACAGGATGGCAGGGTCTTCGGCTCTAAATTTTTAACTCGTTTAAAAATTTGGGTAACCAATCAAAATTTTCTTAAAACTTGAGATTTTTCTTCTCTAAGGCACGCATTACGAGGTGCAAAGGGTGGAAAATCTCTGTTTCAAGTTGATTAACCTTTGGGCTACTCTTTTTCCCCTTTACGTTTCCGTTTTCGTCGATTTCTGACTTGTTTTTAATGTCTTTTTGGCCAATTTCGGGTTTTCTGAGCAACTCAGCAAATAGGGAAATTTAAACTCCAAAGCAAAATTGCCAAAGTGTCTGAAAAACCCGAAATTGCTTAAGTTATCTAAAAAACCCGATTTTTGTTAAAGTCATTTTATTTTGTCAATAAAGCAAAATTGCTAAAGTGTTTTAAAAACCCGATTTTGCTTAAATGGCTTAAAAAGTTCGAATTTTTTTACAATGTTCATTATGAAAATTGCTTTTTGGTCAGAAAAGTGCGAATTGGTTAAAAGCGAAATTGTTAAACTGCATAAAAAACCCGATTTTGCAAAAAAGAGCATGAAAAGCTTCATAAAAAAAAACCCGATTCATAACTTTGATGATATTTTTCATTGTCAAAACTTCTGAAAAGTCCAATTTTTCCTAGATTCAAGCTGGTTGAATTGTTCTTGGCATTTATTTCCTCATTTCATGGAGTTTTGGTCGACCTTGATGCTTCAAATTCGGATTTTTACCAGTAAATAGCCATTTTCTATCTTCTTCAACGCGTCTAGGGTTTTTGTTTCTGCATTTTCACGTATTACAACTTGTTCCAGGTATGATCCGCACTTATCTCTCTTTCTTTCAATATTTTACTGTCATTTATATGCGTTTTTGTCTTTTACATACTACGTTTTACATTGTTATGAATGTTTTAAAACGCGTTTTTCATTCTTACGCATTTTTCTTTCAATCCTTTGCTTTCATCATGGTTATTGTTGTATATTTGTTGGTATTTTTGCTAGTTTATTCAAAACGCGTTTTCTCTTACTGGTTTTCTTTGTTTTAAATACATTTATTTATCTCAAAAGTGCGTTTTTCTTCTGAAAAATCCGCCTTTACACTTAAACGCGTTTTTGAAAAACTACATTTATATCATGTTACCTCCATTCGCCCTCATTTAGAAATGCGTTTTTCTCATATATATTCACACGCCTTCTCCATTTCATTAAAATTTTGCCTTCCATTTCACATATCTCCACACTACCATGCTTGATGCTATTTCCATTTAAATCTGCCTTATGATGAAAACACGTTTTTCATTCTACCATTTCCAGCAATAAACAATTCATTCCATTTTCATTTATCCATCTTTCATGTCGCCTATGCTCATTTCTTTCATTTCATTCATTCGCCATTTCATATATCCATCACTATCTTTCACAAAATAAGAAAATTTCACTTTGTCTCTTATTTCGGGTTTTTAGCCTAAAGATACAATTTCGGGATTTATATTTGAAATAACAATTTTTTAAATTGCAAAGTTCAAAAATTGTCAAAACTCTGAAAAATCCCGAAATTGCAAAAAGCAAAAATTGCTAAAGTGTCAAAAAGTTCCGAAATTGTTCAAGTCACTCAAAAACCCGAATTGCCTTAAAAAGCACATAAGTTGACCTTTTTGGACGAAATTTCAAATCCAAGTTTTGAGATCTCTTTATCTTGCTGTTTCAAAGAGACAAAATGCCGTTTTCCATTCCACCATTTCATCCATTTCGAATTCATCTTCATTCACCTTCCATTTTTCTTTCAAAGTCCATTTCATTGTTCTAGGGTTTGAGATTCGCCATGTCCACTCACGTTGATGCTGATGATGTGCTGACCTTATGGGATTTTCACCGCAGTCTTGCAGATTCCTGTTCAATGACGGATGAACCAACTTCTCCAGCAGGCAAAAGATGAAGTATAAGTTCGACAAATATCAAAATGAGATCTCTCCATCTCACGTTGTTTCAAACATCGATGAGATCAAAGATACAGAAATAGGGCATGTTGATATGTCTAATTTTCTTGAAAGGGTTGAGAAATCTACGTCTTCTGATATGCAAAAGTTGCTGAGAAGTCATATCCATCTCGTGGCTTCTTTTCCTATTGCTGCCCTTGAACCAGAATTCGTCCTTGCATGTGCAGCACGCTTTGATAGACAATCCAGGACAATTAAGGATGATGACGGCAACGTGGTTATCAGACTTGATGCTGAGACAATCAATAGAGTTTTCAGAGTACCTGATGCAACCACTTATTCAGAGATTTCATTAAAGAGTGCTCACAAACATTTTGAGCAGAAAAAGAATGATTGTATTAAACACATCAACTCTAAATGGCTTCTAAAATCACGACCTTGTGCGACCCGTATGCCCAAGTTGTATCGGTCTGATTTTATAGAAGAAGTTAATGACATGATCACTCTTTTGAGCAGAATTGCAGGGTTGAAAGTTTCTAACATGTTTGAAAGCTGGATGTATAAGTTCATGGTTGTCATTAGAAAAGCACAACATCCAATTTTCTGGGGAGAAATAATCAGTGACTGTTTGTGCGAACAGCTTGCACAGGTTCCTACCACTCTGACCTTCTATATGAATTCATATTTGGTCTACATAGCAGCTTCCTTGAGACATTTTCCAGGCTTATCTCCTGAAGGCGACAGATCATTGGTGCCCGTATGGAAATATTATGATCAGCTGACTTTTATTCCAAGTCGAGCGCATTATAGAAGGGTACAAGATGCCTTCTTTGGTTATTTTATGTGTTTGTTTGACAAAGAGTTGGTAAATAACAGGGTGTCAGATGCAGCTTGGAATAAGGTAAATCAATATGGCTGCTTATTCCTTCAATTTCCAACATTCACCTATATGAGAGTTGGCTGCTTTGAAGATCAGCCATATATGCTACCGAGATATCCTACTGATAAGATCATTTTGATGGAGCTAGGAAGGCAGTTGATGTCAGTTCATTCACGTCAAGCTTCACAACACAAATCTGGAATTGGTATTTCTTCACATAATCCATTGGTAATTGGCAGGTATTCTTTGACAACCTCTTCAAGAGCCAAAGCGATGGAAACTGAACTTCAGGAGATAACTTTGAAAAGATTCCAAGCTAGAGTGGATTTTGATTACAGGAGGATGAAGGATAAAATAAAAAGAGTCTTCACCCATGTTCACCGCATCGAAGACATTTGGGCAGACCTCCGTACAGAAAAGGATATATACAAAATGGATTATTGCAGGCTCACTTTGGAGCAAATCATTGATTTGAATCTAACTTTAATTCCAGAAGGAGTAATTGATGATAAGCAGATTTTGGATCCTGAGTACGAAGAACAGGGAGTTGCTAATGCTCCCATTCCTGCAATTCAATGGTCTCAAAAGGAATCCGTCTCTATCTTTGATAGATTCCAATCAGTCTTGGCGAACACCAATTTTTGGCTCAAAAGCATAGGTGTCAAGACCATCAAAATCAGAGTTAGAGCTGAAGATGACCCAGCTGGCCCTAGAGGATTGAAATCAGAAATTAGGGAACAATCTAAGGAAGGAGCTTCCTCTTCAAGTACCAGAATCAAGCTGAAAGTAAGCAGAGCTCCTGAACAACCATTGGATAGTGAAACATTAAAGGGTAAGGAAGTCAATGAAATGCAGATTCAGGTATTAGATCAGCAAGAAGAAGACGAGGTTCATGAGACCTCCACTATCCTAAGTGAGATAATTCCTCACATTGAGGCTCCAATACCAGAATCAGCTATATCCCCTTTGTCTCCTATCGACAGTGATGTTGATTCCTTCTCTACCGTTTTTGTTCCTTCTATTCCACCACAAGAGACTTGTAATCAGCCTTCATCTGTAACAAATGCTCCCATGATGAACTTGCCTAGTAATTTCAAGAGTATTTTTGATATCAATCCAATCTTTTCAGCTATGTCAGAAACAACTCTTCCAGAAATTGATACGTCTGTCACGAACTTTGATTGTTTCATGGCCAATCCTAGTTGCAATTTGTCTTCTGAGCAAAACATTGTTGCTATACAAACTGAGGCACCTTCAAGAATTTCTGTTGTATCTCAAACTGAGGCTATTTCTACTGAGACCGCAGTTGCCATTTCAGATGTGACAACCTTGGATCTTCCTCCATGGTTGAATTCAATTGCTCCTAAGAGAAAGAAACAGGCAGTGTCTCCTGATATTTTTGATTTCCGAAAATTGAAGAAACAAAAACCAGTGATTGCAAAGAAAGCCAAAACAGTCTCACAGGTTTTTGTTGACAGCAACAGGATGAAATATGCTGAGATTGCAGAGCCCTTAGTTGATAAACCGCATGAAGAGATGCAGGTATCTGACTACAGGTTCACGAGGGTGGAATTGGGTAAGCAGACTCACGCTAATATGATGCAGGATGCTCAGAGTTCAGTGACAATTCTGACACAAAGCTATAACGAACTCTTAGCTAAAAAGGAAAAGCTCAAAGAAGACAATGCTCAGCTGGTTGCAGTCATTCAGAGGATTACAGGATCATCAGAAGCAGTTGATTCTCTATCTACAGCTCCTCCAAATGAATCAGTTAGACAGTTAGAAAGAATTGCGCAAAAGGCTAAGGCAATTGATTCATGGATTACTCAGCTAATTGAGCAAAGTGTTCCAATGATTGAGAAGACGTTGCAAGTTTTCAAGAATGTCAGGATAGCAAGGATAAAGCTGAATCAGACTTTAGAAGCCTTCAAGCAAAGTTTGGAAACGCTTGAAGAAGATTTAAAAATCTGGCATGAGATAGATCAAGTTGATTTACTAATCCTATGCAGCAATTTGATTTTGCCAAATAGGGAAAAGTACATAGAATTTGAGGAACTTATGACAAATAGGTCATTGGTCATTCAAGATCTTATCAAAGATATCCAGGCCACTTTAGAAATGAATGACAAAGTTCAGCAGGATATTCTTTCAAATTTTGAAAAGATCTCATGTACAGTTTTGAATCAAGAAGATGAGTTACTTGAAGCTGATTCAGTTACTTCAGATATGGCAGCCAATCTTCGTCAACAAATGGAATCAGAGCAATTTTCTATGGATTCGATTCAAAAGCTTATCAATCATCAAACAATCCTTGAGAAAATGCAAACTTCTTATGAAGAGCATAGATTGGCAACTATTAGATACTTTGATGTAATTCTGAAGACAGTTGCAGTGGCCAAGAACACTTTGGGTCCAGATCCGAATGAGTTGAAGACCATCATCAGCAAATTCTTATCTTTCAAAGATAGGAATAAATAAATTAAGTTTTAGATTGTTTTATGTAATTTTACTTTCGACAATATATATGTAAAAACAAATTTTGCAATTGCAAGTGTTCTTTCCTTGCAATTTTCGAAAATGTAATTACGTGTAAAATCTTACAAGACAAATCACAATTTGGATTGTAATTTTGAATAAGTCAATCGCAATTAGTTATCGGTTGAGAGATTTTCTCAAGTTTGTTGAGATCCTCCCACCTTTTTCTCCAGACCTTCCTCCTATAAATACTTGAGGGGTCTATTGTAATTTTTATCTTTTTAGCAAGCAAGAAAACTCTGCAGAATTTTATACTCATAAAGTCTTTGAGCTTTATAGTGAAATATTGTAAATTTTCAAGTGATATCAAAAGGCTGGAATTTCAGACTTTGAGCTGAATTCTTGTTTTGTATCTCAAATTTTCTTATGTCATTTTAGATCAATATCATTTTGTGATTACTTGAAGATTGTTGAAAGTTGCTGAAGAGAGATTCAATTTAAAAATCTGCAGTCTTTGTGCTGTAAATCTGAGAATTGAATTCTTAGTTAGTGTTAGAAATAGAGAAGAATTATAAGTCTTTATGCTCATAGTATTTCTCATTTAGAATAGTTGAAAGCATACATTATAATTTCAGTCTTTGAGCTGTTTTATCTTGTATATTTCCATAAAGTAATCGTTCTGAAAAAAGGTTGATAGGATTTCATTCTTTAAGACTTTGTGCTTATCGAATTGTTTTCCCGTCCCGAAGGAAATAACGGAAGTCTTTGCGCTTTCAGGAAACTTTATTTCCTTTCTCTTAATTTCACTGTATAGCTGTTGTAACAAGTTTTAGTAACATTTACTGTGTCTTTTCTGTGAAGAGAGAAGAACGTAATCTTTCCTGAAACAAGAGGAACGATTGCTGTCCTACCCTTAATTTTATTTAGTTAAAGGGGGAGCCTTCCCTTAATTAGGAGAGTTTAACTCACGTGCTGTGGTTGAAATCTCAATTTTGTACGCTTTCACGAGAATACAAAATTTCCAACCAACAGGACTATTAAAAAGGACTTAATAAAATATTAAAAGATTTAAATGATTTCAAAATGGCGTATCTTCTTGGAAATGCGTGCCATTTGGGTATAAAGCATTTCTTGGCAATAGAAACTCATCTTTGACAATTTCACTTTGCCTTGTGCTATTTTTTCCTGTGCATTCTCCTGTGACCAGGGTTTGAACAATTTGTCCATTGAGGAACGATAACTCTTCAGTGTTGAGTGCTTTTGAGGCTGTGAAAGATCAGCTGAATCAGTACAGTTGAGAGCTTCATACAGAGGTTCTACAGATACAGACAGAGATTATATATATTCAGATTTCTTGTTGTTTGCAAATAAATGAGGGTTTCTTCCTGGTGGCGCATCCTTCTTCAGAGTCAGAGGCTTCCAGTAGAGATTCTCTGCATTCTTTCCTTGGTCGTACGGCCTACCTTGGATATTGTGCCTTTAGAAAGGCATGTGAAGGGTTAGGCTGAAACGCCTCCCTTTTGTGTGATTTTTGTCTTCTATCATTGGCGTCCAGCAATTTCAGAGGATTGTATCTAGTTTCGAGGCAGGAGAAATCACATCTGGAGATTTGGCGTGCTTATATGCTTGATTTCACCTTTTCCGGCTGTCAAACTGGCAAATTCTTTAATTAAATAATCTGGAGATATTCTGGTATGTGTATCACTTGCAATCTATTTGTCACAGTTAAATAATGCAATCTACACTTCCATTCTGAAGCAAATAGTGTAAATTTACATTTTATGAGCATTTATGATGTGCGCCCCTTCTCTTCTATCTATCAAACATTCTCTTAAAAAATTAAATAACACATAAAGACTTAAGAAAATTTGGGTTTTGAGTTGAGAGCCTTCTAGGCTCATCACAGTGGTATTAGAGCTCTGATTCTGCCAGCTTGTGGCGTTAGAGAAATTTATGAAGTCACACAAAGAGGGTTTTGATAAGTTTTATTCCAGAGGGGGTCCTAGAAATTAGAGAGGTGATCAAAATCCTTTCCCACCATTTCCGTTTGCAGAACAGGAGGAGGAATTAGATTGGGACAATATGGCGAACAGGGCAGGAGAAAGTTCTCACAGGAATCCTTGGGATGATGAGGACAGAGAAGCTAAAGACGTGCTCAGAGGTATGGTTGCAGCGCAAGAACAGGTGGTGACTATTCTTCAACAACTCGGCACGAATGTTCAAAATTTGACAATTAATAGGGCTCATAGTTTGGATCATGATCGTGAAGGCAGTATTCACAGAGAGCCTCAGAGAGTCATAGCTCCAGCACGCACCTTTGAGAGAGCTACATGTCCTACTTTTACCAGAGATGATGCTGAGGAAGTGGACGAAGTTGAACAGGGTGGCGAGATTAATTTTGCAGATAACATTATGGCTATGCATGATGAGTGGGATAATTTGCCACCGAGAGTTAAGGAGCACCTTAACTTCGACAGATTCATGAGCCAGAAGAGAGAACACACCAGAAGCAGGAATGACAGGCAGCCTAGATTCAAGCATAATGATCTTAGACAGGCTACCAATAAGCTTACTTTGGCGAACTTTGATGGCAGTGGTAGAGTTACAGCATGTGCCTGGGTTAGTAAGCTTGACACATTCTTGACACTACACCCCATGCCAGAGGAGGATGCCATACGTTTTGCAGCACTTCACCTTGATGGCGTGGCACATGACTGGTGGATTCATGGTATGGCTACTCTTCATCATGACAGGATTACCTCGTACCAGGAGTTTACTGATAGACTGGTAGAGAGATTTGACAGAAGGGATCCTGAGCTATTCTTTAGAGATTTGGCACAACTAAAACAGTTAGGTAGCTTGGAATCGTACATTGGTGAATTCCAAAGACTATCTGTGATGGTGACAGGAATCTCAGAAAGAAGGTTGATCATATTGTTCATTGAGGGTCTTTTCGAGCCCATGAAAGGTTGGATAAAAGCATTTGATCCACCTACTTTACAGGAGGCCATGAGGAAAGCTCGCAGCATGGAGCTCTCTACACCTCGTAAGCCATTTGGCTCGCAGCCTACTACCTCATACACGGAGAATAAATCAGATCCAAAGAAGGCTGATAATGTAGATCAAAAGAAGAAATTTACAGCCCCTTTAGATCGAGAAACCATGAATGATTTACGAAGAAGAAAACTCTGTTTCTACTGCAAAGGTCCGTATGACTTTAATCATGACTGCCCCCTCAAACCTAAAAGGCAAAAGAAACACATGGAATGGTTTTATGAGGGAGAAGCGCTGACTGATTTTTCTGATCAGCAAGCTCCAATCTATGATACAGATGGAGAAGAGTCAGAAAATGAGGCAGAAATTGTAGTAGAAACAAAACTTAAGGAGGCTCATATGTCTAGCATGCAGAGAGAGGGTTCTTTCAGACTCCGTGGGATCCTAGCTGGTCAAAGGGTCATATCCCTTCTAGATACAGGTGCAACCCACAACTTCATCGATTCACGGTTAGTGGAGAAACAGGGAATTCAAACTCAGCAGTTTGAAGGCATACGTGTGAAGGTTGCAGATGGATACACTCTCAACTGTGAGAGGATGATACCTGACTTGCCTTTGAAACTTAACAATTTTGAGTTCAAGGCAGATTTTTATGTTGTAAACATGGGAGGAACGGATATAGTTCTCGGCATGAAGTGGCTTCATGCAATAGGAGAGTTCATGCTTAACTTGCGTGACATGGAGATGAAATTCAGCATTGATGGCACTAATCATATTCTAAAAGCCATCAAGGACAGCAACCTTAGAGAAATTTCACTCCGGAGAATGGAACGTTTGATTCGTAATGATATGGTAGAATGGGCTGCTGAGTGCAAGCTAATGCCTTCACAGTTGGAGCAGCAAGCTTCTTCTTACCATCCAGATGTGCAGGAACTTCGAATCAAACATGCTAAGGTATTCAGTGCAATTCCACCAGGCAGACCTCCTGATAGAGGTATTGAGCATATTATAGAGCTGGATGAGGGCACGAAACCGATTATGATTACTCCTTACCGGCACCCCAAGCGTTTGAAAGATGAGATTGAGAAAACTATTAAGGAGCTGTTAGCTATGGGGCACATTAGGCCGAGTAAGTCACCCTTTGCTTCATCAGTTGTTTTGGTGAAGAAAAAGGATGGTACACTTAGAATGTGTATTGATTACAGAATGCTCAACAGGAGAACCATAAAGAACAGGTATCCTATTCCCCGGATAGATGAGTTGATAGACGAGCTTCATGGAGCTTGCTACTTCTCAAAGATTGATTTGAGAACAGGTTATCACCAGATCAGAGTCCGAGAGGACATAGAGAAAACTGTGTTCAGATGTCACTGTGGACACTTTTATTTCTTGATTATGCCATTTGGGTTAACCAATGCTCCAGCCACGTTTCAGTCTACAATGAACAGGGTTTTCCATCCTCACTTGAGGAAATTTGTATTGGTGTTCTTCGACGACATCCTGGTTTATAGCAAATCATGGGAGGAACACATGGTTCACTTGGATGAGGTACTGAGTATACTTGACAGGGAGTCCTTGTACGCCAAGGAGTCCAAGTGTGCTTTAGGCATGGTAGAGCTTTTATATCTGGGACACATCATCAGTGGTGCAGGAGTTAGCATGGATCCAGAGAAAGTTCGAGCCATCATCGATTGGCCTACACCCGAGACATTGACACAGCTCAGGGGATTTGTAGGATTGTGTGCCTTCTATCGTCGGTTTGTTAGTGAGTTCTCGCGGCATGCTACGCCACTAACTGATTTGACTAAGAAGGGTGCTTTTGTGTGGACACCATTAGCACAAGCGTGCTTTGAGAAGTTCAAACTTCTCATGACTACGTGTCCAGTTTTGGCTCTACCGGACTTCACTAAACCCTTTGAGTTACATTGCGATGCCAGTGGTGAGGGTATTGGTGCAGTTATCATGCAGGATCGACACCCTATAGCTTTCGAGAGCAGAAAGCTAAGAGGTCCTGAACGGGGTTATAGTATCTATGATAAGGAAATGTTGGCCATCATGCACGCCATGGCCAAATTCAGGCAGTACTTGATTGGTAGTAAATTCACTGTGAAAACCGATCATAATAGTCTGAAGCATTTTCTTGGGCAGCGAGATCTTAATGAAAGGCAACAAAAATGGGTCAGCAAGCTTCAGTCCTACGATTTTGACATCTCCTATGTCAAGGGCACTCAGAATGTGGTTGCTGATGCTTTATCTCGCCGTCCTCACTTGAGCTCTATTACACTGGTTTCAGAGGACTGGAGACATCTGATAGTAGCAGAGTATGCTAAGGACCCATGGGCTTCTAGCATAGTAGATGGATCAGTACAGGATGACAGGTATTCACTTGTGGATGACCTTATCATCTACAAAGGGAGGATTTTATTGGTCCCAGGTTCTGAGATGAGGGACAGAGTATTGAGGTCATTCCATGATTCACCCATGGCAGGACATCCCGGTTACTTTAAGACCTATAGGCAGGTACGGGAGAGATTCTCTTGGAAGGGTCTCAAGTCTTATGTTCTCCAGTATGTCAGGGAATGTCTTGTTTGTCAGCAGAACAAGCAAGAGCACACATATCCTGCAGGTTTACTCCAGCCGCTTCCTATTCCTGAGAGGAAGTGGGATTGTTTGTCCATGGACTTCGTCACGGGCTTGCCAAAAGCTCAAGGGAAGGACAGTATTTTCGTGGTGGTAGATCGATTGACGAAATATGCACACTTCTTTGCAATCACTACACACACACGGCTACCCAGGTGGCAGATTTGTTCTTCCGAGAGGTATTCAGGCTGCACGGTTTGCCTCGCAGTATAGTCAGTGACAGGGACAGCAGGTTTATGAGTAACTTCTGGCAGGAGTTATTCAAACTTTGCGGGACAGAGCTCACCCCGAGTACCAGCTACCACCCCCAGACAGATGGGCAGACGGAGATAGTCAACAAATGGGTGGAAGGGTACTTGCGAAATTATAGTTCAGGGCAGCAGAAGGCATGGGTGAGGTGGTTATATCTTTGTGAGTATTGCTACAATACCACCCATCACATGAGCATCCAGATGACACCTTACCGAGCATTATATGGATATGATGCTCCGAGCTTTCTAGACTTATTGCTGAGTGACAGTAGAGTTCCCAGTGCTGGTGATTTATTACAGGAGAACCAGGATATTATGAGGGCACTGAGGGAGAATATACAGAAAGCCCAAAATCAGCAAAAGCAATATGCTGATCAGAGACGAGTAGAGCGGTCTTTCGAGATCGATGATTTGGTGTACCTGATGCTTCAGCCTTATAGGCAATCCACCCTTCGTAAGAAGGGCTCCGAGAAACTTAAGCCGTGATACTATGGGCCTTTCAGAGTCGTCAGACGTGTCGGTCAAGTGGCTTATGAGTTAGATCTTCCGGTGGACAGTAGGGTTCACAACGTGTTCCATGTGTCGCGCCTCAAAAAGGCATTGGGACAACACGTAATTCCTTCTATTGATTTGCCACCCCTGGATGATGAGGGGAAACTGGTTTTGATACCTGAGGCCATTCTGGACTCCAGAGAGCGTCATCTTCGGAGGCGGGTTATCAGGGAATACTTGGTTAAGTGGAGGGATCTACCAGCAGAGGATGCTACTTGGGAGAGTGACAGTATTCTTCAGCATCCGGCTTTGAGTTTGCTTGTGGACAAGCAAATTCGGGGAGGGCGGACTGTGATGTCCCCTCGCTAGACAGTTCGGGAATAGTGTGTTAGCCCTTTATTGGACCCTTGTGGGCTAGCCAGATTGGTTAGAGGGTCAGTGGTATTTTCTGGAGAGTTTGATCGTTTTGGTTTTCAGAGCCCAGTGACTGGTTCACAGCAGGCGTTGGCATTTCAGGAGTCCACAGCTTCTGACGGCACAAGATATTCTGAGTTTTGAGCGAGTTATGGAATTTTAAGTGATTAAGTTAATTATTTAACTTAATGCCTTTTTATTAAAGTCACATCGACTTTAATATATTTTATATCACTTAAAATGTTCAAAAAGGAGATTTAATATTTTTATGACTTAAAATATTAAAGTGCGCTCATGTATTAAGTATGGACTATTAAAAAGGACTTAATAAAATATTAAAAGATTTAAATGATTTCAAAATGGCGTATCTTCTTGGAAATGCGTGCCATTTGGGTATAAAGCATTTCCTGGCAATAGAAACTCATCTTTGACGATTTCACTTTGCCTTGTGCTATTTTTTCCTGTGCATTCTCCTGTGACCAGGGTTTGAACAATTTGTCCATTGAGGAACGATAACTCTTCAGTGTTGAGTGCTTTTGAGGCTATGAAAGATCAGCTGAATCAGTATAGTTGAGAGCTTCATACAGAGGTTCTACAGATACAGACAGAGATTATATATATTCAGATTTCTTGTTGTTTGCAAATAAATGAGGGTTTCTTCCTGGTGGCGCATCCTTCTTCAGAGTCAGAGGCTTCCAGTAGAGATTCTTTGCATTCTTTCCTTGGTCGTACGGCCTACCTTGGATATTGTGCCTTTAGAAAGGCGTGTGAAGGGTTAGGCTGAAACGCCTCCCTTTTGTGTGATTTTTGTCTTCTATCATTGGCGTCCAGCAATTTCAGAGGATTGTATCCAGTTTCGAGGCAGGAGAAATCACATCTAGAGATTTGGCGTGCTTATATGCTTGATTTCACCTTTTCCGGCTGTCAAACTGGCAAATTCTTTAATTAAATAATCTGGAGATATTCTGGTATGTGTATCACTTGCAATCTATTTGTCACAGTTAAATAATGCAATCTACACTTCCATTCTGAAGCAAATAGTGTAAATTTACATTTTATGAGCATTTATGATGTGCGCCCCTTCTCTTCTGTCTATCAAACATTCTCTTAAAAAATTAAATAACACATAAAGACTTAAGAAAATTTGGGTTTTGAGTTGAGAGCCTTCTGGGCTCATCACACTCCGCCATGGTAGAAAGGTCGCAGCATTGATAACTCTAGATCACTGCCTTTATCCTTGACCAAAGAGATATAAAGAGTGGCAATCCTACAAAGGGATTGATGGGGATTAATTAATGAATATTTTTAGACAGTGAGTCCATAATATATGCAAAGAAAACTAATTACAATGATTACTTAAAAAGAACTCTAATGTAGTGATTCCACAAAACAGCTTAAAATTAATAATTAAAAAGGTTTAAGGGGCAGCGCTTGGCTATGAAGGGATGTATCCCTTGCCAAGATAAAAATATTAATGAAAATATGTAACTCTCCCCACCATGGAAGATATAAAAGGGAGAACAAATTAATGGGGAGAGGCATCAAGTGGAAAAAGAGAAATCAATAGCAATTGAGGCAGTAATAAATATACTACAGAAAATAGATTCAAACAGTAATCATTGATTAAAGCATACAATTATTATTCAAGGATTGAAGTTTCAATTCTTCTAGAAATATTAATTAGCAATATTCTAGCAAATACATCAAGCTATTGATTGTGAATTCTAGGTAGTATTTGCAAATCGGATGGGGTCTGGGCTCATGGGGTGGGCTAACGGTTGGAAGGGTGGGGTCCCCTTGACAAGCTAGGGTTGGGGTCCTTTGTATTGTCACTGGTGAGTTAGGGACAAGGTCCTTTAATTCAGCAGTTTTGCAAAGTATTGCTGGGGAATTCATGTTTTGACTCCTTGGTATTGTGCTATGATTTATTGATCTGATTATTGTCAAAAATTTCTTAATCTTGGATAAAACTATTGCCATATTTTGAGCAAATATTGATGTTTTAAAGAATAGCCCAACAGGGGACATTACAATTGGTATTAGAGCTTTGATCTTGCTAGCCTGAGGATAAAAAATTAAGTGTATGCAATTGATCCGAAGAGCTCAAAGAGATTTGGAAAGAGAAAGGAGAAAACTAGAAGCAAGTCAAGGTAATCAAATGGGTGGTTTTGGGGGAAATCAAGTAAATGAATTGAAAGCTTATATGGAGAGACAAGAACAAACAACACAATTGCTTCTCCAAGCAATTCAAAACATGAATAATACAATCAGCGCTCTTAGGCCTAACCAAACCAATGGAAGAGACGTTAATTCAAACCATTCCAAGAATAACAATAGGACTCCATTAAGATCTTCACCTAGAGTGACAAGGCCTACATTCTTACTAGGACAGGAGCAATCACGAGAAGAAGAAGAAGAACCCAACATGGCAGTGAATGACATTGATGAATGTGTCGAAGCATATTCAAGAATTGATCCTCATGTTAGAAGGCATATTCCATTTGAGGAATATTATAATGCAAGGTCAAGAAATACTTCAAGAAGAGAAGGAAGGCAGCCTAACAAAGATTTACAATAAAGAGTAAGTAAGATGAATTTTCCTACTTTTGATGGTTTGGGGAAGCTCACTGACCAAGCATGGGTCCAAAAACTAGATACCTATCTTTCTCTTAGTCCCATGATGGAAGACGAAGCCATTAAATTTTCCATTCTTCACTTAGAGGGAATAGCACATGAATGGTGGCATCATGGACTAATCACACAAGGGCATCATCTCACTGTAACATACGTTGACTTTACACAAAGACTTATAGAAAGGTTCAATAGGAAGAACCCGGAGATGCATTTTAAGGAGTTAACACTCCTAAGACAATGAGGGTCCGTGGAAGAATATGTAACAAAATTCCAAAGGGTCTTCGTCATGGTATTGGATATTAACGAAATAGACTCAAGCTTTTATTTGTTGGACTCTCTAAACCGCTTAGAGGATTGGTCTGAGCCTTTGAACCATCATCATTACAAGATGCTATTTGAAGGGCCTTGAATTTGGAAGACTCACCACCCAAAAACAAGACCTACCACAAGGAATCACACAAGCAACCCTTTGCCAAGGATAATTGGAAACCAAAAGCATTACCTCCTCCATCCAACAAGGAGAAAGAATCTTTGCAAGAGCTTCAAAAGAAAAACTTATGTTTTGAATATAGAGGACCATGGAAGTTGGGTCATCAATGCCCCAAGAAGGGACAAGTTTGTCATGTAGAAGCAATAACAGATGATGAATCTGGGGATAGAGAATTTGAACTGGAAAGAAAGAAGAGGAAGCAAGATGATAAGAGTTTGCAAATGGTACATTAGCCACACTTTTAGGGTCACCCAAATATCAATCCTTTAGAATTCGTAGTGTCTTACAAGGGAAAAAAGTGTAATAACCCTTGCCTAATCTGCCTTGAATTTTTCAGATTGTATTGTTTAACATTTTGTCAAACAATTGGTATGCATATGACAATATGTAGAATTCTGATTGCCGTCCTAGTTTGATAGATGTTCTATAGAGAGAGATAGATTGACACCACCAGATTATGCATAAACAACATTGACAAAATGAACCATGATGTATCTAACTCGCATTCAATCATATTCTTGCAAATTAGTGTGCTCAGAATTATCTATCAGCAATTCACAAACTCAAAAAATGCTTCAATCTCTATTGACAATGTGGCTACAGCAGAGAGGACCATTAATATGATCATGAGAGAGAGACTCTAGCGACCTAAGTGCAGACTCAGAGCCAAAACAATCAATAACCCTTCTTGTTCAAGATTCACTTTTCACAGTAAGCTGAGATAATAGTTTTAACAGTAATTTTCTGAGCATAATCAGACTTACAGGGAATAAACAGCAACTTAGAAAATACCTTTCAATTATGCACCAACAGATATAAACATATTTCAGACCTGGATATTGTAATAACAGCAGAAAATTGTGTTTGTCTCCAACCTGGAATTTCCATGCACGCCTGAGAGTAGAAGACAGCAAACTGGAGGTTGATATCTGCTAAAGGAATGCAACTCGATCAGCAAAAGGAGACTCAGATCACTTTCAAAATGCAACGAAATCTCTCCAAAATGAGTTCCCTAGCCATTGTAACCTGGAACGACCCCCATGACAGTTCTTTAGAATGCTCAGAGACCTCATGATTTGCCTTTAGTAACACTCAGATTGAGTTGAAATGCTCAGATGCCACCCTGGACAGGTTTCTCCAACTTCAATGAATGCTCAGATGTTCTAAAAACGAAGTGCCTAACTCAGGAAATAACTCACTTTCCAGGAGAGTACCACAACCTTGCTCAATTACACTCCACACTGCAGCGCCTAGGGTTTCTTATGCCATACGTCCTGCCTTTTGAAGAACTTTCCAATGAAGTGAGAATGTCAATATAGCTACAAAACTTAGGATGATTTGCCAAAATGTCAAGAAGGAGAATTTGTCCCAAACAAACCCTTGCAGCCTGTCATTCTGAAGTATCTTTATTCAAATTAATTTTGCAACTAAAAATGGTTCACAAAATTGCATTGGAGCTCCAATAGAAAGTTTGAATGATTTCCTCAACAATCTCCAGCTAGGGTAGATAGTTTCACTACCAAAACTGGTGCCGTAGGGTTCTCAAACCCAAAGACCAAAGAACTTCAGAAAAGCTCTCCAAATGGAATGAGAGAACAACTTCAAGCATGAGAGAAATGAGCTCCTTCTTTCCTTTTTAAAGAACTCTTTGTGCTTCTAGAAAGATCCCAAAAGAGTCTTCACTGAGCTTCTAGAAGAATATTAAAAATATTAATAAAGTGACTTTATAATATTTAAATATTTTATTTGAGTCACTTTACAAAAATAAATTAAATCATTCACTTTAATTAAATTAATTAAAATAAAGTTACCTTTATGATTTAATTTATTTAGATAACTTTATAAATAATTAATTTAATATTGTTCCCTTTTCACCTTTAGCCTTTGGGAATAATAAAGGCTAAATGATCCTATTGAGTGGTTGCTAAGAAGGGGACATTATAGTCCTCCCGTCCTGAGATTGCTTGCCCACAAGCAAATGCAAATTGGGATGCTGTAGAATCTATTCTCCTTCCTAAGTGGCATCCTCCTCTGGAAAGTCTCTCTATCTAACCAAGGACTCCTTAACCACTCCGTTTCTCAACCGCCTCTCACTAGTATCCACTATCTCCTCAGGCACTGGAACCAAATGTCTCTCCTCATCTAGCGGAGGCAACTTTGAAGATGAAGTAACTTGCTGTCCAAGTGCCTTCTTGAGGCACGAAACATGAAACACATTATGAATCTTATTGCTCTTCTAGAGTTCCAACTCATAGGCTACCTCCCCAACATGTCTGATGATCCTGTAAGGTCCATAAAATCGAGGCTTGAGCTTCTCTGCATTGCTCTTCTTCAACAAAGACTGTGTGTAGGGCTGCAAACGAAGGAAGACCAAGTCCCTAACCTCAAAGCTACGCTCAACCTTGTGCCTATCTGCATATGTCTTCTGCTGATTGAGCCATCTTCAAATTGTCCTTGAAAGCCTTTAGAATGTCCTAACTCTCCTGAATCCAGTCCTTAGCCTTAGGAGCTTTGCTCTCCCCAAAAGCCAAGTACAAAAAAGATGGTGCATCATACCCTTACAATGCTCGAAAGGGTGACATCCCAATCGACATATGATAAGTGGTGTTATAATAGTGTTCACCCAGGTGCAACGACTTAACCCATGCTCTCTGCTGCCTTGAAATGTAATTACGAAGGTATCCCTCAATCCATTTGTTCACTATTTCAGTTTTCCCGTCTGTCTGAGGGTGATAGCTCGTGCTTGGAGTTAACTTTGTCCCTACCAACCTAAATAGCTCCTTCTAGAAAGCACTCAGGAACCTACTATCCTTGTCACTCACTATAAATCTTGGTAGTCGATGCAACCTGAAACCACTCTGAAAAACAATTTAGCCACCTGAGGAGCCTTGTACTCCAACGATATAGCAAAGAAGTGAGTGTATTTCGTCAAACGATCCACAACCACATATATGCAATCCCTACCATGAACCTTGGGTAGACCTGTGATGAAATCCATGGAAATGTTTTCCCAATTTTGCTCTGGAATGGGTAAAGGCTGCAGTAGACCCGCTGGATGTGCATGCTTTGACTTGTTCTGTTGGCACGTAGCACACTCCTTGACATATCTCAATACATCCTCCTTGAGGCCTTTCCAAGAGAACCTCTCTCTGACCTGCCTATATATTTTGAAGTAACCTTGATGGCTCGCTAAGGGAGTATCGTGTGAAGCCTACAGAATCTTTTCCTTAAATTCCAATTTTGGCACCAAATAGATCCTACCCTTATAGGAAATGATGTCATCCACAACTCTGTATCGATCATCCTATACCCGCCCATCCATCACCTCACATGCGAATTTGTTCTTGGAGTACTCTACTAGGAGATGAGGTTTACAATTTGCTGAAATTTCTGTGAGTGAGCAAGCTGTTGGTTTTTGGGAAAGGGCATTTGTAACAACATTCTTTTGCCCCTTCATATACTCTATGTCAAAGTCGTAGGCCTGTATTTTACTAACCCACTTTTGCTACCTCTCATTTAAGTCTTGCTCCAAGAAATCCCTGAGATTGTTGTGGTCAGCCCTCCCACAAACTTACCCCCAACCAAATATTGCCTGAACTTCGTCAATGCATGCATTATGGCGAGCATCTCCTTATCATAAATGGAGTAAAGTTCCTTAGGTCCTCTTAAATTGCGGCTCTTGAATGCAATCGGGTGCCTGTTCTACATTAGTACCACACCTATGCCCTCCCCAAATGCATCACACTCGAGGACAAATGGTTGTGTGAAATTAGGAAGTGCCAACACAGGGCAAGTGCTCATCACCTCCTTAAAGGAAGTGGTAGATTGAAATATTCCGAGCCAATTTTTTTTCAAATTACAAATTACAAACCAATGCACCCGTTAAGGTTAGCAGTTAAAACCAAAACGTTGCTGAAATAACTCTAACCAGAATGTACACCAGGATCCCGATGTGGGAAAGGTGTGAGCATTGGTCAGAGGATCTTCTACACTAAGTACTGAAAGGGAACTCGACACCAAGTATGTGCTACCCAATCCAGTATGGAGTGAGGGGCGACCATATGGCGGAGTATTACAAATAACAATGCTTGAAAGAAATAACTGAAAGGCTGAAAGTACTCAACACCCAGAATGTGTTTTCTAACCCAGAGTGGGAAAGTAGCTACCATAGGGCGGAGATAAATTAAATACAATAGCAAATACTGAGCGAGAAGCTGAACATTACAAATCATGATGAGCAAGAATATCTATACTGTCAGTACTACTGCCAGTTTACAATATAAATAATAAGATCTTGATATGAATGTGAATCAACATATAAATCAAGCTGCAATAATATGTATTGAACTTCCTTCACTGAATATCAAAGATTAGATCTGAAAGTGCAATAAGTAGACCAACATCAAATTCTAATTTATGACAGTCCAGATTTCCGTGTGCACGAACAGCAGCCCTGTACTTCACAAATCCACTCACAACTTGCTCAAAACTTCATCAATTCAAATGAAACGAATTGCACAATGGCTCTAGTATGATGGCGACCAAATCAGAACACTGAAATTCACTCAAAAGATACTATTTATTTGATGCACGCAACCCAATGCAGATCTGAAACAGTACGGCCCAGCAAGAGGGCGACTTTGCATTTAAAAATTAAAGACTTCTCTAAAAATTCTACAAATTGGAACAAATGGGCGCCTTGCCTAGACAGACAGGATGAGATAATACCCAGAACAATCTTTTTGGTATTTTCTGATTTATGAATAAAAACTCAAATCTGCTGAAGCTAAAATGCAACTCTAGAAATTATCTAATATGCAAGAATCTGATCTAAACAGCCACAAGCTGATTACAATGCACACAATTCAATGCAAAGTCACAAAACTATACTAAATCACCACTAGTTGCTGTATTGCAAGCAAGAAGCAATGCCCGAGCTAGGAGGCCTTCATTCCCCGAAGCAATTCCAGAGCCAAACCGGCAGCATAACAATAATGTAGACCAAAGATAATTCAAAGAGAACCAATGGCTTCCTTTTATAATTTCCAATTGACTCGTCTCAAAACCCTAATCTTCTTTTTTGAATCAAACCCTAATTCTCCACTAGGTGGCGTCCCACTTTCCCAAGCACAACTTTGACTTTTAAAATCACTTTATTTCTTCCTTGAAGTTGGCGTCCAATTTATGCTTGAATTAAACTTCTTTATAAGAAATATAATTAATTTCCTTCAATGAAGTGCCACCCAAAAAGAACATCTTTTAAAAACAACTTAAAGTGAAGTTGCTAGGCCAAGGGGGTTAATGTTAAAATATAACATTAAAACATGACTTAATTGAAATAATTCGACTTATCTCTCCAATTGTGCCCCAAAGCCAAAAATGAGTAAGCTAACTAATCAGTCTAAAGTAGAAAGCCAACCATGCCGAAACCAACAGGACCACTGCCAGAAATAAAATTTACTAAAAATAGTAAATTCCAGAAAGTGCTCGGAATGCTAAGAAAAACATACCACTGCGAAGCTCTCTGAAAACCTAGAAAGAATCCGCCATTAAAACAACCAACCTCGAGCAAAAGCATCCTCCAAAACGCGAAACCCTAATTTTTCCACTGACTAGCCGACAGCACACTGGGAATAGGCTATCAATCACTGAAAAGTGAAGTGCTAAAAATGGGGACATTACACAGATATTGTGTTGCTATAGGAGCTTGATTGGTATTAGGCATATTACAAATAGCTTATTTACCAAGCCATGAGTATTCCAAGAAATCGTGTGAGTCAGGGAGGTAGCATATTCCATGGGGTTCACAGGGGTTTTGTTTATAATTTCCAGCTGCGGTTTGTGTAAGGAATGATCATAGCCAATGGTTAATATTGTCACCATCCTCTAGCAGCACCATCCTCTAGCAGCCAATGGTTAATGTTGTTAGAAAGAAAGATGAGGGGTGCAAGTCAGTAGCTGTTGGTGATGAGAATGCCATACCTCTTGATGGCTATTTGACGGAATTCCAAGATGACTCTTTGGATGTTCTTGCATCTATTCATTTAGAGGATGAGTGCAATGAGGTTGCCAAAACAACAACCTTTAATTGTTACATCCCAAATTGTGACGTTACAATTTACCATTACTAGATAGAGTAAATGTGAATTTTGGAGGTGAATTAATGATGCTTGTACCTTGTTTTCAATATGAATGTTGTTTCATTTGATGTTATTCTTGGTGAAATACTGCATAAAGGAGAATAAAAGGTTATTGATTTATGAATAATCTAACTTTTGAAATGTTTCATGTATTCTGCTATGTTTTGAGCATATGACTTCCGTTGTCGTATCATGATGTGCAGGAAAGAGGATCATTCCTCCAGGCAGAGGAGAGATATCACTCGGGGAGGAGCTTGGTCGGGTAAACAGTAACGGGTACCAATTGAGCATACACACACGTCAATATAGGCTCTAAGAAATCAAGTCAGTTATGTTGGTCTAGATAAGTCATCCTTAGGCTTTAGGAGTTATTTTTACTTCTTTATGCTTTGAAAATGATGATTATTCATTTGTTTGACTTACTGTGCTTTGACCTTAATGTGGAAAATGTGAATGGATATATGTTAATAGGTCAAGTGAGTATGTGTATACATGCATATAATGTACACGTATCCATATGTATATACATGTCAATACATACGTATGCTCGACAGATGGATATGCCCATATGTACGTTTTGACATGGTCTACATACATTTACGTGTACACTGCATATAGTGATATACATATAGACACATGCCCACATTACCTATTGCCTGTGAATAATGATGTTAATAATAATATTTGATTGGAATTTACATATAATCATAGTTACACAAATACGTATGTATGTATATTGAAAGTATGCTAACTGGCTCGCAATATACATATGTAACAATTTTTTTTTTTGATACGCAAGGTAGGGATTTATATTAATTATTATAAAATATACATGCGTCTACATAACAGGAGATAACAGTCCTCCATGAAATCTAAGCCTATCAGCTAAACCTTCCAACTCGGGAGCAAGCTACGACTAGTTCAAAATTTGTAGTCCCGCTGCATGGCTTCAAAAAACCAGCTACTATTATAATTATAAATACAAAAAATTAAAGCCAGAGGCCGAGCCTCACACGGCCGGTACTGAATTTACAGTTTGTGTGACTACTAAAAACCATCCAGTATTATGATTAACCACAAAAATTAAAACATTAAAACATGGAGGCCGAGCCTCACAGAAAGCCATTTAATTCTGCAAACCGGGTGAAGTCTTCCACCCATTCCATCCCCTCCTCCGTCATGAGCCTCAGCTTCCTTTTCAGGAATTCGACTGCCATGGCCAATACCATTTTGTGCCTCATAAGTTCTGGCCCCTTGAGGTCTAAAATGAAGGGATAGACTTTAACTACCTTGTCCGTCTCCCAAAGAAGGTTCAGGTCTGCGAGGCGCGGAATTCCTTTGCCCTTGAAAGCCGCTTTCAGTGTCTTCTCCAACCCCCCTAGCAGGTCGCCTCGGAAAAGACGCTCCAACATTTCCTTTGCCTCCACCTTCGGGACTTCCAGGTCCAGAATTACGGCTAAGAACCGAGAAGAGATGTGTGCGTTGTCTCTCACAAATTCTTTTCTTTCCAGGTGACCTTTTCCTAATACCATTTTGACTGCTAACATTGTCAAGGGATCATCCTCGAGCAGGATTCTCTTTAGCCTTTGATCAGTAATCTCCCGAAACGCTATTTGTCTCTCCGTTGCCACCAAGGAGATTGGTGTATCAACACCGAAACTTTCCAGCCCCCCCGCCGATATGGAGATAATGAATTTCGATCTGGTCGTCCTCGCCATTTGCAGCCCTTTTGTCGACAGTTCCCAGCACAAAAACAAAACACAAACCAAATTTCGAAAACCATACTGTGAGAATGTATTCATCAGTTCACTTTTAAAAGGCCCGTATGTTGTAAGGCCGAGCCTCCGTGCACGAATCTGAATAATGGCGAAGCAAGCATTCCGTCCTTGCCATGACATTGTCCTATGACCGTCATCCTTCATTCAACTAGCTCCTCGTGGGAAGTATATTTGCCACTCGGTCCATATGCTTAAGCGTTCATGATTGTCGTACCCTACGTGTTGTAATGTCCCCTTCTCAAATGTGATCGTTTCAGTTGACCGTTGGCCTATTCCGGAGACCCGCAGGCTACTCGGATGGTGAAATTAGGGTTTCCTAATTTTGAGGAGGTTGTTGCTTGAAGTGTGGAAATCGGATTGCGGATTCTTTCTGGGTTTTCAGAGAGCTTCGCAGTGGTATGGTCAGTTTGGTGTTTCGAGCAACATCATGAATTTACTATTTTTAGTAAATTCTATTTTTGGCAGTGGACAGGTTGGGTTCAGTTCAGTTGGTCTTCTTCTTCAGTTGGTTCAGTTGGCAATATTGTTTTTGGCCCTTGGGTGCATTTTAATGGAGAGATAAGTATTTTCACATTATAATATTATAATTTAATATTATAACATGCCCCTTGCCTAGCATTATAACTTTATGTTGTTCTTAAAAAGGGGATTTGATGGGTAAGCTCTTCATTGAAAAGATAAATTATATTTTGAAGTCAAATTATGGGTTAAGTGAAATGGACGCCTACTTGAGGAGAGATTGACTTTTTTAAAAAGGTGAAATATTTTATTAAAGGAAAAATGACACCACCTTTTGGGGGGAAAAAGTGTTGAATTCAAAATTAAGGTTTGGGCGCCCTTCTTGAAGATTCTAGAAGGCTCTTCTCATATCTATATATTCTGGCCTCAGCTCTTCATTTGGGATCTTTTGTCTACCATACTGTTATGCTGCTAGAATGTTTTCAGGCAAGCTTCGAAGAAAGCATACCTCCTAGCATTTGGCTCATCTTCTTGCTTGAAAGATAGCAACAAGTTGAGAATTAGATTGTAAGTTGGGTTGTTAGCATTGTAGTTGAGTTTCATTGCATTTGGTAGCTAATGTTCAAGCATTTTGTCATATTCTAGAGTTGCTGTTGTTGCATGGCTGTAGGTAGTTTTTATTCATATCTCAAAAAATAAAAAGAATATTGTTCTGGGTGTTTGCTGTATCCATTCCTCTACTTGGGGCGACCATTGTTGCAAATTTGTGGATTTTTATTTGAAGATTCTGATTTTTCCTAGCTAAATCGCCCCTTTAAGAGGGCCGTACCATTCTGAGTTGGCCTTGGATTTCGTGTAAAATGAATAGGGGATGTTTGGAGTGGTTCTTGCAATTCATCTTGATTGCATCATACTTAGACCAATCTGCATTTGATTTCTTGTCAAAAGAGTGTGTTTTGAGTAAGTTATAAGCATTTTAGTGAGTTGCTGTGTTGCTGGTCTGTGCATTTTCTATCAAAATCAGTCATATCAGACTTGAGGAAGTTTAGTAGTTGAGTGAGAAGTTGATATTAAAAGGGTTTGAGAGTGTTGGAGGGGTTTCTTAAATTGTCGCAGCATTGAAAGCTTCTAATCTTGTGTTTCTAGCAGGTTCTCTAATACATTGTAAGCTGAACAGTAGTACTATCAGCACTTCTCAATTCTTCTCTTTGAATTTCTTGTATTTCCCACTGAATAAGTGGAAGAGGCTGGCTTACCGCCTATTTACTTTCAGTTAGTAGCTTTAGGGATCCTCTGACCATATGCTCGCCATCACTCGGCGCCATTCTTGGTTAGGGTTACTTCAGTTTATCATGCATTGATCCTCTGACCATATGCTCGTCTGCCCAGATGCATTCTTGGTTAGAGTTCCTTTTCAGTTTGCATCTGCATTAGACCCTCTGACCAATGCTCACACCTTGCCCACATTGGGATCCGGGTGTACATTCTGGTTAGAGTTGCTTTCCGCATCGTTTTGGTTTAGAGCTAACCTTAACGGGTGCGTGTTGAATTGTAATTGCATTGCAAAAAACAAAAAAAAATTGGTTCGGTTCTTTACAGTGGTATCAGAGCCATGATTCTGCCAACCTGTGCCCTACAGTGATTCAGTTGTCAGATGAGTGACAGTGATTGCAGATACTTCACCAAAAGTCAGGCCAGAAGACAACAGACACAGTTTCCGCCAGTGCAGAAGCAGATACCTTTTCAGAAGCTTTGAGAGAAACAGGAAGAGCAGTAGATACTGGTAAAACAGTTGAGAACATGTTAGACAATCTTAAGCAGGCCATGGATAAAAAAGATGAAAGGATGGAAAAGAAGTTTGATGGGATGATTGAGATGATGTCCCGGTTACTTGCACGAATGGACCAGCAAATTCCTCAGAATCATACTCCTAATCAAAACCATGCTACAGGAGAAAACAGTGGAGTTAATGGGAACAATGGTAATGGAGGGAGTAGAACTATTGGTCAGCATGAGGCCACCTCTAGAGGATCAACCTCTAGGCCTCTCTTTCCTACATTCAATCAGAGGGAGGAACCGCAAGTTGAAGCTGTCATTCCTTTTGCAGATGATGCCAGGCAAGCCTACTTGGAGTATGCCACCTTACCCCCTGATCTTAGAGACCAATGGTCCTTTGATCAATTCTTGAACCAAAGAAACAGAAGAAACGGAGGAAGAGTTGATAACCGTGCTCACATGGCTCCTAGAACCGATTATCAACAAGCCCTTGGGAAGGTGTCATTGGCTCACTTCGATGGAAGTGATAAGTGTTCAGCAAGATCGTGGGTTCAAAAGTTAGACAACTACCTTTCACTTCGTCCCATGCCAGAAGAAGATGCCATCAAGTTTGCAACGCTTCATTTGGAGGGAGCTTCCCATGAGTGGTGGTACCATGGTTTGGTCACGCTTGGCCATAACCTCATTCGAACCTACGGTGAATTCACCAATAAGCTGATTGATAGGTTCGACACTAAGGATCCTGAAGTGAAATTCCGTGAGCTTGCACAACTGAAGCAGCATGGCTCCTTGGATTCTTACATAGCTGATTTCCAAAGACTTTCCGTGATGGTGCCCAACATTACTAAGAGAAGGTTGGTTGTTTTGTTTTCTGAAGGTTTGGTTGAACCCTTGAAAGGGTGGGTTAAAGCTTTCGATCCACCAAGTCTTGAAGAAGCAATCAAGAAGTCTCGAAGTATGGAGTTATCAGCCCCTAGGCCTAAATTTCCGCCAAAGCCCTTTGGCCACAAGAAGGATAAGAGACATTTTTCAAATCAGCACAAGAAGTTTCCACCCAAGTTAACTGAAGAGCAGCGTGAACAGCTCAGGAAGGAGGGCAAGTGTTATACATGCTTAGAGCCTTGGACCAAGGGTCATAGATGTCCTAGAAGAGGGCGTTCTAATCAAATAGGGGCCTAATCAGACTATGGATCAGAATCTGATGTCTGATCAGCAGTCTTATTTTGGGGACAGCGAGGAAGAGAGAGCTCCAGAAGAGTCCAATCATGAGCAAGGAGTTGGGGCCCCTATTGCCCAACTCTCTAGTTTGCAAAAGAACGAATCTTTCAAGGTTCGTGCTGGAGTTGGAGGTCACCGAATTGTTGCCTTGATTGACACTGGGGCCACACATAATTTCATTGACGAAGGAGTGGTTGCAAAGAGAGGTCTCAAAACTGAAGAATTTGAAGGCTTCAAAGTCATGGTGGCTAATGGGTTTCATATTTCCTGCAACCAAAGAGTTCCTAACATGTCCATGCAGTTAGGCAACTATGAAGTCAAAGATGACTTCTATGTAGTTACTATTGGTGACACTGATGCAGTACTTGGTATACAATGGTTACGCTCACTTGGTGAAATCTCTCTCAATTTACAAACCATGGAGCTCAAGTTCCAATCTGATGGAAAGAAGGTGGTGTTAAGAGGAATGTCCAATGGTGGTCCTCGGATTGTGTCATTCAAGAGAATGGAGAGGCTGTTTCGGCACGATCAAGTTGAGTGGGCTGCGGAATGCATGGTTCTTCCAGTGGATTATCGTGCCTTGAATCAAAGCACAATAAAAAATCGGTACCCCATTCCTCGAATAGATGAGCTCATTGACGAGCTACATGGTGCCAAGTTCTTTTCTAAAATTGATTTGAGGTTGGGCTACTATCAAATTCGGATGAGAGGGTCAGATGTTGAGAAGACGGCATTCAGATGCCACTATGGTCATTTTGAATTCTTAGTCATGCCTTTCGGGTTGACTAATGCTCCAGCCACCTTCCAGTCTTGTATGAACAGAGTTTTCCAGAAACAGTTGAGGAAATTCGTGTTGATCTTCTTTGATGATATTCTCATCTTCAGCAAGACGTGGGAAGAGCATCTCAAACACTTGGAGGAAGTGCTTAGCATTCTTGAATCAGAGAGTTTGTTTGCCAAAGAGTCCAAATGTGAATTTGGAATGAAGGAGCTGCTCTACCTTGGTCATATAATCAGCGCTAATGGAGTAAAGGTTGATCCTGAAAAGATCAAGGCAATAGTTGATTGGCCACCTCTAGAGAACTTGACTCATTTGAAGGGGTTCTTAGGTCTTTGCGGCTTTTACAGAAGATTCGTGAAGGGCTACTCTCAAAGTGCTGCTCCTCTTACTGGCCTCACTAAAAAGGGGGCTTTCTTTTGGTCAGAAAAGGCTCAAAGTGTGTTTGATAAGTTCAAGAAAATCACGAGTTCTTGTCTACTATTGGCCATACCAGATTTCTCCAAACCTTTCGAGTTACAGTGTGATGCATCAGGAGAAGGTGTTGGGGCTGTTTTGATGCAAGACAAGCATCCCATTGTGTTTGAAAGTAGAAAATTAAGGGGCGTTGAAAGGGCCTATTCCATCTATGACAAGGAAATGCTTGCAATCATGCATGCATTAGCAAAGTTTAGACAGTATCTGGTGGGGAGCAAGTTTGTGGTCAAGACCGATCACAACAGTCTCAAGCACTTCATGTATCAGAAGGACTTGAATGAAAGACAACAAAAGTGGGTGAGTAAGCTTCAAGCTTACGATTTTGACATTGAGTATGTCAAAGGGAAAAATAACGTTGTGGCTGATGCTCTATCTAGGAGACCTCATTTGAGCTCATTGTGTGAGCTTACTGTTGATTGGAAGGAGATGTTGCTTTCTGATTATGCCAAAAATCAGTTTGCAACTAGCATCATTGAAGGTACTTTTCATGATGAAAGGTACAAGGTAATTGATAGTTTGATACATTACAAGGGAAGAATCTTTTTGGTGGCTGATTCCAAACTCAAGAAGAAGATTTTTATGACCTTCCATGACATTCCACTTGCTGGTCATCAAGGATATTTTAAGACATATAGGCAGATTCGAGAGAGGTTTTCTTGGAAGGGGTTGAAAGAGGAAGTCCAACGCTACATGAAGGAGTGTCCCACTTGTTAGATGAACAAAAATGAGCATTCTCTTCCGGCTGGTCTGCTGCAACCTCTTCCCATTCCAAACCAAAAATGGGAAAGCATATCAATGGATTTCATCACAGGGTTGCCAAAGGCTCAAGGCAAAGACTGTATCTATGTTGTAGTGGACAGATTGAAAAAGTTTGCTCACTTTTTTGCCATCACTAGCACATTCTTAACAGCCCAAGTTGCAGATTTGTTTTTTCATGAAGTATTTAGGTTGCATGGGTTGCCAAAAAACATTGTGAGTGATAGGGACAGCAAGTTCCTAAGCACCTTTTGGCAAGAGGTTTTCCGATGAGTGGTACAGTGCTTACTCCTAGCAGTAGCTATCACCCTCAAACTGATGGACAAACTAAGATAGTGAACAAATGGTTGGAGGGCTATCTTAGAAATTATGTCTCAGAGCAGCAAAGAGCGTGGGTGAAATGGCTCCACATTGGAGAGTATTGCTACAATTCATCCTTTCACATGTCAATAAGGATGTCTCCATTCATGGCTCTCTATGGGTACGAGGCCCCTAGCTTTGCTGATTTGGTGTTTGGTGATAGCAAAGCTCCTCAAGCCAAGGATTGGTTGCAGCAAAGTCAAGATATTTTGAAGTCCTTGAAGAACTGTCATGTCCCCTTCCAGTTGACATCTCTCAGAGCTTATGATTAGCCTATTATGCGACCCTCGTAGGCTGATGGGATGGATAGAGGGTCTTGTTGGAGCTTGGCTTGGCTTCGGTTGTCAGAGTTTTACCAGTTGGCTTTCGTTCGGGCTCATTCGGACACCATTTGCCCGATTGCTATTTTTAGCAGTATTTGGCACTCAGCGAAGCACCCCTGCTATTTTTAGCAGTATGGTTTGGTCATATGCAGAATCACTCACTTATTCGCCAGCTTCAGACGATTCGTGAATCGGACTTATTTTGAGGGAGATATTAATATTTAATTGATTAATTAAATATTAATTATTCGGAGCTTATATTATAAAGTTATAATATTTTAAATATTATAACTTAAGTGATTTGCTGAAGGGGGTCGACCATCATTGAAGGGGGCCATTTTTAATTATAATTTATAATTAAAAATGAGATTGAAACTATTGAAATATTAAAAAGAAAAGTTCGAATTTATTTAAATGATACCTAATTGAGAAAAGTCGAGCTTTTGAGGAATATAAGGGTTTTTCATTGGAATTCGAGGCATTATGATTGAAGTCGAATTTTTGCTGAGTCTTTCTTCTGAGAACAGAGCCAAGGGTTCCAGTTTTCAACTTGCATTGGAGAACGTGCAATCTTCAGTGTATGCAGTTCAGAGGCTGTGAAATATCAGCTGATTTATTGCCAGTCAGAGAGATAGCTTCATTCAGAAGTTGTCATAGAGCTTCACAAAGATTTCTATCTTCAGGGTTTTGGTCAGGAAATCATCCGGAAAGGAGTCTACAGTATTGGCGTCCATTTTCCAAGCATCATACATCATTCTCAAGATCCGTACAAATCTGTACTTGTTGTTGCTGAGCCGTACCAGGTTGTTGCTGGGCCGTACTGCCTTGTACCAGGCCGTACCTGTCACCTTGAGAAAAGCGCTTCACCTTTTGACCTTCAGTCTTCACATACAGGGGCGCACTCACATCTGGATTCGTTCTGGATCATCAGGCACAGGGGAAAGAAGGATTCTATGCTGGTCGTACCATTCATGGCTTTTCACAAGAGGCTGCAAATCAGGTTTTAATCTGATAATTTTGTCTTATCTTGCCTGCATGTAAGATATTTATCATTGTAATAGCCTTAGAAAAAATAATACAATCATTAGCAGTGGTTTCTTGAGTCCTTTAATGTTAGATCTGGACTTATTGCATTTATTAGAGATTTTACATCATTTTCTTTAAAAATCGCATTTTACCTTTATGCACAAAAAACCAAAAACATCAAAAAAACAATAAAAAACGCACAGTTTCAGAAGTCAGCGGGAACAGGGGTTTCTACAGTGGTATCAGAGCTAAATCCTGCCATCCTGAGGGTTTAGCAATCTTATGCAGCCACAAGAGGTTGGGCCACACAGGTATTATACTCGCAGGAGAGCCTTGATTGACAGTGGCACTCCAGAGGTTAGGTACGCCGAGGAAACCGTCACCACATTGTGACGAGGACAGGAGTGATGTAGGATCACAGAGAGCACCTAGGACTGCTTCACGGACGGCAGAAAGGCCCACTAGGCCTACTTTTGTGAGACAGGAGGCCGATGAGGCTATGGCAGGTGAGGAGCATGAGGAGTTGTTTGCAGATACACTTATGGCAGCGAACGAGGAGTGGGAGCTAGTACCACCAGATGTCAGAGAAAGGATTACCTTTGACAGATTCATTACACAAAGGAGAGAACATCACAGAGGTCGACAGGATTGGAGACCTAGACACCAGAATAATGATCTGAAGCATGCTACAAACAGGCTCAATCTAGCGATGTTCGATGGTAGTGGCAAGGTTACAGCCCAGGCCTGGATCAGTAAGCTAGACACTTTCCTCACATTGCGTCCGATGGCTGAGAGAGATGCTATCAGGTATGCGACATTGCATCTTGAGGGGGTAGCTTACGACTGGTGGCACCACGGGATGGTGACACTCCAGCATGATCAGATCACCTCATATCAGGAGTTCGTTGACAGGTTGGTTGAACGATTTGACAGGAAGGATCCAGAATCCTATTTCAGAGATTTGGCTCAGTTGTGACAGAGTGGCAGTTTGGAGTCTTACATAGGGGACTTCCAGCGACTGTCAGTTATGGTTCCTAATATATCAGAGAGGCATCTTGTAATGCTTTTCATGGAGGGACTGACGGAACCATTGAGAGGTTGGATCAAAGCCTTTGATCCTCCTTCGTTACAGGAAGCTATGAAGAAGGCGCGTAGCATGGAGTTGGCAGCACCATCCAGTAGATTCAATTCCAGAAACACTTCTTCATTCAGGGACAATAAGGGCTTCAACAAAAACAGAGAGAAATCAGATTTTAACAAAGAAAAATCAGATTTTAAGAATGATTCGAAGGGGAAATCAGCAGCACCACTCTTGGATCGCGAGGCTCTTAATGATCTACGCAGGAAGAAGCTTTGCTTCTACTGCAAAGGTCCCTATGATGCCAACCATGATTGTCCTTTGCGGCCTAAGGGCAAGGCCAATCGAGTGATGTGGGCTTATTACGAGGAGTCGGAATCTAAGAGTTCCGAGCAGCAGGAGAGTTCCAAGGAGTCAGAGTCAGAGTCAGAGGCTTCAAAGCCTAAGGCAGAGGCAGAGTCAGAGCTTCAGATTCAGGAGGCACGACTATCTAGCATTCAGCAGGAAGGTTCATTCAGACTTCGTGGAGTTTTGGCAGAACAGAGGGTCATCACCCTTCTTGACACAGGAGCCACCCACAATTTCATTGATGCTAGATTTGTGGAGAAGCGTGGACTCATTACCGAGGAATTCAAAGGCATTAGGGTTAAGGTGGTAGATGGTTACACTCTCAGGTGTGATCGAATGATTAAGGATCTTCCCTTGCGCTTGAACAACTATGAGTTCAAGGCTGATTATTACGTGGTGAACATGGGGGATATCGATTTAGTCTTGGGCATGAAGTGGCTTCATTCCCTTGAGGAAGTCACTCTTCGTCTCAAAGACATGGAGATTCGTTTTGATGTCGATGGGAAGACACATATCCTGAAGGCCATTCGGGACAGCAATGTCAAGACTATTTCCTTTCGTCGGATGGAGAGGCTCATGCGACATGATATGGTAGAGTGGGCTGCCGAGTGCACATTGGCACCTATACAGGAGGGACAGCATAAGACAAAGTATCATCCTGACATTCAGCAGTTGAGAGTCAAGCATGAGAAGGTATTCAGTGATATTCCGCCAGGGAGACCTCCAGACAGGGGCATAGAGCACATTATAGAGCTTGAGGAGGGCACTAAGCCCGTCATGATTACTCCTTACAGGCATCCTAAGAGGTTGAAGGATGAGATAGAGAAGACGATCAAGGAGTTACTTGCTATGGGCCACATTCGACCTAGTAAATCACCATTCGCTTCTTCAGTTGTCCTAGTGAAGAAGAAAGACGGTACCCTTTGCATGTGCATAGATTACAGAGTCCTGAATAAGAGGACTATCAAAAATAGGTACCCCATACCTCACATAGATGAGCTTATTGATGAGCTCCATGGTGCATGCTACTTCACGAAGATAGACTTGAGATCAGGATATCACCAGATCAGAGTTCGTGAGCAGGATGTTGAGAAGACTGCATTCCGTTGTCATTGTGGACACTTCGAGTTTGTGGTGATGCCATTTGGGCTCACCAACGCGCCAACGACATTTCAGTCCACCATGAACAGGGTCTTCCATTCACAGCTGAGGAGATATGTACTTGTCTTCTTCGATGACATTCTTATTTACAGCAGGACTTGGCAGGAGCATTTGGCTCATCTGGAGACCGTGCTCAATATTTTGGAGAGGGAGTCCTTGTACGCCAAGGAGTCCAAATGTGATTTGGGGATGACCGAGTTGCTCTACTTAGGTCATATCATCAATGCAGGGGGAGTGCAGATGGATCCTGAGAAGATCCGCGCCATTATAGACTGGCCTACTCCGGCGAACCTTACACAGCTGCGAGGATTTCTTGGTTTGTGTGGGTTTTACCGCAGATTTGTGAATGGTTATTCACGACATGCAGCACCTATGACGGATTTGTTGAAAAAAGGTGCGTTCTGTTGAACTCCTGAGGCACAGGAGCGTTTTGTGAGGTTCAAGGAGCTGATGACTATGTGTCCAGTATTGGCACTGCCTGATTTTTCGAAGCCTTTTAAGCTTCAGTGCGATGCTTCTGGTGAGGGCATTGGAGCGGTGCTTATGCAGGACAAGCACCCTATTGTGTATGAGAGCCGTAAACTCAGAGGGCCAAAGAGGCTCTACAGTATTTATGATAAGGAGATGCTAGCTATAATGCATGCCTTGGCAAAATTTAGGCAATATCTCATGGGCAGTAAGTTCTGCATTAAAACTGACCACAATAGTTTGAGGCATTTCCTGGGGCAGCGAGATCTCAATGATCGTCAGCAGAAATGGGTGAGTAAATTGCAGGCATATGACTTTGATATCTCTTACATCAAAGGCACCCAGAATGTAGTGGCTGACGCTCTCTCACGCAGGCCTTATCTGAGCTCTATGGTTCACATTACAGAGGATTGGAGGCATTTGATTGTGGCAGAGTATGCCAAGGATACTTGGGCATCCAGTATTGTTGAGGGATCGATGGTTGACACCAGATACACGCTTGTGAATGACTTGATCATTTACAAGAACAGGATTTATTTGATCCCAGGATCAGAGATGAAGAACACTATCATGCGAGCCTTTCATGATGTACCTACAGCACATCCCGGGTACTTCAAAACGCAGACAGATTCGGGAGAGATTCACATGGAAAGGACTCAAGGCAGATGTTCTTCAAGATGTGCGTGAGTGCTTTGTTTGTCGCAGAACAAGCAGGAGAACACGTATCCGCAGGATTATTGCAGCCACTTCCGATTCCTGACAGAAGTGGGAATGCCTGTCGATGGATTTCATTACGGGCTTGCCTAAAGCCCAAGGACGGGATTGCATATATGTGGTTGTGGATCGGCTAACGAAGTATGCCCACTTCTTTCCGATTACCACCACTTACACAGCTACACAGGTAGCAGAGGTCTTCTTCCGTGAGGTATTCAGACTACATGGGTTGCCTCGGAGCATAGTGAGCGACAGGGATAGTCGGTTCTTGAGTCACTTCTGGCAGGAGGTGTTCAAACTTTGTGGGACCAAGCTTACACCGAGCACCAGTTACCACCCGCAGACCGATGGTCAGACGGAGATAGTGAATAAATGGGTGGAAGGTTACCTCAGGAACTACATTGCAGGGCAGCAAAAGGCTTGGGTCAAGTGGATTTATTTGTGCGAGTATTGCTACAACACTACATTCCACATGACCATTCAGATGTCCCCTTTCATGACGTATGGTTACGAGGCGCCGAGCTTTCTGGATTTGCTACTGAGTGACAATAGAGTGCCGAGTGCTGGAGATTTGTTGCAGGAGAGTCAGGACACTATGAGGGCTCTCAAGGAGAATATTGCTAAGGCACAGAATCAGCAGAAGCAATACGCAGATCAGAAGAGGACAGAGAGGTCTTTTGAGGTGGGTGACATGGTTTATCTTATGCTGCAGCCCTACCATCAGTCTACTCTTAGGAAGAGTGGTTCAGAGAAGCTTAAGCCACAATATTATGGTCCTTTTAAGATCCTGAAGCGTGTTGGAGACGTGGCTTATGAGCTAGAGCTTCCGGCAAAGAGCAAGGTCCACAATGTTTTTCACGTGTCACGTCTCAAGAAGGCGTTGGGACACCGTGTGGTACCTTCGGCAATTTTACCTCCCTTAGATGATGAGGGAAAGTTGATTCTAGTACCTGAGTCTATCCTGGAGTACAGAGAGAGACAGTTGCATAAGACTTTTAGGGAATATTTGGTGAAATGGAGAGATTTGCCAGTGGAGGATGCTACATGGGAGAGCGAGGATATTCTGCAGCATCCAGAGTTGAGATTGCTTGAGGACAAGCAATTTCAGGAGGGGCGGATTGTCATGTCCCCTTCCAGTTGACATCTCTCAGAGCTTATGATTAGCCTATTATGCGACCCTCGTAGGCTGATGGGATGGATAGAGCGTCTTGTTGGAGCTTGGCTTGGCTTCGGTTGTCAGAGTTTTACCAGTTGGCTTTCGTTCGGGCTCATTCAGACACCATTTGCCTAGATTGCTATTTTTAGCAGTATTTGGCACTCAGCGAAGCACCCCTGCTATTTTTAGCAGTATGGTTTGGTCATATGCAGAATCACTCACTTATTCGCCAGCTTCAGACGATTCGTGAATCAAACTTATTTTGAGGGAGATATAAATATTTAATTGATTAATGAAATATTAATTATTCAGAGCTTATATTATAAAGTTATAATATTTTAAATATTATAACTTAAGTGATTTGCTGAAGGGGGTCGACCATCATTGAAGGGGGCCATTTTTAATTATAATTTATAATTAAAAATGAGATTGAAACTATTGAAATATTAAAAAGAAAAGTTCAAATTTATTTAAATGATACCTAATTGAGAAAAGTCGAGCTTTTGAGGAATATAAGGGTTTTTCATTGGAATTCGAGGCATTATGATTGAAGTCGAATTTTTGCTGAGTCTTTCTTCTGAGAACAGAGCCAAGGGTTCCAGTTTTCAACTTGCATTGGAGAATGTGCAATCTTCAGTGTATGCAGTTCAGAGGCTGTGAAATATCAGCTGATTTATTGCCAGTCAGAGAGATAGCTTCATTCAGAAGTTGTCATAGAGCTTCACAGAGATTTCTATCTTCAAGGTTTTGGTCAGGAAATCATCCGGAAAGGAGTCTACAGTATTGGCGTCCATTTTCCAAGCATCATACATCATTCTCAAGATCCGTACAGATCTGTACTTGTTGTTGTTGAGCCGTACCAGGCTGTTGCTGGGCCGTACTGCCTTGTACCAGGCCGTACCTGTCACCTTGAGAAAAGCGCTTCACCTTTTGACCTTCAGTCTTCACATACAAGGGCGCACTCGCATCTGGATTCGTTTTGGATCATCAGGCACAGGGAAAAGAAGGATTCTATGCTGGCCGTACCATTCATGGCTTTTCATAGGAGGCTGCAAATCAGGTTTTAATATGATAATTTTGTCTTATCTTGCCTACATGTCAGATATTTATCATTGTAATAGCCTTAGAAAAAATAATACAATCATTAGCAGTGGTTTCCTGAGTCCTTTAATGTTAGATCTGGACTTATTGCATTTATTAGAGATTTTACATCATTTTCTTTAAAAATCGCATTTTACCTTTATGCACAAAAAACCAAAAACATCAAAAAAACAATAAAAAACGCACAGTTTCAGAAGTCAGCGGGAACAAGGGTTTCTACAAGAACAACCTTCAAATAGCACAAAATCAGCAGAAGATGTACGCTGATCAGCAGCGTGTTGAGCGTTCATTTGAGGTTGGTGATATGGTTTATCTTCGACTTTAGCCTTACAGACAGTCTACACTCAAGAAGAGTGGAGCGGAGAAGCTCAAACCTTGCTTCTATGGGCCATTCAAAGTTGTCAGAAAGGTTGGAGCAATGGCTTATGAGTTTGAACTACCATCGAGTAGTAAGGTCCACAACGTCTTCCATGTGTCTCGCCTCAAGAAGGCACTTGGACACAATGTTGTTGCTTCATCACAGTTGCCTCCCTTAGATGAAGGGCAGTTGACCTTGATTCCAGAAGAGATTATTAATTCCAGAGAGCGTTCTTTGAGGAGGAGAACAATCAAAGAGTACTTGGTGATGTGGAAGAATTTACAATTGGAGGATGCTACTTGGGAGAATGAGGAGATTCTACAGCATCCAGACTTGCGATTGCTTGAGGGCAAGCAATCTTGGGGAGGGCGGACTGTAATGTCCCCTTCTCAAATGTGATCGTTTCAGTTGACCATTGGCCTATTCCGGAGACCCGTAGGCTATTCGGATGGTGAAATTAGGGTTTCCTAATTTTGAGGAGGTTGTTGCTTGAAGTTTGGAAATCGGATTGCGGATTCTTTCTGGGTTTTCAGAGAGCTTCGCAGTGGTATGGTCAGTTTGGTGTTTCGAGCAACATCATGAATTTACTATTTTTAGTAAATTCTATTTTTGGCAGTGGACAGGTTGGGTTCAGTTCAGTTGGTCTTCTTCTTCAGTTGGTTCAGTTGGCAATATTGTTTTTGGCCCTTGGGTGCATTTTTATGGAGAGATAAGTATTTTCACATTATAATATTATAATTTAATATTATAACACGCCCCTTGCCTAGCATTATAACTTTATGTTGTTCTTAAAAAGGGGATTTGATGGGTAAGCTCTTCATTGAAAAGATAAATTATATTTTGAAGTCAAATTATGGGTTAAGTGAAATGGACGCCTACTTGAGGAGAGATTGACTTTTTTTAAAAGGTGAAATATTTTATTAAAGGAAAAAGGACGCCACCTTTTGGAGGGAAATAGTGTTGAATTCAAAATTAGGGTTTGGGCGCCCTTCTTGAAGAATCTAGAAGGCTCTTCTCATATCTATATATTCTGGCCTCAGCTCTTCATTTGGGATCTTTTGTCTACCATACTGTTAAGCTGCTGGAATGTCTTCAGGCAAGCTTCGAGGAAAGCATACCTCCTAGCATTTGGCTCATCTTCTTGCTTGAAAGATAGCAACAAGTTGAGAATTAGATTGTAAGTTGGGTTGTTAGCATTGTAGTTGAGTTTCATTGCATTTGGTAGCTAATGTTCAAGCATTTTTTCATATTCTAGAGTTGTTGTTGCATGGCTGTAGGTAGTTTTTATTCATATCTCAAAAAATAAAAAGAATATTGTTCTGGGTGTTTGCTGTATCCATTCCTCTACTTGGGGCGACCCTTGTTGCAAATTTGTGGATTTTTATTTGAAGATTCTGATTTTTCCTAGCTAAATCGCCCCTTTAAGAGGGTCGTACCATTCTGAGTTGGCCTTGGATTTTGTGTAAAATGAATAGGGGATGTTTGGTGTTGGCGTAACAACTAGCACCTCTGGAGTAAGAGTTGGTACAGACAGCTATGCACACTACGCAATAAGTGCTCTTCAAATTAGGAGGGGAAGCTCCCTTGTTGTGCTTGACAAAAGTACTTGCAAAGGAAATAAACTAAACTAAATCCTGTCTTTTTGCTTCAGCTGTAGAGGTACAACGCTTTCTCGAAAACTATATACGTTGCAGCTGAGTTTTTCTGGTTTTGCAGATCTACTAACTACAACTAAACTTAATAACTTAAATTCTATTCAGTTTCCTCAAGAAAACAGAGCATGAGGAAACGGAGCAAGGTTTTGACTATCAGACGATAAACGAGTTTAGATTCTCTACTTGAAGGCAAGTTGGCACAACTATTATCTCAATCTGAACAAGTTTATTAGGCACAAAACAGATTTATCTAAACTATGACAATCTCATGAAACCCTATGTGGCATAACAATTGATCATAATAGCAAAGACTCACAAAACAGATTTATCATCACAATCTCATGAAACCCTATGTGGCATAACACTTGATCACAATGGTAAAGATTCACAAAACAGATTTATCATCACAATCGCATGAAACCCTATGTGGCATAACAATTGATCATAATGGTAAAGATGCACAAAACAGATTTATCTAAACTATGGAAAGAATTCACCATTACAATTGCATGAAACCATAACTATGTGGCATAACAATTAATTGTAATAGTGAAGACACATGAACAAATACCAAAAGAGCAATATTGAGGGCAAGGTAGGCGCAGCATATATTTCTCTCTCAAGCAAAAGTTATTTACAAATGAGCAAAAGCTCTTATTTATATACATCAAGGTGTAGGGAACCCTAAAATCACCTTGAGTCATCTACAGTCTTGCAATGCATGCAAGATTCGCTGCCAAACCCTAATGAAGTAAACTATACAATCAACTGGAAAGCTACCATCAGTTAATCGAAACATCTAATCTAAAAATGGACAATTGTGCAAGCATGCACGTCCTTATTGAAAGTGAGTTAACTAGAAGACTACCATCAGTTAACGTAAAACCTAAATGAAACTCCAAGTAAATAAAGCAAATCTCAGAATAGATATGCATGTGATGACAACATCGAGTTAACTTGAAAGGGTAACGCCAAGTTAACTCGTGTGTAATGTCTATCCTGAGAGGTGGAACTGAAGTCTACTGGTCGTGATCTCGAGCAACCAATCCCTCAACGAGATTGTTAGCTGCATCACTATCTGGAGCTATGAGACTCTGTCGAAGAATGCCATGTCGATGCAGCATATCCTCACCAGCTGTGATCTAAGACTGAAATTCACCTCTGCTCCTCGTTGCCTCGTCAAACAATGCTGACATGACTGTAAGCTGAGTAACCTTACAGCCAATAGTATCCCCACTGAAAATGGTATGAATGAGTGCCTGGAGCTCTGACTGAACATCAGTAAGCTCAACATAGGCACCACCCTCGATCTGATACCGGCACGGTAAGCGAGATACTAGAGTCCTCACAAACCGGAGTGCACTAGTGACGTGCTCTCTACTCTTAGCCAACTCTGATGCCAAAGTCTCTTCTATCTTTGCTCTGAAAACCAATTGTGTTTTCCAAGAGTAGATAGCCTCTCTGTCCTCTGCATCTGTGACTGCATCATATGCCACACTCAGGTGAGCAATCATAATCTCATCCCGGGGTTTGTTAATTGCCATATCTTGCTCCTCATCCTGAAGACGAAGACGGAGCTCTCGTGCATTGTACCGCAACTGATATAACTCTGTGAGCATAGTACGGCCTCTAGCAATGAACTCCTCCTCCCATTCACCCAAACGCTTGCCATATGCAACCAAGTGATTAAGTTGACTTTGCTCTGTTGGAGGCTCAAGCATCGGTGGGAGTGTGTTAATGGCATCGGGTCTATGCACAAGGCTAGAAATGTACTGACGAAGCTGTTTGATTTCAGCCTTGAGGGCTGCCTTATCCTCTCCATCCTTCAGTACTCTATCCCTGGCACTGTCTGTAGCAACTTGTAGGAGATCAACCTGAGTCTGATGTGTGCTACGACCAAGGTTGACTGTGATAACCTCAAATACTGAGATTCCAACTAAGCCAAGTTCTTCCCCTGTGGAGGTACAGAAGTCTCGACGACAATCTCCATATCATTGTTTCTCTCCACGTGGACCATATTCTTGACCCTCTTGTCTGGCGCATCCTGGTAAATCTCATCAAAATCGGAATGATTAAGGACATAGGATGGCTTCCTCCTCTTCCTTCCTAGCTGAGCTTCGATCCAAGATTGGTCTCGGCTAATGCTACTAGAAGGGTCGGTACTAGCAACAGGAGGTTGCGACGAGAGTGAACGTGTAGAAGACCCACTGCGAGGTGGAAAATCTAAATCCAACTCAATGAGAATTGGGGTTGATGACGGCTTTGAAACTGGTGTAGGAACTTGAGGCTGAACCTCAGGTACTGGCGGACTCTGAACTAATTCTGTGACCGGCTGTCTATCAGGTTCCGTGTGTGTAACAGTGGCAAGCGCCTTGCCCTTTGAATTATTTGGCACTTGACCTTTCTTGGGAGGATTACTCCTCTTCTTTTGTTTAGGTTTTGACGAGGAAGGTAACGAAGGATTCACCACTACTGGCGGCTCTGCTCTGGGAACACTTACCCTCCTTGTCTTCTTGCTGTCGAGGTAAAGTATACTGTTCTGGATAACTCTACTTGACCTCTCCTTGACCGTTGTATATTCCTTGGCGTACCAATCAACTGCCGGCAACGGTTGTGTATCAACCTGTTCTCTGAAAAATTGAGGAAGAACTTCTCCCTCATCATCTGATAAACCTCCCACATCTTTTGACAAGAAAATAGAAATCTATGAGAGAGAGAAGCGGCCATAACTACGTCTACGAACCTCTTAGTCATCTGCGCAATTTGCCCAGTAATCCTCCATAGAAGGCTCGTGATATGTACCTCCAGCAAGGCGAGCTGTATAATGACCTGAAAGATCATAGGCACATGCTTCAACAAGATACTTAAGATGATATTTCTCAAGCTATTGTCCTGCAATTTTAGCATCAATTGCCGACTTGCACCAGTACATTCCAAACTGAAAAGGAAAGTTGAGAGATGGTCTGTGCCTGCGGCGTAGAAGATGATGAACATCATGCATCTGTCTCAGGAACTCTTGAAAGATTGTCTTATCCGAAGGATAATGTGGAAGCATAGCTGGATTTCCTGTAAACCCTATACTCGGATGTAGGTGTATGTTGGGAACTGAATAAACCAATCTGCCCATCCATCCATCGCTGCCCTAGCAACTGCCGAGATACGAACGTGCAACTCCCAGTCCAAGTTTCTCACTGTATAGGTCAGAAAAGCCTCGTGAACATGCTTGAAATGACGTTCAGCTCTAGTGAACTCAAGCTGATCATAATACTGGTAGACTTTCTGAACACTGAGAATTCCCACAGTGTTTAGCCCTCGGAACTGACCCTAATAAGCGATCAAGTACATGAGATATGAACACATGTGAAACTCATGGGCAACTAGGAAACCGGTGATTTTCCTGTGGAGAATATCGCTGATGAAGGATGCCCAGTCATAATGCTCCTGCCCAGAAATGATGCGACCAATAATGTAATACATCCAAGGCTGGAAAACATTTGCATGTGCTTGACCTGAGACACGATTCAGGAGTGTGATTAGAATCGCATACTCATCCTTGTATTCACCACGACCCACATTGTTTGGCAATCTGTTCTTTGCTTGTTTTAACCATCTTTCTGCCATCTTCTTCTGACACTTGTCCACATCAGCATCAAATGCCTGCTCACACTGCTCCATAGAAATAACTAGGCTGTTAGGGTGTTGAGGAATACCAAAACTCCTTTCGATGTCTAGAGGCTTGAGACTGCAAATGACTCATCCGTCAACTGACACTATCTCACGAGTAGTAGAATTGTAATGCTTAACACAAGCCATCACGAATTCAACACAGTGAACGGAGATAGGTATGGAAGCGGCCTCTAGTAAACCAGACTGCTCAATATTTTGAATGATTGAAGCTCTGATCTTAACAGGATCGAGAACTGCTTCTGGCAACACCTTGTGAAGATCTATCTCAACCAACCTGAGGAAGTCATGAGTAAGGACTGTTTTGGTCCTGTATTCGAGCTGAGTGAACTGCATTCTGAAAAATTCGCCTGTTGACTGTGAACTTGACTGTGTTCTGACAAGATTTCTGGAAACTAAAAATAGCCTGTGAGAGTTAAAAATAGCCTTTCGAAGAATTATTTTCAGCAAAAAATCTAAGTTTTGGGTTTTGTCTAGAAAAGGATTCTAAGACAACCCAAAACGTTAGATTTGCGAAAATTCAACTTCTACTCGATCATACAAAGACTTTTCAGTTGAGAAAATTAGTAACTCGAGAACGAATGTTCTGAAGTTAAAAATTCTTGAAAAATCAAGCGCACGATTCTAACTTGAGGAAATTATATGAGAATGATCCAGATACTGAGACTTGTCAATTTCGCCAATTTCAGGAACATGCAAAATAGAATTTGAGAGAAATCTGAGATTGAAGGATGAAAAAGACATTTTTATGATGCTTCTTCTTTAATGAAAATCGCCTTAGATTTCTTCAAATTGCTGACAATTGTGAACTTTGATCTGCAAAAAGATATGTTAAATAAAATCGCCTTGAGAAATTGATGAGGAATTCGCCTTTGAACTGGAAGAATTCGCCCTTGGCAAAAAACCACAAATTTTCTTGAAATTTGCGCCTTTGTTCTGAAGAAATTCGAATTTGCCTTTGAAATTATCTTGAGAAAATACGAATTTATCTTGAAATTTGAGAGTTCGCCTTTTGCCTTCTGAAGAATTGCGAATTTGCTTTAAGGAATACGCCTTTGAGAATTGAGGAATTTGCGAATTTTGTTTGAAACTATGAATTTCCCTTAAAGATGCGTGCCTTTACTTCTTGATAAAACCACGAACTTCTCTTGAAATTTGCTTTGAAAATTGATAAAATTCGATTTCCTTTGAAGATATGAATTTGCTTTGGAAAATACGAATTTCTATTAAGATTGAATTTTCTCTTAATGAATTCGAATATCTTCTAAAAGCTTTGTGAATAATAAATCAAGGCGCCATACTTTAAATAAGAGGAAATTCGCATCAATTGGTAACTGCAAGAATTCAAAACCCTGACAAAAATAGAAGACCTCTAATTGGTTGCCTTTCAGTTGAACTGCCACTGACTCGGAGTTCAAAAATAAATAATAATAAAATATTCATCATCATGCAATTAGCAAAAGGCGCCAAAAATAGAAAATCGCCATTTAATGCTAAAATTGCAAAAATAAATAAATATTTATTTTGAACTTCAGTTGACAATTCGGAATGAAGCTTTGAGATTCACCGTTAGACTTCACCGATTCCGAAAAGTCATCTTTTGAGCTCATAGGCGTCCATTTGCTCAAGATATTCCACTTTTTACTAACTTCCTACTTTATAGCTGACAACGAAGTCACGACTGGCCAACTTCAACACTGATTTCTGAGTGACCGAGAGATGCTGAGACTGAACTGAGATATTCATCGGATAGCCTACTGAACAAGGAAGAAATGTCTGCTGGGAGACACTACTGCAAAATCCATCGTTTAACCCCCTGAAAAATTAGGCGCCCCTGATTAAATTCATTTATGGGTTCCAGACTTAACCATTTTCCTAAATTGCCATCTGACACTTCAAACGGCTGCTGACGGTGAACGGTGAACCCTGCTGACAGGAAACCAAGCTCACTGCGTGACTGGAGACATTCTGCATCCAACGACTATATGCACGACATTTTAAAGCTATGTTAAGGGCCTCAAAAGTAAAAGCGCCCCTGGCTCTCAGTTGCACTGATGTCACTTTGACGAAAGTTGAACTTTCATCCAAGTACCCTACTTTGACCTCTGATATCTGGAGCTGGGATGACCCGATTCAGGCATTATCTGTTTTAACAGACGCCAGAAGGGCCCACAAGAGAAGTCTTTAGAGGTGACGAAGCAAGAAAACTGCTTCTAAGACCTCAAAAACGCCAGTGCGTATTTTATTTAAAATATCTGCTCCAGACTTAGCCATTTTCCGGATATCTTCACTTTTCAGCATTTCACCAAAGACCTCGCACATACGAGCGTTCGCCAAATCCCGAAGGCTGACGGTGGGCTCGTTGGATAGATAAAATGATCGTGCTTAAAAGCCGTGAAGACTTCGAAAGCGAACGACCTCATTTGACAGGCCTAAAGGCTAGGCACCTCTGGACTGTAGAAATACACTGCAAATTTTATGTTGGTCCGCCCGTGAAATTACGTGCTTAGGAGAACCTCTGCCACGATCACCTGGAACGTCGGATCGACAGGCAGGATGATGCATCGCGGAGCTGGGCTAGAGTAGTATTGATGTCAGGAAGACCTCGTCTGCAAATTTCACCATCTGAAGGGTCCTTTAAACCAGCGCCCCTGAGCTGTAGTTGCACTGGGAACCAATGGAGAAGCTCAGAAATGTGAAAACTCCATTATAAGCTGATCTTCAGACGACAGCTGCCGGAGTTCTGAGACTCGGATGACTGCGTTTGATATCTCGTTGGACGAGCAGACTAGTCGTGAACAGATTAACTGTATCCGCTATCGAAAATGCCAGAATCTACCCCCCCTTTAAGAAGGGCGCCCTCAGGCTATAGTTGCACTTTTGCCTGAAAAAGAAAAATTTCTCCTATCTGGAACTTTGAGAACTTCAACTTCTGTTGCTATTTTCCGGAGTTACGGGTATCGGAAAGCTTCGCTGGATAGCTCGTCGGATAGCCAGACCAATTCCGAAGAGATTGACTGCATGCATGAGCGTCTTCAACAAGATCTTGACCTTCAAAAAGCTGGGCGCCCCTGGGCTATAGTTGCGCTTTCTTGCTTTTCCTCTGAGAAATCTTCATAAATTGACCATTAAAAACTCCGTTTCAATCACTGAAATCATCATGTGCAATGTGAAACGCCATCGTGAGATGCTCCTCCATCGTGAAAAGCTCCAATCTGAGTCTCTGCTTCAGGTTCTGTTCAATAAAATTGACTTTGACTGACAAAATATTGACAAAAACTCCATGCTTGATATTGCCCAAAACTGTATTTTACATCATTTAGCAAGGTTTAGACTATTTTATGCAAAATGCCTTGATGAAGCAAAAAATTTGGTTTGGGTACAACATTTGGAGTGGTTCTTGCAATTCATCTTGATCGCCATCATACTTAGACCAATCTGCATTTGATTTCTTGTCAAAAGAGTGTGTTTTGAGTAAGTTATAAGCATTTTAGTGAGTTGTTGTGTTGCTGATCTCTGCATTTTCTATCAAAATCAGTCATATCAGACTTGAGAAAGTTTAGTAGTTGAGTGAGAAGTTGATATTAAAAGGGTTTGAGAGTATTGGAGGGGTTTCTTAAATTGTCGCAGCATTGAAAGCTTCTAATCTTGTGTTTCTGGCAGGTTCTCTAATACATTGTAAGCTGAACAGTAGTACTATCAGCACTTCTCAATTCTTCTCTTTGAATTTCTTGTATTTCCCACTGAATAAGTGGAAGTGGCTGGCTTGCCGCCTATTTACTTTCAGTTAGTAGCTTTAGGGATCCTCTGACCATATGCTCGCCATCACTCGGCGCCATTCTTGGTTAGGGTTACTTCAGTTTATCATGCATTGATCCTCTGACCATATGCTCGTCTGCCCAGACGCATTCTTGGTTAGAGTTCCTTTTCAGTTTGCATCTGCATTAGACCCTCTGACCAATGCTCACACCTTGCCCACATCGGGATCCTGGTGTACATTCTGGTTAGAGTTGCTTTCCGCATCGTTTTGGTTTAGAGCTAACCTTAACGGGTGCGTGTTGAATTGTAATTGCATTGCAAAAAACAAAAAAAAATTGGTTCGGTTCTTTACACGTGTCGAGCTATTTTTGCTTGGATTCTTGTGTCATTACCTTCTCCTACCGACGCCGAGGGCTCCCCTAATTTGATGGACTGCTAAACTTTGATTATTTTCCTTCCTCATCCCTCCGTCATTTTGGAGAGGGCTTGGATTAAATAAATCTATAATAAAAATATATATAAATACATATATATCAGAGTAAATAAATCTATAATAAAAATATATAAACATATTTATTTAATACATAAGAATAATTGGATTTAATATTATTACCATGAGTAATTTTGGAAATTGTATAAAATTTAAGTGACACTTAAAAATATTCAAGAGAGTTAAAATAAAACACAAAGAACTCAATTCCTACATCAATGGTGAAATATTTCGTTTTGGGCTTTGGAGAAAATGTAATCTCAATATAGGAATTGAGCCCTTTTATTTGAGATGTTTAAAACTAAGAGAAGTCAAAAATATTGATAAGGAACATTTGAAATGAATAAAATGCATTTTATTTTTAAAAAAACTCATGAATGGTGAATGAAGTAAAACGCGTGAGAAAGTTGCGCACGCCTGGTAAGTTCCACGCCTGAGACACACGAAAATGCGACCTGGTCTTTAGGTATAATGCAAATGCAGATCAAAGGGTGATAAAAATGGCAACGTGGGAACACTAAAAACTTGACCTCTCATCTGGAATGAACTTGCAAATCTGATTGCGTCAAAATACCTTAAAAATCTGCAATGGCTGAGAGGTGTTAAGCTCAGGAATTCGCCATGTGAAGTTGTGGCTTGAAGGGATAAAGATGTACTTGGGAATTTCGGCCCTAATCTCTCAAAAATCTTTTCAAGTTTTAGTGCTGGCAGCTTGAACGCCTTAGGAAGAGGAAGTTGGTTGAATTTCTAAAACTATATAATGGCTGCTTGCTCATTCTTCAATACACGAATTTGGAAGTTGAATTTTCTCATATCAAGAGATTTGTGAGAATTTCCTGAGTTTATATAATTGTTGAGAGAGTTTTAGTCTGTTGAGAGAGTTGAGTTCATTATTGTTGAGTAATTTTTAAGCTGCTAAGAGAGTTTCTGTTGTGAGAGCACTATCAATTTGGAGAGCAAACTTAGAGTGCTCAATCTGCTAAGAGTGCATTCTGTTTATGCTGGAAGTGCATCCATTAAATTTAGAAATAGTAGATTGAGAATAGCATCACTTGAGTTTAACCGGAAGTCCTTTGGCTGGAGGCTAAACGTTTAGCAATTTCTCATTAGAGCAGCTTCTGTGGAAAGCTATTATCAGGCATGTTATCTCTTACTGCTGTTTTTGTATATAGAATAAAATCTGTTTCATACCATCTGATTGAAAAAGGAATAAGGAAAGAAGGTCATTCTTTATATTATACTTGGATTGAATTTCTAATAGAATGGCTTAATGGTAGAATTGTTGTTGAATCATTAAATAAGGGAAAAATTGGTGAAATAGGAAGGCCAATGCATGATCTATACTATTAACTATTGCATTCATTAGTAGATGAATTTACTGATGCATAGAAGAGTAAATGGCATTATTTATATTGACTCCATAAAAGGAGTGTATGCTTGAATATAGCTATTTAATACTAGGGAATGAATAGAGGGAATTTAATAAGTTACCGATCACAACTAGTTATAGATTAACTTAGTCAAGTTAATGAAGCTCCTAGGATGAAGATGTCCAGTATAAGGGAGATAGTTGTGAGTACTTGTTAAGCCGTCCTCCTTTCTAGTAGATAGCTTGATGTAGGACGTCTAGGGTACAGACTACCCCGAATAGACCAACCTACGCGTAGTGTAAGAAAGCCTTAATGCAAATCGGCCCTGAGTAGTGTATATGATAGATGACCTTCATTCGAAGTACTGAATGATAATACTTTTGCCAAAGTAGTGAAATGTAGTCGAGACTACACTGTCAATTCATGGTGATCCCGAAGTACATACTAGTTCAAGAGATGCCGTATGCATAGGACCTAGTTATGTAGGAACACAACACTATGTTCAGTTGGTAATCGTTAAAGGATACCCTACCAGTCTCTTCTTCGAAGGGAGGGCCATCTATCTAACGATAGGTGTGCGGGGGACCACATTATAAGTCCGTGGTTGGCGGAAAAGCGCCCGAGTGATGTTTCTCCTCCACAGCAAGTGGCCGATGTACCAAGATTTGAAAGGACGAACTCCTGGACCTTCTTACTACTATTTGTTCTAAAGCTCATTGGAGCTATGTTAGTTAAGGTACGTATTCTTGTTTCATGTACTTTTGAAGTTATTATATTGAAATGGAATCTTTATTGTAAATTAATATGGCAACTTGTTCATGTTTTGTCAATAAAGAAAAAGAAAAATTTCTTTTGCAATGTCATGATTAACACGTTTACTTACTTTTAGGATGTAATTTATGAAAATTTTAATTTTACTGAAGGGTTGAGCTGTTTCATTAATACTCCATTAGAGCTATCCTATAAGGCGGATAATACCGGTGCTTATGATGGACATGTTGATAACACACATGATGATGTTTTCCAACCAGCTAATGATGATGATTCAACTTCCTATCAGAGTGATGATACTTATGATGATCCAGGTGTGTTAGCACTCGATCATGATGAAGATTTGGTGATGGATAAATTTCCTCTAGATGCTGATCTAAATTCTTGGGAGTTATGCACAAAGGATGACAAAGAGGAAGTTGATTTTGGAAAGCATGGCGCTGATTACCAATCAAAAAAATTGTATGAAGTTGATAGTTCCCATGAGTCCCATCATATGGCAAGGCAGTTGAAGGCAAATGAAGACAAGATTATTGCAGCCATAAAGCATTTTGATGATACTTAGAAGTTGATGGAAAATTGTTGTTAGAGGGCTTCGGGAACACATAAGATCCATGATGGAGAACTTTTCCTTGCAGATTTTTAGGCACTTTGAGAATCATTGGTAGTAATGAAGTCTAAATACCTACATGTACTTGCAGATAGAGATCATCTTCTCATGCTTGATGAGATTTATTACAATACGCTTAAAGGGAAAGAAGAGGAAGTTGATAAGCTTACTCATGAGCTTAAGGTCACCATGGATTCCTTGACGAGCACTCAAATGGCCCTTGAAGAATCAAAGATTCAGGTTGATGAGCTTTGCTTGGAGTTAAGCTTGGCTCAATCTTCATCAATCACAATTGAAATTCAATCATCTATGACAGCCATACCTCATGAGGATGATGGTCGTACTCATGATTTGAGGGAAGAGCCTCTTGTGATGGTCAAGCATGAGGAGCATTTAGATTTGCATATGCTTGAGAGGTATGAAGATGGTGTCATAGAGGTACTTGATTTTGAGAGGCATATGCTCGAGTTTCAGATAGACTATGGTCTATGGTATGGAGATAAGCATGAGGGAAGAAGTATTCCAGCCCTAACACATTGGTTTCTACCTCATACATTGTTGGTAGATGGCTGTCCTAATTTGTTGGTCAGGGAGTTTTTCAGGGTATACCTTGAGGATAGCAGCTGTTTGGTTCAATTGGTGTGGTTGGGATCACTACTTGTGTGTTGGAGGTTGGCCTAATGATGAGTTCCTATCATCCTATGACATTGGAGATACCTTTTGCCCCATCATATATATGATTTCCAGTTTGCATGGTGCTGTTTTGATTTATACCAGCAACTTAGTAGGGTATGTGTTTCTATGCACTTGTGATGGGCATCTTTCACATCCATAGGAGATCATGCAGAGTGCGATGGATAGTTGAAGATGTGGACACATCAATCTTGGTGACAGGTTTAGGTGGCACTAGTGGAATGAGTTCACATGATGAGTTTAAACAAGAACAAAATGATATAATGGGTATCCATGAAAAAGAACTATCTTGTGTATCCACAATTGAAATGGGCACAAGTCTCTCTATTGGTGATGTAGAGATTGTTATTGGTAAGCCTTGTGAGGAGGAGGTGGATTCTTCTGAGATGTGTATGTTAGATCATAACACTATTCCATCTTCTTTACAAGAGGATTGCAGGGCATCATCTAGCGGGGAAAATGGTATTTGTGATGATATGTTTCCTTCTCCTGAAAGCAAATCAGAAAATTTATTTTATGCAGCTGATTGTGATCATCGGCCTAATGAGTCACATGAATGGAAGGATCAGCTAAAGGTTTTTGAAGATAAGGTTGTTCAAACCATAACTCTCTTTGATAGCATGCACAAGTTTGTTGAATACCTCCTTTGGTCAGCTCAATTTGAAGAAAGGCAAAAAGGGGTAACGGTTGGAGCTTTTGTACCAAGCTTGCGAACTATCAAGCATGCTATAGAGGTAATAAAATCAGATTACCTCCATTTTCTTTCAGACAGAGACCTTTCCATTAGGGTTGCAGAGAAGGCTTATAGAGTTGTTGCAAGGTTTGCTCATCATGATCTAAGTTGTGAGACACCTTTTGGTGGTGGCAGTGAAGTATGGAATCCACGTGACTATTTTGGTATTCCATTGGTGCAAGTAGGTGAATTTCACCTTGATTGCATGGTGAGGTATGCTCACCAATTCTCTTTCAGCCCACATACAAATGAATCGACCAAGCTCCTGATGACACGTAAAGGTGGGTTGGACAAGTGATTACCTAGTTCTCTCTGTTATGATGTGCTTCCAACTTTAGAAGGTGAATCCAAGTTTTGCAAGTCTCCTACTTTGTTTCCTCCTGATGGTTGCTCACGGAAACAAGAATCAAAGACTTGGCTCATTTGGATTCCAATGGTTATTAGAGTGGCATAGCGGAAGTTTGCAAGCGTTAGGATTGATGGACTTCCAATTTGACTATGGGATTTGGGAATTCCTATGATTGGTAGTCTGCTACACTTTACAACACAAACTGATAAAGTTGTTGAGTTCAGAGGCATCCAATTGATGCAATGGATATTTGGCGGGGCATTCTATAGATTCATTTGGGATCTTGGAATTTGGCCATGGTATACAGATGTGGATTGCTTGTGTAAGAACTCTTCTTGCCCTAGATTTTGTGTCTCGTTTTTTTGTTTTATGTTTGCAATTTCTTTGTGTTCTCACAAGGGTTTTCTTCTCTTTTTGGTATCTTTGCATATATTGAAACAAATGCAATGCATAAAAGAAATACAAATAACTAAAATAACAATGAACAAAGAGATAGCAACACTCCGATACTTGACTTTTATTGAATATTTGCAAAGAGGATTGGTTTACAAGCATACCCGGAAAGATTGAGAAATAACCATGGTTGCCATATCATTACAGGTGAAAGAGCACATCAGAAATAAATTCAATCCTCCTTATATATGCATCCTTTTTGTCCAAAATTGTTGTAGCTATCTTCCCTAAGTTGGGCGCACCTATTGAGAATATTTTTGGAATTTATGATGCCTTCCTTGACCCAAATCACACCAATACATGTGACGCCTCCTTGCTGCTGGTAAACACTGTAAATAGCTGCCGCAAATTATTTATCTTTGATCTACTCCTTTCTTGGCTCCAAAAAGACCTTGATTCAACTCTCAAACCCTTATTCACCAATCTGATTTTGCACAAATAGAACCCCTGAATGAAGTTCTCTTGTAGGCTAAATTCAATGGATATCTCACCACCTCAAATGGCTGCAACACTAAAGAGTGAATGTTCTCCAATGGCTAATTGATTCAGAAAACCTTGGCTTCCTCTCTCAGACAAAAAACTCATCAAAACCAATGCTCAATCGAATGAATGCACAATCTCCAATGAGAAATATTTATAATTCTACAAGAGGGGTTGATTTCTTCAAAAAGCATCATTTAATAACATTAAATGTTATTAATTGCATTCACTTTTAATATTTCATCAAATTTACCAAAGTTGGCGCCCAAATAATAATTACTCAAATGGCCCCATGCTCATGATGCCTAGACCCTCAATATTAAGTTATAACTTAATAATATATCCTTTTAAATTAATTAATGTTTATTTAAGCCAAATAAACATTAATAACTCCATAAATACTCAACATCTCTGAATGTCGTCTGAACCGGGTGCTAAGCTGAGGTAACTGCATACAACCACATGCCTTACTAAAAGTAGTAAGGGTCCCTCTCTATGTAACTCTGACTTACTATAAATAGTAAGTAATGCATATGGAGTCCTAGAGACTTCAAACGAAAGCCAAAATTGCTAGTCTTTGAACACTGGAGATGATACAATCCTTAGAAGACCCTCTAACCATCTTTATTAGCCTATGAGGGTTAGAATTATAGGCTAAACCATCTGCAAACATGAGTGTGCTGAAAAAGGGGACATTACAGCTTGGGGACAAGCAATCTCTAGGAAGTGAGGACTATAATGTTCTCGTTTTTCGGCTCACCAAATTAACATTAATTTAATTGATTGATTTAATTATTTTATATTGCTTGGCAGAAAATTTATGTAAAAAGGTAATATTAAATAATTAAATTAAAGTATTTTTATAAAGTGGCGTTGAGATATTTTAAGGTATTTTATAATGTCACTTTATTAAATGGTGTTTTGGTGGGAAATTTCAAAAGGGACTCTCGGATGGTTATAAAAAGGATGCAAGAGCTCATTTGTGCATTACGCTTGTTTATTATTTTTATATGGTAATTCGATGGAGCTCTTCGGAGTCCGAAACTGTAGGTGGGAATTCCTACAGGTATCTAGTTTTGGTGGTGAAAGATTCCTCCCTAGCTAGTAGTAGGAGAAATCATACAGGTTTCTCACATTGCACATCAACGATTGGTTCTAAAATTTGTAAGTCTTCTCCGAAGACAAATTTTAGTGGTTTTGTTGATATCAGGGCTTGGAAAATTTTAGAATATTGAGGTTGTTTCCAGAAGCGAATTTTTAGATGATATTTGTTCTTATTGCCACAACCATTCATTTTGTATATCTGGCATATTCTCTTTAGCTGTGCCATTTTAGGGTGAGGAGTTGGTTAATGCTCTAGGAAACATATACATATATTCAATCTAGTTGCCTTGGTCTTATTGCACGAGTATTTATTTGGTGAAGCTACAGACTGGATCTTTGAGCAACGCTTCATATAGGATAGTCTGTTGATAATGACGTGGAGCATAGTATAGTCACACTATAAATTCATATTGGTCGCCACACATATGACAAGTGAAGGGCCTAATTGATTGAGTGAAAGCCGTATACTTTGAGAGAGTTGTGTTGGAGCTTGAGGAATAGAAAGGACACGTGGAGTTGAAAAGGGGTGCATTGGTCAAAGTAATAGAGAACAGATTTTACAAGCTTCAAATGAGATTCATTTAATAGCTGCCTCACATATGAGGAGTTTTTGATGGTGATGTGGAGATTCCTCTATATTTTTCTTTGAAATGAATCCATATAGTTGTTAAGGAAGCAATAGATATTATGTTGCTGTAGGAGCTTGAATGGTATCAGGCATATTACAAATAGCTTATTTACCAAGCCATGAGTATTCCAGGAAGCCGTGTGAGTTATGGAAGGGACATATTCCATGGGGGTTGCGGGGGCATTGTTTGTAATTTCCAACCGCGGTTTGTGTAAGGAATGATCGAAGCCAATGGTTAATATTGTCACCATCCTCTAGCAATGACGACTTCAAAAGGGGTGTCCACATGGGGTTTAAAAGCAACATATCGGTCTCTTATGAATGTTGACTTCTTCCTTATTGACTGCCAATCTACTTGTGGAAGATTCACATATGTGTGGCAATGGGAAAAGAGGAGATTGCGGTTGTGGTCCCTTATAAAGGCAGTAGTATTAAGGTCAATGGCTAATATTTTATTGTTGTTAAAGAACATTTGCATTAATGTAAATGTTGAGTTTTGGATTGTAGTGAAGGATCACTTAAATGAATGATAGAATTTTGTATTAGAATTTATATTTGCCTTAGTTTCTTGTGCCTGAGTAAAATATTGGGAACTTATATATATATATGTTTTAGTAATAATTGCAAAGATGGAAATATTGTAAAATCTTGTATTGGAAGAGACTCCATTTTATTGGTATTCTGGAAATTGAGTAGAGGCACTGTACTCAAGATTGGTTTACAACTTGCTTGCATTGTCAAACCAATCGGAATAAATCACAAAAATCATCCCATCAGGGGTAAGGGTCTTTACAGAAGTAGTAGATCCTAAGTTCATTTTGGCAAGAACTCTTTAAGTTGGCCAGAACAAAACTTACCCCAAGCACCACATACCACCCACAAACAGATGGGAAAATTGAAATTGTAAATAAATGGCTTGAAGGATGCTTGCAAAATTATGTCACAAGGCAACAAATGGCTTGGGTTAAGTGGCTACATCTCGGAGAATATTGTTATAATACTACTCATAATGTGTCAATAGGGACGAGTCCTTTCAACACACTTTATGGGTATGAGGCAATATCATTTGGAGATTTCATCCTTATGGATAGCGGAGTATCGAGGGCATGAGACTTAGTGCAACAAAGTATAGATATTCTAAACAGACTTAAAGACAACTTGCAACATGCCCAAAATCAACAGAAAATGTATGCTGATCGCCGTAGATCCAAAAGGACATCTAAGGTTGGAGACTTAGTTTCCTAAGGCTACAACCATATAAACAATTTTCCCTCAAAGGAAGTGGAGTAGAAAAACTCGAGCTAAAATTCTATGGGCCTTACAAGATTATAAGATGAATTGGGGAAGTTGCTTATGAATTGGAGCTACTTGCAAATAGTAAGATTCATAATGTTTTTCTCCTATCTCGCCTTAAGAAGGTGTTAGGTCAACATGTTACTCCATGTCTAGAATTACCCTCACTTGATGACGAAGGAAAATTAATTTTGGAACTTGAGGCTAGCATTGACATGAGAGAAGAAATTAAGGAATAAGGTTATTCTAGAGTATTTGGTTAAATGGAAGAATTTGCCTATGGAAAGGAACAAATATTTTTTTATCATCCTAATTTAAAATTCGGACAAGCAATATTGGGAAGGGAGGACTGTCATGCCTTTGCTATGTTAGAAAAGTCATAGCATTGATCTAGATCAATGCCTTTATCCTTGACAAAAGAGATATAATGAGTGGCGATTATACAAAGGGATCGAAGGGGATTAATTAGGGAATGTTGTTAGACGGTGATTCCATAATATATGCAAAGAAAACTAATTACACCGATTACTTAAAAAGAACTCTAATGCAGTGATTTCACTAAAAAACATATAATTAATAATTAAAAAGGTTTAAGGGGCAGTGCTTGGTTATGAAAGGATATATCCCTTGCCAAGATAAAAATATTAATGAAAAGATGTGGCCCTCCCCACCATGGAAGATATGAAAGGGAGAACAAATTATTGGGGGGAGGTATCAAGTGGAAAAAGAGAAATCAATAGCAATTGAGGCAGTAATAAATATACTGCAGAAAATAGATTCAAGCAGCAATGCAAATCATTGATTAAAGCATACAATTATTGTTCAAGGATTGAAGTGTCAATGCATTGAGAAATATTAATCAACAATAGTCTAGCAAATATATCAAGCTATCAATTGTGAATTTTAGGTAGCCTTTGCAAATCGGACGGGGTCTTGGTCCACGGGGTGGGCTAAGGATTGGAAGGACAGGGCCTTTTCATGCCCTTGACAAGCTAGTGACGGGGTCCTTGGCATTGTCACTGTTGAGTTAGGGATGGGGTCCTTTAATTCAGCAGTTTTGCAAAATATTGCTGGGGAATTCATGATTTGACTCCTTAGGTATTGTGCTATGATTTCTTGATCTGATTATTATCATAAATTTCTTAATCTTGGATAAAACTATTGCCATAATTTGAGCAGCTATTGTTGTTTTAAAGAATATTCCAAAAGGGGACATTACAAAAGCAACCTTAAAATAAGCTCTTCAATATCTGCCCAAAAATAGGACCTCTCCAAATATAGGATTAGCTAAAAATAGCTAATGTGAAAACTCCCGAGTGTTTTTGATCCAATTCTCATTCTGAATCATGGTGGATTGTCTTAGTCCTTATTTGATAAGCACTTTACATGATCTCTGTTCTTTAATCATCAGACCATCAACCTTGAAATGTTTTGAATGAAGAAAGACAGAACTTGTAACTTTTCAGTGTCTGCTTTCCAAACTCCCATTACCTTATGAAAAATCTGTAGATGTGGTGTTACAAAACCTTAGGACAAGAAGGTAAAACACAACCCTTTTTAAGCTGAATTATCAACTTCAAATTCTGTCACAAATTTCAGCAAACTAGATGTTTGAATCGATGGCTCATAAAAACCCAGGTCAATTGACGGTCAGATGATCAGAAATCAAAATGTATAGAAAAATATGTTGATCAAGGAAACAGTTTTCAAATCCTATGAAAATAACTGAAATCTGCTAGAAATCTAGCTGATATTGTAGAAACCCTAGTTTCCCCTTTTTCTGCCTCTAACTGATTTTCTGAAGTTTTTGAAGGTTTTTGATGTTTTGTGTTTTTTTGGTGTTTTTGATGCAATTAATGAAAGGTACGATTTTGCAATAAATTGTAATAAATTCAATAAAAATCAAATAGCTCTGGAAATGAAAGAATATCGATGCCAGTATCCTTTATTCAAACTTCTCTACTGATTACAATGATACCCAGAAACATGCAATGAATAAAATAAAGAATTTTTAATATTTTTGGAACCTGGTATTTGCTGCTACAGAAGTACAGAAATGTACGGCTGCATTGAATAATCTCCTTCTCCTTCTGTGTGATGTCTGCAGATGACTCCAGTAAAGATGGCGCTTCCTTTGATGCAAGTTCTGAACAAGTATGAGAGGCGTTTCTCTCAAAAATGATAAACACGTGTTTCTGAGAAGGAACGGCCTGACAAGGAAGTACGGCCTGTCAGAAACAGCAATTAATGCTGTACGGCTTCCACCAAAACCAAAGCTTGTGTCTCTGTATTGGGCGCCCAGGTGAATAGAAGGTATCTGAATGCAGACAACTGAATAACTCTGAAGATATTAATCCCTTTGAAGATCTATAGTTTACTCTGAATGAGAAAACCTCTGCTGGCAATAGATCAAGTGATATTCCACACTCTCTGAATTGCTTTCCAATGGAGATGGCTCGTTCCCCAAGGAAGTCGAACACGAAACCCTAAAGTCTCAGGCTCAGATCAATATGATCAGTTCTCAAAATTCAATAATCTCATAATGGCTCAGAAACCAAGGCAAATCCACTAATAAGCTGAAAAGTGCGATTTCCTCAAGAATAGGGTTTTAATAAAATATTTAACTTTTAATCTTTCAGTTACTCCATAGTCTCCGTTAAATATTTTATAATATTTTAATAGTCACTTTTGGCCCCCCCTCTGATGATGGGCGCACCCTTCAAGGCAATCACTTAAGTTATAATTTTAAATTATAACTTTATATTATAAACATTAAATAATTAATACTTAATCAATATAATTAAATATTAATATTTTCCTCATTACTCCTCTGATTCCTGATCCGTCTGATGCTGACGAACTCTGAAGTGATTCCGGATGCCGCCAAAGCCCTACTGCTAAAAATAGCAGGGGTCCCACACTGCCTGCCAGGAACTGCTAAAAATAGCAATTCTGCAAAAAGCCTCCGATCGAGCCAGAACGAGAGACCACTGATCAATCTCTGCAAACTGAAGCTGAGCCAAGCTCCGAAGTGACCCTCTATCCAAACAATCAGCCTACGAGGGTCGTGTGATAGGCCAATCCTGTCCTCTGAGAGATGTCACTGAGAAGGGGACATGACAGATATCTTGTATGACTGAAACTTGACAGAGCTTATGCTGCAGATGAAGAATGTTGATGGAAAATATTGCTATGTACTGTTTTATTTTTTAAGTTTTAAATGACGTAAGTCTGGTGGAGATAAACAAAGCTGGGTAAATCTGATGAAACCCTTTAAAATTCTGCAACACCTGCGAAGCTGCAAGCAAATTTCTTCCTTTGGTGCCTTTGTAGACCCTTGGATGCAACTCTGCAAAAACAACTGACAAAACCCTAGGTTTCCAAGCAAAAAATTTCTGAGAGATGAGCCTTCAAACACTTAGGAAAGCACTAAAGCCCAAAGTGAAATGATATCTGCTGAAAATCCTAGATGTCAAACCCTGGAAGACTAGCTGAAACTGCTAGAGCGTGGGTATCATGACAACAAACCCTTGGCGCCCTGAACAAATCTGCAATTTGTATGTTGGAAACCCTAGAGGCATTTGGACAGAATGCTGTTTTTGTACTTTGGATGATGAAAAACTGCTGAAAAAGATTGCTCCCAAACTGTCACAAAGTGTGAAGATGTTTGTTGCAACAAACCCTAGGTATCTTGCTGGATATTCGCCAACTGCTCTGAATCATCTGAGGACTGGAAACTGTCATTCAAACCCTAGGCGCCATGAGTATGAAATAAAAAAAAAAATCTGCTGAAATGATTGTGACGCCTTTGCAAACTGTCTATTGTCTTTTGATGACTGAAATTTGATAATAGACTGCTCTAAATTCCTGCACAACTCCCCTTTGCTGAAACTGTGTTTCTGAAACCCCTGAAAAAGAAGATTACAAACCCCTAAGTGCCATAAAAAGCGTGAAAAGAAGATTACAAACCTCTGAAAATTTGAAATATGCTCAAAGACTGCTTGAGCACATGCCTTGGTGGTGTTTCCTGCTTGAAACTTGGTGAAATGATGTAAAGCACACTCCTAGATGGTGTTTGCCATTTACTTTTGGATGTAACCTTAAAAGAGCACTTAGATGTTGTATTTCAATTAAAATCTGCACATAAGATGCAAAGAGCACTCCTCATAGGTAATTGTTATATCACTTTTGGTTATAACATGTAAAGCACACATTTTGGGGTCTTTTGTCACTCATACTTAGTCATCTTTGCAAAGTGCACTTTTGAGGGTAGCTTGCCAAGGAAAAGTATGCCCTTTGATGATTTCACTATGGCTAACAACCTAAAAGTGCACACTTGGATGCTCTTCGCCACTTTTCTTATACTGAACCAATTTTATTAAAAGTGCTAATCTGGAAATGGTTTGCCAAGCAAAACCATACATGTTTGAGGTCTTTGCCACTTTTTGGTACTTATTCATTTTGGCAACTTTGGCAAAACCAACTTGCTTGAGTTGTCACTGCCATTTTTTCATGTCTTAGAAATTTTTTGACTATTTCTCATTTCCAAGCTTTGATTTTTGGCTTGTCTAATGTGTTGGAAAGTACCTTTGTTAACTATGCAATGACATTGATTAAAATCTACAAGCATGACATTCAATAACTCAATTTACATCAGACTAGAAAGCGACATATTTTTTGTTGTTGTTGTTATATGGGTACAATAGGGTGCAACCAATAAGCACCAATTTTTGAAGGCCAAAATCCAACAAGCATGAATAGACATGCTACTTCTCTAGGACTATAATGTCAAAACATTGTTAGCGTTTTAATTTGCACCTTTAGTGCAACACAAAACAGAACAGGTGTGGTAGCACTGCTCTTCGAATTAGAAGGGGAAGCTCCTTGTAAAATAAAACTTAATCTACTATGAACAATATGTACCTGCAATTTACAAACTTTAAAGTGTTTTTGGGGTGGTTTATGTTTATGCTGAATAAAATGTAAATGTGTCATTTTGGTTTTGCCTAGGGTAAATGCTGAAATAATCTTTCAACACAAGGCAAAGGATTTTATGCTTTTTGACTTGAAGGAAATCTCTACTACTACACTTTTGTGTTATTCAACTAAATGCAAAGATTGAACATATGAGTACATAAATGGAGCTGAACAGGCTAACACATAAATGCAAACACTATGGTAAAATTAAATGTATGACTTGGTACAAAGCTACATGCTCAACCTTCAAGCTCACCTGCAATACAAAGCTTGCAAATTTTCCAAAGCAATTTAATCCTTAGCATACATAATGAAACATCTCATTAAACATTTATAAGCAAGATAGGCACAATAAATGATTGAATAAATAACTAAATCACAATTACATTGGACACTTGATGAATAACAATTTCAGCATAATGCAAGCATGAGAATTTCCATTGATTGATTCTCCAAAAATAGCAAATGCTAAAAATAGTGTGAGCTTTGATAAAAAATTGCAAACTTTGGATATGCTCTCCTTTATGAAAATGGTGACAAACTATTTTTAGTGTAGGCTAAAAATAGAATTTCTTGAAAGGCAACTTTGGATGATTCTAGTGAAGCTTTTCCTGTCAAATCTTCTATATTGATGAAGCCTAGCAAAACCTCTCAAGAAAGCTCTAAAAATTTACTTTGACGTTTTAATTGTTGATGAAGTTTGGTAAACCTTTTGAGATTTTTGAAAATTCAATTATTTGATGAACACCCGCTTGAATTTGAACATCCTTTTGAGATTTTTGATCATTCAATTATTTTGGTATCCAGCTTCAGGAAAATTATTCACAGACACGATTCTACACAAATTCCTGTAAGAAGCCCCTCCAAATTTGAAAACATGTGACTATAATCCACATATTTTTAACAAGGATCGAAAATATGGTGGCAAGAGAGCAGCAACATCCAAGGCTATGCCATGTTTGAATTCAGGAGGAAATTACAAGACATGAAATAGGAAATCAGTGAGTGGAATGGACACTTTTTTGGGAATATTTTTAGCAAAATCAACAAAACAGTTGATGTTATGCGAAGGCAGATCCATGAGATTGGATACCTCACCTCAATGGCAGTTCAAGGACAGGATTTGTCATGTCCCCTTCCTAGTCAGCGCAGCTGGATTTGTGGTTAGCCTATCATTCTAATCCTCGTAGGCTGACAATTGTGTGTAGAGGATCTTTTGAGGCAGTTACCCGGTGTTCAGGAGCATCATTCTTTTAGTTGATTCAGGTTGGGCCTTCGCAGAATCGTTCAGAGAGGTTTTTTCAGATACTTACTATTTTTAGTAAGTCAAGCAGGCGAAAGCTGCTATTTTGGGCAGGGCACCTGGTTCAGCTGATTAACTCAGAGTCGACCCAGTTCATCAGTTTGTTGGCCAGATGGAGAAATAACGGAGCATTTAATGATTATTAAATAATTAATATTTTGACTTTATATTATAAAGTCACTTTATTAATATATTTAAATATTAATAATTAATGGCATATTATAAAGTATTTTTAATACTTTATAATAAAGTGAAATATTTATTGTAATGAATAATTATTTATTCATTAAGTGGGAACGCCATTTATTTAATATTTTTCTCCTAAGTCAAAAAAGACGAATTTAATCATTTATTTAAATGATTATTAAAAAGGAAGCTTGGGTCGAATTTTTGAAAGGGTTTATATATTCACTGCCAAGACAAATCGAACTCTTATGTTATGATTATTCAATTTGTCTTATTTTTGCTCTGAGCATTGAAGTTTGCAAACCTAGGGTTTCAGCAGACAGTTGATTTTGGAAAACGTTCCCTCTTCAAGATCTGGCATACTGAGACTGTGAAATACCAGCTAAAGATTGTCAAACTTGGTGACTTCGTACAGAGGTTGCAGTTGAGCTTATTGATTCGATTTAGGAAAGGAATTACAGAGTATATTCATCAGTTGTTTGGGGCGACTTATTAGAGACCATATCTCAGAGATTTGGCACTTCATGTCTTGAGGCTGTACCATATTTGTTGCTGCTGTTGGGCCGTACCTTTCTATACCAGCAAGGCCGTACCTTCTTATACAGGAGACCACGCCTTTATTTCTCAGCTTCTTTCATTTGGATCTTGTGCGCCTAGGGTATCTGGAGCTCCAGTATTGATTTCAGAGCCTGAGGATTGATTCTTTTACTCAGCCGTACATTTCTTCATTTGTTTTGGTGGCTGCAAGTATTCAAGTTCTCCTTTAATAAAAATATTGTTTATCCTTCTATGATCTATTTTATTTATTAAATGAGTTCTGAAAAGCAATGAATGTATGCGCCTTCATTAGAGAGCAATATTGATGCGTATTCATTATCCATTTATTTATTATGAATTTTTAAAGCATTTTAGAGCAAAATCGTAGTTTATTGTTTATTGCCAAAAAATCATCAAAACACAAAAAAACACAAAACAATCAAAAATCAGTAATTGCAGTTAGGGGTTTGGGTTGAGAGACACCTAGTCTCTTACAGTGGTATCAGAGCACAGTTTTCCTGCCATCCTGTGCTTTTTTAGTTGATTTTTCAATAAACAGAGTGCTTTTTGGTTGCTTTTTCATGAGTAGAGACATCATTCAATATACTAAGGGTATAGGAACAGGCAGAGTTGAGGATTGGACAGGTCCACCTATTCCTGAAGGTGAGACAGTGTCAGGAGTATTGGGTATTCACAGATCTAGCTCTAATAGCAACGAGAACAGTGTCACAACACTGATGGCAGACCGTGAGATCCCTGCAGAGGCACTTAGGGATTCAGGGAAAGCGCATGCAGAGGGTGATATTACTGAAGAGGAGTTTAGATGCAGACATGACAATATGATGGACATGATGTCCCAGTTGATGGGCACTATTAGACAGTATACTCCATCCTAGCCGCACTATATCCAGATCGGACAGTCGAGCAGGACTGTAGGAGTGGACCAGCCTTTGGCATCAGCACCATGACAGCCATCACCGATCTATCATGAGTGTAGGCCTGGACAACCTACATTCATACCCAGAGAGACCCCACCTCCGACTCTGGGGGCAGAGCAGTAGGGGCATCATCAGGAGTTTCAGCCACATAATGGCATGTCAGTAGCAGATGTGACTAGATTTCACGGTGAGTATCTATCATTAGCACCTGAGATCAGACAGGCGTTGTCTTTTCATGAGTTTATGGATGTTCATAAACCTAGAGGAGGAGGTAGATTTGACCGTAGAGCTCCTCAGCACCAGCAGCCACAGCCACAGGTGAATAGGGACTTACAGTATGCAATCAACAAAATCACCTTGCCATACTTTGATGGTTCTGATAAGACGTTAGCGAGGTCTTGGGTCCAGAAGTTGGACAATTATCTATCACTAAGACCTATGCAGGAGGACAAGGCCATTAAGTTTGCTACTTTGCATCTTGATGGGCTGGTGCATGATTGGTGGCATCATGGCATGTACACACTTGGTCATCATGTAGTCACTACTTACCAGGAGTTCACCAGCAGGCTCATAGAGCGTTTTGACAAGAAGGATCCGGAACTCTACTTCAGGGAGCTAGCTCAGCTCAAACAGACAGGTAGTCTGGACTCTTATGTTGGTGAGTTTCAGAGGGTTGCAGTCATGGTGATAGGCATTTCAGAGCGGAGACTTGTTATACTCTTCGTCGAGGGTTTGACAGAGCCGATGAGAGGTTGGGTCAAGGCATTTGATCCTCCTACCCTTCAGGAGGCCATGAGGAAGGCACGGAACATGGAGCTTGCAGCACCTCGCAGCAAGTTCACTTCAGGTTCGACACCCTACACGAGGCCTAATAGGTCTTTTGACAGGAATAGGCCCTTTGACAGAAAGAGGGATCCACCCGATCCTAAGAGACAAAATGCACCACCCTTTGACAGAGAAACACTGAATGAACTACGGAAGAAAAAATTGTGTTTCTGGTGCAAGGCACCCTACGATGAAAAACATGTATGCCCACTTCGTCCCAAGGTTAAAAACAATCAGATGGAATGGTTTTATGAGGGAGAAGAGCAATCTGATCTGTCAGACCAGCAAGCTGATTTTGAGCATTTAGATGATGACAGGTCCGAAAATGAGGGTGAAAACGAAGGAGGAAGGAAGCTACAGGAAGCACACTTGACTAGCCTTCAGAGAGATGGGTCGTTTAGACTTTGCGGGCTCTTAGCAGGTCAGAAGGTAATCACTCTACTAGACACGGGAGCCACTCATAATTTCATTGATGCACGGTTGGTAGAGAGGCGTGGTATACAGACAGAGGAGTTTGAGGGTATTCGAGTCAAGGTGGCTGATGGGTACACCCTCAAATGTGATAGAAAGATTACTGATCTTCCAATGCGATTGAACAACTACGAGTTCAAGACTGAATTCTATGTTGTTAATATGGGAGATATTGATGTGGTGTTAGGGATGGCATGGTTGCACAATTTGGGTGAGTTCACACTCAATCTGCGAGACATGGAGATGAAGTTCAAGGTTGATGGGATACCACATGTCATCAAGGCCATTAGAGACAGTAATTTGAGGATGGTTTCGTACAGACAGATGGAGAGACTCATTCGTCATGATATGGTTGACTGGGCTACAGAATGTATGTTGATGCCAGCACAACAGGAGCAGCAGAAGGGTGAGTACCATCCAGACATTCAGATACTGAGGACTAAACACTCCAAAGTGTTTAGCGACATTCCACCTGGTAGACCTCCAGATAGGGGCACTGAGCATATCATCGAGTTGGAGGAGGGCGCAAAGCCCATTATGATTACACCCTACAGGCATCCGAAACGACTCAAGGATGAGATAGAGAAGACCATCAATGAGTTATTGGCTATGGGACACATTAGACCTAGCAAGTCACCTTTTGCTTCATCGGTTGTATTGGTGAAGAAGAAGGATGGATCACTTCGGATGTGCATAGACTACCACCAACTCAACAAGAGGACAATTAAGAATAGGTACCCGATACCACGCATCGACGAGTTGATTGATGAGTTACACGGTGCTATCTTCTTTACGAAGATTGACTTGAGATCCGGGTACCACCAGATTTAGATGAGGGAGCAGGACATTGAGAAAACCGCTTTCAGGTGCCATTGCGGTCACTTCGAGTTCTTGGTTATGCCTTTCGGTCTAACCAATGCACCTACCACCTTTTAGGCTACCATGAACAGGGTCTTCAGTTCTCAGCTGCGGAGATTTGTATTGGTCTTCTTCGATGACATTCTGGTATACAGTAGGTCATGGGAGGAGCATTTAGCTCACTTAGACACAGTCTTGGGTATCTTGGCTGAGGAGTCCTTTTATGCCAAGGAATCTAAGTGTGAGCTCGGCATGGCAGAGTTGTTGTATTTGGGGCACATCATCAATGCCAAGGGAGTTAGTATGGACCCCGAAAAGATTCGGGCTATAGTTGAGTGGCCCATACTAGAGAACCTTACGCAGCTCAGAGGATTCATTGGGTTGTGTGCTTTCTACAGGAGATTTGTTAGTGGGTTCTCACGTCATGTCGCACCCCTTACTGATTTGACAAAGAAACGGGCTTTCACTTGGTCACCACAGGCGCGGGAGTGCTTTGACAGGTTTAAGGTGATCATGACTTCGTGTCCAGTGCTAGCATTACTTGACTTTACGAAGTCATTTGATTTGTTTTGCGATGCTTCAGGAGAGGGCATTGGTGTTGTTTTGATGCAGGAGAGGCACCCTATTGCTATTGAGAGCAGGAAGCTTAGGGGTCCTGAGAGGTTTTACAGCATTTACGACAAGGAGATGTTAGCCATTATGCATGCTTTGGCTAAGTTCAGGCAATACTTGGTAGGCAGCAAGTTCAGTGTGCATACAGACCACAATAGCCTGAAACACTTCCTTGGACAGCGAGACCTAAATGAGAGGCAGCAAAAATGGTCAACAAAACTGCAATCATATGATTTTGATATTACTTTCATTAAGGGGAAGCAGAATGTTGTAGCTGACGCCTTGTCGCGCAGACCTCAGTTGAATGCTATGGCACAGATCTCCGAGGATTGGAGGCATCAGATCATTACTGAGTATGCTAAGAACCCATGGGCTTCTAGCATTATTGATGGGACAGAGCAGGATAGTAGGTACACGATTGTAGATGACTTGATCATTTACAAGGGGCGGATTTTTTTGGTTCCTGGTTCTAAGTTGAGGGCTACAGTTTTGAGAGCCTTTCATGATCTTCCTATGGCGGGCCATCTCGGATATTTCAAAACATATAAGATGGTTCGGGAACGGTTTACTTGGAAAGGGCTGAAAACTGAGGTTCTACAGTATGTTCGAGAGTGTTTTGTTTGCCAGCAGAACAAGCAAAAACACACATATCCTGCTGGATTGCTTCAGCCACTTCCGATACCTGACAGTAAGTGGGAATGTTTATCGATGGACTTTATCACGGGTTTGCCAAAAGCCCAAGGTAAAGATTGCATTTACTTAGTGGTTGATCGGTTGACCAAATATGCACACTTTTTTCCGATTACTACTACATTCACAGCATCGCAGACTGCAAAGCTCTTCTTCAGAGAGGTATTCCGGTTACATGGGTTGCCTCGGACGATAGTCAGCGATAGAGACAGTCGATTCATGAGCAACTTTTGGCAGGAGTTGTTCAGGCTCTGTGGGACCGAACTGACACCGAGTACCAGCTACCATCCACAGACTGATAGACAGACTGAAATTGTCAATAAGTGGGTGGAAGGTTATTTGCGCAATTACATAGCTACACAGCAGAGAGCTTAGGCGAGGTGGATATACCTCTGTGAGTATTGTTATAACTCTACTCACCACATGACGATACAGATGACGCCCTTCATGGCATTGTATGGGTATGAGGCGCCCAACCTTTTGGATCTGATATTGAGTGATAGCAGAGTGCTGAGTGTAGGAGATATGATGCAGAGTCAGCAGGACATTTTGAGGTCTCTCAGAGACAATATCCAGCGGGCACAAAATCAGCAGAAACAGTATGCTGATCAGAAGAGGGTTGAGCGTTCCTTTGTAGTGGGTGATATGGTGTATCTTATGTTGCAGCCGTATCGTCAGTCTACTCTACGGAAGAGTGGTGCGGAGAAGTTGAAACCTCATTACTATGGTCCATTTCGTGTTATCAGACGAGTGGGCGAGGTTGCATATGAGTTAGACTTACCAGCGGATAGCAAGGTTCACAACATGTTTCACGTTTCTCGCCTGAAGAAGGCATTGGGTTAGCATGTGATACCCTCTCCAGTTCTGCCACCCCTTGATGATGAAGCGAAATTGATACTAGTACCTGAGGCCATCCTTGAGATGAGAGAGAGACACCTTCGGAGGCGGGTGATCAGGGAATATCTGATCAAGTGGAGAGATTTGCCAGTTGAGGATGCTACATGGGAGTCCGAGGAGATTTTACAGCATCCAGAGTTGAGATTGCTTGAGGACAAGCAATTTCAGGGAGGGCGGACTGTGATGTCCCCTTCCTAGTCAGCGCAGCTGGATTTGTGGTTAGCCTATCATTCTGATCCTCGTAGGCTGACAGTTGTGTGTAGAGGATCTTTTGAGGCAGTTACCCGGTGTTCAGGAGCATCATTCTTTCAGTTGATTCAGGTTGGGCCTTCGCAGAATCGTTCAGAGAGGTTTTTCAGATACTTACTATTTTTAGTAAGTCAGGCAGGCGGAAGCTGCTATTTTGGGCAGGGCACCTGGTTCAGCTGATTAGCTCAGAGTCGACCCAGTTCATCAGTTTGTTGGCCAGATGGAGAAATAACGGAGCATTTAATGATTATTAAATAATTAATATTTTGACTTTATATTATAAAGTCACTTTATTAATATATTTAAATATTAATAATTAATGGCATATTATAAAGTATTTTTAATACTTTATAATAGAGTGAAATATTTATTGTAATGAATAATTATTTATTCATTAAGTGGGAACGCCATTTATTTAATATTTTTCTCCTAAGTCAAAAAGGACGAATTTAATCATTTATTTAAATGATTATTAAAAAGGAAGCTTGGGTCGAATTTTTGAAAGGGTTTATATATTCACTGCCAAGACAAATTGAACTCTTATGTTATGATTATTCAATTTGTCTTATTTTTGCTCTGAGCATTGAAGTTTGCAAACCTAGGGTTTCAGCAGACAGTTGATTTTGGAGAACGTTCCCTCTTCAAGATCTGGCATACTGAGACTGTGAAATACTAGTTAAAGATTGTCAAACTTGGTGACTTCGTACAGAGGTTGCAGTTGAGTTTATTGATGCGATTCAGGAAAGGAATTACAGAGTATATTCATCAGTTGTTTGGGGCGACTTATCAGAGACCATTTCTCAGAGATCTGACACTTCATGTCTTGAGGCCGTACCATATTTGTTGCTGCTGCTGGGCCGTACCTTCTTCTACAGGAGACCACGCCTTTATTTCTCAGCTTCTTTTATTTGGATCTTGTGCGCCTAGGGTGTCTGGAGCTCCAACATTGATTTCAGAGCCTGAGGATTGATTCTTTTACTCAGCCATACATTTCTTCATTTGTTTTGGTGGCTGCAAGTATTCAGGTTCTCCTTTAATAAAAATATTGTTTATCCTTCTGTGATCTATTTTATTTATTAAATGAGTTCTGGAAAGCAATGAATGTATGCGCCTTCATTAGAGAGCAATATTGATGCGTATTCATTATCCATTTATTTATTATGAATTTTTAAAGCATTTTAGAGCAAAATCGCAGTTTATTGTTTATTGCCAAAAAATCATCAAAAACACAAAAAAACACAAAACAATCAAAAATCAGTAATTGCAGTCAGGGGTTTGGGTTGAGAGACACCTGGTCTCTTACAGGATTTCATTGCAGATCTCTTAGAACTGCACAAGAAAGAAGAGTGTTTCTTGAGAAAATGTTCACGAGCAATTTGGATTAAGGAGTGCCAATTAACAGTTATTTGGCATATCAATCCTAAATAAGCAATATATAGATTCAATTTAAAGAATCAAATTAGAAAATGGTATCTAAATCCTGAATCATGCCACAAGTGTTTTTCAAACGCTTGTTTAAGAAGACTGCCATGATAATAAGAAAATGGTGCTTAAGCACAACAGCAAGCACATATTCCAAAATTAGTGAAATTCCGAAAATGTATTCTTAACTTAGCCAACAATAGAAGAAGAGCTTCTGGATGTTACCTTTTCAACAGGATAGGGCCCTGAGACTAGTTGGATTTTTGGCACAATTATACCAACACTTTTGGCACATAATTAAGCAGTTTCTGCTCAAGGTGGTAGGGTCAGGGAGGAACCCAATGACAGTAGGGGGTGTTTACAGGGACTCAAAAACACAAGCTCTTATTATAGATGAAATTAAAACTAACAGTTATTTTGAGATATTGGCTCTCTATCAGGGAGTAACATTGGCTTGCCAACAAGGACTTAACCATTTGTACATAGAGGGAGACTTGAACTTTTATCACAACTCTTCTAAATAAAGTCTACAGTCATGCAGGAGACTTGAAATTTATCACAACTCTTCGAAATAAAGTCTACAGTGATGCCAACACCTCGATGCTTGGCATGTACTGTGAAACAAAGTGTCAATAGATAGAAAGTTCCATATGTGGTTGGAATATTGTTCTAAGCTTTTGATGGCTACAGAGAACCATGAAGGTATTTTCTTGTTAAACCCATACTGCATTTATGCCTTGTGATATTTATTCAAAATTAGCCCATGGACTCACTTACATATGTAAATTTCAGTGGTTGCACTTAATAACCTTTGTATGCATGAATAATGAATTTGACAAATAAACTTATTTAGTTTCAGCCTTCAGGTATTGCTCATAAATAAAAGTGTGCTTGCTGGGCACAAGATGTCCTATCAGAAGATAATAGCATTGCTGTATAAAGTTAGTCATAGATATTTCCAGACCATATACTGATTAGTGTAATTTCTTCTTGTTTTTATAGCAATGATGGCTTTGACAGAGTCAATGTGTTGGAAATTGGTTCTTAAAACAATGGATTCAACTGGAATTGGAATTGCTATCTATCAAAAACCTACTTCAAATTCTTGCTATATGCAGAGAAAAGAAAATGACCCACCTTTATGTGATGATAGCGATAGCCCTGACACTGCATGGTACTTATGACTGCCATTATTCTTTTTCAATTAGAATCTGGCCACATTACTCTTCTTCATTGGTTTTCTAATATCAATCTTTTCACCTTTTCATTCATGGAAATCAGGTATGTACCACTGCAAAGATGCTTGCACAAGGTACCTACTAAAAGTTCTATTCGTGGTTCCATATGGCCACCAATGTGGCCTCTGCGGCTTGAAGAAGAACCAGTCTGGCTGAAAAGCATGCCACAAAGCACAGATGAATCAGCTAGAGACTTCCAAAAGGACACAATATACTGGAGGCATGCTGTACAAAATCAATACTTGCATGGTCTTGGTATTGATTGGTCATTTATCCGAAATGTGATGGATATGAAATCAGGCTATGGAGGGTAATCACAATTGTCTTTCTCAAAATGGTTTCTAGTTAGGTTGTATCACACTTTAAGTTTGTGGTAAATTGTTCCTTTTACTTGGAATCAAAGTTAGCCTTTTTACTTTTTAAAAACGGCCAACTGATTTGAAGTTTTACAGTATAGTGGTAGCTAAGCTTGTTTAAACTTTACATGGTTTTCCTCTTCTCAGATAATAGATAATTAGTGATTCACTTTATTTTCCTGTCAGCAAAGCTACATGCAGGATTTAGGAATCTTTCACTGCCTGTTGTAATCATAGTTGTGCTGGATTGCAATCTAATGGATAAACATTTTTGTAAATATTTTCAACAGATCTAATGCCGTGTGATAAATATCTGTGTAAATGATGGAGTACCTCTTTTAGATCTAAATTTATCTTGTCTGCCAATTTTTAAGGTTTGGTTTGGATTCATTTATTATTAACACCAACCATAATTAAGCTTTCTTTGTGATTATCTAGAAATAATTACCAAATTTTTGAAGTTCTGGGGTGGCTAACAAGAATTCAAATTTACCTACAGGCATGTCCACATCTGATTGCAATGCTTACCATCAATGTTTGTGAGTAATCCACCAGTCATAGAATGGGCAAACAAATCTTATAAATTATTCCAGCAGTATTTTGGGGTGAATCGTCCTCTTAAATTTTCACATCTCTCTAGATTGGCAAGCTTCTTTTTACATGGTGTGGCCAATAAAAGAAAATATAATAGGGGGTAAACAAGCCCTCTATGTTGATGCTTTCATGAAATATAAGGGTAATTTTCCCTCTCTCCTGTCTTGCCATCAGATCTTTGAGCATTATGGCTCCTTCTGCATACCATTTAATTCATTCAAGGCAAACCCAACCATGAGAATATATGAATTATTAAGCCTGCAGCAACAAACCTTCTCTTGGGTAGAAGGGACCAGGTAGGGTGTATGATTCTGTTGACTATTTCTCAGGGTAAATGCACCACACAACCTAGTATTAATTTCAAGAAATTTCACATTTGAAAAACTCTTAATAGAAACCTTGAAAGAAGGAATTAAAATGCATTATTAGAGACAACAAAACACGTTAGGGTTTAAGAAATTTCCAAAAAACTGAATGGATTTTTTTTGTTTTTGGTTTGAAATGATTGTGTTGTGCAGGGGAAATTAGGGGGACAGCCTGGTGCTTCCCTGGTGTTACCAAAATGGGGGGTGCTCCTAGGGGATTTTCCCCTTGTGCAAGGAGGGGGGTGTTATGTCCCTGTCTCCCTTGGGGTGTCCTTTTTTAAAGAAATGGCTAAATGATTTGTTAAACGCCTAGGAAAGTGCCTTTTGGTGTTATTTTTTCCAGTTGTTTCGTATTGCCATGGGTTGGCGTTTAAATTAGCACCTCTAGAGTGCTGATTGTAAACGTTCAGCTATTTCAAATGTTTTGCAACACTTCTTCGTTATTTAAAGAGGAGAAGTCCCTCTCTGCTGAAAGCAATGCATAAGGAAGGGAATGGTTAACTAAGGTTCCTATCTTTTTGTACTTCAGCGGTAGGACACAAGGGTGCACAAACACAATGCGCCGTAGCTAAGCTTTTCTCTAGTTTCAGCAGATTTTAACTACGACTATTCTGGCTTCTAATCTATCCAATACCTTTAAGGTAAACAGAGCATGAGGGTAAAGGAGCGGGAATGGATGGTTGGATCACCTGAATTCGCCGTCTCCTAAGAATATGACCGAGGCTCTGAACTCTTGGGTATACACCGGGATAAGGTTGGTACAAGCAAACACTCTTTACGGTAAACTAGATCTGAGACCTGCCAAGGAGGAGGAACCCCTATCCGAGGTATGGGCTAGGAAATGGTTTATGAGAAACAACAAATTGACGATGTCTTGGCCAACAAACTTGCTAAGGAGGAGGAACCCCTATCCGAAGTATAGATTGAAGGACAATACATTAAACAACAATAAACGATAATTGTCAATGACAAATATCCAAGGAGGAGGAACCCCTATCCGAGGAGGGAAATGAAACAACAAGCTATTAGATACAAGACATGGAAATAACTCAAATAGTAGATCAAAATGCAAGCGCCTTCTGATATTCTTCTTCAAGCTTCTTCAACGAATTACAAAGGTTGGGATAACAAAGGCACGAAATCATGCACAATTGCAATCGACCAACGAACTCTCATCCAAGAGTGAACAAATATCCGCTTTCAAAGTTGTTGGCAACAATGGCGCAGCAATTTTGCGTAGCAAGTAAAAGTTAAACAAACAATGAGCCCAAGGCTCTTATTTATAGAACTCAAAGGAGTGGGCAACCCCAAAATCTCCTTGAGTTAACAATGAGTCCTTGCCAATCAATTAGCAAGATTTATTCCTAAAAAGGGGGAACAAGTAGTTAACTGGAAGACTACTTCAGTTAACTGAAAGTAAACAAAGAGTCAACTGGAAACTACTTCAGTTGACTGAAAGTAAACAAAAGGTGAACTTTGATGTAAGTATCCCTCCAAAATAGACATCCACATTTCGTGGAGATCTAAGATCCACAAATCATGCAAGCCGATTAGACTTCCTTAATCAGTGGGATCTGACAATGCATGATTTAAGGGATATGGAGTTAACTTGGAAAGGGACATCAAGTTAACTCCAACTACATTTAATGCCTTCTTGAGTTGACTTGGAATGAGGCATCAAGTCAACTTCAAGTATCATAAATGCCAATTGGAAGGTAGGATGTCCTTCCTAGGTGTCTTTTCACACTTCACCAGTTTTGGTCAACAACTCCTTGATCCATGTGTTGACTTCTTCCATTTCTGGATAGTCAATGCTTTGATGACACGACATCTCTTCTTGTGCAAGCTATTGCTCTTGGTAACTTTGGCGGCTTCATGCTTGGAATGACCTCTTCGCAGCTGGCAAGCCAAGGTGCTTACTGCCACGCAGGAGGTGGTAATATTGGTCTTTTTGTTGCAAGATCAGCCTTTCTTTCTTCTTCGTCCAGAGTAATTGTTGCAGCTCTCCATTGAGCGGAAGATGTATTCTTTTCAGAGATAAAGATCTGCAGACTGCTGATGATGTCCGTTTGCTCTCCAGCAATGTGTGTAAGATCTGGTTGGAGAGTTGTTGGTGCAAGGTCTGGTTGTTCAATTGGAGCCCAAGGACGCCAAATTGTCATTCTGTGAAGAAGAACTCGCCTGTTGACTGTAAACACGGATGTATTCAGACAACTTCTGAAAAACCCCTGAAAATAGCGCCCTACCGAGAAGTATTTTTCCAGAAAAAGTCTGGCACATGGGTTTGTTCGTGCTTCAATGCTGAACAAGCCCATTTCCTCAGAATTTTGATTCTGAAACTTTTTTGGGAAAAACCCCCAAAAATAGGGGCAGCAAGTTTGTTGATTTTGGAAAATATGACGAGATGGGTTTCACTAGAAAATTATGCTGAATCTACCCAGTTGATCAGATCTGATGTAGCTTGCTGCTTTGTGTGACATGCAAGAAAACCTAAGACAAGAAAAGAGGAAGTGGACAGAAGATGGATTGGAAGTTTTTTATCTGACTCCCTGAGAAAATCTGTCTCTGAATCCAACCTCAGATTAGCAATCTTCTTCTGCTTCATATTTGCAAGAAATATCGAAGAGCGGATGAAAACCTTGGCCAGATCTGTAAATGGCGTCCTTGAGAGCTTATGGCTGTTCTTGATCATCGACCTGCAATGAAATAATGAAGTGGGATGCCTATACCTTGATTACATAGACTCAAGCCTTAGATCCACAAGTTTGGGGACTTAACTCATGATCAAAAGTTGTTTTGGCTTGATCTGAAGTTCAAAAAGGTGATTCCCATTGATCATAGAGTGAGTTGGCCAAGTTTATCTCAAAATGTCTTGACTTTAGTCAACAACTTGGCCTTTGACTTCTTCTAGGCATCCCTTTTGAATTTTGCAAGTTTTTTATTATTTTCTCTGTTGAATGACCCCAGTTTGATCCTGAATCTAGCTTGATCTGTTGATCTTGAGCTGTTGCCGACACATTCATTGTTGAGCTGGATCCAACCTGAAGAGAAGTGCCTGGGAGACATGATGGCAAAAAGCTGAGTACAAGGCCTCAAAAGAAAGGGCGCCTTTTCCAAGAAAGGGTGCTTTTGCTTTTACCTTGGTGAATTTTCAATCTCTGTTCTTCAGCCTTTTGAATTGACCTCTCGTGCTTTGATTTGGATTTCTCGTTGATCGGAGAATCAGATGATCTCGTTTGATATCTCGCCAAGTAGCTAGCTCCGTTTCGCCAAAGATGACTGGAGTTAGAAAACTCAGAAGTCAGTTTGGGGTCCCTTTAATCAAGGGCGCCCCTCATTGAAAAGGGCGCTTTTGTCCTTCAGCATGGTTATCTTCATCTGAAAAGTTGCCTAGTTTGATCCTAATTATTTGTTGACTGCTTCATCCGATGCCTGTGCTTTCAGTTGCATTACTGAGATCTACCTAGGCTGAGAAGATTGTCCTAGGAGGCCTTTGGTCTTTTGTCAACATCGAGAGGTCCAAAAGGAAGGGCGCCTTTCTTTTGAAAAGGCTCTTTTTTCTTTGATTTTCACCTTTGACATTCATTTCCTGATGTTTCTTCAATTGCCTCTTTTTGCTTCATCAGCAGCTACTTATGATCCACTCCTCAGAAGATTTATCTGTTTGTTTCGTTGTCGCGCCAGCAAGAAAACGTCGAAGATGACTGCCTTGGAAGATCTTGCAGACTGCATTTGACCCTTAAAGATCATGGGCGCCCCTGCTTGAAAAAGGCTCTTTTTGTCTCGTGAACTGATTTCTCCTTTGTAGCATTTCCAGAGTTAGTCAAATTTCGACCTTTTTCAATTTTAGAAAACTCCTCCGTCGAAGATCACCATTTCTTCATGTCTCACATTCATCGTGTATGGCTGTTTGGGAAAATGACTTAAGGCATTGGACTACATAGCCTCCTCTTGATAACAAGGCATGCATTCTCCAGACTTGGTCAAATTTCAACATTTTTCATTTTTTGAAAATCCCTTCCATCGTAGAGCATCTTTTCAAGTATTTTTTGCCATGGTTGCATCATTGAAGCTTTTGAAGCTTAGCTTTCAGCACCTAGTACTGGCCAATCTGCCATTAATGGTTGCGAAGCTCCTAACTTTGTTCCTGAAAAATAGAAATAGACCCACCAGAGTAAAATTTGTCTTTTGATGATTCTGACTTGACCAATGTGATTGTGAAGCCTTTTAATCCTATCAAAATCATTTTCAATCATTTCTGGGAAGGTCCTATTTTCGGGGGTTTCCTTGAAAATAGGGGCGAAAAACCCTGATTTTCAAATTTTTAGAATTTTGCACGTGTTCCTTGATAGAAACCCACAAGGATCCTATGTTTGGTTTGACCTAAAACAGACTTTTAACAGCATTTTAACAAGATTTAGCTCAATTTATACAGAATGCCAAAAAAATTATTTTGGTTACAACACCATGCAAATGTAAGACATTAGTAAGCCATTTCTAACCAAAAACAAAGGATTTGGAGGGCAGATTTTGCAAGATAATATTTTTTAATTGTGTTTTCTGATTTTCAATATGATTGTCATGTGAAAAATGGCAGAACAGTAGCTGGGAGTGCAGTTTTAGGGTCAAAGATTTAAATTGAAGAGGGATTTGATCTTGTAAAAGCCTGACGGGCTAGAAACCTTATGCAACATCATTTTACAGAGTATTTGGCTCTCATTTGCTGGAGTTTTCTCCCTTGTGTGGGTTCCTCCAGGGAAAAACTCTGTTCTTTTGTTCACAGAGATGTGTGCTATCATTTCTATTTGCTTATTTCTGTTGCAAGTGCATTATTTATTTGCAGTCTTCATTGTCCTCAATTAAATCCTTTATTTAAGGACTAAGGAATGAAATATCCATCATAGTTTATGGATCATTGATTTGAGAATCTAGACTCAAAATGAAATAGATTTTTGCAGAGTTTCTCTATTAATCCTCCTTCAAGATACATTTATGGTTGTATAAGATTTCCAAGCAAATAAATGGAAGCCAATCCTTGCAGAGTGTCTCGGATGGTCACGAAGCTAAATGCTTTGGTGAAATTTTCCTTCATGATTGGCCCAAAAGTGGTAGAGAAAATTCTTTGAACTTTATCCTTTAAATTTTCTGGCTGCAAGTGTTTTCTTCGGACAATATCTTTGTCAAGCACATCTACAGCTCTTCAATTTTGGCGCCATCTTGCTTTACTCTTTCCAGGACTTCTCGTGAGATCAATGCATAGTACCAGTTGCTGAAATCATATGCCGCTCCAGCTTCAATAATCTTCTCATCAATCAATCTCTGCTTTGGAATGCCCTTTATCTCTCGAAGGCATGGGATAATTTTATTTTGGATGTCTTGGAGGCCATCCCATGCTTCTGCTAAGTTTGCAACTCGTGATAGTAGAAAGGAAGTTTGCTCATAAACATATGCCAACTTCTCTGCGAATGCCATTGCCTCTTCTTTCTTTCCTGCCATCCATTCTTTAGTTTCTCTGGTTGTAGTTAATTCCTCTTCAAAACTTCTGACCAGTTCCTATGAAGAGTTTGGAAGTGGAGGTGTTGATTGGTCACCTTGATTGAGTGGCCTGGTTAAATGTTGGATATATTCTTTCAGACGCTCAATCTCTCTTTTATATTCCCTTTTCTTTGCCACTTCTTTCTCTAGCCTAGAATTGATGGTGGCAACAGAATTATCCAGGTCCTCAGCTTCTTGTCCTTTTGTTGTCAGACCAATATCAATAGTTGTAATGGCATATTCACTTGGGGCAATCTCATCTCTTGATTTCTCTACTGTAGGTATTGCAATATGCACTGTTCAGTTACTAGCTTCATCTTTTTGTATGGTAGAAAATTTCTTGGCTGACTTTCTTGTGGCAGTCTGCTCTAGCCTCGCCAAGAAGTCTGCGGTATCATCTTCTTCTGGTACCTCTACTGGCGCCTTTATCTTTAGTCTCTCTTTCAGCCAATCTGGGATGGTTGACTATTCAATTCCATCTTCTTGATGATTTTGGATGTCCTGCATATCCTAAACTTCTAGCATATCCTGAATTTCTTGCATGTCCTGAATCTCTTACACGAATGGGGCTTCCTGAATTCCTTTGAGGGTGGAAATCATTCCCTCTTCAAATTCTCCATCCATGATATCTATGTCATTGTCCGACTCTAGAATTTCCGTGCCTGCAGGAGAGGGATGATCATCATCTTCCAATTGCATTGGTTCCATATCTCTTTCCAAAACTCGTGAAGGAATTCTAACTTGCTCCCATGACTGTTCTTCCATGATCAATTTTTTCGTCTACATTTTTGGATGTAGCCGAATGAAGGGGCTTGGACTTCTGCTTCTTTTGAGCGGGTCCTTATCTATTATTTTCTTCTTGTTCTACTTTGCAGAGTCATCAATTTCTTTTCTCTTTTTCAGTTGGTAGCATCAGTTGGTTCACCTCCATGAGATGCACCGGCATTTGAGGAACATGACTTTGCCTCACCCATCAAGTCATATGTGAATTGCACATTCCTCTGTCATAAAGCTTGTACTTGCTGGTCCATCCACCATCTGGAATATTTGAACATTGGTCTCATAAAAGTTGTTAGGTCACCAAGCTCAGGCTCAGACCGTCTAATAGGAGGAAGCGGTTGCCTTTCATCAAAGCCCAGCTGCACATACACTCCATCATCCTCTAGTTGATTAGGTACTCGAAAAAGTTTTGTCACCCTTATCATATCCAGCGGTAGCCTTGACCACAGTCTTTTTCTCACATCATATTCATCAGCTGCATTTGCCCAAAAATCTTCTAAGTCTATTATGTGTCTATATTTCCTTCCGTCCACAGTTCCAATGTGATGAAGTGGATCGAAATTAGTTCTAGGCTTGTAGGAAATGAATGGGTATCTTTGTATCTCCAATCAAGCACTTTTTGCTGCTTGCGCTGATGGACATGATTCTTCCATATTGCCAATGAAGAAAGGGAAAGTAATGGAAGCCTTTTGCTTGGTCCTTTGAATATTCTGGTATGTCTCCAATTGCCTCAGAACTTCCAGCAGAACCATTTTGTTGGTAGGATAGATTAGCAATCTATATGGGCGATCTGTGAATCCTTCTTTGATTTTGGTAAAGGCCTGTTTGCCTTCATTCGTCCACATGAAAGTAGACGTCTTCTTCATCATTGCTGAGATTTCCTTTGTTAGCTTTGAGAAATCAGGTACGAACCTTCGGATAAAGTTAACTTTACCGAAAAAGGAGTGCACCTGCGTTTTGCTTGTAGGGAGAGACAGGTTTCTGATTGAATCCACCCGATTCGGATCTATTCTAGTACCTTCTTTGGGAACGACATGGCCAAGTAGCTTGCCCTCCGTCACCGCAAAGATTGTCTTCTTCGGATTCAAAGATATTTTGTGATACCTGCATCTCTCGAACACTTCCACGAGATGTGAAAAGTGATCACTCCGTTTATCTGAAAAAACGGTTAAGTCATCAAGATAGACGACTATGATCTTATTCCTAAGATCCCCAAATGCTAAATCCATGGCTCTTTGAAAAGTAGCACCGACGTTAATAAGGCCGAAAGGCATCCTCTCGTAAGCAAACGTTCCCCATGGCGTGGTGAAAGTTGTCTTGATCTGATCCTCCTCAGCCACTGCAATCTGATTGTAGCCAGAAAAACCATCAAGAAGTGATAGCATCTCTGATCCGGTAACTGTCTACAATGTATGCTCCATGATAGGTAAGGGATAGTTGTCCTTTAAGGATGATTGATTCAAGTTCCTGAAATCCACGCAAATTCTGATTTCTCCGTTTTTCTTGCGCACAGGAACAATGTTTGACACCCAGGTGGAGTGATGAATAGGAAAAATTATCCTCGAGTCCACCATCTTCTGAATTTCCGCGTAGATAGTACTCTGAATTCGCGGATTATAATGTCTTTGTTTTTGTCTGAAAGGCTTAACCTCAAACTTCAGCGGAATTGTGTGAGACAATTCAACGGGTGTGAAGACCCTTAAATCTTCATATGACCAAGCGAAAACATCTTTGTACTGCTTGAACAAGGCGGTAAACCTCTCAGTTTCTTCAGGAGTACAACATTTGCCTAAATTCACAAACCGAGGCTTGTCTTTAGTACCTATGTTGACTTGATTATATTATGATGAAGTATTCACCCTTGACCTTTTCTGATCTTGGATGTAACGATCATGCCTGTCAAAAATATCCTCTAAGGATACAAAACCTTTGGGAATCTGATTTCCTTTCAACTATATGATTCCAGATTCTATAACCTCAGATTCTTCAGCAATTGACTCTTTGTGAGAAGTTGAACTCCCTTCAAAGAACAATTCTTTGTAGTTGTCTCCCATGACGAGAAATTCTTCAATATCTTCATCGTCACTGAAGACTTGCCAGTTGTCTGAATTATCAGGAACAGCTGGTCTGTAGATGAGCTCAATAGCAAATGAATTCTGACGAAAGTCAGAGTTAGGCATAAAAAGAGCGGCTGAAACTGCAAGTGCATCAGCTTTGCTATTGTTCATTCTTGAAATATATTTGATGTTAAATGCATCAAACCAGTTGATCGCATTCCACACTCTCTGCCTGTAGTTTTGGAGACAATTCTTTCTTACGTGAAACTGCTCTCTGACCTACTTAACGATCAGCTTTGCATCTCCTTCAACTTGAAGTAACTTGATCCCCATATCCTTTGCGTTTTTGAGACCTAATAAAAGCGCCTCATATTCAATAGTATTATTAGTGCAATCGAATTGCAACCTAAATGCAAAAGGATATAAACGATCTTCGGGAGAGATAATCACTACTCCCGCTCCAGAGCCTGAAGTCGAACAACTGCCATCAAATTGCATCGTCCACATCTTCGATTCTTCATTTGACAACTCTGTGGAAAGAGCAAAATTCTGCCAATCTTCTATCACTTTTGACACCATAGCATATGTGCCTGGACCTGTGTCTCGATACAACACTTGAGCGTGTGGGTCCTGGGACTTCACCACTGTGAACGTTGATTTTGTTTCCGGTTCCAGCTTGAAAGTACCTTTCTTCAATGGGATTGTCGCGAACGACCAATCCATCTGTATTTCTCCTCCAAGATCTTTGCAGAAACTTCTAATAAGCAACATCCCGTAACTGGTAGGAATATCAGCCACTAGGATGGTCATCATGATCTTTTCCTTTGGACATGACGCTAGCCTCACTTGCGCATCTTTGAGTTGACCGACTAACGGCACCGGCTTAGACTCAAGTGAGTAACACTTTTCTTGAGTCGGGGTGCATGAAAGTCCCAACGCGTTCATAATTTGTAAGGGCATAATGTTGTCCGAAGCTCCGCTGTCAATTATACAATTGCTCAGCTTAAAACCTCCTATATATAAAGATATATAAAATGGCTTGGGCTTCTCTTCTGCAGGAACTGATGATTGTAGTAATGTCGGCTAAACGACAGTCTTCTTTTTCAGAACATTCAAGATTCTATCCAGTTGCTCTGGATGATCTTGTAAATACTCCAGCTAAGATATCTATACCTTCGTCTTCATCATGGAAGACACGATGTCAAAACTTGCCGAAGACGTATCTAAAGCAGTCGGCAAAATATTCTCTTGTGAAGGTTTAAGATTGGAAGTAGAAGCTACTTCCTTTGCTCTTGTATTCAAATTCCTCTTTTACTCTTCCTCCTTCTGTGCCTTGAAATGCTGAGCACGTGTGAACACAGGTGAGGTGATATTTTCATGATTCACTGCTAGAGAAAAATGGCGGGATTCTTCTTCTTCTTGATTAACGGGTTCTCGACCAAAGTATCCCGTTGCGGAGTCGCCATCAAACTCATCTGTCTGTGAAGAGACGACGTTTGAACTGGAAGGTATGAAGTCTGAACTAGGAGCAGAATTGGCAAATCCCATGAGCTGATTCATTCTCTGATTTTCCGGACAAGTAGCCCCGGTGTGTTCAACTGAATCATGGAACGTGCAAAAGACTGTAGTCTTCTCAGCTTCATTATTCTGTCTTGGTTGTCCTTGCGGAAACTTAGATTTGTAATTATTGTACGGCTGGAAGTTATTTCTCCTCGGCTGGTACGGTTGTTGTGATTGAAAAGGTGGTGGTGCGGACAAGGCTTGTTGCCCTTGAGATGGTGACTGTCTCTTTAGTATTGTCACCTCGTTTGCTACCTTCTGTAGCAAAGGATCAGCCGACGCTTGCACGAGCGGCTTGATCGAATCATCTTTCATCTTGCCAGTTGTAATCATGTTATCTTCAAGCTTAATTGCTTCCTCCTAAAGATGTTGTAGATCATCTTCTTCGCTTATCTTCAGGAAAAAGGCAATTTCTGACGACAGCACGTTGATGAAAGAACTCATCAAAATCTCATCAGACGGATTCAAAGTGTGAGAAAGACGTGTAACAAGACGATTAAACCTTGCCACGAATTCCCTCATCGGTTCATGCTTTTCCATCTTTGAATTTGAGAGTTGTGCAATTACTCTATGACTGTCCTCGGCAGGCTTGAATCTTGCCAAGAACTTCTCGCTCATGACGGCCCAACTGGTAATAATTCTTGGTTCAAGATTATTGAACCAGTCTGCTGCGTTGTTCTCAAGAGTTTCCACGAAAAGACGTACGGCGATGTCTTCATGTGCAATATGCAAAACGGAACAAGCCACCGTGAATGCTGAATCGCTGATAGATGTTCGTCTGGATGTTTGGAACCATCGCCATGAAATCTCAGGAAAAACTTGCGCGAACCCTTGGGTAGTTCATGATGTCCTGCTAAAGCCAATGGTCCAATATTGTCACCCCAAGGCAAAGGGGCTGGACGTCTTGCGTTTCTTCCATTACGACCGTTGTGATTATCATTGTTACGATCGCCATTGTTACGATCACCCATCTCTGCAGTTGGAGTGGGAATCTCTTCTTCAAAAATTTCTGATTCAGTAAACTGATCAGGAGCTTCTTCGAAAACAGGATCTGGCTGAATGGGAGGATGAGCTCTCCTTCTTCTAATATAAACTCGGTACGCCAGGATGCTTAATTCCACGCGGGAGGTGGCAAAACTGGTCTACCTGCTGCGAGATCTGCTTTCTCTTCTTCTTTATCCAGAGTTGTAGCCGCATTTCTCCACTGAGTGGTAGACGTATGATTTTCAAAAATAAAGTCTGCAAGCTACTGATGATATCTGACTGTTCTGCTTCGATGAAGACTAAATTCGGCTGAATAACAGGCGGACTTAGTGCTGGTTGTAATACTGGAGCAGTAGGATGCCAAATAGTCATAACCGTGCAAGGCTAAGCCTTGAGAAGTTTTCGTGGCCTCGTGCCCCATGGTGGGCGCCAGAAAACTGTTGGCGTAACAACTAGCACCTCTAGAGTAAGAGTTGGTACGGACAGCTATGCACACTACGCAATGAGTGCTCTTCAAATTAGGAGGGGAAGCTCCCTCGTTGTGCTTTAACAAAAATGCTTGGAAAGGGAAAAGTAATCTAACCTATTGTTGGCGTTTAAATTAGCACCTCTGGAGTGCTGATTGTAAACGTTCAGCTATTTCAAATGTTTTGCAACACTTCTTCGTTATTTAAAGAGGAGAAGTCCCTCTCTGCTGGGAGCAATGCGTAAGGAAGGGAAATGTTAACTAAAGTTCCTATCTTTTTATGCTTCAGCGGCAGGACACAAGGGTGCACAAACACAATGCGCCGTAGCTAAGCTTTTCTCTGGTTTCTGCAGATCTCAACTATGACTAACTAGCTTCTATCTATCCAATACCTTCAAGATAAACAGAGCATGAGGGTAAAGGAGCGGGAATGGGTTTGGTTGGATCACCTGAATTCGCCGTCTCCCGAGAATATGACCGAGGCTCTGAACTCTCGGGTACACACCGGGATGAGGTTGGTACAAGCAAACACTCTACACGGTAAACTAGATCTGAGACCTGCCAAGGAGGAGGGACTCCTATCCGAGGTATGGGCTTAGGAAAGAGTTTACTAGAAACAACAAAATCACGATGCCTTGGCCAACGAGCTTGCTAAGGAGGAGGGACTCCTATCCGAAGTATAGCTTGGAAGTCAACACATTAAACAACATCAAACGATAACTGTCAATAACAAATATCCAAGGAGGAGGGACTCCTATCCGAGGAGGGAAATGAGACAACAAGTTATTAGACACAAGACGTAGACATAACTCAAATAAGATGATCAAAACGCAAGCGCCTTCTGATATTCTTCTTCAATGCTTCATCAACGAACTACAAAAGTTGGGAAAGCAAAGGCACGAAATCATGCACAATTACAATCGTCCAACGAACTCTCATCCAAGAGTGAACAAGTATTCGCTTTCAAAGCTGTTGGCAACAATGGCGCAGCAATTTTGCATAGCAAGTAAAAGTTAAACAAATAATGAGCCCAAGGCTCTTATTTATAGAACTCAAAGGAGTGGGTAACCCCAAAATCTCCTTGAGTTAACAATGAGTTCTTGCCAATCAATTAGCAAGATTTATTCCTAAAAAGGGGGAACAAGCAGTTAACTGGAAAGCTACTTCAGTTAACTGAAAGTAAACAAAGAGTCAACTGGAAACTACTTCAGTTGACTGAAAGCAAACTAAAGGTGAACTTAAATGTAAAGTATCCCTCCAAAATAGACATCCACATTTAGTGGAGATCTAAGATCCACGAATCATGGAAGCCAATTAGACATCCTTAATTAGTGGGATCTGACAATGCATGATTTAAGGAAAGTGGAGTTAAACTTGGAAAGAAGCATCAAGTTAACTCCAACTACATTTAATAGCATCTTGAGTTGACTTGGAAAGAAGCATCAAGTCAAACTCAAGTCTCATAAATGCCACTTGGAGGGGGTATGGCGTCCTTCTTTGGTGCATTTATAATTCGCCACTAATCAGCAGTGTCTCTATCCATTGATTGACTTCATCAGCTTCTGGGGAATTAATGCTTTGTAGAATGATGACGTGGCGTCGTAGCATGACCTCACCCATTGTGAGCTGATTTCCGAAGTCCATACACTGAGATGCTGCCTCTTCAAACTTGGTTGATAAAGCTGCTACCTTAGCCAGCTTGCAACCATCTGGATCATCAAGAAAGGTACTACGGATGACATCCCTGAACTGGTTCTGTACAGTAACCATCTCGACGTATTCTCCTCCCTCACGCTGATATTCCATGCAAGGGAAAGATATCACCAACATTCTTGCGAAGTTGATAATAGTGGCAACTACCCGTCTGTAATCAATCAACTCTACTGAATGAGCGTCATAGGCTTTCACCTTGTACGCCAATTGTTCCTTCCAAGCAAAAAGATGTTGCTTGTTTTCCTCAGAGTATACTGATTGATATGCCAATTGCAAATCTGCAATTGTGCTTTCGTCTTCAAGCCTCCTTTCTGCAATCCTTTGTTCTGACTGCTGGATCTCTGCACGAAGTCCATGTGCTCTATCCCGTAACTGGTATAGGTTTGCCAGTATACATCTACCTTTGAGAACAAACTCTTCCACTTGATCTCTCAAGTGTTTGCCGAATGTTATCAATTGCCGATGATTTTGTTCGGCGGGGAGGTCTAGTAGTCCTGCTGGTAGGGCTGAGACGTTGGGTGTGCCATGTATCAAGCTGGTTATGTAAGACCTCAGTTTCTGATTTTCAGCCTTTAAGGCTGCCTTTTCTTTACCATCCTTTGCCATCCTTTCTTGTACGCTCACCGAAGCTATTCCAAGAAGGTCTGCCTCCACCTGTCGTGTAGTCTTCCCGAGGTTAAGTTGAGACAAAGTATAGTCTTCGACTTGGACCTCGTGTATGCTTTTCTCTACTGGTGGAGCGGCCGTCTCTATGATGATCTCACACTCTGCATTCCTTTCTATGTGAACTTGTTTCTTTAACTTCTTCGCCGACGTGTCTTGTGGGACGTGGTCGAATTCGGTAAAGTCAAGTTCATATGAGGGTTTTTCCCTCTTTCTTCCTAGGAAGCCTTCAAGCCAAATAGAATCTCGGCGAACTTCGCTAGGAGGGACGTGAGGCCCTTGAATGCTAGAAGTGTGAGACTGTGCTGGAGCAATGTCTCTCGGTGGCGAATCCAAGTCGATGAGGACTTGTGTCCGCTGTGATACTGGTGATATTGGTGGCTCTGCTTCCATAACAGGCACCGTTTCTGCTGCTGCTTCTACTGTTGCTGCTTCTACCATTGGCTCAGCCACTGGTTCTTCAACAACTACTGCTGCTGGTTCCTCTGTGATAATTTCTGCTGAATCAGGGGTAGCAGTCTCTACTCTTTGTTCTGGGGCAGCAATACCTGTGATTATTTCAGGACTATGTGTGGCTTTCTCCACTGGTGTCCTCTGTGTTCTAGGCTTCGACATCCTCATCCCTCGGGGAGGATTGCACCATTGCTTCTGCCTGGGCTTCCTTCTTGAAGTGGAAGGTGGTGTAGACTGAACCTGTGGCGGCTCTGTTCTGTGAGGTATCACCTTCCTTGATTTCTTGCTGTCGAGATAGAGTTGGCTATTTCTAACCACTCTACTCGTTCTTTCTTCTATAGAAGTGTCTTCTTTGGCATACCAATCCACTCTCGGGAGCGGTTGGGAGTCAACTGAATCTGCAAAGAATGAGGGGAGAATGACTTCCCCTTCATCGTCGGAGAGGCCCTCAATGTCTGCTGACATAAAATCAGCAATCTGTGAGAGTCTGAATCTGCTGTAGTTCCTTCTTCGCACTTCATACTCGTCTTTACAATTTACCCAAAAATCTTCCATAGAAGACTTATGTGACGAGTGTTGCTCAAGGTGTGCTGCATAGAGTCCTCTGGGATCATAGGATCTTCTATCAATGAGATACTTGAGGTTAAACCTCGCTGTTTCTTGACTCATCATCTTAGCATCTGCCGCGAATCCACATCTATACAGTCCCATTTCAACGGGAAAGTTAACAGCTGTCTTCCTCTTCAAGCGCAAGTGGATATGAACCTCGGACAACTGTCTCAGGAATTCCATGAAGACTACCCTATCTGAAGGGTATCTTGGTAGCATGGCAGGGTGGCCAATGTAGCCATACACGCGTATGTAGGAGAACGTAGGAAATTGGATGAACCAATCTGCCCAATCCGCCATTGCCTCTCTGGCTGTCTGTGAAATACGCACGTGCATCTCATGGTTAAGCTCACGTATTGTGTGCATAGTGAAGTGATCACTTGTTTTCTTGAAGTGCCTTTCCGCTTGAGTAAACTCAAGACGTGTGAAATGTTCGTGAACCTTCTGCACACCTAAGGTTCCCACATTGTTCAATAACCTGAATTCACCTTGGAAGGCGATCAAGTATACCAGGTAAGAGCACATGTGGAACCTATGAGCTTCCAGATACCTAGTGATTTGTCGGTGGAGTGTGTCACTGATCAAAGTGGCCCAGTCATAGTATTCCCTTCTGCCAATGATTTTAGCGATGACATAGTACATCCATGGCTGGAATTGACGACCATCTTCTTCTCCAGTGATTCTATTGAGTAGAGTGATTAACACTGCGTACTCATCTTTGCATTCTCCTCGTCCCAACGGCTTAGGCAAGTTTGCCTTTGTCACTTTTAGCCATTTTTCGGCCATAATCCTTTGACATTTGTCCTTAGCTGTCTCAAATGCTTTTTCACATTCCGTCAATGATATGACTTTGCTATTAGGATGTGATGGAATATCAAAACATCTTTCGATATCTTGAGGCTTTAAACTGCAAACAATTCTTCCATCTGCTGCTCTGATTTCTCTGGTGGTAGGGTTGTAATGCTTGATACAAGCGATTACAAGCTCTACGCTTTGTAGTGTGATGGGAATTGATGCGGCCTGTAGCAACCCGGATTCTTCGATATTCTGCAATGTTATTTGATTCATGCCTTCTAGCTGCTCCAAATCGACCACCGGATTTACTTGGTGCAGATTTGTGTCAACTGTTTTCAGGTAATCATGGAGTAAGACCGTCTTGGTCTCGTATTGCACCTGGGAGTACTGCATCCTGAAAAACTTGAAGATTGACTGTAAGCTTGACCTAGTTCAGATGATTTTCGGAAACCCTTAAAAATAGCGTCCTGCCGAGAAGTATTTTTCCGGAAAAAATCTGGCACATGGGTTTTGTTCGTGCTTCAATGCTGAACAAACCCAGTTCCTCAGAATTTGGATTCTGAAACTTTTTCGGAAAAACCCCCAAAAATAGGGGCAGCAAGTTTGCTGATTTTGAAAAATTTGTCGAGATGGGTTTCTCTGGAAAATGATGCTGAATCTACCCAGTTGATCTGATCTGATGTAGCCTGTTGCTTTTTCTGTCAGATGCAAGAAAACCTAAGACAAGAAGGGAGGAAATAGACAGAAGGTGGATTGGAAGTTTTATCTGATCTTCTTGAAAAAATCTATCTCTGGTCCAATCCTCAAAATAGCAATCCTTTCCTGCTTCAGATCTGGAAGAAAAATGAAGAACTGATGAAAACCTCCTTCAGATCTTTAATGGCATCCTTGAGAGCTTGTGGCTGTTTTTATCTTTCAACCTGCAATGAAATAATGAAGTGGGACGCCTTCTCCTTGAATATATATGTTTAAGCTTCAGATCCACAAATTTGGGAAACTGACTCAAGCTCAAAAGGTGATTTGGGCTTGATCTAAAGTTTAAAAGGTGATTTCCACCAATCGTGGAGCATTTTAGCCAACTTTAACTCAAAAAGCTCTTGACTTTAGTCAACAATTGACCCTTGACTTCTTTTAGGCGTCCCTTTTGGTCTTTTGCAAGTTTTTAAAGTATTATTCTCCTGAAAACCCCTCTGTTTGATCCTGAATCTAGCGTTGTCTGTTGATCCTGAGACGTCACGGACACATTCACTGCGGAGCTGGATCCAAACTGGAGAGAAGTGCCTGGGAGACTGTTTGATAAAAAGCTGAGTTTAAGGCTCCAAAAGAATGGGCGCCTTTCCCAAGAAAAGGCGCTTTTGCCAATGCCTTAGTGATTTTTCAATCTTCGTTCTTCAGCTTTTTTGAAATGACCTCTCGTGCCTTGATCTGGATTTCTCGTTGATCGAAGAGTCAGATGATTTCGCTTGATGTCTCATCAGGTACCCAGCTCTGTTTCGCCAAGAATGACTGTCTTCAGAAAACTTGGATTTCAGTTTAGGGTTCCTTTATCCAAGGGCGCCCTTCCTTGAAAAGGGCGCTTTTGCCTTTTAGCCTGATTATTTTCATCTGGAAAGTTGCCTACTTTGATTCAGATTATCCGTTGGCTGCTCTGACAGATGTTGATGCTTGTAGTCGCATTTCCGAGATCTACTTGGGCTGAGAAAGATATCTTGGGAAGCCTTTTGTCATTTATCAGCATCTGGAGGTCAAGAAAGGAGGGCGCCTTTCTTTTGGAAAGGCTCTTTTTCTTAGAACTTTGTCGTCAACTGTGGTTTCTTGATATTTCCTCAACTGCCTCTTTTTGCTTCGTCGGCAGCTGCTTGTGATCTATTCATCAGATGATCTGGATGTTTGTTTCACTGTTGAGCCAGCAATCAAACGCCGAGAATGACTGCTTCGGATGATCTTACTGACTGCATTTGACCTTCAAAAATCATGGGCGCCCCTGCTTGAAGAAGGCGCCTTTTCAACATGTGAGCAATCTTCCCTTCGTAACACCTCCAGAGTTAGTCAAATTTTGACCTTTTTCACTTTCAGGAATCTCCTTCATCAAACAGCATCTTTTTCGACCTTTTCCGCCATGGTTGTGTTGTTGAAGCTTTTGAAGCTTAGCTTTCAGCACCTGGTACTGGCCAATCTGCCATTAATGGCTGTGGAGCTCCTAACTTTGTTCCTGAAAAAGAGAAATAGACCCACCAGAGTAAAACATGTCTTTTGATGATTCTGACTTGACCAATGTGATCGTGAAGCCTTTTAAGCCTATCAAAATCATTTTCGATTATTTCTGGAAAGGTCCTATTTTCGGGGGATTTCCCTGAAAATAGGGGAAAAAACCCTAATTTTCAAAATTTCAGAATTTTGCACATGTGCTCCTTGACAGAAACCCACCAAGATTCTATGATTGGTTTGACCCAAAAACTGACTCAACATGGCATTTTAACAAGATTTAGCTCAATTTATACAGAATGCCAAAAATTAATTTTGGGTACAACACCTATCTCCTGTCTTTTTGTCTCAGCTGTAGAGGTACAAGGCTTTCAAGAAAACTCTATACGTTGCAGCTAAGTATTTTCTGGTTTCGCAGACTACTAACTACAACTAGGCTTAATTACTTAAAATCTATCCAGTTTCCTCAAGAAAACAGAGCATGAGGAAATGGAGCAAGGATAACTATATGACGATAAACAAGTATAGATTCTCAACTTGAAGGCAAGGTGGCACATCTATTAGCTCAATCTAAACAAGTTTATTGGCAACAATAATATATGATAAACTAAGTACGAATTCTCAACTTGAAGGCAAGGTGGCACAACTATCAACTCAATCCGAACAAGTTTATTGTTCACACACATCGCACGATAACCAAGAATAGATTCTCTACTTGAAGGCAAGGTGGCACAACTATCATCTCAATCTGAACAAGTTATTGAACACAAAACAGATTTGATCTAACTAAGGAAAGAATTCACCATTATAATTGCATGAAACCCTATGTGGCATAACAATTCATTATAACAGCAAAAACGCACGAACAAATACAGAACGAGCAATATTGAGGGCAAGGTAGGCACAGCATATATTTCTCTCTCATGCAAAAGTTATGTACAAATGAGCAAAAGCTCTTATTTGTAGACATCGAAAGGTGTAGGTAACCCTAAAATCACCTTGAGTCAACTACAGTCTTGCAATGCATGCAAGATTTATTGCTAAGCCCTAATAAAGTAAACTATACAGTTAACTGGAAAACTACCATCAGTTAACCGAAACATCTAATCTAAAATGGACAATTGTGCAAGCATGCACGTCCTTGTTGAAAGCATGTTAAATGGAACACTACCATCAGTTAACGTAAAACCCTAAATAAAACTCCAAGTAAATAAAGCTGATCTCAGAATAGATATGCATGTGATGAAACAACGAGTTAACTTTGAAAGGGTAACGCCAAGTTAACTCCTGTGTATAAAGTCTATTCTGAGAGGTGGGAACTGAAGTCTACTGATCGTGATCTCGAGCAACCAATCCCTCAACGAGATTGTTAACTGCATCACTATCTGGAGCTCTGATACTTTGTCGAAGAATGCTATGCCTGCGCAGCATGTCCTCACCAGCTATGATCTGGGACTGAAGTTCACCCCTACTCCTTGTTGCTTCATCGAACAACGCTGACATGATTGTAAGCTGATTAATCTTATAGCCAATGGTCTCCCCACTAAACATAATATGAATAAGTGCTTGGAGCTCTGACTGAAAGTCGGTAAGCTCAACATACGCACCACCCTCAATCTGATATTGACACGGCAAGCGAGATACTAAAGTCCTCACAAACCGGAGTGCACTAGTGACGTGCTCTCTACTCTTAGCCAACTCCAATGCCATAGTCTCCTCTATCTTTGCCTTGAAAACCAACTATGTTTTCCAAGAGTAGATAGCTTCTTTATCCTCTGCATCTGTGACTGATTCATATGCCATACTCAGGTGAGCAATCATAATCTCATCCCGAGGTCTGTTAATTGCCATATCTTGCTCCTCATCTTGAAGACGAAGACGGAGCTCTCGTGCATTGTACCATAACTGATATAACTCTGTGAGCATAGCACGACCTCTAGCAATGAACTCCTCCTCCCACTCATCCAAACGCTCGCCATACTCAACCAAATGATTAAGTTGACCTTGTTCTGCTAGAGGCTCAAGCATCAGCGGGAGTGTAGCAATAACATCTGACTTGTGTACAAGGCTAGAAATGTACTGACGAAGCTGTCTGATTTCAGCCTTGAGGGCTGCCTTATCTTCTCCGTCTTTTAGCATTCTATCCCTGGCACTGTCTGTAGCAACTTGTAGGAAATCAACCTGAGTCTGGCATGTGCTACGACCAAGGTTGACTGTGATAACCTCAAAGTCCTGAGATTCCAACTCATCCAAACTCTTCCCCTGTGGAGGTATAGCAGTCTCAACAACGATCTCCATGTTAGTATTCCTCTCAACGTGGACCATGTTCTTGATCCTCTTGTCTGGCGCATCCTGGTAAACCTGATCAAAATCTGAATGATTAAGAACATAGGATGGTTGCCTCCTCTTCCTTCCCAGCTGAGCTTCGATCCAAGATTGGTCTCGGCTAATGCTACTGGAAGGGTCTGTACTAACGACAGGAGGTTGTGATGAGAGTGAATATGTAGAGGCGCTGCTGCGAGATGGGGAGTCTAAATCCAATTCGATGTGAATTGGGAGTGGTGACTGCTCCGGAACAGGTGTAGGAACTTGAGGTTGAACCTCAGGTACTGGCGGACTCTGAACTGGCCTTTGAACTGGCTCTGTGATAGGTTGTCTGTCAGGCTCCGTGTGTGTATTAATAGCAAGCGCCTTACCTTTTGAATTGTTTGGCGCTTGACCTTTCTTAGGAGGGTTACTCCTTTTCTTCTGTTTAGGTTTTGACGAGGAAGGTAGTGAAGGATTCACCACTACTGGCGGCTCTACTCTAGGCATACTTACCCTCCTGGTCTTCTTGTTGTCGAGGTAAAGTATACTGTTTTGAATAACTCTACTTGACCTCACTTTCACTGTTGCGTATTCTTTGGCGTACCAATCAACTGCTGGCAACGGCTGTGTGTCAACCTGCTCTCTAAAAAACTAAGGAAGAACTTCTTCCTCATCGTCTAATAAACCTCTCACATCTTCTGATAAGAAAACATAAATCTGTGAGAGAGAGAAACGGCCATAGCTGCGTTTGCGAACCTCAAAGTCATCTGCGCAATTTTCCCAGTAATCCTCCATAGAAGGCTCATGATATGTGCGTCTACAAGGCGAGTTATGTAATGACCTGAAAGATCATAAGCACGTGCCTCAACAAGATACTTGAGATGATATTTCTCAAGCTCTTTCCCTGCAACTTTGGCATCAATTGCCGCCTTGCACCAATACATTCCAAATTGAAAAGGAAAATTGAGAGATGGTCTGTGCCTGCGGCGCAAAAGACGATGAACATCATGCATCTGTCTCAGGAACTCCATAAACATTGTCTTATCCGAAGGATATCGTGGAAGCATAGCTGGATTTCCTGTAAATCCGTATACTCGGATGTAGGTGTATGTCGGGAACTGAATAAACCAATCTGCCCACCCATCCATTGCTGCCCTAGCAACTGCCGAGATACGAACGTGCAACTCTTGGCCTAAATTTCTCACTGTATAAGTCAGGAAAGCTTCATTAACACGCTTGAAATGACGTTCAGCCTTAGTGAACTCAAGCTGATCATAATACTGGTAGACTTTTTGAACACTGAGAATACCCACGGTGTTTAATCCTCGGAATTGACCTTGATAAGCGATCAAATACACGAGATACGAACACATGTGAAACTCATGAGCAACTAGGAAACCGGTGATCTGCTTGTGGATAATATCGCTGATGAAGGATGCCCAGTCATAATGCTCCTGCCCAGATATGATGCGACCAATAATGTAATACATCCAGGGCTGGAAAACATTAGCGTATGATTGACCTGAGACACAATTCATGAGTGTAATTAGAATCGCGTACTCATCCTTGTACTCACCACGACCCACATTTGTTTGGCAATCTGTTCTTTGCTTGCTTTAACCATCTTTCTGCCATTTTACTCTGGCACTTGTCCACATCAGCATTGAATGCCTGCTCGCACTGCTCCATAGAAATCACTAGACTATTCGGGTGTTGAGGTATACCAAAACTTCTTTCAACGTCCAAAGGCTTGAGACTGCAAATAACTCGTCCATCTATTGACATTATCTCACGAGTAGTAGAGTTGTAATGCTTAATACAAGCTATCACGAACTCAACGCAATGAACGGAGATAGGTATGGAAACGGCCTCCAATAACCCAGACTGCTGAATGTTTTGAATAATCGAACCTCTGATCTTAACAGGATCTAGAACTGCTTCTGGCAACACCTTGTGGAGATCTATCTCAACTGTCCCGAGGAAATCGTGAGTAAGGACTATCTTGGTTCTATATTCGAGCTGAGTGTACTGCATTCTGAAAAACTCGCCTGTTGACTATGAACTTGACTATGTTTTGACAAGATTTCTGGAGAGCTAAAAATACCCTGCTGAGGCTAAAAACAGCCTTTCAAAGAGTTATTTTTGGCGAAAAATCTGAGATATGGATTTTGTCCAGAAAAAGATTCTAAGACAACCCAGAACATCAGATATGCGAAAATCTAACTTCTACTCAACCGTGCAACGAATTTTAGTTGAGAGAAATAGAAACTCAAGAACGGATGTTCTGAAGTTAAAAATTCCTAAAAATTCAAGCGCACGATTTTAACTTGAGGAAGCTGTACGAAAATGATCCAAATGTTGAGACTTGTTGAATTTGCCAATTTCAGGAACATGCGAACTGAGAATTGAGAGAAATTTGAGAATCAAGGAGGAAAAAGACATTTTTATTATGCTCTTCTTCAATGAAAATCGCCCTTGAATTCTTCAAATTGCTGATAATTGCGAACTTAGAACCTGCAAAAAGATTATTTGGTGAAATCGCTTTTGATTACTGATGATGAATTTGTCTTTGATCTGAGAATTCGCCTTTGCCTGAAGAATTGCGAATTTTTCTTGAAGATACGCCTTTTCCTTCTAAAATTACGAATTTGCCTTGAAGATATGAATTTCTCTTAAGAATTATGAATTTCTCTTGAAAAATACGTATTTCTCTTGAAGCTTGGTGAATAACAAATGAAGGCGCCATGTTTAAATAAGAGAAAATTCACACCAACTTGTGAACTGCAAGACTTAAAACCCTGATTGAAATAGAAATCCTCTGCCACTGACTCGGAGTTCGAAATTAAATAATAATAAAATATTCATCATCATGCAATTTGAAATCTTAGCACAAAGAGGGCGCCAACTTTAGAAAATCGCCATTTAATGCTAAAAATGCAAGAATAAATATTAAATATTATTAAACTTCAGTTGACAAACTGAATGAAGCTTTAGGTTTCACCGTTAGACTTCACTGATTTTGAAAAGTCATCATTTGAGCTCACAGGCGTCCATTTGTTCAAGATATTACACTTTTTATTAACTTCCTACTTTATAGCTGACTACAAAGTTACAACTGGCCATCTTCGACACTGATTTCTGAGAGACCGGGTGAAGCTGAGACTGAACTAAGATATTCATCGCGAAGCCTGCAGAACAAAGAAGAAACGTTTGTTGGGAGTCATCACTGCAAAATCCACCATTTAACACCTCAAACAATTAGGCGCCTTTGATTAAATTCATTTACAGGTGCCAGACAACCATTTCTTCAAACTGCCATCTGATACTTCAAACAGCTGCTGACGGCGAACGGTGAACCCTGCTGACAGGCAACCGAGCTCACTGCATACCTGGAGGTATTCCGCATCTAACGAATATACGCAATGCATCTGAAAAGTTCATTAAGGGCCTTAAAAGTAAAAGCACCCCTGAGCTACAGGTGCACTGACACCGTTTTGACAAAAGTACAACTCTCAACTAGATACCCTACTTTGACCTCTGATACCTGAAGCTGGGGTAGCCCGATTCGAGCATCGTCTGTCTTGATGCGTAGCCAAAAGGATCTACAAGAGAAGACTCTGGAGGTGACGAAGCAAGAAAACTGCTTCTAAGACCTCAAAAATACAAGTGCGTTTTTTATTTAAAATATACGCTCCACACTTGGCCATTTTCCGGATGTCTTCACTTTTCAGCATTTCACCAAAGACCTCGCACGTACGAGCGTTAGCCAAATCCTGAAAGCTGACGGCTAGGCTCGTTGAATAGATAAAGTAATTATGCTCAAATCACGTGAAGACTTCGAATGTGAACAACCTCATTTGACAGGCCTAAAGGCTAGGCGCCTCTAGCCTACAGAAATACACTGAACATTTCATGCCAGTCCGCCCGTGAAATTACGTGCGTGGTAGAATCTTTGCCTCGATCTCTCAGAAAATCGAATTAACAGGCAACTTAGTGCATCGCGAAGCTGGACTAGAGTAGTACTGATGTCAAGAAGACCTTGTCAGCAAACTCTGGTGATCATCTCAAGGGTCATTTTGAAAAGCGCCCCTGAGCTACAGGTGCACTGGAAACGTGTTCGAGGAAGTTCTGTGATGTGAAGTCTCTTTACAAGCTCATCTTCAGACGTCGACTGCCGGAGCTCTAGGACTCGGATGACTACGTTTGATAACTTGTCGGATAAGCAGACTAGTCGTGAAGAGATTGACTGCATCAATCATCAAAAATACCAAGATCCAACCCCCCATTAAGAAGGGCGCCCTTAAGCTACAGGCGCGCTAAAGCTGGAAAAGGACAAGCCTCTGCATTCTGGAACTTTGGAAACTTCAACTTCTGTCGCCAGTTGCCGGAGTTATGGGTCTCGGATAGCCTCGCAGGATAGCTCATTGGATAGACAGACTAATTTTGAAGAGATTGACTGTATGCTTGAGCATTAATCACAAAATTTAGGCCTTCAAAAAGAAGGGCGCCCCTGGGCTACAGGTGCGCTTTATTGCTTTTCTCTGAGAAATCTTCAAGAACTAATCACTAAAAACTCCGTCTTGACCACTGAAATGATCATGCGAAAACATAGTTGTTGTCGTGAAACGCTCCTCCATCATGAAATGCTTCATTCTGAGTCTTTGATTCAGGTTCTGATCAATGGAACTGCCTTTGACTGACAAAATACTGACAAAACTCCATGCTTGATATTGCCCAAAAACTATATTTTACATCATTTTAGCAAGGTTTAGACTACTTTATGCAAAATGCCTTGATGAAGCAAAAAATTTGGTTTGGGTACAACAGTCAATTGATACACCACCACATAAATGCAATCTTTCCCATGGACCTTAGGTAGACCTGTGATGAAATCCATGGAAATGCTCTTCCACTTCTGCTTTGCCATGGGCAATGGCTGCAATAAACTTGCCAGATGTGAGTGCTCAAACTTGTTCTGCTAGCAAACCAAACACTCCCTGACATGTCTCAATACATCCTCCTTGAGGCCCTTCCAAGAGAACCTCTCTTTGACCTATCTATATGTCTTAAAGTATCCTACATGGCCTGCTAAAGGAGTGTCATGTGAAGCCTGCATTTTCTTCTCCTTCAATTTGGACTCTGGCACCAAGTAGATCCCATCCTTGTAGAAGATCACATCATCCACAACCCGGTACCTGTCATCATGTACTCATCCATCCATCACCTCGCATGCAAACTTATTCTTGGAGTAAACTAACAAGAGAGATTTCCAATCCACTGAAATCTCTAAAAGTGAACAAGTGGCAGGCTTCCTAGAAAGGGCATCAGCAACAACATTCTTCATCCCTTTCATATACTCTATGTCGAAATCATAGGTTTGTATCTTATTGACCCATTTTTGCTGCCTCTCGTTCAAATCCTTCTGCTCCAAGAAATACTTGAGACTATTGTGGTTGGTCCTCACCACAATTTACCTCCAACCAAATATTGTCTAAACTTTGCCAATGCATGCTTTATGGTGAGCATCTCCTTATCATAGATGGAGTAAAGTTTCTCAAATCCTCTCAACTTGTGGCTCTCAAAAGCAATGGGGTGCCTATTCTGCATCAAAACCGCTCCTATACCTTCACCCGATGCATCACACTCAAGAATGAAGGGTTGGGTGAAGTCTAGAAGTGCCAAGACTGGGCAACTACTCATCACCTCCTTGAGCTTGTCAAAAGCTCACTATGCCTCATCGGACCAACTGAATGCACCCTTCTTAGTCAAGTCTGTCAAAGGTGCTCCCAACTAAGAAAACCCTCTAACAAAGCACTTGTAATAGCTGCACAACCCAAAGAACCCCTGCAACTCTGTAAGTGTCTTGGGTGCTGGCCAATTGAGTATTGCCTGAATCTTCTCATAGTGAACTGGTACCCCCTGTGCACTGATCACATGCCCCAAGTATAATATCTCCTTAAGGCCAAACTCACACTTCGAGGCCTTAGCATACAACAATTGCTCCTCCATGATAGTCAAGATCTCATCTAATTGCCTCAAGTCATCATCCCAAGTCTTGCTATATATGAGCAAATCATCAAAGAATACTAAAAGGAACTTACACAACTACTTGTTGAAGATGTGGTTCATGTAGGACTGAAATGTAGCAGGTTCGTTTGTCAACCCAAAATGCATGACCAAGAACTCATAATGCCCATAGTGACATCGAAAGGCTGTCTTATGTATATCCTGCTCTCAAACTCTGATCTAATGGTACCCTGAGTGAAGATCTATCTAATGGGTATCAGGTGCCTATTCTTAATAGTCTTCTTGTTGAGAGATTTGTACTCGATGCACATCCTCCTTGTTCCATCTTTCTTCTTCACCAGAACCATAGAAGAAGCAAATGGACTAGAGCTTGGTCATATATGGCCCATGTCTAGCAATTCCTTGATTGCTTTCTCTATTTCTTCCTTAAACTTCTTAGGATGACGATAGGGAGTGGTGATGACAGGCTTGGCCCCCTCCTCCAACTCAATGGTGTGCTTGAATCCTCTATCTGGTGGTCGTCCTAGTGGAATCTCTCCAAACACCTTGTCATGCTTCCCTAATAGATCCTGAATGTCAATGTGATATGGCAGATCCGAATCTGGAGTCTCCTTAGTAGTAATCAAACTTTTAGCTGCCCATGCCACATCGTCGTGACAGAAGATGCTTTCCATTTGTTTAGCTGATACTACCTTTGGTTACCCATTTTCCATTCCTCTAAGCACCACTCTTTTGCCATCCGCTGCCCTAAACTTAAGTTCCATGGTCTGAAAGTTTTGCGAATACTTTCCCAACGAATGTAACCACTGGATACCAAGGATGGCATTTGTGTCACCTAAATCCAGCACATAGAAATCATTTGTAACTGTGTAATTGCCCAATGTGATAGGCAACTGAGGAACCTTCCGTGTACATTACATGTTGTATCCATCTACCACCATGACATTGAACCCCTCAAAGTCTTGTGCTAATATTCTTTGCTTTGCCACTAAGGCTGCATCAATGAAATTGTGGGTGGCCCCACTATCTATCAACATTGTGATACACTGACCCTGCAAAACTCCTCTGACCCAAAAGGAGTTAAACCTCGGGGTACCTAATAGAGTAGCAATGGTGCCACTCTTGCCCTCTTCCTGTGGTTGCTCCTCATTTGAATTGCTATCCTCATTGCCTTGTTCAATCTCACCATCCTTGTTGTCCAATACAACTTCAATGAAGTGAACTTTTCCTTTACCCAAACAATGATGACCAGGCTCCCAGTGCTCTCTGCAATGATAGCATATTTGCTTTCTTCTGCACTCTTGGCGATCCTCTTCCTCTTGTTTGCTCCTCTTGGTCCATTCCTTCTAAGCGGGTTTCTTGCCCTTGTCTTTTTGGGAGGATGAACTCTTGGGCAAGAACTTAGTCTTTGGTTTGCTAGCATCCATATCTCTTGCTTTCTTGATTGCTTCCTGTAATGAGGTAGGATTAAGGGCTTTGACCCAACCTCTCAAGGGATCCATCAAACCATCCATGAATAGAACGAGCAACCTTCTTTCTAAGATATCGGTTACTAGAATAGCCAATCTCTGGAAATCAGCAATATAAGTGTCCAATGACCCCCACTATTTTAGCTGAGCTAACTCCTTGAAATGGAGTTTAGGGTCCTTAACATTGAACCTCTCAATCAACCTTTCAGTGAATTATGCATAGGAGGTGATTTGGTCATGGCCCATTGTGACCATTATGTGACGCCACCATTCATGATCAACTCCATCTAAATGTATGGTAGCATATTTGATTGCTTCATTTTTGGGCATAGGATTTAGCTGGAAATAAGTATCAACTTTTTGAACCCAAGCTCGTGCTAATGCCCTCCCTGAACCATCATAATAAGGCAAACTCAATTTTCCTACTTTCCTTCTGAGTTCATTGCGTTGCTCTTGGTTATCCTTGCTGGGTCTATGCCTCATTCTTAAATCCATGGAATCCCGGAGAGAAATATCATGTTGAAAACTTGGTCTAGCGTCGAGCCAATCCTATCTAAGTTGCTCTTGCAGCTCGATCAATGTGAGTTCATTATCTTCTTGTGGCTCAACTGTGGTTGGGAAGACTAGCATCATGGGTCTTGATCCCTCTTGAGTAGCCCGATGTTTAGGAGTCCGGTTATTAAGCGAGTTGTCTCCCCGACCATTGTTTCCTCCATTAAAATTGTTATTATTGTTGAGCATATTCCTTGTCAGAAGCTCCATCATCTGTGTCATTCTTTGATTTGTTGTTCTTTGTTCATATAGAACTGCAGTCATGAGTTCTTCACCAGTTGGTTCTTCTCTTCTTTGTTCTTCTCGATTTGGATTGCTACCTCTTCTATCACCCATTGTATCCTATTGTGTACTTGCAATTGCTTGCTGTTCCACTCTTTTACAAGTGTAGTACCTGTGTGGACCCACCTCTGGTGGCTGCATATGACAACTCTAAACCCTCCAGGCTGGCAGGATCATAGCTTTGATACCACTATAAGGACTCTTGCAAATTTTTCCCTTAATTTTTCAGTTTGTGTGTTTTGTAATTTTGTTAAACAGTTGTCTCACAAACTTCTTACAGCTGGTAAATGATTTCTCTTTTTGCTTTTTCTCAAATAAAGATGTTGTATGCATAAAAGACTCTAACTAAAAGGTGCCAATGATTGAGAATGCAATGAGAATAAAATGCAATATATGTTTACTAATTTTCCAAGACTCAAGATGGACTGAAATGAAATGCAATGTGTTAAGTTTCAGATCAGAAATGCAAATAAGCAGAAAATACAATACAAAGAACAATGAACACATAATTTTATCCTAGGAAAACCCTCCTACTCGAGGGAGAAAAACCCAGCAATTTATTCTATTATAAATCAGAAATAGAAGTGCAAAAATAGCACTCAGAATCAAGCCCTAGCAAGGCTGAATCTCATACAATGGATTTGCACTTGAAGATAGTGCAATTTCCTTAAATACACAAAATATTAACTCTTCTCCTTGGAGCGAATCTGCTGCTCTTGAATGTGAACCTGCTGCTGAAGGAATTCGAATTTGGAATGGAATGAATTGCTTGCATAATGTGGAGACTCTATCTCCATTATATACCAAACTAGGCAAGCTCTCCTTTTGAGCCGACCTAGAAAACATATTATTTGATTTACAATAGAAAGGTCGACTTGCCTTAAAGCTTCATTCTTAAGGAAAAAACCTCACGCAGCTACAAAAACACTAACACTCCCTCTTAGCTAGGGAGGTATTTTCAAATATCTAGTCATGGATTCTCTCAACATGACGTCCACAATGGCTACACCCAATTGTGGAAAACACAACTCAGTCTTAGAGATGTGATCTATACAAGGGCTTTCACCTCATATTTCTTAGTTTCAGAGAAATATACACTACAAGGGCTTTCACCTCATATTTTTCCATCTCAGAGAAATATACGCTACAAGGGCTTTCACCTCATATTTCTCCATCTCAGAGAAATATACACTACAAGGGCTTTCACCTCATATTTCTCTGTCTCAGAGAAACATACATTACAAGGGCTTTCACCTCATATTTCTCCATTTAAGAGAAATATACATTACAACAATCTTAATGATGTTGTGACACCCTCTGGACCTTCAAGTACCCACATTAATCTCCTGACTTCCTCGTCCAAGATTGCCTATAATGCTTGCCTTAGAGGAACGGTTTCCAACACACACTTCCGACACTCCTGACTTGCGAGAGTCCAAGACTTAGTCCTCCTCGACCTCATCCCAAATCATCCTATTCTGAATAGGTTTGTAGTGCTATCAATGTCAAAACAAGGTTGACTGCCTTGTGCAATTCCGTTCTCTGCAGCTGAAGAGACCTTCCAAAGACTCAGCCTTGCAACACTACAACCCACTTACCTGAGACCTTCACTTCCTCTTAGCGAGTCACTTTAGTTCCTCAAGTCATAGGACTCCATTTTACTGAGCACATAACTCCCTCTTGATCCCTGCCTCAATACAAAGATTACAAAAATCCTCTAGAAGTAAACTCCCCTCCATTGACTGATCTTAGAACCTTAATCCTCTTCCCGAACATGTCATTGTTTTACCCAACTTGCAAAGAACCGAAAACTAATTTGCTTTCACAACACTCAGTCCAATACCCATTAGCATATCTTCTCCAATGATCTTTGAAAGGAACCTCAGTATTTTCCACAATTCTTTCTAGGGCTGCCAATCCATCTCTCTAGACATACAAGAATTGTCTCATAAATCAAGTGGAAAACTTGAGGCTACGATGCAATCAATCAATCATATTCTCAACACTGACTAGCTCCAACAAGAGAGGTTTGCTCTTAGTCAATCCAGATTTAATCCACACAACAATGAAATGATATTACGCAACTGGGAGATCTCGCTCTTCCTGGGTATGGGGCCCGACACATATGATGTGTGGAACCTGTGAATTAACTGCGATCCAGAAGAAGAAGGATCCGCATGATTTGCATAGTATGGTGAAAGCGTCACTCAAATCACAAGCTCCTGATCCAATGTAGCTCGATAGGAGTGTTGTCACACCAATTAAGCCAATTGGTCGTATCTTGTATGCCCATGATGGTTTGTGTGCTCTACAAATGATATTTCTCCAGTAATTGATTGCTCCCGCCTCTCCCACGGAATATCTCAATAAAGATGTCTAGTCGGTTATAGCAGACTTCCGTGAATGAATTTGAGGTCCCCTCTGGTCGCCAAACTTTTGTAAGCAGCTCTCAATGATCCAATACAACTCTTCCAAGTCACTCACGACTCGAATGCACCTATGGCCATCTTCACCAGTCATGTCCTTCACTCAAGTCACACCAGAAAATCATAGGATATGCGACCACAGAATTGATTATAACCAGCTGTAAAATTCCAATACAAGAGATAACACTAATGTAGCGACTTTCCAGAGTTCATCGTGCAACTAATTTAAACTCCACTTCAACATAACTAAATTCCCGATCATAAGAATGATACCATGTAGAAAAATAAATATTGGATTCAATATGCATTACAAAGGAATACACGGAGAACAAAGGCGCACAATCCAGAATCCACAATTTGGCATGCGCACCCTCAGAGTGGTTGCCTGATGGATTGTAGTGGCACCGACACCCTCTGATAATTGCTTCCGGTGCCTTCGATATGGGAGAGAGTGTTCGGATGATGCAACGCGACTGGCAAATGGTATGTAAAAGTTGTATGATGGGTTGTCTATTGTGCCTTACTCGGCGAAGGACTTCCTGACGAGCTTCGGCCAAATCGAAAGATGTTGCCTCCACTCAATACAAAATCACTAAACTGAATAAGCCTTGATCACAACGAATGCCCAGTGTCAGAATATACTCGCAGTATGAAAGCCACGAGTCGAGAGCGGTCAGATTGTAAACAGTGGAAAACATGGTAGTGAGAATGACGACTTCAGACAATGACTCTCAATAGAATATCAACATCGATGTTTACTATATTTGTCCTCTAGGGATTGCCCGAGCATTCTCCATAGCCATGCCAAGTAGTGAGATGTTGTCGGGTAAGGGTGAGTGCGCCTAGGATTATAGGAATAATGATCTTCAGTGATTGCTCTGGTATCACCCAAAACATAAATTTCAAGTATGTTTTTAGGATTTTCCATCAATAGAAATGCAAACTCTCAGACATTGTTGCTCCAGAGAAAGAGAAATATGCCTTTCCTTCATCATTGGCTTTTCGTGGATTTCAACCACCTATGCTCTACAGGTGTCATCAACAAAGAGAAGCTCTATTTTCCTTGGAATTAAATGCATCCATACAATGATCTTGCTCCCATTATATGATTCTAGATTGACCTCAACTCCAGTCTAGTAGACCTTCCTAAATGATTCACCAAACTTATATATTAAAATCCTTAATTTCTCCTTTTCATAGAGAATGATAGATCTGTTAGCTTCATCAGCAGCCAACAAATCGAATCCCCGCCTAAATGTATGAATAGGATGACCGATATTATTTATGTTTACACCAATCTTGGGACAATGGTACAAATACATGGAGGAATCTCTGAAACTCTGGACGAAAACCATCAGCTCTCGCGACTTGAGGATGACAACTTTAAATAATCTTTCATTTTGAGGATTAATGGACAGTAAACCTATTGATTCTCCACATGCTTTATAAACCATGGTGAACAGATGTTCCTCCACAACTGAATTTTATTTTTTTTGCTCAGTCAAATCTGATCAGATTTCTCGAACCTTAGCTTTGATACCATGCTAAGTTTCAAACCAGAAATGCAAATAAGAAAAAAATACAACACAGAGAACAATGAACACAAAATTTTATCCTGGGAAAACCCTCCTACTCGAGGAAGAAAAACCCAACAATTTATTCTCTTATAAATCAAAAATAGAAGTGCAAAATAGCACTCAGAATCAGGCCCTAGCAAGGCCGAATCTCATACAATGGATCTGCACTTGAAGATGGTGCGATTTCCTCAGATACACAAAAATATCAACTCTTCTTCTATAAGCAAATCTGCTCCTCTTGAATGCGAATCTGCTGCTGAAGGAAATTGAATTTGGAAATGGAATGAATTGATTGCATAATGTGGAGACTCTCTCCATTATATACCAAACTAGGCAAGCTCTCCTTTTGAGCCAACCTAGAAAACATTTAATTTGATTTACAATAGAAAGGCCGACTTGCCTTGAAGCTTCATTCTTAACGAAAATACCTCACGCAACTACAAAAACACTAACACAATGAACAGTTACAGTAAAGAGACATTTTGACAAACTATTCTTGTGCAAACTCCAAACTCCATTTTGTATAATATTGCAATGATGAGGCTCAAAACTGATTACACTCTCTGTCAATGAGACTCTTAGCTGATTGCCCTCAATAGGAGACGATTTACAATGCAAATATGATAATGCAAACTCAGACTTATATGGCAGCGATATAATTGCAGATTTGGATATTTTATCATGTGAAATGCAAGCTACAATAAACTAAATGTGCACTGGTACAATGATTGCTGTAATGGCAGCAACTTCTAAATGCTATTTTACTTGCAAATTTATACCATGAAATTGAGGAACCTGATTGACGCCTTGTTGAAACAATGACAGCAATACAAAAACCCAATCGAACTTCTTCAAAATCGAATTATCTTGTTGCTATTTAGCTGCGCCTAGGATGCTTGTTGGACTACGATTTCTCCCAGCGAAATTTGATCATGAACAAATTCATCAACCTCCAAAATCGAACTGAATGCAATGCAGAATGCTGCGCCTAGAATGCCAAGTGAAGCCTACAAAATCGAATTGTTCTAACTGCTAAAGTGTTGTGACTACAATGCTTGATTAGCCACAATTTCTCTAGCAAGTGGAATCGACCTCAGTGATAAATTCGATCTGCCTCAATGACTGAAAATGATCCTCCAAAAATCTTCAATGCCACTTTCACAAAATCAAACTCCTTGCTTCTTCAAAATATGGTCAAGGACCATTAAATTTTGCAATGATCACTCAAGTAGGAAGACTGAATTATCTCCCTCCACAAATCTCCAGCTAGGGTTGATCTTTCACAACCGAATCTAGTTTCCTAGAGTATTCAAACCCTTCGACAAGCAAGCATTCAAGCTCTCACCAATCTGGTATGAAAAGTATAACTCAAGACATGCCCAAATGCCAAGCTCACAACCCCTTATAAAGATTTCTCAATCATTTCCAAGAAGCTTCTAGAAAATATTATAATTTTATTCCCAAAGTGACTTTATGATATATTATTTTATTTGTCAATTTAATTAAATTAATTAAATATAAAGCTATCTTATGATTTTAATTTATTGAGATAACTTTACAAATAATTAATTTAATTATTATTCCCTTATTTCTCCTTTAGCCTTCAGGAATAATAAAGGCTAAATGATCTTTGGGGTGGCTACTGAGAAGGGGACATTACAACTGGGGAGGGGGGGTGGCGTGAATCAGTAGATCAAATCAATTTGAAACTTTTTAACTCAACACATATATCAGATATGAAACTTGAATCAAAGAAGATACTGATAATCAGTAACAACATAAACACACACATTTGCACATGAGAACACCAGATATATGTGGAAACCCAAGATGGGAAAAACCATAGTGAGAACAGCTGCTTGGATCTACTGTCCAAATCCATCCTCACAAAGCTTGAATAGACAAGTGAATTTTACAATATGAAGTAGGCACCAACCTACCAGAGATACTGATCCCGTATTGTATCTGTAGGCACCAACCTACTGGAGACCCCAATCGATATCAGTACATTAGGTAGAACACCAATCCTACCGAATTACATAGATAAAGCTTGTGGAACTTCAATAGTAGCCGAATACATCTCATTCACTTCTGAGCTGGCTACAGACACTCTTCCACACTCCTTATGATCTTTTGATATTGGCGCACACTTTTGATGCAACACTCCTCGAATCGCCTTCTATTTTCACCACCTTCTCTTCAATTTATGCTTCACACAAATTATTATTCACACTTCTAATTCTTTTTAGTATGCATACGCGCAACAATGGAATATATACATGACATTGCTTTAACACTCTTCCATGTTGTCGAGGGGTCCACAAATAACCAAGACAACATAGGGTGGACCTAAATTCAAATTTCATGAAACGTGTAACACATAGGGTGGACCTAAATTCAAATTTCATGAAACGTGTAACAGGTTGGTCCAAAATCAAATTTTGTTTGCGTCAAAAGAACATGATGTTGTGGGCTACCACAAGAACCTTAACCAGGTCCTATCTTGACACCACACACTAGAATTGAATACTGCATGCTACTAGCCGTTACTGCACAAGTTACGAACACCAACTAGTTGATAAACAGGCACAAAGAACCTTCTATCACTTCAATCTTTTTTCATGCTAAACATATCCTTCAAAAACTCAAGAATATGATAGAACAAGTGTGTAGACATACTCCCCTCTTAAACTACAGAGCCAAACTAGCCCTTTGAAAGAAATGCTGACCATAATTGTATTGCCAGAGAAATCTCTCTGCCATGAGAAACTGAATTGAAACATTCTAGTACAGACTTTTGGATCACTTCTATCATAGTGAATAGATGAATGCATGATATTGCACGCATACACATAACTCCTAATATTTAGTATACTTCTAGACCACAGGCGCTCCAATATAGCTAGTAACATATATTTCTACAAATCTCTGCAACTCAAGATGATATGATAGTACAATTACCGACACAAAAAGGTATACACAAAACTTTTGAAAGATAGTGCCACCTCTAACCATATATTCTCTGACATCAATGACAACCTCTATTCAACAATTTGCCGACAAAAAACAAAAATGCTAGCCACACACGAAGACATATCTAGTATGAGTTCCAATTCTCCCCTTAGGAAATATAGCATTTTGAGTTCTTCTCCCCCTTTGACATCAATGGGAAAGGTCAACAATTTTAGTGGCTTTTCTCTCCCTATAAATTCATCCTTCAAGTAGCAAGACCACAACTTCAAATGCAGAGAATGTAGAGCATTCTCTAAAGCTTCTTCAAGACAACTCCCCTTGAGTCCATGCTACACTACTTCTGAAAATCGTTCCGCAAGACCACCAAGCCTTCTTGCGGCAGGGAGACTAAGCTCCTCCTCAACCTGTACTTCCTCTTGATTCAAGAGGAGAGAGCAACAACTCCCAACTTCGGCCGGAGAAATTCAAAAGTCTCCTTAGGAAGCGGTTTTGTGAAAATGTCTGCTACTTGCTCTTTTGTCTCAACATACTCCAACTTCACCTCTTTTTTTGAAACAGTCTTTATTAGAAAATGATACTTGATTGCAATATGTTTTGTCCTTGAGTGCATTACTAGATTCTTTGAACTGTTTATGGCATTGGTATTATCACAAAGAATAGCAATAGGTTCATCAAATTCAATCTTCATCTCCTTCAGGTTTTGCTTCATCCAAAGCACCTGAGTGCAACATGAAGCTGCGGCAATGTATTATGCTTCAGCTAAGATAAGGAAACTGAATCTTGTTTCTTACTTAACCAAGACACTAAATTGTCACCAAGAAAGGAAGCTCCACCACTTGTGCTCTTTTGGTCATCTATGCTTCCTACCCAATCTGCATCTGTGTATGTAGTCAGAGTGAAATTTTCACTCTCTGGATACCTCAGGCCAAAATCTATTGTAGCCTTCAAATATTTGAAAATTCTCTTTATTTCTTTGACATGAGTTTCCTTAGGTGTTGCTTGAAATTTGGCTACCATTCCAACTGCCTGCATTATATCTGGTCTAGATGTTGTCACATACAACAAACTACCAAGCATGGATCTATACAAGGTTTGGTTGGCCAAAGAAGATTCATCATTTTTACTCAGCTTACATCCGGTAACCATAGGTGTACCCACCAGTTTGCAATCTTCCATCCTTAACTTACTTAACATCTCCTTTTTGTACTTGTTCTGAAAAATGAATATGCTTTTCTTTGATTGTATAATCTGTAAACCAAGAAAGAAAGATAATTCACCAAGCATTGATATTTCAAACTCACTCTGCATTGCATTCTGAAACATCTTGCACATGTCATCATTGCTTCTGCCAAAGATAATATCTACATAGACCACCACAATCAACAGTTGATCACCTTCTATTTTTATGTATAGATTACTATCATGACATAAAACTTATCAAAACACAAGATTTTGGCTATCCAAAAGTCTCAGATTTTCTATAATTTCCTATTTTGCAATTTCAGGGCTCTTTGGAGTATTATTTGCAGGGTCAAATTTTGCCAGCCAAAATGAATGCATATGAAACCCATTTTTTTTGTAGAGAATTACCTAAGCTTTCTGTTGGATTAAATGGTTTCCAATTCTGATCGATGGTGAAGCAGCTACATCCTGGCCAAGGTGTCCAAATATTCTTTTTTTGGGTATTTTTCCAAGTTTTTAACAAATTGCCTCTTGGATCAATTGTGTCAACGCTGGAAATAGTGCCAACGATTTGAAATAGTTGAAGATGAACTATTTTTTCTTCCAAATCAGTTTCTCTTCATCTCTTTTGACTTGAAATATATGAAAATGTAGTAAATGAGTAGAGTTGCAACGTATCTTTTAACATATTTTCATGAATTTGTTTACATAATTGTCAGATAAGAAAATCCTGAATTACAGTTCTATATTGTTGTACCCCAAAATTAAAAATTTTGTTACACTTAGATATTTTGAAGAAATGAGTAAAAGTCTTGTCAAATCAGTCAAAAAGGTCAAAATTTGGGTGTGCAGGTCTTGCATGAGGGGTTAAAACGCTAAATTTTCAAAATCTGGCGATCTGGGTCTGCTAAGAGCACCTTAATCTACAAAACCCAGATCTCAGTTTTTCATCCCTAAATTTTAGGAAAACTGCTATTTTTTAGAAATTTTCTAAAATTAGTAACGTTTTCTGGGTTTTTCTGGGTTTCTCTCGAAACGGATACTGGCAAAATTTTCTAAAAATAGAAAGTTGGTCCAATAGGGTCCGAACTGATTTTGATTGGCTCAAAATGCGTCCATATCAGGCTGGTGCAGTCAGAATCTTAAAATAATCAGTTTTGCCCTACTGGGTCTATTCTGCTTTTCAGAAGCATATCTGGAGCTCTGAGATCATCAATGGAGGTCATCCGACTGCCAGGCGTCAGTTTCAGCACTTAAACTTCCAGCAGAGGGTGAAAAGATGAACATTCACGAGGAACGAGGAAGAAAGTTGAAAAGTCATGAAAATTTTCTAACACTGTTGAGTTTGGGCACCCCTGTTGAAGAAGGGCGCCCAACTTTTTGGAGGGGTAAATTCAACAGCCATGATCCAAAAGTATGCTCAATCTTTTCAGATTCCGCCCAGCTTCACGATGCCTGTCTTCGTCAGCATTTTCAACTGGTCGTATTCCGGCAAATTCAAATCAAAGACGAAGGTTCAGAGTGAAGGTTTCAAACTTGTAGTTGAAAATTATGAAAAATGGTTAAGTCTGGGAAGAATGGGCGCCCCAGTTGAAGAAGGGCGCCCAAGTTTTCAAGGAGCTAAATGAATGAATTTGCAGGCAAGCGTCTAACGAAGTTTCTTCACGGTTGTCCGGCTTTCAAACGAGACATTCAGCACGTCAATCGGAGTTCGCAGTCACCAGATACGAGGAGCTGAACAGGGGGTCCGACAAAGGCTGAGAACCAAAATTCAGAAGCAAACACAAAAATCAAAAAATAAATCTAAGTCTGGGTAAAGTGGGCGCCCCCAGTCAAGAAGGGCGCCCAAACTTTTGGAAGCCTTAAACTCACTTTTGGGCAAAGTTCATTCCAGAAGACCCCTCTTCATTCTTCGTCAGCTTCGCGATGAGTATAATATCCAGTCAATCCGACGCCCGGAGCTCCAGATCCGACGAGATCTTCTGCAAAAGATGATTTAATGAAGAAATTTGAAGATCAGAAAAATGGCCATCTCTGGGAGAAATGGGCGCCCCTGGAAGGAAAAGGCTCCCATGAATTCGGAGGTCAAGATGAAGTCGTTCGCCAGAGATGCCTCCAGGACTTCTTTCTCAGTTTCAGTCAGGCTCCGCCGTGAACCATTCAGCTCGCCTGTCGGGTTAATCTGTCAACAGGAAATCAGAGGCGAAGTAGCATGTCAAAATGAAGAAAAGTTGAAAATATTAAAATTTTGACTAACACTGGAAGAAGTGGGCGCCCCTGTTGAAGAAAGGCGCCCAAATGTTCATGACTTAGAATATTTTTTCGAAGTTTTCAAAATTTCAAAAAATTGCAAGAGGAGAAGGATGGCGTCCAAATTCAAAGAGACTGAGATATAGGGTTTTGAAAATAAAAGCAAAACCTAAATCAAACCCTAAGTCTATTTAACATCATTCTTTCATGTATTTTTCATTATTTTTGCAGGTAGCATCCAGAGGAGAAAGTTGGAGCAGCAAGTTTGAAGATTTTTGGTGATTCAAGAATCCATCCTTGCTGGTTTTACATCAGATTTTTCAAACCAGCAAGCATAAACCCTTGCTTTTTCAAGCTTTTTGTTCCAGAAGATCAAATTTTTCAAGCAGAAGGCCAAGGCTTTCCTTTTTTCAGTCATCTGGGTCTTTTTGCCTTAATCTTTTGAAGAATTTTTCAAGAACTTCATCGAGTTGCAGGAAGTGCTTTTATTTTGCATGTCAGTGAAAACCTTAGTGCATTCAAATTTCAACCATCTGGGTCCTTTCCAATCAATCTTCTGAAGAAAACCCATATCGCAGCTTTTTTCAAGAAAGTTCAAAATCTAGGGTTGGCTGCTTTTTCAATCAAACGTCAAGGTTTTGCAAATCCAATCAACTGGGTCCATTTCTAATCTTGTTTTGAACAAAACCCAAATGCCAGCTTTTTTCGGGAAAAATTGAAGAAATTAGGGTTTGCTGCTTTTTCAGGCAAAATTCAAAATTTTCAAAAACGGACGATCTGGGTTGTCTTGCATCGATATTCTGAACAAAACCCATATCTCAGAAAAATTTCTCAAAAATTTGTCCGTTGGAGCACAAAAATCAGCATTATAAAAATAGAAATTGTTCAAGACTTGTCTGAACCAAGGCGAGTTTACAGTCATTCTTCGAGTTTTCTGAAATGGAGTACCTAATGTTTTCAAGTCCGAATTAGCTCTCTTTCACAATTATATCAAAACAGCTGAGACAGACTTGCATCATGTCAAGCCGGTGTTCGATCTACATGCCTGGAGAGAGCAGGCAACACTTCAATCAAGAACCGGGACATTCTGGACTCCTCGCAGCAGCATCAATTCCTATATCGGTTCAGAGCCTTGAGTTCGTAACGCTTGCATTAAGCATTACAACCCGGCTACTAGGGAGATCCAGTCAGCAGACGGTAGATTGATTTGCAGTCTAAAGCCTGATATGGTCGAAAGGTGTTTTTCCATTCCCCCGTGGCCTGAAAGCGTAACTCTTTCAAGGGATGAATGCGAAAGGATGTGGAATATGCATAAAGATAAATGTAGCAAGAAGATTGCACAGAGATGGATGAAAGAAAAACATAAGACATTGCCCAAGAATGGCGGGCGAGGGGAGTTCAAGGACGAGGCTGCCATCATCATCACTTTGCTCAACAAGTCACTGGCTCAGAAGATGCCACCAAGTTCCAACCTTGGATGTTTTATGCCATACCTCACATCATGAAGAAGACCGAATTCTATGATTGGCCTACTTTGATTAGTGACTGCCTACATCAGCAAATAACAGAATACTTCCAGTTTCATGTATTCCACATGGTGTCATACCTAGTGTAATGAACCGGACCAAATTTTTTCGATTTTTGAATTACAATCAGCAATGCAACACACCCGTTAGGGTTAGATAAATCAAACCAGCAGTTACAATATAACTCTTTGCCAAGAATGCGCACTCAATCTCAACATGAGAGAGGCTGTCATATGGCAAGAGGATCGTCAGTACAAAAAATCAGAACTGCAACTGAAAGTAACTCAACACCAAGTATGTGCTACCCAAACCAGAATGGAATGAGGCGACCATATGGTGGAGATTGAAAGAAATACAAATGCAACTTCAAATAAACTCAACACCCAGAATGTGCTTTCAAACCCGGAGTGGGAATGGAGCTACCATAGGGCGGAGATGTACAATATTACAATGCAAATCAAAGTAAATAGGCGGCAAGCCAGCCTCTTCCACTTATTCAGTGGGCAATTACAAACATGATAAGCAAGGTTGAGAGAAATGCTGACAGTACTACTGTTCAGCTTACAATAATATAGAGAATGCCTGCAAGAACAAGGATTAGAAGCTCTTCAATTGCTGCAATAGAAAATGTGACCTCCACCAAGCTTAGTAAGACTTCCTAACACCAAACCTTCACCAAAAATGCACTTTCCAAAATCTGATATGACAGAACAGCAACTTGAAATGCATAACCAGCAACCCTAGAATCCACTAAAATGCTCACAACTCACTCAAAACTGACCCAAATGACTTCAAATCTGATGCAATAGACCCTCAAAAAGATGGCGCCTAGTTTAGTAATGAGAAAGGGCAGCTAAAAGTGGCTATTAATTAATGGCACGGATTCCAAAGCACTCCAGAATGTAGGGCTTTCAAGGAATGACGAATTTGCTTTATAAAATCAGAAACTTCATATTAAAATCTGCAAATATTCATGAAGGGTCTCTTCCAACAGAGAAAACCAATGAGACAATACCCAGAACAACTCTTTTTGTATTTTTTGATTTATGAGTGAAACTTCGAATCAGCTATGATATTCAGCAACTCCAGAATATGACAGAAAATGCAAGTACTCAGCTACAAAATGCAAGATCATCAAAACAATGCAAAACCTCACTACAAATGTACTCAAAACAAGCAAACCTCTCTACTAGGTGCTATCTCTCAAGCACGAAGTCGAGCCCAAGCTAGGAGGCATTCATTCCTCGAAGCAATCCAGCAACCATTTCGGCAGCATAACAATACTCAAGATATCAGATGTTGAAAATGAAGACCAAGACCTCCTTTTATAAACTTGTGATGACTTTCCAGAAGCTTCTAGAAACCCTAATTTTCAAATTTGAAGTAACTCCTTTTCCCTCCAAAGATGGCGTCCCTTTTCTCAAGGCAATTTAACTTTTTAATTTATTTTAAAATCTTCACTTCATAAAAAGGCGTCCTTTTCTCCAAGTAATATTTTGACTTTAGAAATATAAAATATTTCCTTCATGAGACAATACCCCTCAAGGTCCCCTTCTTTAAAACAACTTAAAGTCATAATACTAGGACAAGGGGTTATTTTATAAAATAAAACATTATTGTCTTTAAAATACTTATTCCTCCAAAATGAACCCCTTACGCCAAAATTCAGAATTACCCAATGAACTGCCAAAAGAGGAAAGTTGACTGAGCTGGTGCTGACTGGACCACTGCCAAAAATAGAATTTACTAAAAATAGTAAATTCGGAAAGTTGCTCGGAATGCAATGCATGTGCCACCATTGCGAAGCTCTCTGAAAACCCAGAAGGAATCCAGAATCCGAACACCCAAACTCCAACAAACAAAACCCTGAATCTTCAAGAGAACCCGCCAAACAGTCGAAAACCCTAATTCTGCCTCTGACTAGCCGACAGCACCCTGGGGATAGGCCATCAATCACTGAGAAGTGCAGTGCTAAAAACGGGGACATTACAGTCCGCCCTTCCCAAAATTGCTTGTCCTCAAGCAATACCATCATAACTCCCGAAAAATTAAGATTGATCCATACCAAAACAAGTATGATCCCAGGTTCCCAAATCCATCTCAGGAAGGACCCACTATGCCACTGCTGCACTACTCTGATCACATCAGTAAAATCATCATGCCAATGCTGCACTAACCTCCCTTGTAACTCCAAAGTATTACTGTCCATGACACTCAAACTGAAAAATCTTAAAGGACTGAGACCAGCTTCATGCGACGTCTCATGTCCAAGAGGCCCAAAGTCAACAGTATCAACCATACCACTGTCAACCACAATGGATAGGCTGCTCAACTCAAAATCAAACTCCTCAACATACCTCCACATTGTAACAAACAAAGCCCTGATGGAAAAAATGATATCTTCAAATCTTCTTGCAAAGAGGAAAGCAATCCTTTGCAAGAGCTCAACAAATTCAGCCTCATGTCTTCTCCTGGAGCTACTATGCATCAACTGAATTATACCGACACCACCATGAAGACTTCTACTCACTCTTACTGTTCCAACTCCAAGAGTCTCAGAAGGGAAAGCCAAAACATGTGGAAGTTCGTTGTCCAAAACCAATATAGTAAAGAAACTATCAAAATTTGCTTCACAAACCTCCATAGGATGAACTCCAACAATAGAATAGGTGCGAAGGAACAAATAATCTCTGCTGTTCAAGGCCGAAGTCAGCGAAGTGCAATCTGATTTTAGTACCTCACACAAGAAAAAACAGCAGCACCAAAGAAATTCCCAAGTGTGAGTGTATGATATGAGCATAGAGTTGCAAGGTAACACCTCAAAAATGGCCGGAAAACAAACTAGAGCAATCTCCAACTGAAAACTACTACCTCGTTGGCAAGTGGTGATGGGAAAACTCTCCCAAACGAGAGTAACTCCACAAGTAACAGGGCTGGTCTGCCTCCAACCAGCAAGCTCGAATCTCAAAATCTGCTCTTGTCTTAGCCAAGGATCAACGCCAAGAGCAACCAATTGTTCCTCTTTCCAATCCATACTCAAAACTTCTCTCCAATCCATTTGTCGATGAACAAACGGAACCAACAAGGGGCTGGTAAAGAAAGTAACAACATCATTAATACTGAAATTTTGATCCTTATCCTTCCAAAAGTCCTTTTTTCCACAAGTAATAAGCTCTATCAACCCATATTGAGAATCCCAAGCATGGATACCCAATTGAAAGTGATTTCCATCATACTGAAAAGAAAACTCAACACCTTCCCAAATGCTAATAAGGATCAAGTGCATACTGAAGAGATTGATCCCTCCGCTAGTGAACCTTTGAAGCCTATCCATGAAAGCTTCAACAACATTGGAGCATGAACTATTAAATGTCCTCAAATCCAAATCCAAAAATAGACCAATATGTGCCAAAGTATTGTTCAACCAAAGGGATGGATTGACAAGCATGCAAACACCAAGTTCTGGTCCATCTTCATTCCCTTCTTCATGAGTAACAAGACTAAAATCTTCGCTTCTTGCTGCTGTACTGAAGTTGCCAGCAGCTACCAAATCTTGCCTTGTTAACACCTTGGTGTCGAAGATGTTGAAATCTCCTCGAATCAACACTTCCCATGTATAGACGTCATCCTCAAACCCACTTATGCATTCATTACTAATCAACAGACGTGGCACTTCCTCATGGAGTGATATCGAAGCATCCAAGCACTGGAAACCAAACTCAGTTTCATTCTCCATTTCATCCTCTACTTCATAGAGAGGATTATCATAACTTTTCTCATCACCTTCTTGAAAAAGAGGATTGTCATAAACTTGAAAGTCATTCCTTTCATCTTGCTGCTCCAAATCTGCACATGCAACCTTTGATTTTCTTGTGAAACCTTCAAGATCAAACTCCTCTTGAAGACTATCAATCTCATCAATTACTTGCTTGATTTCTCCAGCTCTTCGTGCATCCTCTTGCTCCTTGAAAAGTTTGAAATCTGCAAACTGATCTTCAACCTTTCTTAGAGCCAACTGAGTTTCTTTCAACTTGTCCTTTGTTGATTTAAGCTCCAAAGTGAGCTCATCAACCATACTCTCCCTTTCTTCGAAAACAATGAAGGCCTTCTTTGCAGATTCAACGGCATGATCTCTATCTTCAATCAAGCCTATGTACTCGGATTTCATGGTCTCCAAGGAATCTTTGATTAGTTGCAATTTAGGAAGAGCAACTTCATCCTTAACTCCACTTTGTCTCTCTTCAAACTGAGCCTTCCAATAGAGATCATCAACCAAATTGTGTGTGCGATCAAATAGGGATAGCGCTTGCACTTCTTTTTCAAAAGATACCTTGCATTGATCTTTCCACTCATGCACATGCAAAGATGGTGAACTGCTGATAGGCTGCAACTGAAAATCAGAACTTTGTTTTTCATCTTTGCTACCCTCATAGCTGCTCCAAGACTCCTTTCCTTCACCACCTACTAGCTGAAATTGCTCAATATCACAAAGAGAATTAGACTCCACAAATTCTTCAATCCAATGCTTACAACCAGCTTCAAGCATTGATAAATTGGATTTGTGTTTAGGAACTCCATCAAACTTTCCATCGTCAAGAGCCATATGATCTTCAAGCTCCACTTCCACCTCACTATCTTCATGATCAAAGTTTATGGCAGCCCCCTCATAGCTTGCAAAGCAATCAGAATTTTGAACTTCATCAGGATCAAAGGGAAACTCATCCCACACAATTTCTTTGTCATCACTAAATGCCTTCACTCCTGGATCCCAAGTGCTAGAGGATTGATTGTTTTGATCAAAAGGAAAGTGCTCTTTGTGCTTCTCTTGGAGGGTTGACTCTTTGAATAGGTCACCACCCAACTCACTTAAACTGATATCTTCATACATACCTCCCTTCAATGGCTTGGTTTGAAGATCAAACCCAAAACCACCCTTGACACTGTCACTATAATGAAGTAAAGAATCTTTAGTGCTAGCTGTTTGGGAAATTTTATCATCTATATCTTCAATGAACCCATCATCTATAGGTATTTTTCTGATCTCATCATGAATAGTCATATGTATGCCAAAAAGGTCTTCTTGATCACTTGTCATAACTTCATCTTGTGAAAACTCTTGAGCTTTTTGGCCAGCAACATAGAAAGAATTATCCATCACCACATCCTCAACAAATGGAGGCATAAACACTACGGCATCTTTACCAATGATATCATTATGGTAATGATCAAAAGCTGGTTCAAGGACACCACTAGTATTCTCCTCATCAATGCACTCATCCCATACAATAGTTCTACCAACATCTTCTGTGAAGCCCTTAGTATCAAAACCTTCATGGGATAAATCCAAATTAGGATTCAAGTCTGCTGCTATATTCTTTTCACCGAACTGATCTTTGTCACTTGCTATCACATGCAAGTCTAGGGGGGTATTATGGGGCTCTCCCACACACTCCTCAACTGTCAAGGTTTCTATATCAAACTTACGATCATTTTGAGGTGACATGTGCACCTTGCTTGTGCCACCTTCAATATTAGTTGACTGATTTTTCTCTTCGTCATGTTCATTTGTGGGCTGCAATCCACAAACAGGCACTTCTTCTTCCTTCATTGCACCTGCAACCATGGCATGTTCTGCTTCCTCCTTAATCATTTTCTTGATGTAGTTGACCATAGCCCGCTTTCCAGGGTGATAAATCACCACACAATCCAAAAAGGTATCAAATGAAACATCGTTCTTAAACTCCTCTGTCATGCTCTGATAATCTTTATGGAGTTTGGCAGCCTCATGTTCACATTTCTTCTTGAACTGGCATTCTTTAGAAACCCCAATCAAATCCGACTTCTCAGACTTAGCATAAATCTTTCTGATTCCACACCTTAACTCAGGATCCTTCAATAGCGTACACAGATCATGCATTAACTCAGGTAGAGACTTCTCTGTAGTCATCTTTCTCTGTTCGTAGTGTCTGGTATCTCTGTCACTCATCTGACAATTAAATCATTAATTACTTTCACAGGATGGCAGGAACTTCTGCTCTGATACCACTGTAATGAACCGGACCAAATTTTTTCGATTTTTGAATTACAATCAGCAATGCAACACACCCGTTAGGGTTAGATAAATCAAACCAGCAGTTACAATATAACTCTTTGCCAAGAATGCGCACTCAATCTCAACATGAGAGAGGCTGTCATATGGCAAGAGGATCGTCAGTACAAAAAATCAGAACTGCAACTGAAAGTAACTCAACACCAAGTATGTGCTACCCAAACCAGAATGGAATGAGGCGACCATATGGTGGAGATTGAAAGAAATACAAATGCAACTTCAAATAAACTCAACACCCAGAATGTGCTTTCAAACCCGGAGTGGGAATGGAGCTACCATAGGGCGGAGATGTACAATATTACAATGCAAATCAAAGTAAATAGGCGGCAAGCCAGCCTCTTCCACTTATTCAGTGGGCAATTACAAACATGATAAGCAAGGTTGAGAGAAATGCTGACAGTACTACTGTTCAGCTTACAATAATATAGAGAATGCCTGCAAGAACAAGGATTAGAAGCTCTTCAATTGCTGCAATAGAAAATGTGACCTCCACCAAGCTTAGTAAGACTTCCTAACACCAAACCTTCACCAAAAATGCACTTTCCAAAATCTGATATGACAGAACAGCAACTTGAAATGCATAACCAGCAACCCTAGAATCCACTAAAATGCTCACAACTCACTCAAAACTGACCCAAATGACTTCAAATCTGATGCAATAGACCCTCAAAATGATGGCGCCTAGTTTAGTAATGAGAAAGGGCAGCTAAAAGTGGCTATTAATTAATGGCACGGATTCCAAAGCACTCCAGAATGTAGGGCTTTCAAGGAATGACGAATTTGCTTTATAAAATCAGAAACTTCATATTAAAATCTGCAAATATTCATGAAGGGTCTCTTCCAACAGAGAAAACCAATGAGACAATACCCAGAACAACTCTTTTTGTATTTTTTGATTTATGAGTGAAACTTCGAATCAGCTATGATATTCAGCAACTCCAGAATATGACAGAAAATGCAAGTACTCAGCTACAAAATGCAAGATCATCAAAACAATGCAAAACCTCACTACAAATGTACTCAAAACAAGCAAACCTCTCTACTAGGTGCTATCTCTCAAGCACGAAGTCGAGCCCAAGCTAGGAGGCATTCATTCCTCGAAGCAATCCAGCAACCATTTCGGCAGCATAACAATACTCAAGATATCAGATGTTGAAAATGAAGACCAAGACCTCCTTTTATAAACTTGTGATGACTTTCCAGAAGCTTCTAGAAACCCTAATTTTCAAATTTGAAGTAACTCCTTTTCCCTCCAAAGATGGCGTCCCTTTTCTCAAGGCAATTTAACTTTTTAATTTATTTTAAAATCTTCACTTCATAAAAAGGCGTCCTTTTCTCCAAGTAATATTTTGACTTTAGAAATATAAAATATTTCTTTCATGAGACAATACCCCTCAAGGTCCCCTTCTTTAAAACAACTTAAAGTCATAATACTAGGACAAGGGGTTATTTTATAAAATAAAACATTATTGTCTTTAAAATACTTATTCCTCCAAAATGAACCCCTTACGCCAAAATTCAGAATTACCCAATGAACAGAAGAGGAAAGTTGGATGAGTGGTGCTGACTGGACCACTGCCAAAAATAGAATTTACTAAAAATAGTAAATTCGGAAAGTTGCTCGGAATGCATGCATGCGCCACCATTGCGAAGCTCTCTGAAAACCGAAGGAATCCAGAATCCGAACACCCAAACTCCAACAAACAAAACCCTGATCTTCAAGAGAACCGCCAAACAGTGAAAACCCTAATTATGCCTGACTAGCCGAAGCACCCTGGGGATAGGCCATCAATCACTGAGAAGTGCAGTTAAAACGGGACATTACATTTGGTTTGGAAGAATCTAAATATAGAACCCACCATGGTTCTATGGTTCCTTGTGGCACTTCTTTCACCTATATAGGGTGGTGTAACCTTTGTAATACCCAAGATTTGTGTAGTTTGAAGCAACTATGCCCTGATATTTGTCATTTGTTGTTGTTTTTAGACTCATGCTAGCAATGTTATTATATTGAACCTCGGCTTTCTCATCAACCATTAAGATCTTTTTACCTCTTTCACCCATTTATTTTTCTTTTTCTTCTATTTCTAGATCCCCGACTTTCCTTCTTTGCTACACTCTAAATTCTATATCACCGGGCTACATGAAAACTTGTTAGATCTAACCCTATAGGTTGGCAAGATCTTGACTTTGATACCATTAAAACATCCCCAAATTGCATATATATATATATATATAAATAATGTATTTTCTAAATTTTTGAACAAATGAACAACTAAAACCAGAAAATTGGAAAAGAAATATAATGCTAATAACCACTATAGATAACTGAAATTTATTATATCAAACTCTCAACTTTGATAATTAGAAAATATGAAACTTTTATGCACAGATTGACCAAATTAGAGTATTAGACTTGATAATATGTGGCTGGAAAATATGACAGCAGTATAAAACATCATAGCAAACCCTAGATCTGATATTTGATCAATCACACAAGTACAATGCTGATATAATGACACTTGAAACAATGTTTTTGAATTTTCCAATGTCAAATCTTCATACAAAAAATGCATAACTGAATAAATTGATGTTTGATCTGATTTGTACAGTTTCAATAGGGGATCATTGGACTGTTTAGTAGCTGGGGGTGATGCCAAATTGCTGCTTAGTACCAAAAAGGACTTCAATATGCTGATCGCCCCTTCAAAAGTTGTCAAGATCCTGATCGCCTACCAAAAAGGTGTCATAATGTCAGTCACCCTCCTTTGGAAGTTGTAAGGAAAACTCTAAAGGCAAATACTATCTGAAACAACATGCAATGAGTGTTCAAATACCCTCCATTATCTAGATGAACCTTCAAGGGTATCAAAGTATGAAATAAAATGTTGATTGCCCTATTTGGAATGATGTGGCAGCCTCCAAGGATGTAATAATTGATTCCCAAACAATGGCAATGGATGTTGTAACCCTCACAAATCTGAAAATCAACAATCCAGGTTATTTTCTTGCAAACACTAATTTCCAAAACCTAAAAATATGCACCAAAAATCCAAACCAGCACACCATGCAATTCCCATGTGGGATTGTCAATGATAGAGATTGAGGGTTTTTGTCCTCACGTCCAAAAAAGGAAATCCAAGAGATATTGCATCCTCAAAGACTTCTAAAAACAGCCAAGGGTTTTCATCCTTAGATGAGTACAATGAACACAATGCTCAATTTGGAAAATGAATAAAATCCCAAAGAGAATGCTCGATGCCAAATGAAGCTAGGTGCCCTCCTTTTGTACCTTTCCAAATCAGGCCCATGATTTATAATTTCTCTCCAAATTATTTAAAAATACATTTTTCATAATTAAGTGTTTAAAAACACTTTTGATTAAATAAAATAATATTATATGTTGCCCCTTAAAAATAAAACTACTATCCCCAACTTAAAAATAATATTAAAAATTGTTTCCCTTGCTTTGCCTTTTACCCTACTAGAAATGAGGATAGTCTAAGGTCTTCTCATTGGCATTATTTCCAAAAAGGGGACATGACAAATACCCTATTGATCCAATCCCTTGACAATCAAATCTCAAAAAAATTCTTTAACAAATTATCACAAATGTAATTCTCAAACAAAATCACCTGAAATGGACAAGAGGGTTTTTGTCCCCAAAACCAAATATGGAAACCAAAGGGTTTTCTTCCTCCAAATCTCCCACACCAAGCATTTTCGTCCTTAAATACTTCAATCTCCAAAATGTAAGGAATAATGAAAATGACAAAAATGAATGATTTGGTTAGAGAAAATGATTTTCTTTTCTAGTTGTCTTTTTTGACCCTCCCTTTAAATTTACTTTTCCCTCCAAGCATTTAAAAATATAATATTACTTAAGTCGCTCTTTTGAAAATAAAGTGATTGGGCCCCCTTTCAAATATTATTATTAAATTATTTTCCTTATTTCATCCTTCAGCTTATGAGAAATAAGGAATAGACTAATTCTTTTAATTTTGAAAAGGGGACATGATAAAAATCATGGAGTTATGATGCAATATGAGTAGATGTTTAGAATTTTTATTGTTTATGGAGAAATATATGAAAATTAATTAATTTACTTATTGTGCAATAAATGAATGAGAATTAGTCTAATTAACTAAATAATATGAATTATTTAATTAATTAGAGATGGTTAATGAAAAGGGAATTAACATGATAATGAGCAAGTATTGACATGGTATTAGGATGTGATGTTAGGTGCGACATTACAAGGTGGTGAAAATTAAGTGTCTATAGTGCCATGGAGCAATTTTTAAATATTGCAAATGTGAAGGAAATTTATTCTTTTATTAAAGTGATTAAGAAATGAAAGCATTAATTAATGGGAAAATAAATCATTCTCCGGATAGATCATAAACCCCCCTAATATATACAAGCACACACATGATTACCTCATTGCACATCAACAAGATATGCAATTTACCATCAAATTATTTATGAACAAATGATAGTTTTCCATTCATGTCCTCAAGCACACATTTTTACAACAAAAGTGGATTCCTAAAATGGAGAACTTTCCTATATTTTGATAAAATACAAGTAAAATATCTTTGAATAACATTTCAATCCACCTTATATTTCAATTAAAGCTAACTAATAATTGACACAATACTAGTTATAGGTCAAATTGAACTAGTTATCAAGAAGGAAAAGTATTCAACAAAAGCAATACAAGAAGCTATCAGAAATTTCTTTCATGATTAACACAAAATATATCATTGCAAATGTAATGCTACTAATTAATAGTAGGTGTCAACATAGATATGCAGAGACTCCTTGCAACATGAATCAAATAGAAGCCTAATTTTAAATAATTTTCTTAGTCAAGTTCTCCTAACCCAAGTCCCTTTCTTGTACCCAACTGAGCCAAGCTCGAGAGCGGCGACAAGAGTGGCCCAACTGCCCCAAGTTCCCTATGGGTAACAAATGATAGTTTTCCATTCGTGTCCTCAAGCACAAATTCTTACAACAAAAGTGGATTCCTAAAATGGAGAATTTTCCTATATTTTGATAAAAAACAAATAAAATCTCATTGAATAACATATCAATCCACCTTATGTTTCAATTAAAGCTAACTGATAATGGACACAATACTAGTTATAGGTCAAATTGAACTAGCTATGAAATAAGTAAAGTATTCAACAAAAAAATACAAGATGTTATAAAAAACTTCTTTTATGATTAACACAAAATATATCATTGCAAAAGTAATCCTATTAATTAATAGGTGTCAAGATAGATGTGCAAAGACTCTTTGCAACATGAATCTAATAGAATCTTTTTTATAAATAATTTACTAAGTAGTCGAGTTCTCCTAATTTAGGTTGCATTCCCATACCCAACCAAGTCGATCTCAAGAGCAATGATGGGATGGCCTTGGGAGCAGCCAAGGAGCATCCCATCCGGCTTGGGTTCCTTGTGGGTACACGTACCCACATGCAACCTAAGGTGGCTAGGATGCTCCCAGCCACTCCCAGGTACTCCCAAAAGATCTTGGGTGCTCCCATGGGAAAGTAAAGCCAACACATACCCAAAAACAATTTAAAAAGTGATTTTTCAAATTCTAAAACATTAGAAAAAAAACCTAAAAGCAACCTAAAACTTAAAAAATGCCCCTTATCGTTTGTTGTTTGACAAACACAACTCTATTTCACACAATTCATTCTTGCTAAGCTATTTTTGCATTTTGAAAGGTAGTCGGTTTTTTCAAAGAAGAATGATCCCAAAGTGCCAAGGATGTGAATATAGCTTGCACAAATGAGATCTATTCATCTAAGGTAAGTATTTTAACTAATTATTTCAAAAAAAAAAAAATTAAAAATCAAGTTTAAAAAAAAATCTATCCAAAAAACAAGTTTCAAGATTTTTTATAACATTTTTTGGTGTTATTTTTTGAGCTTTTATTAGTTCCTACATATTGTAGGGTTGCATTTTGTTTTTAATTTAAAATTTTATAATTTCTTATAATAGAATATTGCAATCTATTTGAAATGGCCTAGTTCAAGTTCAATGGGCATCGAGACAAATAAACAATTTAAATATGATCAAGCATCTTCTCTATGGAAATATATTACGATGCTTGAACAACTTTCAAGAGATGAATGAGTGCAAGGTCCAATTTAAGAGCTCATATAGTTGAGTGAAGCCTCACTTATGTGTTATAAGTGAGCATGGAATTAGAATATGTGGATGGCAAAATAAGGGGTTGCCAAAAGAAAAAATTAGGATATAGCCCCCGAGTGTACCAACTTGGATGCATCTATTGTAGAGCTTGCTTGAGTCAATATTGATGATAACAAGGCTCTTACACATGATGTACCTAGTAAGAGTGACACTCCAAATGCTTGTGATTCAAATGATGTTGACTCACAAAATGACTTTGATCTAGATCCTTTTAATGAAGATTGATGACCAAGATACAATGTTTTTATTGTATTATTTTCAAAATTTGTAATTGTAATGATTTTCATTTGAATCATCCTAGACATACATGATAATGACATAATATTGAAATTTTGAACTATCAATTGACATTTATCTTTATCACTACCATTGATCAATGATGAAGTATCATACTATCAAAGATTCAAAAAATAATATTATTGTATAATATCTATATCAAATGTTTTTAAAATTATGTATATTTTTTTTTTTAAAATGCATATATATTATAAAACTGTACCCAAGAAAAAAAATCATCGTATCGACATACCAGAACCTCATACCAAAACCAGAAACTTAGTTAATTTATTTGAAGTACTTGAAATCCATGACATGATTACATTACTGAAATCCTTTGATGGTCATGTTATCACAATCCTTGAGATTCTTTTCTTACACCATAATTCACCAACCTCACATCTACAAGATGCCCATCAACCTAGCATGTTGTTACCAAATGATGATCCCATCAACCAATTTGTGCATGAACCTCATCCTCACTACAAGAACTATCAATGCCAAACAATAGTACTAACCCTATGCTATTATCCCATGCTAACCCTTTGTTTTCCAATCTAGTACATATATGTATACTTTGAAGAATGTGACATACTCACCCAAAATATTAAAACCCATTATCAAACGTAAGACAATTCATCTTCAAATACAATTGATTCAACTTCTAATGCAACCATCTAAATTGATTAGGTAGGAATAGTTAGCATTCAGATATGTTTTCTTAGATCATGGCTTATTACACTTTTCAAAATTTCAATAGGTATGTGTGGGAACAACAAATGTGCAAAATGCAAAGTGAATGTGTGAGCTCAAGATCAAATAATGCCTTCAATAGATATGCACACAAATGGGAAACTAACTATTCAGGTTGAAAACCTTGCATGCACCCCTAGAAATCAATATGCAATGATAGTAATCAACCTAGAAGCTTATATAGACTAGACTACACATATGTGGCAACAAAACCTACACACAAAGGAAAAAAAAACAAATAGAGAAAACAAAACCACTCATGCAACTAGAAGCTTTGTTGTACCCAAAACCAAAATTTTTGCTTCACTAAGGCATTTTGCTTAATTGAGTCTTAATCTTGTTAAAGTGTCGTGAAATGGTCGTCTTTGGGGTTTTTAAATATGGAGTTGGTGTCGCTAAGGCGTCATCACATCGAAGAGATTTAGAGGAAAATGAAAATTTGAACTTAAAATCAAAATTTTCTATCTCCGAGAAGGGAGCACATTCCCGTGCCAGCTTCCCCTATCTTTTAGGGGCCTTCGATCCTCGCTTTTAGGTTTGTCACTTCCGCTAGACATTTGTCCCAAGATCACGCCGCCTTCGCTAATGAGCTATCAAGCCCGGCTAAACGACTGCTTTGTTCGAAAGCTACTTAAGATAATAAAGGTAAATCGAAAGGAAGCAAGAATTGGTTAACACCGGAGAAAAGCCGCGAAGCTTTTCTCGAAGCCATCTTTGATGCCAGACGTAGGTTTTTGACTGAATTTCATCCAAGATGTTTATCTCACATTCGTTCAAGCTTCGCGACGCGTCCGTCAGAGGGTGAATCTGAGTTGCTGAAGCGCCTGAACCTGAGGTCAAACGTTGGGTCAAATCTCAGTCAAACTATCAGAAGAAAAAGCAAAAGAGCACATTTTGAGAAAGGCGCCCAAGCTTTTCAGGCCTTTAATGCTTTCTTTCCGATGATTTCAGATGCCTAATGTGTCCGTGTTACGTTCAGCTTTCCGTTGCTTGTCTCCGTCAGATCAGAAGATGTCTCAGCAGCTTGCAGTCGAGGTTTTTATATTATTTTTGTCAAGCCCGTGAAATGGCTAAGTCCGAATGAAAAGAGCAACTTTGAAAGGGGCTTGTTTTTCACACCTCGTGATGACATTTTCTCGGGGAAATGCCTTTGCGTCGCGGCGTAATCCAGCTTCGCTTCAAGAAGAACCCGGAAGTTCCAGCCCCGAAGTTGATAACCGGTTATAGCGATTTTTGTTTTTCCTCGCCTCAAAATGCGTAGTTGAAATTTGGCTAAGTTCGAGAAAAGTTTAGCTTTTGAAAAAGGCGCTGCATTTTTTGAGCCTTCGCATGTCGAAGATATGGCGTATAGTCTCGCGATATCATTTGATCGCTTTATCCTCAAGAATGCACCCGCTTCTACCACCAATCTGGTGCTTGACCGTCGAGGATGAACAGAGTGGGTCCCTAAGAGGTTTTAGCTTAAATTTTCATAAAATTTGGCTAAGTCCGGAATTCGCCCAAGAGTTCAAATTTGAATTTTCGAAAGTGAGTTGAATGGACGCCTTAACTGGAGTTCTGACTGCAGTTAGACTGAACGATTTCTGGGTTGACATCTTCAGTTCATATGTTTGCATGTGGAGTGATCTTTCAGTTTGCATGTTCAGTTAACTATCTTGCATGTTCAGTTAACTTGATTGCATGTTAAGTTTAACTGAAGATAATCACTAAAAGTCAACTGAAGTTTGCATGCATGGCGAATTTGGTCAAAATTGAGAAGATTTTAGTGAAGATAACGCTTCATCAAATGTTAACTGAAGTCATGAAAAGGGACGCCATATTTTGATGAAGCATTAGTTTGTGAAGCGTGAAGCATAAGATTTGTGAAGTATGGCGAATTTGCATGTCAACTTGAGTTTCAAAAAGGTCGCCATATTTAAGGTTGAAAAGTGAAGCATTTTTGTGTGAAGCTATGCACTTTTTAAGGAAGGCAACTTTAGTTCAAAAGGGTTGCTATTTTTAGATTATAATTGAAAAGTGAAGTATGAAGTTGGCGCACTTGTTGAAGGCTAACTGAACTTTCAAAAGGGTCGCTATTATTAGCATATTCTTTGCATGAAGATGGCGCACTCTTATCTTATTCTTGAGTGTTAACTGAAGTTGCAAAAGGCCACGCCTTAGGGCAAATTGATGAATCCAAAGAGAATTTGAAGATGGCGAACTTAAGACAAGTCTTAACTGAAGCTTAAGTCGCATGTTTGAGTTTTAACTGAAGATGTGAAAGGCTAACCCTAATGCGCCCACCTTTTAAGCTTGTTTGAGTTCTAGTTAACTGTGAAGGGGTCCAATGAGAAGCCAAGCGCCATTTTTAATGCATGCTTGCTTTAGTGCGAATTTCTTATGATGAAATTCTATATATTTCAAGAGTGGCGTCCATTATTGCATCATCTTTTGCTCTGAAAGCTTGTATTCTTTTAGGCGACCAGCAAGCTTAAGGTGATTCAGGTGTCCGTTTTCAGTGTTCTTCGAAGCTACGAGCTTAGATTCTTCAGAGGAAGTCAATTCTAGACTTCATTTCCACTTTGCATGCAGGTTTTATAAAGGTTCGAAGAAGAAATTTGCAGATTTTTCAGAAGCAGACAAGCAAAACTTTCTATCTTCTGTCTTATTTCTTCTATTTCTCACCTTAGGTACTTTCTTCGCATGCCAGAGTAATTCAACACATTTTCAGAATCTGTTCATCTGGGTTCTCATATTTCAGCGTTTGCAACAAGACCCACTTAGATTTTTTCGAGAAAATCACCCCGTAGCCTTCATTCTGAAGCTCTGAGCCTTTTTCCGAGAATCTCTTTGCATGTGGGCTTGAATCACATTTTTTTCAAAATCCAGCTATCTGGGTTTGTTCAGAATTCAGTTGTGCACAAAACCCATGTTCCAGAATTTCTTCGAAAATTTCTCCTGTCAGAAGCTATTTTTAGCCTTGTTCAGAGTTTTTCAGAAAGTTCTTCAAGCATATTCGACTTTATAGTCAAAAGTCACCATTTTCAAAATGCAGTTCAATCTCATTGATTACAAGGTGAAATCAGTCCTTACACATAATTTCACCAAGACTTCAGATACGGACCTAAATCATGTTTATCCAGTGGTCAATCTGAGCAGTTTAGAAGGTGTTAGCAGCAATTTGATGAGGAATCTTGAGCGTTCCGGGTTGCTGGCAGCGGCATCCATTCCTGTTTCTATCTTCGATCTTGAGTTCGTACTTGCTTGCATTAAGCATTATGACTCGTCTTCACGACAGATCAGATCGGTTGATGGAAGAGTGGTTTGCAGTCTCAAGCTGAAGGACATAGAGAAATGTTTTGCTATTCCTCCTCGCTCAGATAACTTTACTGTTGATCTTGAAGATTGCGAGAAGATATGGGATGCTGATCATCAACGTTCACAGAGAAAAGTTGCTCAGAAATGGTTGACAATTCAGAAAACTAACTTGCCTAAGAATGTTGGTCGTGGTGAATTTAAAGGAGAAGTTGTTGTTTTGATCACCTTACTCAATCGAGTTACCGGCCAGTCAGATGCTAATACTTTCCGTCCCTGGATGTTCTACCTGATTACCAGAATCCTTGATGGCACAGAGCGTTTTGACTGGGCTATGTTAATTAGTGATTGCTTACATCAGCAGATTTCTAACTTTCTCAAGCATCACGAGTTTCATATGATATCTGATTTGGTCTACTTGGTGGCATTTCAAGGTAGTTTCAGACTTCTTAAAACCAATGGTACTCTCGGTGTTCAGCATATTCATGAATATTATCCACAGCTAGAGTTTTCTCAGTCTGAGCAGGACTTCCGAGTGGTGAATGATCACTTTGCCATGAGAACCGTGAGGGATCTTGATGATGAGATGCACATTCGTATTTCAGCCGAGGCCAAATCAGCAATGGAGACTTGGGCAGATTGGTTCATACAGTTTCCTACTTTCACATACCTCCGAGTTTATGGTTATGTTGGAGAGCCTCTGATGTTGCCGAGATATCCGTCAGACAAGATTGTCTTTATGGAGTTCCTCAGGCAAATGCAGCACGTTCACTTCTTTCTTCGTAGTCGTCATAAGGCTGCGGCAAATTTTCCATTCTCATTGGGAATTTTCACATGTGATGCAGCAACAGATGCCAGGCGTATGTCTACTGAGATAGAAAGGTTCAAATTCAAGCCTTATACTGAGAGGCGTTCCTATGATCCTCTTGGACATTATGCAAATCGGTTAGAGCGAGGGATTGCACATACGCCAGCACTTGAAGATTTCTGGGCAAATTGTGAAGATGAATTCGAGGTCCGTCGTCGTCACTACTGTAGACTTACTGTTGGTCAGCTCTCTGATTACTTGTCAGAAGATGTTGATGGTTTGTCAGATGATGATGGTGAAGTTCTTCTCAATTCTTATGTTAAGGATCAAGTTGCTAGGCAGCCACTTCGCTCACCTGATTGGTATGCTAAGGAGAATACTTCTATTGAAGAGGTTTCCAGATCAGTTATCAAGACTAGTAAGTTGTTCTTGGAGAGCAAACGGACACGGAAGTCAGTTCCTGTAGCAGAGCCGCCAAAGGATGTTTCTTCGTTGCCTTCTACTTCTAGAGCAAGACCCAGAGTTAAAGCCATTATAATACCTCCGGAAGGAGTTAGACTCAGTGGAAACACAGGGAAAAGAGCTACTGGTAAAAGGAAGCAGAAACAAATTGAGAATATTCCTGAGATTCCAGTAGAGACAGTTATTCAAACTGAGCCTCACGTTTCACTTCCTAGTTCACCTCACGTTCCGCCTATTGATATAGATTCTGAGCCTGAGCCACAAATTCAAGCAGGATCGGAGACAACTGAAACACCACAGGTTGATACATCAGGGACAGTTTCTCCACGAATTGAAAATATTGTTCAGTCTTGTTGGCTCGAAAAGTCTTTGGGGAGACAAAGGCGTGAACCGTCATACAACCTTGATTTGTCAGAGTTTGGTGAGCCCTATCAGAGGAGATCAAACAAGAAGATTAAGAAGCAAGTGCACATCGAAAAGACCCCTGAATCAGAGATTGTGATAGAAGTTGCAGTGCCTCCAGAAGGTAAAAGCTTGGATGAGGTCGAAGTGGGTGACTTTACATTCACTAAGGAAAATCTTGGCAGGACCACACGAGAGACAGATGTATCTCTTCTTAAGATTGTTACCAATAATCTTGAAGAGCGTATCACGAAGGATGGAGAAGATAAGGCTTTACTCAAAATTGAAGTTAGTCAACTTCGTCAATACATTTCTGATCTTGTTCATGGGAATCCAAATAGAGCACCGGTTCTTCCTCAGCACACACCTGCAGAGAAACGAAAATTGGATCAGTTGGTCAGTCATGGCAGACTTCTGGATGATTGGATTGACAGTTTAGTTGCTGCTGGTAAAACTCTTCTTGCAGATTTATATCAGTTGAGGAGTGAGGCACACAAACTCCGTCAGGGTATTCAGTTGCTGGATATTGCAGTTGCAGAGAGCTTGGCAAAGGATCGCGTTCTTGTATCTCAGTTATCAGTTGCATGCGATGCTTTGGAGGAGATCGAAGATCAAGAGAAAGTCTTCACTTGGAAAGAGCAGCACCTTCTCAGAACAGAAATATGTGAGAAAATCTCTTCCAAGTTATTTTCACTGAAGGATGACGTAGTTGGAGTGCTTGCACTTGTCAGTGGCTTCGTTGTTCAGATCCCGTGTCATTATCTTCTCGAAGATGGCACGTATGTTGAGTTGGAAAAAGTTCAAGCGGAATTCGAGAAGCTGATTTTTGACAGCCTTGAAGGTGAACCTAGGGCGCCAAAATTAGAAAATGTTTCAGTGATTGCAGCCAGGTTGAGAAAGGCGACTGAAGAATGCAAAGATGGTGTGCACACAATTACTGAAAGTGGCAGAGAACTAAAGAAGCAGACTGTTATTTTTAGCAGCATCAAAGTGCCAGATGACAGGGAGATCGATGAGTTCTTGGTCGAAGTGTTAGACCGAGTTGACATGGAGTGATCTGTCAGTTAGAACGTGCAGTTAATTTCTAGGGTTGAGTCTGAGCAGCAGTTAACTTGACTTCCAGTCTTCAGTTCACTTGCTGACTTAACACATGCTTATCTCATCCTCGGAGTTATCAACACAGGAGTTAGGGTTAGGGTTTCCAGTTAACTGAAGGTAGTGGCCAGTTAACTTTGCTTTAAATAAGGACGTGCATGCTTGCACATTGTCCAATTAGGTTATTTGTACCGTTAAACGAGGGTAGTTGCCCAGCTTAACTGTATAGTTTACTTCATTAGGGTTAGGGCGCATGACTTGCATGCATTGCAAGAACTGTAGTGAACTCAAGGTGATTTTAGGGTTACCTACACCTTGATGTATATAAATAAGAGCTTTTGCTCATTTGTAAATAACTTTTGCTTAAGAGAGAAATATATGCTGCGCCTACCTTGCCCTCAATATTGCTCTTTATGGTATTTGTTCATGTGTCTTCATTATTGCAATTGATTGTTATGCCACATAGGGTTTCGAAAGATTGTAATGCTGGATTCTTCCATAGTTTAGAGAAATCTGTTTTGTGAATCTTTTATTGTTATGATCGAACGTTATGCCACACAGGGTTTCGTAAGATTGTCATGATAAAACCGTTTTGTGAAGTGTTTACTATGCTGATCGAGTGTTATGCCACACAGGGTTTCATAAAGTTTTCATGGTGAATCTTCTCTTAGATTAGGAAAATCTGTTTTGTGAATCTTTTGTCATTACGATTGAGTGTTATGCCACATAGGGTTTCACAAAGATTTTGATGATAAAAGCTGTTTGTGAGTCTTTACTATGCTGATTGAGTGTTATGCCACATAGGGTTTCATAAGATTATCATAGCAAATTCTCAAATCTGTTTTGTGCTTAATAAACTTGTTCAGATTGAGATGATAGTTGCGCCACCTTGCCTTCAAGTAGAGAATCTGAATGCGTTTATCGTCTGATAGTCATAACCTTGCTCCGTTTCCTCTTGCTCTGTTTTCCTGAGGAGATTGGATAGATATAAGTTGTAGTTTAGTTGATTTGCGAAACCAGAGAAAACTCAGCTGCAACGTGTAAGTTCTTTCAAGAAAGCCTTGTGCCTCTAGCAGCTGAAACAAAAAGACATGGACATAGTTTTAGCTTTATTTTCCTTTGCAAGTACATTTGTCAAAGCATAACGAGGGAGCTTCCCTCCATAATTTGAAGAGCACTCATTGCGTAGGTGTATAGGTGTTCATAACAACTTCTACTCCAGAGGTGTTAGTTGTTACCAACAAGCTTTACATGCCAAACATATTTTTATGTGATGCAAGATTCCACAACCCTAGGCCCAACCACTACACCAAAAGACTGGCCTAGTAGTGAGTGTGGCTATCCAGGTTGTTAAGGGTGAGGTTTGCGTCCCACCAACCTTGAAGGTGAAGGCATAGAAGCCACGAGAACAGTGGACACATGGTTGTGGATCCCCACCATCTAGTTATCAGGTACATGCCTACTAGCACGATGGGTTAGAACATTCATCGGGGTTTATCCCTTCACACACAAGACATTACAACCCACTATGCTCCATAGGGCTCAACCTCGAGACCTTGGCTTTGATACCACAAAGGGCCAACCATTACATCAAAAGACCAACCTAGTAGTGTGATCATTGACTCTCAAATTGGCACCACTCCTACACATGTTGAAAAATCAAAAGTGGGCATACAAGGTTGGGAACAAAAGCCTTTGGTGTGGGAATACTTGCATGATCATTTGGTGATGACAGATGACAAGATAGCTCAAGCATTGTCAAGGATTGATTCTACTCATAGTCATCTAGAAGACCTCATTTGGGCAGCGCAAAAGGAGGAAAGACTAAAAGAAAATGCATCTTCTATAGCAACCTCTACCAGGATGCAAAATGACAATGCAAGTTGCATAGAATGTGAACAAATCGATGGAAGAATTGAGGAGCTTCATGAGAAAACATCCTGCAGCTTGATGACATCATTTGATGATGAGTTAGGTGAGACACTACCACTTCTTAGTTGGAAAGACCAGGAGGAAGATCAAGATTTGGTGGTGTTTAGTGACTCCAAAGCAAGCATGGAGGAATCCCAAATGCTGATTTGGGACAGCAGCAGTTTACTTTCCTATCCTCATGAGTTGGTTGTTTATGGTCATGAAAAAGTTAATAATATATATTCAACCATTGTTGACAACACTATTTTTGAGTTGATTGCTGACTTGACTTTAGATAATCCACTCTTTGAGTTGGATGATGAGGAGGCTCTTGATCCTGATGACACAAATTATATGTGGGTTTCAGGTGTGGGATGTGATTGTAAAGTTGAGCATACACTTAGTGGACCAGCCACTAATATCATGTTTTCATATGCACATAATGATTTCCATAAGGAAGATTTGGTTGAGCCTTTGATTTTTCACGATGAGTTTGAGGAGTTATCTTTTCTAGAGGCTCGCATGGTAGAGTTTACGTCCTTTAGACCAGCTTATGAAGGAGTATGCATGAATGGTGGCATTGCCAGTTCAGATCTATTTGAGCATGCAAACACTCTTGGAGAGGTTATTGATTCACTACTTCCTTATAATGCATATGGAGCTATTCTACTTCCAAGGTATGGGGCATGCATGATCATTGTTCCTCCCATTGGATGGCATTTTCTTTCAGCAGTTGTTTGGAGAAGTCGGAGGAATTTGCATCATCCTTTCCATGATGAAGGTGGACATAGTGATGAGCTTCTATCATCGTCTGACATTAGAGGTATCTGTGGCTTCTTCTAGAGTGAGGTTCTTAGTTGGATATATGATGTTTGGGTTTATAACAACAGCACATGGTAGATCGGCATGATTGATTATGCACCTAGGATAATTTGGGATCCTGGCCTTGACATAATTGGTGCATTGTTTCTTTTGGATCTTGATGCATTGCTTCACAACTTTGGGCATAATGTTGTTATTATCAGAGTAGCACAACGGTTTGGTGGAGCAATGTTCCTGAGGTTGGTTTGGGATCCAGGTATTGCCATGGTTGATACATTGTTGCACATGGTTCTTGGTGTGTCGCTTCATATCTTGCAGTTTGTGGCATGTTGTCAAAATGGAGTAATGGATTGGTATGCGATTGCTTGGGACAAGCAATCTTCGGGTGGGGAGGATTGTGATGTCCCCAATTTTTCATAAGTCCGAATAATTATTTACATATTAAAACGGTCTCTATTTGTCCTAAAAGACCCTTTTAGTTATTTAAATAATTAATTATTGATATGACTTTATTAAGACATTAAGAAAGGCTATATTCCTAATAAAGTTATTAATTTAAATAATTCAGTTGAGGCAACTGAAAGTTGTGGAGTTGTAAGGATTTTTGGCTGACAGGAGGGGAGCACGGAAGAATCAAGAGTCTGATTTTTGATTAAACACTGAGAACGACAATTCTCAGGTGATATGGTAGCCACTGAAGGACGTAGCCCCTAATGTGGTTTTTGTATTGTAGAAAATAGTTGAAATAACAAGGTGATCGATCTGATATTCTGAAGATGAGCAATTTGATATTCTGAAGACAAATTACAATGGTGAAGTGACGGGAATTTGAAAACTCATATCTTTATTGGTGTGGCTCTCTCTGTGTCGACACTCAACATATCTCTTCTATGTGCATCAGGAGCAGTTTGTAATTTAGTCACCGCTATACATATTCCGTTAGGCACAATAGTGGTGATTCGTTGGGGAGTATCATAGTCACCCGTCGATTATTAAAGGAAGATTGGTACAGCATCGGGACATATTAATAGATGCACAGAAACCGTTATTTGTTATTAGCGGCAATCTGAGACCCGATATCAGGTATCCATGTTTGTATGGCACTTGTCGGAGTAACTCATCTTTGCCAAACATTTCTGTGATGCCGTATTTATGTTGCTTTTATTGGTGAAGTCGAATGTTCATTTGTGTATCGAGGGAGTCAATCCTTTTAACTAAGACGCTAGAGGACAAACCATCAATGCAAAGCCGATGATATATTGTCTGGAATTATATATTTGAAACTATCACTAGCGCCTTCGCCGGACCGATTGAAATTTGTTGGTGCTCGAGATAATCTTTATTGTGGATAATATATATTGTTGTGTGCGTCGATGTTCCTGTTGGTGGAGATAAAGGTCAACGTTAATAATCATTGGTGGAGGAGTTTGTCGGTAATGTCCGAGGTATGATCAGGGAGTGGATTCGGGCTTACTTATAAGCATATAACTATTGATGGTTCGGTAGTATTTATGTATCCTAGGAGGTGTGATTCACTATTGTTGCCACGTTTATGTTCACGGGATCCTGCTCGTTGAGAAGACAGAGATGGGAAGAATATAAGGTGACGGGTGCTACCTGTGTGCTTCATAACGTGGCATTCAAACGTTTCATATGACCATTGGATGACGTGGAGTTTGGAGTAATCGATGCTAGAAGACTCATATGGTTAAGGAGAGGACACATTGGCCGTGACTGCTAAGGCTGGTGATCGGTCTAATCTATTGGGTATGTAAACAAAACAATCTGTTATTACCTGTGAGCATTGGTTATGTTAAAAATAGAGCTCTGTATGTTTTGGTTGTATTGTTCATCGAATATTAATCTTGAAAGTTCTGTTTATTCTCTAGTATAAGATATATGCTATTCATTCCAAGTTGGCAGTATTTATACATTGATACTAGATAGAAGATGTTGTTCTGATATCATAAAGATCATATGTTATGTCTGATTTTCCATATTATGTTATGTTTGTTCTGCCATATTTTTGCATAGTCTCTGGCTAAGGAAATATATTTAGTCTCAAGTAAGATTTGCAAATATCTGTTTATCCTAATCTGTATATATCAAAGGTTAACCCCTTCAGTTCAGACCATCAAATAGTTTTGACAAATAACATTGTCAAAACTTGGGAGAATCGACAATAATCTCGGCCCTCAGAGGTCGGGGTCATTACAAGTAGTGAGGGTGGCTACCTAGGGTGTTAAGGGTGAGGTTTGCATCCCACCAACCTCGAAGGTGAACGCATAGAAGCCATGAGCACAGTGGACAAGTGGCTGTGGAGCCTCACCATCTGGTTATCAATGACTTAAACAATTGACTTAATATTATTAAAAATGCCTTTGTAATAACTCAAATAAAGTCATTCTAATATCCAATTTTATAATTAATTATTATTAAAGTATTCGCTTCAATAATAATTAAAATACCATAACTCCTTTAATAATCAACCTTAATTAATTTTGTCAACGCCAGAAGGTAGCCCACTGATTTCTCTGCTCACTAGGGTGCCTTACTAAAAATAGTAAGACTAGACCCCAATATCTAAGTGACTTACTAAAAATTGTAAGTATGCATAAATGGAGCCCAAAACACCCGAAGAAGATCACCTCTGAATATGCCCAAGAGCTGGAGAAGGAAACACTATAAACTGCCATATGAGAACTAGTTAACTCCCTCAAAAGGCCCTCTAATCACCATCATTAGCCTACGAGGGCCAAATGATAGGCTAATCTGTCAAACACTGATGCTAGCTAAAAAGGGGACATTACAGAGGTACAGTCCTTGATGACCATTTTTGGGTTGATGTTAAATTTGTTGTGAATTTTATTAAGCCCATATGTGAGGTGATCAAATTTTCAAATTCAGACAAGCCATTTGGGAGAAATTTATGAAGAAATAGATTCCATGTGTGAAAGAGTTAAGAAAATAATAGATGCAACAGATCTCTCTCTATATCCTTTGATAGAAGAAAAGATACATGGAAGATGGAACAAACTCAACACACCCCTTCATTGTGTTTCCTATGCCTTAAATCCTAAATGGTAAGATATACAAGTGACCAACAAAAGGGCTCTATATGAGGATAGAGAGGTAATGAAGGGATTTTGGGCTGCAATAAAAAGGATATATAGCTGACATGAGGATGCTTCAATTATGAGGACTCAATGGAATAAGGTTTCACGTGGGCATGGTGATTTTTCTTTCATGGAAGATTTATATTATATGCATGTAAAGACAGACCCTATAGAATGGTGGTGGAACCATGGAGGTGAAACCCCTGAATTGCAATCATTTGCAATAAGATTGCTCTCACAAGTAGCCAACCCTTCATCTTGTGAGAGAAATTGGAGTACTTATGGTTTTATTCATTCACGAACCAATTAGGGTCAAAGAAAGCAGAGAACTTGGTGTACATTCATAGCTTACTTTTCCTTCTCTCTCATGTAGAGCCTGGGTACAAGGAGGGTCCTTCAGCAAAATGGGACCAAATTTCATCTGATGGAGATGTTGCAGCCATGGTGGATGAAGTGGTTGAAGCAAATGGCCTCAAAGATTTACCCCCAATTATAGTACCAACAAAGGAACCTAAGCTTGAGAGTGATGACTATTTTGAGAGCATCATAGCTAAGGACCAGAAGAGGACAAAGATATACTGAGAGCAGGGGGGTAAATCAGTATATCAACAAACTATTACCCTCTCAACTTTATCAACTTTTAAACTTCAACACAATATCAACTATGCAATAAGACACGATATGATCAAGTTGACATCAACAAATGTATTTTATGTTTTTATATGAAATTACAAAGATTGTAGGCACCAACCTACTTTAATCACCAATTTTGTAGTTTAGTAGGCACCAACCTACAAGGAGCACCAACCCCTGATGTTCGTAGGCACCAGCCCCCACTTGCCAAGCACCAACTTAGCAAAGATGATAACTGAAAGAATAATGTTCCACCTTCAATGTTGCTTCTTCAACGGGTGATGGACAATATAATCTTCTTGAAATTATTCTCCTTCAATGATATCAGAATGTATCTTGTTCACAACTCTCCTTTTTCACATTGATGATTTACTTCATGATGATACCATCTACTTCACCAAATCTGCATTATATTCTTCTTCCAAAATCTTTATTTAATCTTATTCACCAATCTGCTTTTAAATGATGCACCATATATGTTCTCTTTCACAAATCACTTTATAGCATTACACTAATGTCTTTCTTCAATTCCACTTTAATTCTGCCTCAAGTCTGCTTGTAAAACAGCATTGAAGTCTCACATCTGCTCATAGATCTTTTCTGCTCATAGACTTCTTTTAAGTCTACTTGTATTATTATTCAACACATATATTCATCCTTTACACAAACTGCTGTTCTGTTTTTACACACCCTTCCACTCCATACCTGCTTGTGTTTTGATGATGTAGCATTTACTCCATACTCCAACTCTGATTGCTTTCTTTCTCAATCACAGATGATATTCAATTAAAGTCCTTCTTCGATTCTTCTTACAATGATCTTCAGATTATATTCAGTTTCACTCCATACTTCACTGTATTTTGATGATATTTCTTTTATTCCATATTCCAACACTCTACATTCTTCGGATGATATACATTTTTACTCACTCTCTATATTCAAAAAATTCTTCATTCGATACTTCTTTATCTGTTCAAATTTCCCTTTATTATCACATCTGCTTTACTTCATTTTCTGCCCCTTATGCTTTTTCTCATTTGGCTCTAAAACTCAAAAATATTCATTATATTCACTCTTTATTTCACCTCTACTATTTTCTTTTATATACCTCATCGAATACCCAAGAGAGATGTCTATTCAAAAAGCCACAATACCTCATAAGTCGGTATTATCTATTCAAGGGAGATGACTCTTTAATAAACTAATATCCTCCTTAACAAATATCCGATCAATACTTTGTTTTATTATTCTTTTATGATTGGTGTTGTTGTGAATAATGGTAGCGCAGCTTATGTGATTTGGACATTAGTAGGTTTAACTGTGTTGGCTATTGAGATCTTTACGTCACACAGACTCCATCGTTAATTTATCGATTTTTACTTGCCTGGCGGGCTATGTGGGAACTCCACGTCACCTCCAATCTCCTGCACCTGTTCTTTGACTCGGCTAGCCACATTACCCATGACTCTTCCACTTACGAATTGGGTAGTTACCAGTTTCCATTGTATCAATGGTGGCTCACATATAAGGGATAGACCACACTGAATATTCAATAAGCCGTTGGCACAGATGTCCAAAACTCTCAAAAAGTCAATATCGAACAGTATACGCTAGCAACGATACAGACTTTGGAATGGCCCGATAAAACAATCATTATATATTAAGTCAATTCCTTCGATCTTGATACAGATCAGCCTGAATAATCATTTGTGTGCCTTGATAATGATATGCGACTTCACAAGCCTCTCTAAATGACTCCAACGATTACTTTGATTCTCTTAATTTAGTTTGATGAGTATATATGGTGGTTCAGATATGCACTCCACGTTTGCACTTGGAAGGATTATTCTACCAGGCGCCTTCTTCGGTTCTTTCACACGTTACTTCCTTCAACTTTGGACGTATCTGCTTTTCACTATTTAATCTCCTATTTTGTCTTTTAGCGGTGCTTTAATATGGGTCAACATTTGTCTTCTTCCTACCAGCTCGATAAAGACTCTCTTCAGAATTACGTTGCTTTCATTAATACTCTTTCAACATAACTACGTCCAACCTTTATGTTGAACTCATCATAAGTTTGATCCCACGATTTCCTATGATCGACCATTATGAGTTTCTTCTTTCAGACTTAATGAATCTGATGTAGAATAGAAGTGTAATGCAAACTATGACAATCATAGCATCCATCTAATGCTGACTATCAATTTTCTAGATGTTCTTTCTTTCAAATATGTTATCTTCAGTTGTGCTCATCTTCTCATTTAACCTTGACTCATCGATGGCAATAACCAACAATCTTCTTTTGACATTAATGAGAGCAAGCTTCGTCTTTGTACCTTTGACATCAATGACAATATTTCCAACAGGACCTAGATATGGATGACATAGAAGTATGGATGACAGATTTATGATTTATGATTTTTGTTTTTTGTTTGCATATCAGCCTATCAGGCTATCAACATTTCTCAATTTCAATATGTAATATCAAATCTGTAGTATGACTATGAACATTGAACTATGAACTCTTTGACTCATTCACACAATGACATTTGTGTGTTTAATACTTTAAACTTTATCAGTGTTCTTGTTTTGAAAGTTTAATGTCATGATATTTTTAGTTTTAGTGTACCAAATTTATAAATTAATAAATTATATTAAAAAAATGGTGTCTCCAAGTACCCCCGTCTCCTATTTTTCAAAAATAGACATACCGATATCGGTACTAGTACCAATCTCCCATACCAGTACTAGTACCAGTCTCTTGGAAACCTTGACAATAACATCCTCAAAATCTAAGTTTGGATCATCCATGTATAAATGCATATTTTTAACACTTCCATTGCACTTTTCTATGATGCATTCTAGCAAGGATTGTTTATCTCCCAATTAGTTGCTTCCTTTCAATGCTTCAAAACTTCCTAGAAAAGAAATACTGAATATCTCTTTATTAAGTGATCCAAGAGACTTTGGGAGTTTGATTATCTCATAGTTTCATAGTGCTACTCCAAACAAAGTTTTTCCTTCATCAATAGAAATCAGCATGCAAGAACTATAACAACAAACTCTAGGCCTTTAATGCCTAACTTTCCACCAAGGCAAAACATCCAAATGGATAATGAGCCCACCCAACATGAGCTACAAGATCAGATTTCATACGATTGGAGGAACTCAGGGCTTGAGTTTCAGGTAGAAATGTCTTTCAAGGACTACATGGATCTTTGGTTGAGACATAGGCCTAATAGAGGAGGTCGGCAACACAACCAATATTTGCAAAGGAAAGTGGGCCAGCTATCTATCCCATATTATGATGGTTCAAGGAAGACTTCAGCTAGAGCATGGGTTCAAAAGTTAGACACTTACTTTCATCTTAACCCAATGCCAGAAGATGAGGCCATCAAATACGTTCCAATTCACTTGGATGGTAGTGCTCATGAGTGGTGGCGTCGCGGTATGATCACCTTGGGCCATGACCAGATTGACTCCTATGTTGAGTTCACATAGAGGTTGATAGATAGATTCAATAAGAATGATCCTGAGTTACACTTTAAGGAGTTAGCTCAACTCAGCAATGGGGTTTAGTGGACACATATATATAGCAGATTTTCAGAGGCTGTCCGTGTTGGTAACTGATATATTGAAGAGAAGCCTGATTGTATTGTTTGTTGATGGTCTTTTAGACCTCTTGAGAGGTTGGATCAAGGCCCTCAATCCACCTACTCTACAGGATGCCAATAGAAAGGCAAGGAACGTGGAATCCTCTTCTTCGAGAAGCAAATTTCAGTCCAAGTGGTTTTCCCACAAGAAGGTCAAGCATAGAAGACACTTCTCTAAGGATTCCAATTCACCTAAGAATGTGTCTAACAAGTTGGACAGCGATCAGCTCAATGAGCTTAGATGCAAGAAATTGTGTTTTCATTGTATGGAACCTTCGGACCCTTCACACAAATGTGCCATTAAGGCAAAGGCCAAACAAATTGAGTATTTTTCAACTAATGATACTACCTCAGAAAATTCTGATCAGCATTTTGAATCTGAGAGTAGTGATGGGAAAAGTGCAGCAGATGAGATTGAAAAGGAACCAGGATGTGGAGGTGCTATTGCCCAACTTTCTAGCTTCTAGAAGGTTGGTTCGTTAAGATTAGAGGAGTACTTTGTGGGTAACGAATAATCACACTTGTTGACATAGGTGCTACTCATAATTTCATTGATGATGGGCTCATGGCTAAGAGAGGGATCCAAACAGAAAATTTTGAAGAGTTTAACGTAGTGGTAGTGGATGGTTTTTCCCTTACTTGCACATGTAAGATCTCTAACTTGAGCATATAGTTGGAAGAGTATCAGTTGAGGGATGATTTCTATGTGGTAAGTATAGGGGACACAGATGTTGTATGGGTATGCATTGGATGTGTACACTTGGTGAGTTCACGATGAACCTAAACACTATGGAGATGAAGTTTGAATCAGCGGGCAAGAAGATAGTGCTCAAAGGGATGTTAGATGGTGATGCTAGATTGGTCTCCTTCAAAAGAATGGAAAGGATGATTCGGCATGACCACGTGGAGTGGGCAACTGAGTGTATCATAATTCCTACACTTTCGGAGCAGCAAAAAGAAGTTCATCACCCAAATATTCAGGATTTGCTATCTAAGCATAGCAAGGTATTTAGTAGTATACCACCTGAGAGATCTCCTGAGAGAGGGATTGAGCACATAATTGAGTTGGAGGAGGGCGCTAAGCTCGTGATCACTATGCCTTACTGTCATCCTAAGAGGCATAAGGATGAGATTGAAAAGGCAATCATAGAATTGTTGGACATGGGACTTATCAGGCCTAGCAAAAGTCCCATTGCTTCTTCTATAGTGCTGGTCAAGAAGAAGGATGGCTCAATGCACATGTGTATTGACTACAGAGCCCTCAACAAGAAAACAATAAAGAACAGGTATCCCATTCCGTGCATTGATGAGCTTATTGATGAATTGCATGGTGCATGCTACTTCTCCAAAATTGACTTGAGGTCAGTGTATCACCAGATTCGGGTTAGGGAGTCAGATGTGGAGAAAACAACATTCAGATGTCACTTTGGGCATTTTGAATTCTTGGTGATGCCATTCGAGTTGATTAATGTATCGGCTACATTTTAGTCATGTATGAACAGGTTGTTCAAAAGGCAACTCCAAAAATCTATGTTGATCTTTTTCGATGATACTTTGATTTTCAATAAGTCTTGGGATGAGCACTTGAGGCATCTTGAGGAGGTGTTGAGCATCTTAGAGGAGTTATTGTATGCCAAGGAGTCTAAATGTGATTTTGGTATGAATGAATTGCTTTACCTTGGCCATATTATTAGCTCTTAGGGGGTTAGAGTGGACTCAGATAAGATCAAAGCAATCATGCATTGGACATCACCTACGAATCTATCACAACTCAAAGGTTCTTTTGGGTTATGTGGGTTTTGCAGGAGGTTTGTGAAGGGTTTTCTACAAGTGGTAGCTCCTCTCACAGACTTAACTAAGAAGGGATCCTTTATTTGGTCAGATGCGGCTCAAAAATGTTTTGATTGTTTCAAACAGATCATGCACTTGCCCCATGTTACCATTCCTAAATTTTCTAAGACATTTGTTTTGGAGTACGATGCCTCAGAGGAGGGAATTGCAGCAGTGCTAATGCAGGATAAGCATCCCATTACCTTAGAGAGTAGGAAACTAAGGGGTGTCAAGAGGAGCTACTCAATTAATGACAAGCAGACCCCACTTGTGCTCTTTAATTGAGATATCCATTGATTGGAGAGAGTTGATTATAGTAGAGTACGTTAAGGAATTGTGGGCTACAGGTATTCTTGATGGGACTACACAAAATGATAGGTACAAGGTAATTAATGAACTGATCTTCCAGGGCAGAATTTACTTGATACCCTCTTTAGGGCTCAAAGCAATAATTTTGAGGACTTTCCATGATGCACCTATGGCTGGTCACCCGAGGTTCTTCAAGACATATAGGCAGATCTAGGAAAGGTTTACTTGGAAAGGGCTAAAAACCGAGGTCCTTAAGTATATTAGAGAGTGTCCCACATGCCAACAAAATAAACATGAGCACACCCAACCAACTAGTTTGTTGCAGCCCCTAACCATTCCCAATCACAAATAGGAATGCATCTCTATGGATTTTATCATAGGGCTACCAAAGGTTCAAGCAAGAGATTGTGTCTATGTCGTTGACACATTGACAAAATTTGCTCATTTCTTTTGCCATTTCAATGACATATACAGTAGCACACGTAACTGATCTATTTTTTAAAGAGATCTTTAGGGTCCATGGGATGCCAAAGAGCATTGTGAGTGATAGGGATAGCAAAATCCTGAGTTAATTATTGTAGGACCTTTCCAGATTGAGTGGAACTGAACTCACTTCGAGTACTAGTTATCACCCATAGACCGATGGGCAGATGGAAATAGTGAATAAGTGGGTGGAGTATCTCAGGCATAGTTGAAAAACTCGCCAATTGCAAAAACTCGCCAAGCCCGGAAAATACGGTACGGAATAAACTCGGCAAAAAACTCGGCAACTTAAAAAATTGCTTAAACTTCATTAAAAACACTTTTTTTTTGCAAAATTCAAAGATAAGATGCATCCAATGAGTCAATAAAATGAGTAAATAGAAGAAACAAGTTGAATCTAGTTATATTTGATTGATTTGAAAGAAAATTAGATACAAAATCGCATCCCCATGTGGAATGCTCAATACGCTGATACTAATAGTCTGAAACAAAATGAAAATAGCAAATAGTTTTTGTAAAACTAAAAGTAAATACAACATTCATATATTTCAGCTTTTACAAATTCACATCTTCCTCTTCCCATGTCTAGTACTTCTCACTACGGGAGAGGGTGTAGTCGTAGGCATCTGTTGTGGCTGCTCAACCTCCATCCTGGGTGTAGAGGCTACTACTGGTGGCTCTGGCACTGCCAATGACTCCTCCTCAGGATCATCCTCAATGTCATCCAATGAGAATGCAAATCCACCCCCCTCCTCCATTGCCTGTCGCTCAAAGTCATAGATCTCATCCTCGGAAAACAATGAAGGTCGATCATCTTGCCCTGTCCAATCATTGTATGGATCTATCTCATCCAAATCAATTGGATCATCTGATATTTCCTTAACCTGTTTTGTGCGCAACCGAAGATTATATTGCACATATACAAGGTCATTCAAGCGTTTTTGAGCTAGTTTGTTCCTTTTCTTTGTATGGATGGCCTCAAACAGACTCCAATTACGCTCACAATTGGACGAACTACAAGGCTGTGATAAGACACGGAGGGCAAATTGTTGGAGATGTGGGGTATTTCCACCCCAATTTGACCACCAAACATCTACAAAAAACAAATTAAGAGTTACAAGAGAACTTAGAAACTTAGAAAGGAAAATCAAAACTCAAAAGTTGAAAACATATTTTATCAAATTATCAATATTTGTAACTTGTAAATTTCAAATTTTATACCTGGTGGTTGATTGTGTATTGCTCTCTTTGCTAGCTCTAAAGAGAAGAGTGCACCCCTTTTTTCTCTATAACTTTGGATTTCATTAACAATGAGGTCTCCCGCGTCAAGGTCAGGTGACATCCTTTGAATGCACTTCATGAGGCCCTCCATAACCTCTCCAGTAGGATCTGAGTAGGTGCTTGAATGGAAGAAATGAGGGTTCAAGAAGTACCCTGCTGCATGGAGGGGTTGGTGGAGTTGATGGTTCCACCTCCTGTCAATAATCTCCCAAATGGGATCAAATTTGAGGCTGTCCCCTTTATAATAATTTCTTATAGCCTCCTTGGCCCTATCCATGGCCTCATAAAGATATCCCATTGGGATTTTATCCCCATCCACCAAGCGGAGCACTCTAACCAAGGGCTCCGACACCTACAAATTACAATATAAAAATGCAAAAAGATTAGAGTTTCAAATTTACAATGAAAGACATTAAAAAATTTATTCAATTTGAATTCAAATTCAAAGTTTTGAAATTGAAGTTACCTTCACAATCTCTGCTGCCCTTTGTGCAAATTGGGTATCAAACACAATTTTTGACACCTTATCTCCTTCAGGCTTCTTCGAATAGGTTGAGTCCATCCATGGTTGACTCACAAACATTTGTTTTAAAGAAGTCAAAGAACTAAGAATGCTTTGCAACGTTAAGAAAATCATTGCAAACCTTGTGACACCTGGCCTCACCAATTCTTTCCCATGGGTGTGCTCCCTCATCAAGCGAAGAACCCAAGGGTGATTGTAGATATATTTAGTGTTCCTCCTCGCGTCCTCTACAACTGGTGTGACCCAATCTAATTTTCCTATGTCCTCCAAAAGAAGGTCAAGGACATGGGCTGCACATGGTGTCCAAAAAATTGAGGGGTGTCTATCTTGGAGGAATCTTCCTGCTGCCACATATGCTGTTGCATTATCAGTTATGATTTGCACAACATTTGCAATCCCCACCTCCATGCAAACTTCCTCCAACATCTTAGCCAAATTTTCTGCACTTTTTACAATGTGGGAGGCATGAATTGATTTTAAGAACACCACCTCTTCTTTGCATGCAACCAAGAAATTAATGATGGTATGGTTTTTTCCATCCATCCACCCATCAAAAAGAATAGAGCAGCCATATTTTTGCCATTTTTCTTTTTGCTCCTCTACTGCTGCCCTTTCCCTTTCAGTTGCATTAGTAAGCAACCTACAAGTACAAAGTGAAATTAAGTACACAATTTTAATTTGTAAACAAAAAAATAGCTTAAATTCATCATAAATTAAACTTTAAAAACATAAATTAAAGAACATAAATGAACCTCCCACTCAAGTCCATGCGAGAAGGCGCCTTGTAGCCTTTTCCTACAACTGTCAATGCGGTTACCAAATTCTGCCAGTAAGGAGAACTCGCCACATTGAAAGGGATATTGTTAAAATACCAAAAATCTGCACAAGCAATGTCTGCTTGCTCATGCACCTCCCTATTCCATCCAGTCACCTCTAAGGAAGGTTGTGCACCAGGTGTGTTTCTAGGCACAAAATAACTATCCAACCTGTAGGTCTTGCAGTTGCCCCTACCCCTGGTGCTCTACTAGAGGAAGATGAAGGGATGGAGGTCGAGGCGTTAACAGATTGCCTTGAACTTCGCACACATGGGCCATGAAGAGAACCCACTATCTCCTGAGTAACATCATAATCATCATCCGACTCAATTGGAGCACCTTGAGAAGAGGCAATGGCTGCTTGCATTGCTGCTCTTGCCTTCTCTCTTTGCACTTTTTTTTCTTCTGCAGCTGAAAGTATGGCATTCATATGTCTTTTTATTTCTTATGTGGTTTGAGGACATTCCTTAGCATCACGTTGAGGGATGCCTGCAAGGTGGTACTTGAGGCGATTGATGCCTCCACGATATACTTTTTTACATGGAATGCAATATACTGTGCCAGGTATGGGTCCTAGATAAGCATACTTCTAGGCAGGATCTCTAGCTCCTGGAGGACGTTTGCCTACAAATCTTGCAGGCACGGATGGGACAGAGCCTGAGGCAGAAGCAGGTTCAAAAGCCATTATCAATTAATTATTAACCTACACAAAGTGAAAGTCAAAGCACAACTTGTTAGTTTTTGATAGAAAATTTAAAAACAAGCTAAATTAGATTAAATCAAATGAGATTACTTTAAGTTTAAATTACTAAAAATCTATCACTAGATTCTAAACATTTTTATAACAAAAAAATTGGATTTAAAAAAAAAATAATAAGTAGGGTTTCAAAAAAATGTGAAAAAATGTAAAAATCTGAAAATTACTTCAAACTAGTAAAAAATTAAGCTAATCTAAAAGATTGCAAGTATGTTATTCAACAAAAAAGAGGATTCAAAACAAAAAAAATAACTAGGGTTTTAAGAAAATTTAATAAAAATGAAAAAATCAGCAAAATATGTTAAAAAATCAGAAAAATTCATAAAAAAATCTTGTTTTCATGAATCTAAAGATTGTTTTGATGAATCTAAATGCATTTAAATCATTTTCACACTACATTCAGATGATTTTTAAACATAGAACCAACAAGAATGAAGAATTTTTTTTAAAAAAAGAAAGAATAAAAAAAATGAGAAACCCTACCTGGAAATCCAATTTGCCTTCTAAATTCGATGTAAATGCCCTTCAAATCTTGTCTTTTGGATGTAAAATTGCTGCAAATGAGTGCACAATGCCTTGGAGATGTTTTTTGTTGAGTGTGGAATGAGAATGTGCAATGTCCCCTTCAAACCTCGACCTTTCTAGACCGCTGGCCTTTTCCTTCTGGGAACCCGGGCTACTTCTAAGATAAATTAGGGTTTCCTATTTTGAGGAGGTCATTGCTCAAAGATGATGGATTCAATGGCGGATCCTTTCTGGGTTTTCAGAGAGCTTCGCAGTGGTGTGTTCATCTCGGCATTATGAGCATTTTCCGGAATTTACTATTTTTAGTAAATTTTATTTTTAGCAGCCTTTCCAGTTGAGTTCAGCTCGGTTGACTTCCTGCTTCAGTTTGGTCAGATGTTTTGCTCAGTATTGGCTTCAGGGCACATTCGGAAGGATAAGTTAAGTCATTTAATTAAAAGTCACGTTTTAATTATTATATTTTAACGTTGACCCTTGGCCTAGAGTTAATGACTTAAGGTTGTTTTAAAAAGGTGATCTTTTGAGGGTGGCGCCTCATTAAGGAATATTTTAATTATTACTAAAGTCCGAGCAAGCTTTGTTGGGCGCACTTATTAAAGTATGATATTTATTTAAAATATCAAATCTAAAGCTTTGAAGGAAAAGTACGCCCATCCTTGAGGAGATTGGGTTTTGACCTAAAAGCGGATTTTAGGGTTTTGAGAAGTCAACTGGAGAATTATAAAAAGGAGTCTTGGAGCATCATTTGGTATCTTTTATCTACAGGAATGTTATGCTGCCGGATTGGCTTTGGGATTGCTTCGAGGAATGAAGGCCTCCTAGCTTGGGCATTGCTTCTCGCTTGAAAGACAACGACTAGTGGTGATTTAGTCTAGTTTGTGAGTTACATTTAGTTTATGCATTGTAATCAGCTTATCGCATGGTTAGATCTGATTTGCATATTAGTGGTTTTCAGCATTTTGCATTATTTGTTATAGCAGATTCATGTTTTTATTCATAAGCAAAAAAGACAAAAGTATTGCATCTGGGTATTAACCCATTCCCCTTGTTAAGGCTAGGCGCCATCATTCTCTAATTTGCAGATTTTTTAGAGAAGTATTTAATTTAATAGAGCAGATCGCCTTCCTTCTTGCAGCCGTACCATTTGATTGCATTGGGTCTCGTGCATAATTAATTGTGGTTGTTTGGATCTGTTTCCTGTGTCTCATCTTAGGCGCCTCCATTGTTAGAGCTTATTGCATTTGGTTTCATGTTAATTGGGCAAGTTAAGAGAGAGATATGAGCAAAATAGTGAATTCCTTAGACTGCTGTTTTTAATTCAAGAGTGCAGATTTATCCAAAAATCAGAGTTGTAATTTTGAGCATTGAAAGGTCTATTGTTTTGGCTCTTCTAACCATACTAAGAAGAGATCTTTTGATGTAATGTTAAGCTCTCAAATTTCTATGATTTCAGCAGGCAGATGAACATCCTTTGTAAAACTGACAGTAGTACTGGCAGTCATTTCATTCTTGTTCAAATCTGATTGTAATTCTCAAATTCATTTAAGTTATTGTAATAGTTACAGCTCCGCCCTATGGTAGCTACTTTCCCAGCTTGGGTTAGCAAGCACATTCTGGGTGTCGAGTATTTCCAGTTTCAGCATTTATTTCAAGCATTTAATTCTGTAATCACTCCGTCATATGGTCGCCCCTCACTCCGCCTTGGATTGGGTAGCACATACTTGACGTTGAGTTCCTTTCTGTATTTAGAGTAGAGATCCTCTGACCAATGCTCGCCATCATCGGCGCCATTCTGGTTAGAGTTGTTTTCTTGCACGTTTTGGTTTATTCTCTAACCTTAACGGTGCTCAGTTGTAATTTGTAAATTGAAAACGAAAAAATTTGGCTCGGAATATTTTAATGAATGAAAAAAATAAACTTGAAATCGCTTTTTAGCAGCTGCCTGGGCGTGTGAATGGTCGCGCGGGTTTTTTTCAAAAAATTGCTTGGAAAACTCGCCAGGCCAAAAAACTCGCGAGTTTTCAAAAACTCACCGAGTTTTTGGTGAGTCTTGCATCTATGATCTCAGGAATTAATTTTCAAGGCAATAGAAGGCATGGGTCAAATGGTTACACCTTGGGGAGTATTGTTATAACTCCACTTACCACATGTCTATTAGGATGTCACCATTATTGAACTATACAGCTTTGAGGCTTTGAGCTTTATTGATCTGTTATTTGGGGATAGTAAGGTACCTAAGGCCAGGGATTTATTACAAGAAAGTCGAGGCATAATGAAATCTCTGAAGGAAAATTTGCAACAAGCCCATAATCAGCAAAAGATGTATGATAATCGGCATCATACAAAGCACAGTTTTGAGGTGGGTGACATGGTATACTTAAGGCTATGGCCCCATAAATAGTCCACACTTAGGAAAAGTGGAGTAGAGAAGCTTAAGCCATGGTTCTATGTGTTGGAAATTTGGTTCTTTTTGAAGGTTGGTGCCTTCATCCCCTTGAATAGGTTGGTGCTTGTCTAGCCCACAGCGGATTTGTGACATGGCTTAACTGCCTCCCATGGTTCTTGTATAAATCTAGTGTTTGTATCGAGCATTACAGGTCGATCTTTTGGCACAACGGCAAAGCCATTGCATCAATTGGTGTCAGAGCGAGGTCACAGGTTCGAATCTAGCAATCACGCTTGAGGGGGATGGTAGGAAAGTTGGTGCTTTCCGAAGGTTGGTGCCTTCATCCCCTTGGATAGGTTGGTGCCTATCCATCCGCCGTAGATTCGTGACATGGCTTAACCGCCTCACGTGGATCTTGTATAAATCTGGTGTTTGTATCAAGCGTTAATAGGTCAATTTTTTGGCAAAACGACAGCCATTGTATCACTATGGTCCCTTTAAAGTCTCCAAAAAGATTGGGGAGGTGGCATATGAGATGAAGTTGCCAACTAATAGTAGAGTACATAATGTATTTCATGTGTGTCGCATCAAAAAGGCATTGGGGCACAATGTGGTTCCCTCCTTGAAGTTGTCACCTTTCGATGATGAGGGGAAGTTGGTTTTGATCCCTAAGGTGATTATTGATGTCAGGGAGCGTACTCTACCCGTTGAGGATTTGGTTAAGTGCAAGAACCTACCAGTTGAGGATGCAACATGGGAGAATGAACATATTATACAACATCCAAAGTTGCAATTGCCTAGGGTCAAGCAATTTTGGGGAGGGATGACTGTAATGTCCCCTTCCTAAGTTGTGATAGTGAATATCAAGATTAGCCTATTCCTTCGGTTCCTGTAAGCTAATATGGTTGGTTAGGGGACTCCTCAGCTATTGGTGACGTGTTTGGGACTTCAAGAGCATCTTACGGGCCTTATTAAATGGGACGCCCAAGTGGGAGACATAAGGAGGTTTTAAAAATTTAATAAAGTATTTTATCTTTCCAATATGGAGCGTGTGGTTTTGTGAGGCATACAAAAAAAAAATTTGAAGCTCATTTGGAAACTATGTTTGATATACTTTCCTGAGGAAAAATTAAAAGTTTATACCAGCAGCTTTGTGAGGATGAAAGCCCTTGCAAGGATCATCCATTTCAGTTGTGAAAGATCAACCTTGGTGGATTTGTTTACAGACAACTCATTTCAAGATCATTTGGAGCTTCGTGGTTCAAATTTCATTGAGATTTTGAGGGTTTCATATTAGAAGTTTATGAGAAAATTGGAAAGGAATGGGAAGCATATTTGAGAGAGCATTTTCAGTCAAAAAATCCTTTTCCTTGCTGGTGGTACAACTCCTAGCCTGGACGTACCATTTCCAAGGGGGGCATGTGTAGTGACCCACCCCAGGTGGACACATGCAATTCAAAATTTTCTGCCTTTGTGTTATGCTGATGGTTTATTTGTTTTGATAATTTCAAAACTTTGCCAGGAGAGAATAAAATGCATATACATATATAAATTGCAAAATATACAAATCCTTGACAATGAGATATCAACTTCAAATCAGATCAAACATAATGTGCAAAGTCAACGCATTTCTCACAACTCAAATTATGCACTGCATTAGAACTTGAAAGTTTATACCAGGAAATACAAATGTATTAGATGCTGGTCTAGACCTCAATAATAGCAAATTCTGGAAATTCCAATGGGCTGCAACAACTTCTGGAAATGATATCAGCAACAGCAGCTTTCATAAACCCCAACGTCCAGCACCTATGATGACATCTCCCACAATGAATGGCTGCCACGTAGCAAGCAATGCATAGACACCCTTAATATGGAAGATCGGATGCCAATAGGGAAGCATTACAGTCAAAGACTCACTCGCCCTGCAGCTGGTAGCAATACGGCCAGCATTTAATGAAGATGCTGCTTCTATATCTCCCACATGCCAAAGGTAAGTGTGTAAACAGCATTAAAGAATCCTTCAATGATGGCGTATTCATCAAACTGAGAACCTGCTGCTAAACCCTTGAGACTTCTCTTCAGAAGTGCATCATTTTGATTCCCACGTGTAGAAAGGTGAAGCTCAGATAACTAAAAATGCAATAACAAAAGATATCCCTGATTAAGAATGATTGGTCTTCAAACCCTTGTGAAACTTCTTCAATTCTTCTCCCACAAAGCACGAGCTAGACCTTTGAATGAAGCCCACAAACAGGCAATCCTTCAGAAGCTCTTTCACAACCTCAGGAATGCAAAATCAATGAGAGATTTCGTTCTTAATCACCAAGAATTGCAGAAATTGCAGAAACCCTAGGTTTCTTCTTCTCCACAGTGAAACTCTTCAAAAGCCAAATGTCAAAATCATGAATGAATCCTTTTTCATTTGCTTTGATAACTTATATACTTTTTTTCATGACTTGGGTCGACCTCTAGAAGCTTCTCATCATTTAAATATATTTTAATATTTGCACTTTGTAATGTCTCATGAGATGGGCGCCCTTTTCAATGCACTTAAATAATGTCTTTTAAGTCATTTAATGGCCCCATTGACATAAAGTTATAATATAACATTATAATGCACTTTTTTGAATAAATAATTAATTATTATTAAAGATTAACTTTAATAATAATTAAAATAACATAAGTTGCTCATTAAACACTATTTTTCCATTCCGTCTGAACCAGGAGGTCAACCATTGAGTTAACTGCGCATCCAGGTGCCCTACTAAAAATAGTAACAATGGACTCCACTGATTAGGTGACTTACTATATATAGTAAGTGTGCATATCTAAGTCCCAAATCCTCTACAAAGGCCAAATCTGAACAATATCTTGCTCCGGAGAAGAATAACACCACCAAAGGACCAAGTATCTACCTCACAGGACTCTCTATCCAAAACCATTAGCCTGCGAGGGTCAAATAATAGGCTAAACAACGAGATGCTGAGACGAGCAAAAATGGGGACATTACAGCATGTGAAGTTGGGGGCTAGTCGCCCAGTTTGGAGGCTGCAATTTGGAGGGTTTGGGGGCGCCATATCTAGAAGGACACTTAGACAATGCATTTAAGGCGAGACAGCCAGTTTTTGAAGGGGTTTCAAGCTTTCTATCAGGGCCCTGATTACTGGCTGAAGTGTATTTCATGCCCAGTTTGTAACAGCAGTTCATTGGTATGTCCAGAATGCTATATTATAAGTGTTATGGTGATTTATGTGATGTGTAAACTCTTTTGTAGTGGCTGTACAACTTCTGCAAATAATTTGAAAAGATTTCAGTTTGTGGATGCACTTAAATAGTTGATGTTTTTCTCTTATTTTGCAAGAAATATTGTTGGTTATTATTGTTGTGATTTATCCATTTGAAAACCTTCAAAAAATTTGCAAACACATACAAAAAAAAGCAAGCAAACACAAAAAAATAAAAAAACTAGGGGTGTTCTTACACTTAATAATCACCAAAATTTAACCCATTAAGAAGTTCTTTTGTGCCCTGTATTTGACTTCTAAAAGATTGAAATTAAGAAGTAATTGCAAAGAATGCAAAGGTAGATGGATGGCATAGAACAGGAGGAGTGTTCAAGAACATTTGGCTCTAACATAACTTATAATCAATCCAAGTGGTTTACTACAATAGATCGATGAGAAAGCTTCATCCAACCATAGGGAGATGTTATTTTCAAAGATGTTCAAGGATGAAATCCAAGGATCATTGTTAAACTGGTATGGTCAATGAAAATATTTTATCCTCATATTGCTTAAGGTTTATCTCCAATTAGTATGACTTTACAATATTTATTAAGAGTGTATAAAAACATAATCACCAATAAACTCCAATTTAAGAATGACATCCCTATCTCTGTCTACATACCCACATATTTTTAATTATATTTCTATATAACAGTCATACCCTTTTCAAGTACTATTTTACCTTGATTTTTTAATTTCCATCCCCAAACCCATAAAGATACAGCATATCCCATTGCTCTAGATGACAATGAATATTTAGTATGGTTGGATACTATATAATCCACAAAAGCATCTGTCACATTCAAGCTATGACAATTCCATGAACATAAAAAGAACAACTTACCATCTATATTTTGAATCTCCTGCAAACAGCTTATTGCTGTTTTCAGTAAGCCTTCAGTATGTGAAAGAAGTGCATTCTGCAATGCTATCTGCAATCCATAAGAAGGTTCAATCACAGCATCCACCATCAAGGCCATTCATATAGATGTCTAATTCAAACCATTATAAATAATTTAGCAATTATAACTCCATATATTCACATCACTAGGAAGAACAATTATTCCTGTATGCTTACCTCAGCAGTTTCAAGGAAAAGATGTAACCGCTTCAGAATGCTTCTAATAGAAGGTATGGTAACTTCATTGAAGGAAACACAAGCTTTTACAAAATCAGTGACTTGACTTTGCTGGCTTTCTTTTACCATTTTTGATGTTCTGGAAGCTAGATAATTGCTTGAATGTGACAAGGCTTCCTATCAATCAAGCACATCTAACATTGCCATTAGGAAATAAATAGCCAATAAAATAAATAAATCATTCGAAGAAAAATAAGTCATTCATATCAGTCCCACTCCCAATGTCTAGGAGCATCTTAATCCATGTGTATGCATAACGAAAAACAAGTTTCCCAAACCACCAGAACTACATATGGAAATCAAATGAGAATATATTTTCTTAATATAAATGACATGAATTCAAGAGTAGGCATTTTGTATCAACTTGAATTTGTTAACAAAATTAAATAAATGACAAACAACAACTATTGAAAAATGCCAAAACATCAGCATGCAAAATCTTTGGGGTAAGTATGATATTAAGGTCATCACCCAACTTTTAGTGGAGATCTTAGGTAGCTACCATTTGGCATTTCACTTACTCACATGCTGCTAAGAATTAAGCTCTCCAATTTATGTCACAAACCAATTCCTCCAAATTCATCCTTATATTCATGTAATATAGAGCAGAAAATGACCTTTAGTTTGAGAGATGTTAAACTGTACCACCTCCTTCAGAACTCATAAGTTCATTGTAATAAGACTCCCTAGGACTCCCCTAGACTCGGCAAGTCCCAAGTCGAGTCACCCCAGCCGAGTTTGGGGGGCTCGGACTCGGACTCGGACTCGGCCAAGTCTGAATGAGTCCTAGCGAGACTCGCAGAGTCCAAACGAGCCTCATTAGGCAGACTCATGCAGGTATATTTGAAAAGTGCAAAAAAAACATAAAATTTAAAGTTAAAACTTGTGTTTTTTTTTTTTACTTAACGTGAATGCAAAATGATGTACGCCATGAAGGTTTGTATGGCTTTGGAGGTCTTGATTTGGGCTTGGTGTAATGTCCACTTTTTTGTGAGCATCAGAGTTTGGAGGATTAGCCTATCATCTAACCCTCGTAGGCTAGTGTTGTGGATTACGGGGTCTAGTTTGGACGTTAATGAGCTCTTCAGGTGGCAGTTTGTAGTGTTTAGCTCTCCAGACCCTAGGCATATGTAATGTCCCCTTCTAGCTAGACATTGATACATCTACGTGATTAGCCTATCAGTGGCCCTCGTAGGCTAATGGAGCCTGTTTAGAGGGTCTTCTTGGCAGATACCTTGTTGGCAGTTGGCTTCTTTCAGATTCAATATTCATATGGAGGTGTTCTAATGCTTAATTGATATGTTTCTATTTTTAGAAACCTCATGTTATAAGGTGATGTTATATATGCACTTTATGTTACGAATTATTATTTTATTATAAAGTGCAAATGTAAATTATAAAATAAAAATAATAATAAAATAATAAGATGCTTCTAGAAGCCACCCTATTGAGGAGAAAGAAAAATATAAAAAGAGGGGTGTTGGCTGCCATTGTTCTCATCCAGCATTTTGACATCAACAATTTTATGAGCACTTGTGGAGCTAAGGTTTCTGCAGTATATAGTCTTTGGGAACCAAAACTCCCATTGATAGCATAACTCAGGAAATGAAATATATTCTGAAGGATTGCAGCCATTGGAGAGGTTACTTCAGACTTCTCATAGAGCAAAATTTGTGGCCAAAGGCCAATTTTGAGAGATAATTGATTCGAGATTATTGGGAAGCATTTTGTTGAGTATAGTTTTCATCTTCAAGCTAGTGGAGGTCGATTTGCATTATATATATTATTCTGATAATAATTTCCAGTCATCATATCAGCATCATTGAAGGGGTCGACTTTGCTCTTGGAGGCCACTATTTGCATCGATTTTACTTTCAAGCTTGGGCGCACTAAACCTTGGGTCATGGAGATGATTTTAGATGCTTGAAAGGAGGTTAAGAAGTTGCCAAAATATTTATTAAAGCACTCAGACCAGAACAGGGGCGATTTTGGAGAAGGGTTTGATTTGTCAAAGAGGAGGCACATTTTGGTATTCTATTGGTTGCTTCTTCATCTTCAGTCATAGGTGCTTCAACCAGGTTTTTTCTATGTTCTTTTGCATTCAATTTAATGCATATATGATCAAATGTAAGAGGCTGCCATTTGTACTCAGAAATTGTAAAGATTAAGTGTGATGCCAAAAGTCTTGGCCATTTTGTAACCAGCATTGCATTGAATAAACATTTGCAATCAAGGAGAAATAAGTAGTTTTTCAATTGGTGTTATTATTGAGCATTTAAATATCATATGTACTCAGCTTACTAGTTTGCATGACAAGTGTTTGACGAAATGTCTCTTGGCTGTAGATGCATTTTATTCACTTAGTTTCTCATTTGTATGCATTTAAAATTACAAAAAGTCATTGTATTGCATTTAGAAACTTGCATAGTCATTGTAGAAGTTATTTTATGCTTTCAAATCAATTTGGCATTCATTCTAAGCATCAAACAACAAACTGAAACTTCATACCAGCAACATAGAACATTGCATACAAACTATTTGACAAAATTTCAAGCTTACAAATTGAAGAGATTTAAGGTCAGTTTGAGCAAGGCTCATTACAGTGGTATCAAAGCCAAGATTATGCCACCCTGTGATCACCAAATTTCAGTTGTCAAATGAGTGAAAGGTCATACACTAAAAGTCAAGAAAGAAATCAGCCTTTCCAATTCCCGCCAACTCCAGAGGCAGATACTCTTTCAGAGGCATTAAGACAGACAGGCAAAGCAGTTGAAGGGTTTGAAAAAACAATTGAAAACATGTCACATAGTAACAAGCAAAACATGGAAGAGAGACACGGATTGAGAAGAAGTGCGATGGGATGATTGACATGATGTCACGCTTTCCAGCAAGAATGGACCAGCAAGCAGTTCCAAATCAAAATCATTTTCAAAATCAAAACAAACATACAGGAGAGAATAGTGGTGTTAATGTCAATAATAAGAAGGTCAATGGGAGAGATAGAGTAACTAATATTAGAGGATCAGCCTCTAGACCTCTCTTCCCTACTTTCACACCAAGGGAAGAACAACAAGTGGAAGTTGCAGCACCTTTTGTAGATGATGCTAGGCAAGCACATATGGAGTACTCCACATTACCTCCTGATCTCAGAGAACAATGGACCTTTGATCAATTCATGAATCAAAGGAATAGAAGGAATGGTGGGAGAAATGACCACCGTCCTCCAGTAGCTCCAAGGACGAATTTTCAGCAAGCTCTTGGGAAGGTGACATTGGCTCATTTTGATGGAAGTGGAGAATGCACAACTAGGTCATGGGTGCAAAAACTTGATAACTACCTCTCTTTGAGACCTATGCCTGAAGAAGACGCCGTCAAGTTTGCTACATTACATTTAGAGGGAGTTGCTCACCAATGGTGGTACCACGGTTTGGTCACTCTTGCCATAACCTTGTCAATACTTATGAAGAATTCACTAATAGACTGATAGACAGATTTGATAGCAAGGATCCTGAGGTGACATTCAGAGAGTTGGCACAGTTGAAGCAACATGGAACTTTAGAAGCATATGTTGCAGATTTTCAGAGATTGTTAGTCATGGTACCTAATATCAATGAAAGAAGGTTGGTAGTTTTGTTCACTGAAGGATTGATGGAACCATTGAAGGGTTGGATAAAAGCCTTTGATCCACCTACACTGCAGGAGGCAATGAAAAAGGCTAGGAGCATGGAACTTGCAGCCCCACAAAGCAAGTTCTCATCAAAGGGATCTTCTTCGTATCGTGACAACAAATCTTTCTCTAAGAAGAAGAACAAACCAGAATACAAAGGCAAATCAGCAGCACCTCTAGATTGTGATATCCTCAATGATTTGAGCAAAATGAGGTTATGTTTCTACTGTAAGGGGCACTATGATGCAAACCATGACTGTCCCTTGAGACCTAAGGGCAAAGCTAACAGAGCAATGTGGGCATATTATAAGGATTCTGAATTAGAGAAATCAGACCAGCAATCTGATTCAGAGGATTCAGGCGCTGAGCATGAGGAAGAAAAGGCTGAAAGTGAAGGAGAACATTAAGGGGCAGCAAGGCAACATGATGCACACATCAGTAGCATCCAGCAGGAGGGATCATTTAGGATGCGTGGGGTTTTAGCAGGACAGAAGATCATTACTCTTCTTGATACAGGAGCTACGCATAATTTTGTTGATGCCAGATTGGTTGAGAGGCGTGGAATCAGGATAGAGGAATTTGAGGGGATAAGAGTTAAAGTTACAAACAGTTACACCCTCAAGTGTGAAAGGAGAATCCCAGATTTACCTATGCGCTTGAACAATTATGAGTTCAAGACTGACTTCTATGTGGTGAATATGGGTGAGACAGATATGGTACTTGGCATGAGATGGCTGCATGATATTGGGAAATTCACCCTTGATCTCAGAGAGATGGAGATGACATTCCAGGTGGATGAGAAGACGCATATTCTTAAGGCCATCCGAGATTCTAGTTTCAGGATGATTTCATTTAGGAGGATGGAGAGACTCATGAGACATGATATGGATGAGTGGGCAGCCGAATGTGTGTTGATGCCTACACAAGGAGAGCAACAAAAGCCAGAATATCATCCAGACATTCAGGAGTTGAGAATCAAGCACACGAAGGTATTCAGTGAGATTCCTCCAGGTAGACCTCCAGATAGAGGGATTGAGCATATCATTGAGTTGGAGGAGGGCGCCAAGCCCGTGATAGTTACTCCTTATAGGCATCCCAAGCGACTCAAAGAAAAAAATTGAGAAAACAATTAAGGAGTTGTTGGCTATGGGGCACATTAGACCTAGTAAGTCACCTTTTGCATCCTCAGTGGTCTTGGTTAAGAAAAAAGATGGTACATTACAGATGTGTATTGACTACAAGCTTCTAAAGAAAAGAACAATCAAGAACAAATACCCCATCCCTAGGATTGATGAGTTAATAGATGAGTTACATGGTGCCTGCTATTTTTCCAAAATTGACTTGAGGTCGGGGTATCATCAGATTCGTGTCAGGGAGCAGGACATTGAGAAGACCGCATTCACGTGTCATTGTGGGCATCTTGAGTTTGTGGTTATGCCATTCGGGCTAACCAAAGCTCTAGCAACATTTCAATCCACGATGAACAGGGTCTTCCATTCACAATTGAGGAGGTATGTGTTGGTATTCTTTAATAATATTTTGGTGTACAGCAAAACATGGGAGGATCACATTGCTCATCTTGATACAGTCTTGGGTATTCTTGGAGAGGAGTCCTTGTACACTAAGGAATCCAAGTGTGACCTGGGAATGACAGAATTATTGTATCTTGGCCACATCATCAGTGCAAAGGGAGTACGTATGCATCCTGAGAAGAAGATCAAGGCTATAGTCGAGTGGCCTACACCAGAGAATCTCACTCAACTTAGGGGAATTTTGGGGTTGTGTGGTTTCTACCGCAGATTTGTCAATGGTTATTCACGACATGCAGCACCGCTCACAAACTTGACAAAAAAAGGGGTGTTTGTTTGGACTCCGAAGGCACAGGATTGCTTCAAGATGTTCAAACTAATCATGACTACTTGCCTAGTGCTTGCATTACTAGATTTTTCTAAACCCTTTGAGCTACAAAGTGATGCTTCAAGCGAGGAGATAGGTGCAGTCCTTATGCAGGACAAACATCCGATTGCTTTTGAGAGTCGGAAGGTTCATGGTCCAGAGAGGCGTTACAGCATATATGATAAGGAGATGTTGGCCATTATGCATGCATTGGCCAAATTCAGGCAATATTTGGTGGGCAGCAAATTTGTAGTGAAAACAGAACATAATAGCTTGAGACATTTCCTTGGGCAACGGGACCTTAATGATCGTCAGCAGAAATGGGTGAGCAAGCTACAATCATATGACTTTGACATTTCCTTTGTCAAAGGGACACAGAATGTAGTTGTTGTTGCTTTATCCTTGAGCTCCAGGGCTGGGATTGCGGAGAATTGGAGGCATCTGATAGTGGTAGAGTATGCTAAGGACAGTTGGGCTACAAGAATTGTTGAGGGGTCAGTGCAGGATGACAGATACACAGTTGTAAGTGATCTTATCATTTACAAAGGGAGAATCTATTTGACCCTAGGATCGAAGATGAAGAACACAATTTTGAAGACCTTTCATGATGCACCTATGGCAGGACATCCCAGATATTTCAAGACCTACAAACAGATACAGGAGAGATTCACTTGGAAGGGCCTTAAATCAGATGTTTTACGATATGTCAAAGAGTGTCCTATTTGTCAACAAAATAAACACAAACACACACACCCTACAGGCTTACTTCAGCCACTTCCGATTCCTGATAGGAAGTGGGAGTGTTTATCAATGGACTTCATTACTAGTTTGTCGAGGGCCCAGGGACGGGACTATATATATGTGGTTATGGATCGTTTGACTATGTATGCTCACTTCTTTCCGATCACATCTACATATTCAGCTACACAGGTAGTAGAGTTGTTTTTCCATGAGGTATTCAAGTTGCACGGGTTGCCTCGTAGCATTGTCAGTGACAGAGATAGCCGGTTTATGAGTCATTTTTGGCAGGAGCTATTCAGGCTATGTGGGACGGAGCTCACTCTGAGTACTAGTTACCACCCGCAGACAGATGGTCAGACAGAGATAGTGAACAAATGGGTGGAAGGGTACCTCAAGAATTACATCGCAGGGCAGCAGAAAGGTTGGGTCAAGTGGTTATATCTTTGTGAGTATTGCTACAACACCACTTACCATCTCTCTATTCAAATGACACCATTCATGGCTTTGTACGTGTATGATGAGCCAAGCTTTCTAGATCTGTTATTAAGTGACAGTCGTGTGCCTAGTGCTAGTGATCTATCACAGGAGAACAAGGATATTATGAGGATTGTACGGGAGAATATACATAAGGCACAGAACCAACAGAAACAGTATGTAGATCAGAAGAGAGTTGAGCGCTCTATCAAGATTGGAGATATGGTGTACTTGATGTTGTAGCTGTACAAACAGTCCTCTCTTAAGAGTGGTGCAAAGAAACTTAAGCCCCGCTACAATGGACCATTCAAG